>OZ025297.1:252589373-253242151 GCA_964019185.1 Maratus speculifer
GAAAATGAAGATTTAACGGCTGTTATTTCAAGCTTATTTTTATACTATGAACAATAATCATGAAAATAAAACTTTTATTTCATTTTAAAATGTTACGTTTTATGTTTATACAACTCCAATCTCAGACATTTCAGCCTATGATTCTAGCTGATTCTAGTTATGGTATGGAGAGAATATGTAAAATATAGTTTTTATTTAATTGACAGTATGTTTATCGCAGAAATCAATAGGGCATCAGTGGATAAATTGTCTGTTGTACATGCTTATTTCCATTCTGAATCCCGTTTACAAGAAGGGAGCTATATAAAGAGGTGCATTCATATATTTTAATGTTTAATTTTTTTTTAATTAGCCCGGTAAATAATTCATAACAATGTCTTTGATCTTTCTTTCCACTTTCAATATATTCAAATGGTAAAACAAGGTTTCTTTTTTAACCCATAACTACTGTGAGCGGTCTGTCAGACCGCTGCATATTTTCCTGCATTCATTTCCTCCCCTCAAAATAGATAATGATCCTCACCCTTTCTTCTACCTTCCTGAAACGGACCCCCAAGGTCACATTCCGCTTGTCATTCAGCTAGCTACTTTTTTTTTTCTTTTACTCTTTTCTTGGGGGAGCGGTCTGACATACTGCTCACAGTAGTTGTGAAACTGTTTTTGTCCGATAAGGATGTTTTTATTTTGCGGATAATTTTATGCTTTTTTATGATATTATGGAAAAAATGGAATTAATTTTTCGAGAAAACGTCCTGTGTTCCTCACACAAAATGAAATTGAGGAGCTTGTAAAAAATTGGTCAGATATAGAAAAACATGTAGAAGATGCCCCCCAAGTAAAAAAAGGAAAACAATCTATCAGTGCATTGATTGTAAAGATCCAATCTGCCTTCAATGTACGAAAATGTTATGCAATGGCTGTAACTCGAAATTTTCTGCTGTGTAGTAAGGTACTGTTTTTTTTAAATTCCTATAATGATGTATAAATTCTCATGTATTTAGCTCCATATAAAAACAATATGTAGCTATGTAAACTTTGCGTTTTCCATTTCTATGACGATATATTTTTTTGGAATATAATCTAATTTTTATTTTTTTACTATACTTTTATTAGATATTCATACATTTTTCACAAAGAAAGTACATTTTTATGCAACAGTTAATAGATGAGTTTAAAATTACATATTTCTTTTCTTCGATTTTCACAATGATTCGCTTCCCCTTACTATTCTCATATAACAGGATACCTGTCTTCAGTCTTCAAAAATCAACTTAAAGTTTCGAAAGATGATTTATAAATCAATTAAGTAGATATGTATTGGTAAGCGAACAATTTTTTACCTCTTAGTTGATATTTTATTCATATTTCGATTTAGCGGTCTGAGAGACCGCTCACAGCAGTTATGGGACAATTTTTGTTACAGTAGTTAAGGGTTAATTGGATACGTCTTTTGGTGAAATATTTTAATACACCTTTTACTTATCCATCATGCTTAGCACAGGATAAGTCTTGTAACTTTTTTAAATATCAGGATAATGATGAATTTACACGTTTCAGGCACTGGAGATTCCGAAAACATATAAAAAATTGTCGTTTGTTTATTTGTGTAATTATTTGTCTGTCTATGTGACTATCTATCTATGTCAAGAGGCTGTGTATCCCAAATATAAAGAGATATAGATTTTTGGTATGCACTTAACATTTACAAATGAGAAGAAGCCTAATGAATATCAGTAATCCCAATTATTCGTTATTATGTTTTCCGGACTCTCGAAATATTCGTTCTAATAAAAGATATATAAAAATTTTCAAAATTATTAATTTTAAGTAGTGCATATAAAAGGCATTAATAATAAAAAATAATTTTAAAAAATATAAATTTTGTACAAAGAAGAAATCAACTGAATAATTAGTTGCCGAAATATTTGTAATCACATTTCCTACACTCATCGATTTTTCATGAACCTGTATTTCATTCAAATTTCAATTAAAGGATACATTCTAATTGTAAATGAACCATGTAATCCGATGCAGCATGCTGTTACTTAATTTGATTTTCATTTTTGGAGTCGCGATAATGTTTTTTTAATGCAATTCGGTACTACATAATTTACTCGTCGACCAAAATATTATCTCCAAATTATCACATTAAATGCCTACAATTTCTTATCGTCTAAACAAAATGCCTATAAAAATGCCTATAATTTCTTATCTTGTCACATTCACTAGACATTAAACGCGTTACACATGTTTGCTGCATCATCAAGTGATTTTTAATTCAACGTTTTATTTCTATTATTATGAATCTTTTACTAGTTTACTTGTTCTTTCGTTGTTTAAAATAAAATTTGTGTACATTTGTATAATTTACGAGTAGTTTAACAATTTATATAATTTGTCGAAATTGATCGGTGGGGCAATCAAATAGTACTTTCAATTCAATAATAGAGCATTACTGCATTTTTATATACAAAAAAAGGAATGATTTTGAAATGGACCAAAGGATTTTGAAATAGACCAATGATATTCTGCATAGATAAACCGCAGGAGGATTTACCACGGTAAAAGGAAAGACGGTTCTTTTGCAAAATATCATCATATATCGCCAAATTTGGCAACAAAAATTACCTGCCAAATGTGACGTTAATTTGGCGCTATTTCGCCAAATTTTCTATAGACTCCCATTGTTATCCAATTGGGTGAAAACATTTAAATGTACGTTTAAATTTTATTTTGGAATGACAATGAATTTTATAAATAACTTAAACTTATTTTATCTGCAGATTTTGTGTCATGCATATCCATGATGTATAAATGATATGGTGGAACCTAACGACCAGATCAACCTGAGCCCAGAAAACAAGATTTTATTTCTATAGTTTTCATTTGGAATCCGATCATTGCATGTTTTTTTTTTATACAAATTTGTGATCATAAAATCTAATTTATTTCTATGTATGGAGTTTTTAATTCTAATAGTAATTTTTCGACACCTCTAAGTAGTTAATTTACCCATATATATATACATGTATGTGTGTGTGTGTTTTTATAGATTATAATTTAGAAATTTTTGATATATAAGCTCTGTAAAAGAATGAATTACTTTATCAGTTCTTTTGCAGTCAAAACTTTTGAAAATTTCGTTTCGTATTTCGTTTTATGCATACATGAATTGTTAGATATAACTCCGAAATTTAAGCATGGCTGATCATGATGCTCGAAATGGTAAAGTTAAAAGTTTTTGAAGCTTTCGATCAAGAAATTTTATTAAACTATATCATATCAAGTTTAGAAAGAAGTATTCTTTATTATACACGCATTATACACGCCTGAATAAATTTAAATTTACAAAGTTTTAATCTTACATTTTAGTAAAACTTCAATATCATATATGTTCTGAAAAATACCTGAAAAATAGTATTTTTTTCATTTCTTATATATTACTTAAACATAATTATTTATTACTTACAAATAAGATTTGTACTGTACAAATGCTAGAAAGAACTTCCATATAACCGGTTAAATTGTATAGTCGTTAATTAAACATCTAAAAATTTAATCATTTAAACCCATTTTACTATTTTAAATTAATAATAATAGAAAAACGAACTTTAATCAAGTAATGCACAGTTAATATTACATTTTATTTGAGTTCATTATTTATTAAACAAATTTTAATATGCCCAAATAATTTTTAAATATTTGTGAACCTTTAAAGACTGTGTGAATTTGAAAGTGTATATTTTGTATTTATATTGCACGCATATGTCTTAAAAATAATAATTAAAATCGCTCAACAAAGTTTCTAAAAATTTTTCTGAGATTAATAATTGAGGTGTTAATAGATCATAGATATATAGACCGAGATATAAATCTCGGAAAATATGCTTATTTTGTATATAACATTTAATGAACATTTACATTTGTTTTAAAGGATGACTTTATAAAATAGAATGATGTGTATTAAATATTAAAAATCCTAAATGCCATCATTTATTTTAAAGCGAAACTTTTTACATATCAAATAAGATGTTAAAGGTGTTTACGAGCAAATGTATGCGCATGCTATTCATAGAGAAAATGAGATTCTAGAGACAAGAATTTTCTGTTGTTGTATTTGACGAATACAACAACATATCAACATACTTTTTAAGGAGAGTAAATTAATATACAGGTCTAATTGTTATTTAAAATTATTCATAAGAGAATCAATTGAAATTTATTTAAATCGTTCACATATTTATAACGATACACTGTCATTTCGCATCCCAAATATAGGGGTTGAATAGTTAGACAATTTACAAGGTAATTATTTAACTAGACCAAGGACAATATCAAATTAAAAAGCGCGTGATATATTTTATTTGTTTATTTTCAATAACTCTTTATTCCGATTTTCACGTACATTGTATTTGTAATTTTTATTTTTCTATTTACATTCTGAGGATGACTCTATTAATTTTTGAGTTGAAACATGTAAATAAAAATGTTTTAATATATTTTAAATGTTTTTGTTATTATACAACGTCTTAGAAGCAAAATGTTTTTTATAATGTAAATTCTTATATTTGTATGTAGAATTTATATTATTAGTATTACGATTTGGTTATTAGTGGACGTAATCAAGACTTATTTAGTGTTATTTTTCACATTCATATCTTTCTGAAAATGCCTCCCGGTTAAAAGGTTTATCTATCTGTCTAACATTTTATGGACATGATAACTTCTATAGTTCTGCTCAAATATCTTCCAAACTGTTACATATAATGAACAGAGAGAAAATATAAGTCAAGTCCGTGAATTGGCAAAATCGGACCAAGAGAGTACACTCTAAAAAATAAATGTGTAGATTTGCACATAAAAATGTGTAAATCGATGAGACAAAAACGACATGTCTATGTGTGTAAATTGGTGTGTAAATTGCCAAAATACACGCCTAATGTGTAAATTTAAAAATACACATTTTAATGTGTAATTTGATGATAAGTCCAAATTTGTAAAAGTTATCTGATAACTCTTAAAATACACACTTTCATATGTAAGTTGCACTGAAATACACATATTTCTGTGCAATATTTTTACACATATGTAATGTGTAAAATTCTGTTTTTACATATATTTTTGTGTAATAGGAAAATACCCACAATATTGTGTAATATGCAAAATACGCGTTTTTGTGTTACATACGGAATGCACAGATTTGTGTGTATTTTTCTGTTTTTACACATATGTCTACGTAACATTGAAAAGACACATTTTTGTGTAATATTTAATACACAGGTTTTCGTGTACATAGAAATTTACCTTATTCTTTGATGTGTAAACTGCGAAAAAAGGTTTTCAAAATCGCAAAATAAAATTACATGAAGAAAAAATTCGTATTTGTTTCACGTGTTTCTAAGTACGCGTTCGTAATTATGTACATTGGTAGCAAGTTGTTATTCAATCCTTCCGTCTGTCTACCTGTCCGTTCACATATAAGAACGCAAAAACTACACAACCGAATCGTTTGAGATTTAAAATACATAACTGTTGCATAATTTTATCGGGCCATTTAAATTTTTATGAAAATGAGATGCATAATTCAATTATAGAGACAGTCAAAAGTGTTCCCTTGCATTATGACCAATGGGAAAAAAATAGTTTCACGTGCATCTTAATAATGTTACACACTTTTGAACATAATAAAATTGATATGCATCTAGGAAGTACATACTACAATATAAATTCTGTATAATCTGTAGTGCAACGAATAGTATTTATTAATTTACAGGGCCATACTAAAAAATCCCATTACATTATGATAAAGAAGGAAACATTGTTGGGGACGCGTTTTAATTATATTAAAATATTTCACATTTTATGAAATTGATGCTTATGTTGCTGAGATTTGTTAAATATTGCTTATTTTATAATAGAAAGAAGATATATAGTGTTTACAAAGACAAAGAAAAAATTTCGGATACTTAAACATTATCCGAAGTACTGTCTACTATTACACCAAGATCCGAATATTTTTTAACTTCTTTATAGTACGAAATGCACCTGATTTGCTTTGTTTAACGTGCATTTTGCAACTTGTTTCTTTCTTACAGATTTGTAATCTTAAAACAAGAATTATTTACGCTCAATCAAGAAACAGGGTCGTCTTAAATTGTAATCTATTATCTTTCTGTTATTATAATCTGTTTTCTTTAATTATTTTTCTTAATCTATTTTCTTTCTGAAATTTTAATATATTATCTCCTTCTGTTTGCATATATACAACGTGATGACAGAAATGATTAATTCATTTTACATAAGGGTTTGCAAGCAGTAAAAGAAAACTTAAAAAAATTGATTATTAAAAAAATAACTTTAATAATAGATTGTAGATATTACATTCTTATTTATGAAATTATACATTTAAATCAATAATAACTCTTCATACATGATTTTAAAAAAAGGGTCATTAATTGTTTATATCTTACAGCAACTGAATCCTGTACTCCATTTTGCCTATAATGTGAAATTTTTATGTTCATTTTTTTCAAAAATGTAATTTCTGGCTGGTTTCTGTTGCCAAGGCCACTATAACGATGATACTATCATAAATAGTACAAGGGATTAGAATTATTACTATGCAATTTTTAGAATAAAATGTGGTGAAAATTTTATTTTTATCAGTGTATTAAAATACAGGTTATTTTTTTCACAATAAAAAAAAATAAGGAATGTGAATCCAGTAATGGAACCATGTTCAGAAAAGTAATAGATTTTATAACAATAATTAGAGCCAGAATTTAATGAAGGCATACTAATAAAACAAAATATTTACTTCAAATAATTTAACAAATTAGCATAGCAATAATTAATGAAATATTTTGAGAATTGTTCATTGTTTAATATAATCATTGTAACTATCAGAATATCAAAATTTTAATTATTTTAGATATATTGTTTAAAATTCTAAATGTCAGGGAATTACAGTTATCAAATTATTTATACATTGGGATGTTTAGATGGGTAAAAGAAAATATGAAAAAAAAGTTATTTTAGTACAAATTCGTTTATTTCCCCCTATTTTTAACAATCAACACGTTGAGCGCGTTGACACGCCCCTTCAAGAATCCCCTCAGCAAGTTTCATGTTTCTACTTTTAAAAATGTGCCTGAAATTGTATCGGAAATTTTCGAGCTGTTGAAGGTGAAGAAGTGTTTTTTCGAATACACCCTTAAATGGGAATTATTAGATTTAATTGAGCGCCCCCCGCTCCCAATAACACACGCTTCTTAAATTCTTAAAAATAAATGAAATTTTGCAAATAGTCATACGTACATAAAATTCAAAATTTTCTTTCTAACGAAACAAACACATTTGCACAAATTTTGCAAGAAAAGAAAAATGACAGTATTACTTTTTTAAATGAGGACAACTCTTAGCAAATTCATTCAAATTTTCCTGAAAATCGATGGAATTTTGAAATATTATTTTCTGTGTCTTGATTAGGAGTATAAAAAATAATTTAGATTTTAAATCATGTAGAGAGGAGTTAATGAAATATATATATATATATAAATTAAATTGCTAATAAGTATTTTTATTAACCAAAAATATTGAAGCTTGTCTTTTACCTTCCCATATAGCCTATATATACCTCATATGCATGTTGTACATACCATATATTTCATATTCATACATTTTATAATGTGATATGATTCATATATGAGTTAAATCTCTGTTTAAAGTAGAAACTATTGGGATGTGATAATACATGTTTAGTATTTATGTTAACTATTGGTTAAATTACTTTAAAAACCCAAAACTTTTAAAATGTAAAGAAACGTAATTTTAACCGCATAGTTTTAAAAAGGGAAAAAATCTGATATAAATGCCATTTAAATGAATAAATCGTTGGCATGCGGCCTTTTATTTCAACAAAACAAAAATTAAATTTATTAAAGTTTATTGAATTGATAAAAGTTAAATTAATGTTAGTCATTGCTTTTATAAAATGTTTATGTGAAATTAACTAAAACTAAAACTATTAACTAAAAGAGAAAGCTGAGAAAATATTTTTTCTTACCCATTTCTTATCAATGACCTCCCTCTGTGTTAAATTGGATAATCCAAATAGAAATACGATTTGGATTCTTTCGTAGAATTATGTTCGAATGCAGTACAATGGCATTAATGAGCTCCTTTTAACTACATTACTGACACTGTACCTTTTTCGGACTGTTATGTAAAATATCCTTTGGCCGCATTCTTGTAACATTTTCGTAAAAGTTTTAAAATTCATGCGAACTATATACGTTTATAAAAGAACAACATATCCGAGCACGCTGAACGTTCTTTATTCCAAAGACCAACTCTTAATGATCGTCTGCAGGTGAATTTTTTGCACGCAGATGTTGTTTTCCGTTTATTTATACAATGCTAGATTTGGAAGTTAAATGCACATTATTTTCATAAATGTGGCTCTAATTAAAATTTCTGTTTAAAAATTTTTTTTATGCATTTCACTTTTGTTTTTATTCAATTTCAAAAATTTTCCTGTTAAAATGAATTGTTAAGTTTCTTTTTTATAAATTATTATGTTGTATTAGTCATAATTTGGGTTATGAATTAAAATATTGCCTTAATACATGTATCAACTACAGAGCAATCCAACTATTAACGCAAGTTAGAATACGGACAAACAAACCGTATTCTTAAACATTTTCAAAAATGTTGTAAAGTATTAAAACGACTAATAGGTTTAAATTTGACTTTTAGAATTTTATACCCAAAAGACGATAGCAAATTTTAATTATTTTGTACAGCCCTGTATTTTGTCTACTATTTTTGCATAAGGTTATGCCACGATTTAGCTATGATTTAATTAAAACAAAAACACGTTTAAATCTAGTGAACTTACATTTCCAGAGGATATCTTACATAGGCAGCCAGGTATCAAATTCTTTCGGTGGTCCTGTATATCATTTTTCTCCATATATATCTTAGTTTATTAAATGCAATTTTGTGTAAAAATGTAGAATTTATTTTAAAACCACCTTTAAGCTACTTCCGTTCAAGTACCCATCTGTGCACTTTCTGCTGTGTTACCCTGTTCATGATCTACAGAATTTGTACACAGAACGCAATATGCAAAAATCAATTTAAAAACTCATATCTCAATTAACAAGAAAGAAAAATTATGCGTTATGCATAGATTACGAAATACTTTCCACCACTTTTTGAAATCTTTATCAAAACTTCATTATTTAGGAAAATAAGGTGTTAATGTCCATAGCCAAATATGTATTTCAATACTTTTGAATAGCGCTGTATTTAATCTGTCTGTTGATATACATACTATATAATAAGAAAATTTAGTTAAGCAAGAAAACGCTAAACTTTCGTTAAATTTATTTTTTAGCAATTCATACTAATGAATGAAAACGTACTTGAATACTTTTGATCAGCTCTGTAGTTTACCTAGTACCTGTATTACAGTCCAATATTTACCTAAAATTTATTTTAAACTAAAACACTCTTAAAATTTCTTAAATAACATTTCCAGAAATTATCATCGAATTGTGACCATGTATCCAGTACTTTACATGACCCTGTATATCATTTTATCTATATTCTACAAACATTTCTGGGTAAGCGGTTCAACGTAAAAATGTATAACTTATTTAAAAACCACCTTTTAGTAAATTACGCTCGTATTCAGTAACCTTTACGAGTTCTTTTGTGAAACCTTGTATATCAACTATAGAATATATAGACACCATGCAATATGCATATATTTAGTGAAACTTAAAAACGCATATCATAATTAAAAATGCATTTCATCCATCCATCAACCATCATAGATAATACACAGTATTCAAATAGAATATACTATTTGAAATCTTTTGTGTCTCCCTGTAAATGCTATGCACTTCATATTATGACTCAACGTATCAGCATATCAATTTTATTGTACACAAAGTCGTTTAACATTATTAAAATATCTCGCAAATAATCCACCGTTGCTTTGTTCTTGCATAATGGAATTCTTTCGTGTGGCCCTGTAAATGAATAATAACTATCATTTACACTGCACTTTTTAAATACATATTTTAACGTACTTTGCAAATGCATATAAATTTAAATATGTTTGGCAGGGTGTTACTCCTTTAAAACTCATTCGAAACTATTTTTCCCATAGGCCGTAATGTAATGGTAAACTTTTGACTATGCATGTAAATGAATTAATCATGATAGAAACTTCATTTTCAGTAGGGTTTTTGCTAACCTGAACATCAATAACATTTAAAATTTTCATGGCAATTCGAGTATATTTACGAGAGTTAGAGCACGGACAGATGGACAGACAAAACGAATGCATAAACACTTTTCAATTTTGCCGAAAAGTCTTCTAATACATTTAGAAACTGTCTTATAAAATTTACATATTAATAATTATGTAAAACACTCCGATTCGCGTAAATACACGTAGTCTTTTACATTTACACACTATTACATTTTACGCTGTGTCTATTAACTGATAAAAACTTACGTACTCATTCTAATAAACAAAATACACATAAAAACAGGCAATTTTTTGTACGAAATGTGTAAATTTTAAGACAAGTGGGTGATTTCAGAAATTTACACACTCCTCTGAGTAAACATTATTATGCTTAAATTTGAATAACACTCCAATTCGTGTAAAGTCGGGCATTTTTCGGAATTTACACACTTGTCTGAGTTTATCAAGTGACAACAAATTACACACTTACTTTCAGACGCTAAATACACACAAAAACAGGTAAATTTCCGACAAAAATATGTAATTTTTATTACAGGTGTGTATTTTTTTCAAAATTACACATATATATGTGTAAAATTAGCCAATTTACACATTTATTTTTTACAGTGTAGAATTAGAGAGAAGTTTTGTGATAATCGAAAAATTACTACAGCCTCTTCAAAATATCAGATATTAAATCAGTTTAAAATAACGTTATTACTTAACAAAACTCCAAAAATGTACTTGCAAAATATTTTTTATAAAATTAAAACTGGATTTCCGGTGCGAAAAGAAAGGGAGAGTAAAGTTATTACTTCGTCAATTCTCAAGATATCAAATACAAATACTTTATTATAAATAATATTAATGCTATTTACAACATTATTTTGACAAAAGTTTCATAGTAGTATCAACTGTTACAAAAACAAATAAATAAGATAAAATAAAACAAAACAAAAGGGTGGTTGGAAGAAAAAAAAATCATAACTTTATGAATTCAAAGATATCAAATGCAACTAAATTTATCATAAATTTTCTTTTTATGATCTACACCTTTTTCATAGAACCAAATTCTACAGAAAAATAACTTAACAGTATAATGCGATTGAAGTGCTTGCTACTGACTCTTTTTTAAAATACTTTTTTGTCTCTCATCTGAAGTAGTGAGAAATCTCATAGCACCTCGCTGCACTTTAATCATCGGATTTTGCAAGAGGAAAATCATGATGACCTCACGAACACTGCCACGTCAATTGGACGGAACTCACTTGCTGTCTACTTCACTCCCCCTTCATGCAGAAGTGCCTACACATGTTCACAACTACGCTGGATACTTAAATCGCATCCCTCGATGTCTCCCTTCTTTATTCCAAAGCGGCATGTTCAAATTTCAACCGGTTTGGTAGCTAGGGCGTTTGGTACCTTTTCATTTGATCGCCCCTAGTACAAATCTTACAAAAAAATAAAATTAAAAATTTCGCCAAAAGCAGCCCGAAGAAGTTTTTAAACTCGATTTATCTCGAATATTCATTTATTTTTTTATTGTTTGTGTATGTGTGAAATTACAACTTCTAACTGCGTCCTGTAGGCCGAGTCGGCAGGTATTTTTAAAATTATTATTAGATGGGCTATATGATGCTATACGTATACATTCACAGTATTGCTTTTCATATAGTTTTATGAGTATTATCAAGTTACAGGCGTTAACGTGAATAGTGGAATGTGGAATTGTTAATAAAGTGCTTTTGAAAACATGAGATGCTTTTAATTTTTCTTTAGCAACGTCTTTTTTGCCCAGATAATAATTACAGATGTCATTTTAGCAATATTAAACATTATAATTTTCATAACTATTTCTGTACATTAAATTACATGAAAGCATCCCTATACTTCTCTAGTTTGAAAAATATGTTAAAAATTGTTTTGCTGTCTAAAATTTATAGCGTCTTTACTGTTTAAAAATGTGATTAAAACTTTTCATACAGACACGCAGAATCGCATTCTTCATAGTATGTTTACAGAATAGGTCATGTAATAGTACCTGTTTAAGTACTTGTAGTTAAAAATATACTGTTTGCATAGAAATATTTTATTGGTGTACATAATGATATGTCATTAGAAAATTCGTTATATTTCCAGTTCTTTTCTTGTTGATCACATTTTTGAATTTCATTAAAGGAATAATAACTGAACTAGAAACTTCCATAAAATGGTATTAAAAAAACTAATTACTTTCACTATAATTTTCTCCTTCGGTGATTTAATAACCAGAATATTTTACTTTTTTTACTGTCATATTTTCGACAGACTTGTATTTTCTAAATAAAAAAAAATTCTTGTTCCCCGGAAGTAGCTTTTTTTTCTTTCACTGAAATTAATGCTTTTTATACCCCAAGGTGAAATATTAATAACACGATATGGAATCATCCATTTGTGATATTACATAATTATAAAAACATATTTATTAAAAAGCCTTTTGTTGATGATTCTTCTGAGTATTAAATGTCTTAAATATGTCAATACAAAAATACTTATGATTATCATACTAGAAAACTCTAAGACCAATTTTACGACAGTAAAGAATCGTTCTAAATCTAAAAAAATATACGTTTAATGAAAGTATATATTGGAAATATGCATATGTTTAAAATTTAATAAAATTTAAAACGAAAATATTATAACAGGTAAGTGGCAATGATTAAGTTACAATTACATCTTTAAATTAGAATTTAAAATACATCTTTCTTTTTAAAAATATAATTCAATTTGCAAATTTAGTTTATTCTGGGTGATTTAGATAAATATTTAATGGTACACATATAACTTCTGTTTTGAAATACAAAACTCTATAAAACGTAACTTAAGACAGGAGTAGAACTGAGAACTGCGAAATTTAAAATTGAGAAATATTTAAATTAAATATATACAAACAGTTATAACGAAGATTATTTTTATTTTTTAAAACAAAAATATTATAACAGATAAGTGGCAAGGATTAAGTTACAATTATATATATGCAAAATATAACGATCCAGCAACATTCATTGTATCAAAACTATGGCTCGATCTATTCAATGGTTACGGAAATAAATAAACATTCAGGTAAAACAAAAGTAATGTGTATTATATGGAAGAAAATGTTAAAAAATTTTGTAACGGAGTAGTATAGATAGTGCTGTTATATAATATTTTACATATGTTGTTTTCAAAATGATTCGGGTTGCACTAAAACATTAAAAACTAACCATTTTTTTTTACTGTTTTTTTTTTAAGTTTTTAAGTTACAATTTTTATCAATTAAAACTCGTATAATATAAAAAGGTGTTGTTTTGCTACACATTCACTTTTTATCTGATTTTAGTTTCTATAAAATCATCATCATATTACTTAGTGGCATAATTTAAATCATCATTAAAAGCTTATATAAATCCTTAGTTTTGTAAAGTGATAGGTTAATATATTAGAATTACGCAAATTAACTAAAAGGAAACAATCTATTACCATTATGTAGAATATTTCCTTAGTTGTGTATTTCTGCTACTTGCATGTGTGTTATTGAATCAGTTTAACAATTGCAAATTAAAAATGAGTTTTCTCATCATATTTGGCTATTTTGCAATTTCATTAAAAATAATTTAATTTTAATTTAATCTATGAATTATAATTTTCCGAAATACAGTCTGATTGTTGTATTAAAAAAAAGCAAAAATAATTAATAATTTTTCGACAATATATGGAGTAACTTTAAAATACATTTATTCAGTTAATTAAAAATATTTTTTAATTATATTTTCGAATAGAATACGACGACTAAACAAAATCTAACACAAAAACTGCACCTACCTTCTGTTTTTGTAGAAACATGTAATTGGGTTTCTACTTTTAAATTACACTTTATGTTATCTATTTGATCGTTGTCATTTCCTACTATCATACATATATGATATTTATTCATTATGCACTGTGGTTTTCTGCAAATTTTTGTTTAAGTTGTGTAAATACTCATTAGGTTCCCTTAAGGAGATCCCACGGAGGACATCTCCTGTGCATTTGACAGTCATAAAGAAGACAATACAACTCATGAAACACATGTTAGGTTTGAATTTTTTTCATATGCCATCTATTTTAATACAGATACAGAAAAGTTATTTTTAATCAATGTATAGTAGTATGTTTGTTAAAAAATGACTTTTATTTTTAAAAATATTATTAATGTTATTAAACATTAATTATTAAATATTAATTATAAATAAAAAATAAATCCATTATTTTTGTAAATGCATTAATTAAACAGAACATATTTTAAATAGATGTACTTTTTTAAATAAATTTTATCTGCAGTACTTATTATATTTACTAGTCCTAAAATTATTTATCATTAAAACTATTTTTTGGTTATTGTTCTATTTATATAAAGGATATGAGGTACGTCACAAATGAAAAATTTCCTGATGAAACAGATAATTTACAAAAATACAATGTATGCTGGTAGTTATAAAAAGTATGAAGACATTATACTAGATTTTAAGTACTGCATAATGAATTATTAAATGAACTATAATATCTGCAGTAAGAAAACTAGTCGTTGGGGGCCACCGTAATACTTACCCATCATGGATATGTATATGAAAATAAAACATATGAAAACTATTTATACAATGCATTGCAAGCCATAAACATAATTTAAATGTTGTTAATATACATAGTAATGCTATATTAAAGAACTGCTGACGTACCAATTTCGACAAGTTATATAAAACGCTAAACTACTCAAGTAATACCGAACTGCGTAAAAGAAACATCCTTATAACTCCAAAAATAATAATTCTATTAACTAATAATCAATTGCGTCGGATTAAGCGTCTCATTTCCAATTAAAATATACCTCTGAATTGAAATTTGAATGAAATACAGGGTCATGACAAATCGAAGAATGTGGAAAACAGAATTACAAATATCTCGACAACTAAAAATCCGATTGACTTCGTTCTATATGCAAAATGCGTGTTATTTTATTGCCTTTTACGTCCATTCCTTAGAACAAAAAAATTCAAAAAATTTTATGTACCTTTCATCAGAACGAATTTTTCGAGAGTCCGAAAAAAATAGTTCCGGATAATTGAGGTTGCTGATATTAAATAGGGTTCGTCCCATTCTTACATACTAACGACATACAAAATTTCAAGTCTCTATCTCAATTTGTTCGGGAGATAGAGCGTTTACAGACAGACAGACAGACAGACGGCAAATTTTTTTTTCTAAAAATATGTTTTTCGGAATCTCCACTATCTAAAACGTGTAAATCCGTCAAAAAAAAATTTCGATTTTCAAAACGATTGCAAGACTTACCCTATACTACGTATGATGGGTAAGTAAAATGAGACTTATTTCCTATTTGTCTGAATATTGAAAATTAGGTGAAACTGTCCTAAAAATGCACATTCTAAGAAAAAAAAAACATAGCATAAGAAAGCATACAAATGTTTTCTCATAGACTATATTTTTCAGAATTCAACGTTGAAAAATCTATAAATTCATAGTTGCTTTTTAAAAAATCAGAAATAAAATCGCAATGTCAGAATAACGATTTAATTCCTAAAATGTCCTAAAATGACACTCGCCTAAGTTGCTACTAATAATACTTGCTAACATCACAAATATATTATATTGCATGTTATTTTCATGTGATGAATTTTCTTAACTTTATGCAACGTATGACCCTTTTCTTCCTAAAATCATTTTTGCAAATATAAACTTTGACTTGATTCTTTTCTTAATTAAAAAAGAAAAAAAAAGCATTTCTAGAATCGTAATTTTAAAATTTCATTTAACATTTATAAATAATTTTACTAAATCCCGGAAAACATATACAATGAAGTAGAACATACAAAATCTAAGTAAATGAAACATCAAATAACTATTTAGTTGCATTTAAATTATATAATTTTAATGCTAATATATTAGTTAATATATTATAATAATGCTAATGCTAATATATTGATGGCATAATTAATTTAATTATATTTAAATAATTATTTATTATTATATTGTTTTTACATATGAATCCGTTTAAATATTACTTTAGTTAGTTTTAAGTTTAACTTATTCTGTAGTATTGATTTGTTATTCGAAAGTACTGTAGAATTCATTGATTTTTTGCATGGAACTGTGTTAAAAAGGGGTAAGTTAACATGAAAAGTTGGAAAATAATTTGTAAATCAAAGTACGGCATTTATCTTTATTTTTATTTTATTTTTATTTTTATTTTTAAGTAGAAAAATTTTAATTCTTGACTTCGATGATTCTGGTTAAAATCTCTTACTGTTACTCGAACTAAGTTTATTATAACGCAAACTTATTGAAATGTAGCTTGTTAACAGAATGAAATGCAACGTTAGATTTTTAAAATGTTCTACTTGATCTTATCAGCTGCCTGTAAACAATGAACGAATCTTACAGAAAATTAGAAAGTACAAAGTAATGCTATTAACGGATTAAAGCCGTAATCATTAACTCGGAAAAAGATTTATAAGCGATATAACTTCTTGTTTCTTCTAAATAAGTATTTTTTATTCTGCTACTAATTAGAAAACAAGGGAAACAAGTATCAATGAGGCAAATGAGGTGCGTTCGTACGATAACGAAGTTTTAAAAATATTCAGATCTTGCTGTTATAGGAGACAGTACTTCGGATACAGTATAGTAGTTGGAATCATTTTGTGCTCCTATAAACATGCAGGAAGTATCTTTTATTTCACCTGAGCAGCATATATCATATTCGTAAAATGTGAAATAGTTTAATATAATTAAAACACGCCCCAAACCCCTGTATAGCATTATGTAGTGGAATACTTTTGTGTGGAACTGTAATTTAATAATGAATATTCTTTGCATCACAGATTATACAGAATATATATTTTCGTATATATATACTTCATAGGTTCATGTCAATTTGAATTATATTCGAAAGTGTTTAACACCATTAAAATGCATTTGAAACTTTTTTCCCATTGCCCGTAATGTAACGGAATAGTTTTGATTATCCCTGTAATTGATCGATGTATCGGATTTTCATAAAATTTGAAATGACTCGACAAAATTATGTAATAATTATACATTTTAAATTTTAAACGATTCGGTTGGGTAGTGTTTGTGTTGTTATATGTGGATGGACGGACGGACAGGTGGACAGACCTACGGACTGAACGACAACTATAGGTGTTACGTATTTACATAATCAAAAACAATAATTAAAGGAAACAAAAACCACGAATATATATTTTTTTAAACAGACAAAATAAATTGTTTTTATTTGAAATTACTTTTAACTTAAATCATTAAAAAATGGATGTACATTGTTCAAAGATACGAAACGGTTTCAAAAAGTGCAATTTTTATGGCTTATACAGATAAAAAACGTATTAATTGATAAAATAAATAATGAAATTAATTTTAATGTAATAAAAGAAAAGTAGTTAACTGATCTTCCACTGAGAATAATAAGGTTCTATTTGTATTTAGAAAAAATTGGCTTGCCGATATAGAAAGGTTCTATTTGTATCTATGAAGGCATTTTTCCATCAAAATGACATTATATATAATATGATGATATTATATATATGGTATAACGATTATGTTATGACATTATTTTAATCCAAAAATGCCTTCATAGATACAAATTGAACATTTTTTATATAGATAAGACATTTTTTCAAAAGCACAGATAGAACCTCATTATTCTCATGTGACGTAATGTAGCCGTACGCATGTAATTAAAATCAATATCCTGAGTTAAAATTTATTGTCTATTCAAAATCAATATCATGAGTTAAAATTTATTGTCTATTCAAATTATTAAAACAAATAAAATCTTTAAAAAGTTTCAAAATTAATTTGTTGATTTAAGTTTCTTTTTAACACTTTTCTTTTTCCTCAGAAGCACTATTAAGAAATTTAGTTAAGGTACTTTCGATATTTTCTGTATTCAAGAGCCAGTAAGTAATAATTTTTTCTAGTGTGGTCTTTTACGTAAATTATTTGAAAGCAATAATTTGAGTCATGCTATTAAAAATATTCTTTATTTTGCACTTTTGATAAAATTGGAATATAAAATTATAAATACGCGTATTTGTATACAAAAAATATAATTTATGGGAAGAATGCGTCTGAAATATACCATAATTACTACATATAATTGTATTACCAATTCCCTTGCATTTTTCGTGCCGTTTTTACAGAAATCTTATAATATAATTTTGATTTGATGCATCCAATTTAACAAAATATTTGAAAAAAAACTTTTCTTTCTAAAAAAAGAATTGTTTTTATCGTAATATATATATATATATATATATACACATATATATATATTACGACCGATTCAAAATTAAAATAATAACTGTATAATTGGGTTTTTTTCTTTTTTCCTTTAGTTTTTCTTTTTTTTATATGCAGTATTTTTGAAAATGCAAAATAAAAATTTAAACAAACTATGCGGAAAATTATTGTTATCGGTTAAAAATATAAAAAATTAAAAAAATTTTCATTCTTTTTTTTAATGAGAGACATTAATCAAAATTATGCAAAGAGGTTTTCAAAATTGTCTGTGTTAAATAATAAATATTTATTTATCTAAAACTATTTTTTATATAAATCTTAAAAAAGAACGCGAATTTTTAATTTGACCAATGCATATTATAAGCAAATTTTATGCTCTAAAATTCGTCCAAGAAATATTTTAATCGTATTTGTAATATTTATGGTCACGGCTATGTAAATGTCAAACATGGTGAGCTTCATGCTTACAAATATACTTTACATACACACCTTACAAAAGAGGAAGATAAGGCGGTAAGATACTAGTTCTACAACACAGGCAGTTCTTAAATTCATATTTATGTTATTTATATTTTTAGAAGAGACAAAGGCTGTGTGTTTTGGTTACTTCATATGTTCTTGACGCTTTACTAAAGTACGGTGATTTACAAAGAATACTTTGAAAAAGAAAAAAAGATTTAGATCATGCATACAAAAATTTAATTTTTGATGAAAGAAATCCCATTGAATAGACATCTCAAATTAATTAAATATTTTGTATTTATATTTAAAAATGTTGACGGATTCTAAGACTCAGTCTTTGAATGAGGAGCAATAAACTCATCTATATTGTTGAAACATTGAGGACAATCAAAATAAAATAAAATATCATTTTATTCAAAATATTACATCACATTAGTTTATAAAATAACCTCATGTTGCAATGTCTATATGAATAGTATTTACTTTTATTTTTATACCAACAAAATGTGTTATATTTTAATAGTATGGATACATTTTTCTAATCTTAAAACGTGTACCATAAAAAACCAATTCGAAAGATTTCATTTATAAATCTAATAAAAAATTCCTTACAGCAGATATAAACTAAATGTTTTTGCAAGAAATGCAACGCATTAAAAAAACGAAATTCACTAACGTATGACAAAACATATCTTCTTTTAAGAGCTCTTTAGTCATAATAATGTATTTTAATGCACTTTTCTTGAACGAAATATTTAAACGTTTCTCTCGTTTGTACCCTTTATTTAAATGTTCCATAAATTTTCACAACAGAAAAATCCAGAACAGTTTAAAACTTAAAACAAAGATCAAAAAGGAATATTACCGTACAAAACATATAAAAATGCGATTTTATAAAACATTTATTTTAAATTTTGTTTACTTTTTGTTTTGTTACATTTTATTATTATCATTTTTTAATGGAGCACAGTTTTAAAGCTGTGCATATCTGTAGAAATAATTATTTTATCTGCAATATTTATTATAATTTTGAGATCATTGTCAGAAAAGTTATTTATTGTGTATACATCTTGCTAATTTTGCGATTGTTCCAATATGAATGTCTTTAATCGAGATACGTTATATCAAATTAATTTTATAGAAAGCCTTAAAATTTTACAAGATTAAAAATTAATTGAAAGTTACAATTTCTTAAATCGATAAATAGTTTTCTCAATTTGCATTAACGCATAAATCTGTCAATGTTTCCTACTGCTTAAAAGTGTTCTTTATAAATTAGGTTGTTGCCAAATGTAAAACGATTTTCAACAGCAAATGCTAATATATTTCATGCATTTCTATAATTTAATACATTTATGACATTTTGACAATTTTAAAAGCAGTAAATTGTTTAAATATATAAAATGAGATAAACTATTACACCTTTTTAATAGCAGTGATTTAAGGAAACTGCTTATAATTCTGGATATTTATTATAAATCTGAGGTCACAGTCAGAAAATTAATTTATTGTTTTAAAATCTGTCTAAAGTTAAAACAGAGATGTCTTTAATGAAGATTCAATATATCAGATTTAATTTGTAGATTTATTTTGCTTAATACTTTAGAAGATTAGAAGTGAATTAAAAGTTGCAATTTATTACAAAAATTTTAAAAATATTTTTCGCAGTTTGCAGTAAAGCATATATTCATCAAAACAATTTAAAAGTGAAATGGCGTAAATTTTATTTTGATGATGCTGTTTAATGATATGTTTTGATTATTTGAAATAGAATTATGAAGAAGAATTTTGAAGAAGAACTGCGAACTTTTTATAAAAATCCCAGCGTATACTGAAAAATAAAAAACACAATGACACACTTTTTCCAACACTGACCCACTAAACAACTGCAAATCGCCTTGGCATGTATTTCAGTAGTTCTTGTTAGATGACCGGAGATAAATGCTATTGATTTTTCAAGCTTCGACCATGAATATCTGCTATGTTCCAAAATGGTTGTTTTTTTAACTCTGGGCTGGCGTTGAATAGTTCCCAAACAGTAGTTTGTCTTATTAAGATCCGTCAAGTTAAGCGACCATACCGTTAACTGGAATTCTGTATTATGTTTCTAGAACAAATCGAACACAATTCTAGTCATGTACATGGAACGTTGTGTTAAACGAAGACTCCATTTCCATTTCGAAAGTCAGACACCATGCAATCGTGCAAATGATCAGCAAAGATGTTCAGAAATAACCCATGGGGGGCTCCGAAGTCCGGTTTATTTGATAACGCCTCGGCTTAAAACGCGATGGCTTCAAATGATGGTTTCACCGTCATTCATATTTATTGTACATTGTACAAGTATTAACAAGTACTAACAAGTAATAGGCGAGAAACTTCATATTAACTGCAAATTAAGTAATAATTCCATTAATTTAGGTTATTATTTATATTTATGTTTACGTCCTATCATTTTCATTAATTAAATTTTAATATTTCTTATCTTTACTCTTTAAACTTTAGATTTGTTTAAATTTATTTGTTAAAATATTGAGGATGGGACAGCTTTTTGATATAAATTATGTGTAATTTCAATTTTAAATTAAAAAAAATATATATATATTTTAATATCGTACTAACTTTAGTTCGCGAAGAACAAATTGGGTAACCATTTGTGAAATAATTGCATTTTTTAAATATCAGGTGGAGCCTGTTGAGCTCAATCAATTGGTGGTCCTCCCCACCTAGTTGAACGTGAATTTGAATTTGTACAAGTAATAATAAGGATATTTCCCGAACAACCCATGTGACATTTAATCGGCACATGTAACGTTTGTTTCGAAGTTGTTCGTTCTGAGTCGTCAAAAGACTGAATTCTGCAATCTATAAAAGCAACTTTGGTTATCAACACTCACAAGCAGAAAAAAGCGAAAAAAAGATTTCCGATATTATCTAGCAGCATTTAAATAGCACTCGTACCGGGTTATGTGCCTTCAACATCATCCAGGCGAGTCCATTCCAAAATGTGGTGATGTTCATAATGTTTTTGCTCTTAGGTATATTTTTACAAAGAAGTACGTAAAAATGTGTTACTAGTAATATACTGGTTCATTTTATGAAGTTTTTTTCTTTACACAGATTCCATGTCGTCTCTCATGGTGCTGTCTAATCCGAGATGTCAGAACTCATTTGTGACACAGACATACACGAGCAGAGGGGGGGGGGGGTTCTGGAGGTCAAGTGGTATAGGATTAAAGCCCACGTAGGTGTCCGCCACATTGAAGCCACAGATTCACTTGCAAAAGCAGGTGCTGATCTTGAGATTGCCCGTGTCCATGTTGGTTTTCCCCGATTGTTGTTAAACACTACGTAAATCAGAAATTTTTAAGTACCTAGCAAGATCGGTGGGAAGACGAAAATCGAGGCAGGAGCGTCTACCATATCTTTCCAAAGATATCGGAGAGACGTGCTTGGGCATCTCCTTTTATCAACTGTGCGGTCACAGTGCACGATTTGTTTCTGGTTTACTACAGACCCTTTTGGATTTTCGCTCATCCTTGTGCGTTCTGTTGATTTCTGTTTCCGGCTACGAGTCAACACATCTTAATGGAGTGTGCAGAGACTGGGGAATTAATACTTTCCTAGGCTAACCCTCATCTCGGCCCGGAAGCATTTTGCCTCCCTTTACTCGATTAGAGACCACGGAAATGTTTCCAGCCTCCTCATTGGTTAGCTTCTCTTTCGTCTTTTCTGTTGTTTAAGATCTTTGGAAATTGGTATTTCTATGACGGCAAAAGTTAACACTATTATATAAATGTATTTTCTTCTTATTTTCATATATAAGTAAATCAGCATTTTAGCATTCAACATTTTAATCTAACTCAGTTCTTAAGAAATGACAAATTATCGTAGGAGATATGGTATTACATTAGAAAGCACAAATTAAATGGAACATGTTAGAAAAAAATATGTAATGGCGCCATCTGTTTTTCTTATGCGAAAATTCAACTTGCTTTTTTTGCTCAACATCTGCCTTTTGCGACCTTTTTTTTTTTGGGGGGGGGATTACATTACATATGGCTTTAGTCATGAGCTTCGAAAATGTTTGAATGTGTACATATGTTAAGGAATATATACATTCATACATATAAAGAATTTTAAAATTTCAAGTATTTTATAAAAGGAACGAAAGTTTCCTTTTTTCTTTCTAAATATAGATATATATTAAACAAGCTGGAAAATTCCTTAATTAAAAATATTAATGAAACTTTTATTGTGAAAATAAAATAAATGATAAGGTCATTAAATAGGGAATACGTAATATTGTAAAGTTAAAATCTGAATAAACATTAAATTTGAAAATTAATAATCGACATTTTGGTGATGACGTTTATTTAGTTTTAAACTTTACAACATTCAATATACATATCACTTAGTAATTTTTCGATTTATTATATTTTCATGGCAGAATTTTCAATTGTATTTTATATATATATAAAAAAAAAATCTTTCGTTCTCCCTCTTCTCAAAATACTTTCGTTTATTTCTATCCATAAGAAAATCTATCCAATCACGAGGCTGGAAATTTCTCTGTGGTCTCTAATCAAGTGAAAGTAGGTAAAATGCGGCCCGGAACTAATTTACGGTTCCGGAACTCAGAAAGTCTCTTGAGGCTTTTCTGAAAGAAATGGATCCCTATCTTTGGTACGGCCATTCTCCCTCTTTAGAATAATTGTCTCAAAGTTTGCATGGTCATTTAGTCTGTGGGAAAGCGTGTTCACGAGTGTAGTTCAAGTGAAGGCGAAAGAGGGCAAGTATTTTTGCAAATATTGTAAATAGTTAATTCTTTTCAATTAGACTGCATATGTATACCGGTGCAGTGTCACCGTTTAAATAGTTTGTGAAACCGCATTCGCGCAGCTACCACTCAGATCAATAGTATCCTGTATTACTTATTAATAAATTTTTTTTGAAAATTGTGTGTGAAATTTATTTTTCTATTTCAGGCCCATAGCTGATATTGGGGGTGGGGTCGACGACCTATACCGGCCTTCTTGCTCAAAAGAGTTTTGTATTTTACCTAGGTGGCATGGGCTGTAGTGGCAAAGAATGTACCAAGTGTCGTTGGGGCAACATAAAGTAAAAAAACTGGTTTTTTGGTAATTTTGAAAATATTCAGATATCGATGGTTAGGCGACGGCGGATATTTTATATGGCAATTTCCCTTTTGAAGAACTTTAAAAGCGAGCAAAGTCAAATGGTTTAGTACAATCACATCCATTCCAATGAATAATATCCGTATTTCAAATTTACCATCTTTTGACCTGAATGAATTATGTTGAATTGAATATTTGGGAAAATGATCACAGAACCTCTACTCAATGAACGATTAGGTGACGACATGATTTCAGAAGCTAATGTAAATTCAACAATCATTCCGGCTGCAATTCTACCTACTATCAAGAGGTTTCAGCCCCACCAGTGGCCGAGAGGTTCAGACCTTTCAAATGGTAGACGGCAGGGGCTGGGTTCGAACCCAATCGCGGCTGTCGGCCTAACCGTTTGGAGTATTCGTGGTTTTCTTCGAACCTTGCGTAAATACGGGTTAGGTTCCCTTAGAAAGATCCCCCCCTGGTCCTATATCCCTAGCGTAGATAATCAGAGGATAAAAATAAACCAAAAACTAAACCAAACTCAAGGGGTTTCTATGCCACACTCAAGCTACTGAACGAATAGCCTAAACAGTCACGGAAGCATCTTCTGCTATTTGTGGATTACAAAGAAGAGACAGTTTTACACGAAATCGGATACAATCACAGAACATCATGCCAATTTTCAACACCAAATGCGATTATTTTCCAGTGTATTTCAGACGATTTTTTAGAATTTTCTAGATTTAATAAAAAGAGTTTTTTAAATAAGAATCTGAAGTCTTTGTCGCAACTATTTAAGTCTTCTACATTGCAAAAAATGTTTAAAAGTTCTAAAATGTATGTTTTACTTGACAAAAAATCAGTTTGACTTTCTACTGTAAAGAGACTCAAATATGTTAAATTTAACCCCTTTGCAGCAGTATTAAATTTTAGAATTATTTTCTTAGTTACTTTTATCTTACCTTCCATACAATAGAAAAACTTTTCCGCATAAGGTGGTTTTGACTAATATTAAAACAATTATTTTGAGTTAAAAATAATCTAGAAAAAATTTCGTATTTTTTCCACTTTTTCCGAAATTTCAACTCGAATGTGGCAGTATTAAAACTTCGAATTATTTTTTTTTAAATTATTTTTCTCAAAATCTCTATAAATAAGAACATTTTGTTCATATAGGTAGTTTTTGAAAGTTTAAAAAAAATCAAACTACCCTAATGTACATATATGCACGTATACAATAAAAACTGTTAGATAAATATACACACGAATGTATAAACCATTGGCTGATTGGTGCATGGCACCTTGGAAAAACTTAAAAATATATTTTACTTTTAGTGCTAATTTCAGAATAGTGATATCTTAAATAAATTATCTTAAAACTTACGTGTTTTTCTCTCTCCGAGCAAGAGGAAATTGCTGCCCCCCCCCCCCCAAAAAAAAAACCCTTCTAAATCGAAAAAAATCATACACATTATACAGAAGAAAAAAATGAGTATAAAATACATGATGTTGTTTTTAAAAAAAACTTCACAGAGAAAATGAATATTTTTTATTCCTTATAGTATAATGTATTATGCGTAATATAGTATTATTATAATACAAATAATATGTAATATGTGTAAATAATGTATAAATAATATGCAATCTGTGTTTTGTTTAAATTGCATAAATGTATCTTCAGCCATTTCAAAGTTTATTTCTGAACTTTTATACGAAATTATGAATGATTTAAAAATAATTTTTCAAAATATTACCTAGAATATTACAATAATTTTTGTATAGAAAACAATAATAAATAAATCAATAGCCTGATTATTAATAAATGTAGAAGTTGGAATAAGCATGCGTTGCCCAACATTTATTTTATAAATGGACACATATAGCCTCTCATACATGTAGCCTCTAAATAAAATATGATACAGAGTAAGATCAATCAAAACTTCCAGACGAGGGAAAGCGAACAAACAAGTTTTATGTGGAAAACATTTTCACATGTAGAAAAAAAAGGATATCTGGTAAAACCTTCCTTTTAAGTATGAACATTTTACAGCATATTTACAAATAGTCAAACTTACAAGCTAAAATATATATCTGCCTCTCATATAGATTTCGTATAAAAAAAATAAAATAAATTTGTGGGGATATAGTCATCAATATCTCTCGAAGAAAAAAATTAAAACTGAAGAAATATAATTTATTTGACTGTACATCAATTAGCTCTGTTACTTTATAGTATTCTGTTCTTACAGTAATTAATCAAATCGTTTAATTTAATATGCATCATTTACACATATTCACATAGATTCAGAATACTAGTAGTCTCACAAAATATTATACATTTTTTAAAGTTTTATTTTTAAATTTCACTAATTATCAAAATGGAAATTAATCTTTTATAATTTATATTTTTACATAAAATTTTTGTTTAGTATTTTATTTTGTAATTCGAAATAATAATTATAATTTCAACTTTTGTATTCAAAGAACAAATATTTCTTATGGACAATCTTCATTATTATTTTAAAGAAGAAAAAAATGTAAAAAGTTACTGATATTTAAACCTTTCTTTTTTTTCATTTTACAATTATCATACAAATTACTACTATTTTTAACGAAACAGCTCATAATAAGATTGTGTTGGAAAATGTACAATATCAATTACTAATTGAATTGTTTTGATTAAAATCATCAAATATATAATCCTGGAGGCAACCAGATTGTCATTTAAATATGAAGTATTTTATTTCTAAACCAGTGAAAAAGTCTTCTCATTTTTTTCCAAACTAAGATATTTTTTATATACATATACATATAAGATTATGCAGAAGTACGAAAGTATAGTTTCAATTGCTTACAGTTCAAGAACTCTTGAAAATATAGTTGTATATAATGTTTCTGCTTATGGATTTTGTTCAATATAACTTTTAAAAGTAAGCGTGACTGATCTTAATATTCTAAATCTTAAATATGAAAGTTCTTGATCCGAAAGAAAAGTTACTTACAGGTAATATTTTATTATAAAGAACTGAATAAATTTAATTTTATGATATTTAAAACTTTAAACATTTTCTGCTAAAGACAAGGAAGCAACTTTTAGAACGACACATGTAAATATTTTATATAGTATATATATATTTATGCATATTGTAGAATAACTCATAGAATGTACCATTTAGTTCTCTTATATTTATTTCATTTTGTTAATGTAATATGTAAGTATACATTACTTTAGGCAGCGATTTAATTTTCGAAGAATTTAAAACAATTGAAAATTTCTTATGGCATGATTTGTGTATCATATATTCTACTTTGTTTCGCAACTATGATCACATTCTTCGTTTCTTCATACAAATTTTCGCAAAAGTAATGAGTTCTTCAAAAAATTAATTTAAGGAAAATGGCAAGTGACAGAAATTTTCAATTTGCTATATTTTATTTCGGAATACACAAAAAATTTATCCAGACAAAGTTACAAATTTAAAGTTTTCCAACAAATGGCATATCAGGAAACTTGAGAGAACTCTGGGTAAACGCATTCAGTGCTTCGTTATCCTGTTGTCAGCGGGTACTGCTTCGATATTTTTAATTTCTGTACAGAATATTTTTACTTGTCTAAATAATGGATATTTACAGTCATCTAATTTTATCGCCTAAAGCATAGTATTTTTAAAGCAAGTCAAAGTTTTCTTACGAAGTTTGTTGTCGCAAAAGAGCCGAAAAGATGTACAATAAATGATTTACTTGAAAACATTACATAGACTGTGAAAATTGATAATGATCATTCTGATTGTATCGAGCACTCGTTTGCATCAGTTTCAGGTGGGACTATCAAAGTTGAAAGCAAATGAATTAAAAAAGCTTGCGCGTTTTTCTAATCGGCGTAGTACAGCTGAGGTTCGGCTATGACGCACCGTATTATGGTGCACTATGACGCACTGTACAAGTACTGCATCATGGGCAACAACCTCTAACTTTTTCCATACAAAAATCAGAATAACGAACATCTTTGTTCTTCAGTTCATTAATGCATGCTAAAGATCACCCGAGATCAGAAGACGGATGCTGACAAAATCGATGGGGAAAGCATTTGGTTGTCCATTAAAGCCATTTTTTTCTTTTCTTCCTTCTTTAATAAGCAGAACTGAAGCATCTGAGATACGAAAAATTCACATGTTGCTGTACCGTCATCTTTAAATCCTTCAAAAGATATACTTTGGGCCACTATTGATTTCGGATAACTCATAGGGTCATATTAACGACGACAAACGATTACTGCTAATGTCTGCATGAGCGGATTTACCGTCTACATGCGCGGAGGCATCCACCACACTGCAGGATATCTGATGCTTTTTGTGTTGTATGAAAAAGGGTATACATCGTCGCTGAACGTTTAAATTCTTTAATTGAAATCCCCCAACGACAATTCTGATGATCTTGGAATTGGTCTGGATTATTCAAATATTTAATAAAAAGCATGGTCAAATATTTAATAAAAGCCCGCTTTTCGATAAATGAGGAATTAAAATAGTACAACTCTGCTGCATGAGAGACCATTCCTTTCGTAACATTAATAGATATTCTGTAAAATTTGTTATCAAGCTGCGTCATGTTGTTGATACGTATAATGTACATATTGAAAATATATCTTTTTTCGGCATAATTTTCGACAACAATGATTTTTTTAATTTTACCGTCGTTAACATTTTCTTAAAGATTTTTTAATTTCACCCTCACAGCTGGTAAAGTACAATTGAATAGTTTTATTTATTCTATCGTTTTCATTCGCAATTGATAACTTTGAGAAAAACTAAGATACAAGTTTCAGATTTATTTTATCGACTAATATAAGGTAAAGGGATCGCACACTAAATTTCAATTGATGCGATTTCTGGTGCCATATAACACATTTGTGCATATACACCAAGATATAATCCGTCTTTCCTACTAGTACGTGGATTCAGATGTTTTCTAACAATGATTAAAAGGGCTTCTCAATGCTCAGAGGCTTCACTTATAGGAGATGTAACTGGCGAAACGGTTACTCGGGCTTTTTTGCAGACATGGGTTTCTCGTTTTGGTATACTCCAGTGGATAGAATCCCATAGATGAAGAAAGTTCGAGTCAATGTTTTAACACTCTGGCAAGATTATTGGTTACAATGTGTCTGTGATTAGTTGTTTACTTCATGTATACCGCAGTACACTGTTAAAAATTTTGCTCCAGTTTCTTTTGGCGCTCATTAGCTGTCACCATAAGATTGTACTAGTATTTGGAGCTTCCTATTTCAATCTCATTCCAGCTATAGGAACTATGCTTCAACAGGAGCTCTATATATTGGTTCAAGATTTCACCACCTAACAGTGGCAACTACTGAGTGCTAAAATTTGGTTCAAATTAAAACAAGATTTTCAACAGTGTATAATGGTTTGGGGGGGCAACGCCATTGACCTTTAAAACGCTTTTTATTGTGCTATAATATTTATTGGTTTTTTAATGCTCTTTCTCAGGCTATATTAGATCTCCGAACCACAGCAATTGAAGTTATTCACGCCCCTATAGCTTTTTTGACATATGGAGTCATCTTACGATGCTCAGTAAAGTTGTGAAGGTTCATCCTTGTTAGACCCACCAAATTACATAGCCAAGTTACTTAAAAATAATCTGCACTTTGAGACCCGTTTAAAATTTGAGGAATGGATAGTAAAAGATCTGTATTTCAAAACAATTCATCAACTGCAGTCACGTCTTTGTCCGGGAATATCCTTTCAAAAAAGCTTTACAATCTATATATATATAAAACCTTTTAGACCGGGTGGCGGCGACACGAATGACTACGTCATCGAGTCACGGGATGAAATCATGATATAGGACAAGATTACTAGGTGTAGATTAAGGAATGACTGGTCTGCCTTGTCATTCCTTGGTACGATATGAGTAACAGCGGGCGCCAACTTGCCAGATGAAATTGGTGCCAAATTAAAGGTAAAATAAAGTATTTTAAGAATATTTCGGTCTGCCTGCGCATATCTTGGTACAAAACCTCGGAAGACTGAAATTTATAACAAAAAGGCGTCATAATTACAATACAATTCATGATATGCCGAATTGGTCGTTTTGTCGCTTACTAAAAAGAATATTTTCCTAAACCATCAAATTAGCGTGAAAATCGATTGTGAAGTTAAGTAATGTAAAATACGTCTTTAGATTTTGTTATTGTACATTATGAAGCATAATTTGTTATAAATTTTAGTCCACCGAAGATTTGTACCAGGATATGCGAGGGCAGACCGAAATATTGTTAAAATTCTTTATTTTACCTTTAATTTGGCACCAATTTCATCTCGTAACTCGATGACCTGAAAGTGACAACAAAATGGCGAGTTAGCGCCCGCTGTTTCTCCCATCGTAGCAAGAAATGACGAGGCAGACCAGTCATTCCTTAATCTACACCTAATAATCTTGTCGTACATCATGATTTCTTCCCGTAACTCGATGGCATAGTCCTATTCAATTTTACATAATAACGTCATTTTTTGTTATAAATTTCAGTCTGCTGAGGGTTTGTACCAGGATATGCGCAGGCAGACCGAAATATTCTTAAAATACTTTATTTTACCTTTAATTTACACCAATTTCATCCCGTAACTCGATGACGTGAAAGTGACGCCAAAATGGCGAGTTTGCGCCCGCTGTTACTCATATTGTACCAAGAAATGGCGAGGCAGACCAGTCATTCCTTAATCTACACCTAATAATCTTGTCCTACATCACGACTTCATCCCGTAACTCACTGACGTAGTCATTTGTGTCGTCGCCGCCCGCTCTATTTTTAGATTATAAAAAGACTGGAGAAAGATTTTATACTTGTCATTCACGAGGAAGAAAAATTTAAAAATATTGATAAATTAAAATTTGCTTTCTTTTGTGTGAAAAAGAACGAATTTCATTAATCTACACTCGAGAGCTTAAAGGAAAGTTAATTTTCGTCACTCAATATATTTGTGGAACTGTTGTGGAGGTTGCACAGAAAAGCGAAAAGAACCTTTCTTTTATTCTATCGTTTATCGTTTATCGTTATTCGCAGATGATAATTCAGAAGAACTAAAATAATCTTCTCTCTAATGTATTTTTATCGAATCTAGAGTTTGTGTGTATTCGAATGTATTCGGCCAACAATGTGTTTTCTACTTTGTAAATATTTTAATTTTAAAAGTGTTAATTAAAGTAAATTATTACTTTACATCATTTCCGTGCATACATCTGTGCCTACACTTCTCTTGGCAAACTTCACAATTGTATTTAAAATTCTGTTTGACTGATTATTTTCTGGTTTACCATGTCGAATACAACAAACTGTGTATTTTTATCACTTTCAGTTTTCTATTATTTAATTTTTGAAATAGGTTCGTACTTTTTAGGATACACTATATGGTTTATTATGCTTCGTTTCAGTATGATAGTTATCGAAATCACGTGCGCAGGTTTTATAATTATTTTTTAAGGTGTACTGAATTTTTTTTAAAATCTAGTTTTTTTATGGGGTAATTTTATTCATGTATATGCCATATATGTTAATCGATAAATATGTACAAAAGTTTGAAATGTGCTGTTATATTCTGGCCAATGTGTTTTTAAACATATAGAATAGAATACCAATATTTTCCCTAAATCTATATATATAAAAGGAATTCTGAGGATAATTGAGGCACAGATAGGCTCTCATCCTCTATTCCTTTTATTTATAGAGATTTTACACAGCTTAGGTAAACGCAGAAGAAATATAAAACAGATAATGTATTTATCACAAAAAATCGTCTGCTAAGAAAATCTTTTTTCATTTTGAACTCTATAAATAAAAGGAATAAAGCAGAAGAAATATAAAACAGATAATGTATTTATCACAAAAAATCGTCTGCTAAGAAAATCTTTTTTCATTTTGAACTTCTATAAATAAAAGGACAGATAGGCTCTCAAACAGTGAATCGTCGAATATAATTGAAGAACAAATGGAAGAACAAATGGAAGAACAAATGGAAGAACAAATGGAAGAACAGATGGAAGAACAGAAAGAAGAACAGATGGAAGAACAAATGGAAGACCTCTTCATTAACAATAAAAAAAGATATGCAAACGAAACCCCAGAACACCGATCAAACATATCTGCCGGAAACTGACGAGACATGGCACAGAAACGTGAATGTGTGGGGTTGTAGAACTGGCATTCAGATAGTCTTCGGGCTACTGAGGGCGGGCAACCGTCTAGTAAGAATAAAGCAAATTTTTACGACCATTTTTCGAGTCGATGATATTAATGTATATAACATATCATTTTATACAAATAACAAAGCAAAGAATCATCTGGCCACGGGCGTGACGTGTTTCCATGGAAACATCACACATCATCTCAATGTTAAATAATTTCAGTATGATTACAAATATGTTGTAATAACATTTGCAGTCAGACTGCAGAGATTTGACATTTTAGCTGATGTTGTTATTATTATACTGCTAATTTTTCTGCATTATTTAATCGGTTATTTACCTATTAGAAACATTGAAAGACACTTTAGTTATGAAAAATGAAGCGGTGGCCGGAAGCTTTCTCAGAAAGAATCACGTTTTGAGCACCTTATCGCCAGAGCAACGTATGGCACGGGGAGATGAATTCAATGCTACGTGTACCCTTTCTTGTTTGTGACGTTTGTGGCGAATAGCAAACCTTGCCTCCTGCAAAGAGTTCGGGTTTATTGTTCATTTATTTTTCCGCAGATGTTTGGCAATGTTATTCACCGTTATGTACAATTAAAACATAGCTTAGAGGTATTAACATTACACATTCTTTACTAATTCTTTAAATTTTTAACATATTTTCTGTCCTATTTATTACATTGAGGTAACTATAAATGAAGAGCCAATTTTTCAAATTTTGTCCCACCCCCCTATAACGATTATTTCGTTATATATTGGTTATTTTCTTAAATTATTCCTTTACACCCCCCGCCTCTGTTCAATTCAAAATTAGTTTTAAGTTGTCCTTCATTCCTTTTCCATTTTTCTTGCTTATTAATTCTCTAACCGAAAATCGGCAGCTGCTTAACTTTATCTGTGAGAAATACACTCACATATTATTCAACCGTTTAAAACAATTTCCTGATGTCTGCTATTTCCGATCGAAGCAATTCTGCATTACCTTATAAGGAGATCATCTCTGTTTCGCAGTTGAAATTTATGCTTACGCTTCTTTTTCCTTTCTCGAAAAAACCCTAAAAAGAATTTAACATCTGCGCAGTAAAATCTGATGTCCCTTCGGTGTGCCTCTGTGTTTAGACATAACAACACGTGTAACAATTTATCGTTTGGCAACCTTTCCTTTCCATCCCAGCTGGGAAACCAAATTGAATTCTGATCTTGCTGGCTGCATTTTAACTGTTATTTGGCGTATAATATCCATTGTGCATGGGCGAACTTGTGTATGTTGGCGATTTTCTATCATGCCAAAAGTGGCGGTTTGTTGCTATGCACGAAGGACTTGACTCACTGCTCTCGTCTTGTGAAGTTGCTAATCGCTGTTCGGAGATTTTCTCCGAGTACTGTATGTGTGCCCCCCTAGTAATACATGTCTAAATAAAGAGTAACTTAGCAATCATTGTGGGGTTTTTTCGTACATCCGAATCTGGACTACTATACGTAATCACGCTTCTTCTAAGTATTCTAGTAAAATAGCAGCTGCTACAAAGCTACACCCTCACAAGAATCTCTATTACAAAAATAACTGGTACCGTTTGACTTTTTCGTTTTTCCCCACATAAAAAAAAAACGGAGGGGGGTACAATCAACTGCGACTTTCCTGCGGATGTGATGCATTTCGTTTCTTCTTTTTTTCTTCTCTGCATCCCCCGGTAGAAAATGCTATTAGTCTTGCCTGATAAGTGTCAACCGATGTGGAATTGAGGTCCCCATCGTCAACTGCGGTCGACGTCGAAAAGTACAGCGCTGTTCCCGTCCTGATATTCCTTTGCTGGACACCCCCTTTTCCTCCCCTGTGTGCTCCATCTCAACTGCTTTGGAATGTCTCCCCTCGATATTCCATCTGATAAAAGGAAACTCTGTGGCCAATTGTCACCTGAGCGCTGGGCGCCCCCCCCCCCTTTTTTTCATCTCCTCGCATCGTCTGTGTGATTGACGTGTTTTCTTTGCCGGCAGATATCATCGAGGGCTGCATGTGCTCATTTTGTGCTTCTATACCAGTGTGTGTTTTGTGTCTTTAGTGAACGTAATCTACAGAAAGTTCATATAGTCTCATAGAAAATTTAGTGAATAACAGTATTCCTGTGGTGTTATGCATCGTAAAGTCGTTCATCGTGCAAAAAAAATAGTGATTCATTCACGGGTGTCTGCAAGAGAAAGTAAAAATTTGCACATGCAATATAAGTCTTCAATTCTGAGAAATTCAGCAGAAATAATTCATCCTATGTATCAGTTAACAGTGCACAAAATTAATAAATAAATAAATAAGAGAATTACAAAAAATTCTCTAAAAGAGGTGTCACCACCTTCGATAAGTGCATATTCAATTACCTGTTTACAATATAAAATTTCTGCTAGTCTTCTGTGATAAAAAAAAAGAGAAAAAGTGCACAACAACGGAAATCAACTTCGAAATAATCTACACTTTGAACGTGAGAGCAGATCTTGCCCCATTTCCCTAAGTTTTTGTGTTATTAAATTAGTAATCATTTAATTATTTTTTTAAAACTAAATCAGTAAGTCAACCCACCTACTTTGTTTATTTCATGTTCTGCTTTCACATTCAGGACACAACGGTCAACATTTATGTTCTGTTGTAGAGCATTAATATAACCCTGTTATTGTGTTTTTGCAAAGATTTTTAATTTGCGAAAGCACGGTAACTGTTCTCATTTCTAGTTATTATTTTTGTGACATTTTATGCAGTTTTTTACCAGTTATTTACATTTATGTGCTATTGTTTCATATTTAACGTCCCATACCCCTTCGTTTTTTTTAATTTTGTGTTTAGATTCTCTAATATGCTTAAATGAGCTTTTAACCAGTTTTGAACTTCGATTACAAGGTTAAAATAAGAACATTCTTTTTCATCCAAAAAATATAAATAAATCAGAAGGTTTTAAGTTACAAAAAAGGAATTTTTTTTTCCTTGTGTAAAGAAGTTAAAGGATTTTTTTTCCTTGCTTGCTAACAGTTTTTGCGGTTTTCTATAGAGTTTTCTTTGCTTTATTATCTAAAGATAAAGTAAGTATTTTTTTAAAGTGAAGGAATATATAGATATATGTTTCAAAGTGTAATTATTTTGTTATTTTATTTATTTTATTTTCTAAATGATTTACCTGTTGTATGTGCTTCCTTGCTTTACTGTCATAAAAGGTTTAAATAAGATATCTTTAAAGTGAGGTATATTTTAAAATCTATTTATTTTGCTAGTTTATATATTTTTTACTAGCTAGGAAATTTACTTGTTTTCAATGTGCTTTAGAGTATAAGTCCGGTCTGTGTAACAATTTCTCAAAACTTGTGAGCTTAAACAAAACAAAAAAAAAAAAATAAAAATAAAAAAAGAACTGTGATTATGGCGGCAAAACAAATTTCGATAAATATCATTCAATTTGATGGAGATCCAGATTTACTTAAATTTTTCTTTGACCAAATTAGAGTCTGTGCGGAAATTAATAAATATAACCCACAGACAACAATTGCAATCTTAAAGGGAAAGTTAGTTGGGCCTGCACAAAAATTTCTAGCACAAAACCCCGACCTGCAAAAGATAACAGACCTCGATTTGCTGGAAAAAGAATTTGCGTCATTCTTCGCCCCTCTAGTAAATGTGTTGCCTCTGTTGAATTGTCCAGTTTAGCACTTATGCCTTCTGAGACCATAAAAAATTTAGCTCATAGACTAAATGTTCTTGCGGCGACTGTTTATGCAGATATCAATGACGAAAATGCACGCAACACTATCAAACTCATGAAATTTCTAGAAGCCCTTCTTTCAAATATTAGAATAAAATTACAGGAAGAAGGCATTAATGATTATAAAACAGCAGTTGAAAGAGCGCAAACCCTTCATGAAATTTTAAGGAATGAGAAAATCTTACATTCCTTACCTTCGGTACACAGACCAGAAAATCTCATTGAATCGCAATTAAAAGAAATCTCTGAGAAAATAAATGCATTATCTTTTGCCCCTCCTGATACTAAAACCGAAACTGAGCAAAAAAATCTGCAGACTAGACCAAAACATTCCGCAAATGTTTCACGTTTCAAAAAAATTACAAAAATCGGAGCTACACTAGACGTTATTCCCCACACAAGTTTTCACAAAAAAACCAGTTGTTTGTCAGTTATGTGGCCGAAACAATCTCGACGCTCTCTCTTGTTTTAAAAGGAAAAGAGCAAATACTCAAAGAAAAAACAATTACACAAATTCCACTCCACAATTTCAGGAAAACTGAAACAGAGATACAATTTTTATGCTGATGGTGTTGTGTCTCAATCTAATACTTCTACATCAGCAACTTTTCTTTTTGACCCTGTTTTACCTAAAATTTCAAGTTCGAGACTAGTTAATTCAGTAGGTTCCCAAACTTTTGACTCCATTAAGATAGCAAATAACACCAGTACACAAACAGAAAGTGATAATGTTCAGATAATTTGTAGTGTAAACACTATGTCACCATCCCTTCCTCTTGTTAAAGCCACTATAGCAAACCATGATATTACTTTGTTGGCTGATTCTGGTAGTAGTATATCTTTACTTACACAAAAATTATTTAATCAACTTAAACCTGTCTTAAAATATAAAAGACTGTCCACTGACGTCAATATTAAAACTGTCAATTCTGATGTCTTATTTTCCGCCTGCATCAGAACATCCATTAAGCTAAAACAAAAAGCGTTTTCACACCACTTTTATATTGTTGACATACCCGAGTCTTCCAGTTTTGAAGGCATTTTAGGTTTTGATTTCATAACTAGATACAATGTTGTCATCGATACTTTTAACAAGTGTCTCCATGTCAACAATAATTTCTCTGTTCCTTTAAAAACCAGTAAAGATTCTTCTGGAGAGAAACAATCAAAATCATGCAATTCTTTGAGTGATGTTGTAATGAATCAAGCGGTGTTCTTAACTCGAAAAATAATATTAGAACCCCAACAACAAATATGGTGCTCTGTTTACACTTCCAATAACATCAACAATAACAGAAATTATCTATTTGAATATTTGGCACAAACAAAAGAATTAATAGGAAATGATGCCATTATTCAAATGAATAAATTATCCAATAAAAGAAAGAAAACTTCACAAATACATCATTTCTTCTCAATAACACTTAAAAACACTTCTGAAAAGACCATTCATCTCCCTAAACACACAAAAATAGGTCAATTATCTGAGATTGAGGAAATTCGCGACTATACTTCTGAAATGTCTGACAAGCAAAATAACTCAGAACAGCACTTTGTAAATTTCATTCAGGCGTCTAATGAAATCTTACAAAAAAGAAAGCAGGATTTATCGGCTAAGGATTTTAATCTTACTCACTTAAATTCGAATGAAGCAAAGAACCTAACTAAATTGTTACTTAATTATTATCCTGCCTTTTCCAAATCATTAGACACACTTGGTCATACTGATAAAATTGTACCTGATTTGAAATTCATTAATGATTACCCCATAAAGACTCTCCCTTTCCCTCTTCCCCAAGCTGTGCAGAAGAATGTTTTAAATCAAATCAAACAGTTGCTTGATGCCAAAATCATTGAACGTCATTTTTCCGAATGGGCCTGCCCCATGCTCCTTGTTAAAAAGAAACCAGAGGGTACAGGTATACAGAAATATAGACTCGCATTAGATCTCAGAATGGTTAATACTATAATTCAAGGTTCGTCCTATCCACTTCCAAAAATTCAAACTATTATTTCAAATCTTTCACAATATCGTTTTTTCTCTTCTCTCGACTTTCATCAGGCATATCATCAGATTGATTTGCCTGCAAAATTTCAAAATCAGCTCACATTCACTACAATGTTCGGTTCTTTTCGGTATAAGAGATTAGTATTCGGATTAAAATCTAGCGCCTCAATTTATCAAGCTTTAATGGACTCCTTACTTGATGAATTACAGTTAGAAGGTGTCTATACCTACCAAGATGATCTTATTGTTGGTGCCAATTCATATCAAGAAATGTGTGATAAGTTGGATAAAATTCTTGCAATATTAGTAAAATATAACTTAACGCTGTCCCCTAACAAATGCACTTTTCACAAAACCAGTTTAGATTATCTTGGATTTCACATAGAAAATCAAACTATTTCTCCTGTTCAGTCGAACATTGTAAAAATAACATATTTTCCAACACCTACAACAAAACGTCAATTAAAAGCACTCATTGGTGTCATTACATTCTACAAATCTCTGGTTCCATCCTTTTCTGAACTTGTGCAGCCTCTCATAAACTTAACTACTCCAAAAGCCAAATTTAACTGGACAAGTAAACATCAAAAAATTATGGACACCATACAGAAGATATTCTTTAATCCACCCATGGTTAGATTACCTGACTGGAACAAAAAGTTCTATTTAAATACTGATGCGTCAAATATTGCTATTTCTGGCGTCTTACTACAAGAACATGATAAACAACTATTACCTGTTGCATACTTTTCAAAATCTTTAAAAGCATCAGAAAAAAAAAATATCCTGCACATAAATTAGAACTCATGGCGATTCATAAATCAGTTACTGCTTTCAAATATTATTTATACAACAGAGAATTTGTAATCCTTTCAGATAGTAAACCATTAGAAAAGTACAACAAAACTACAAACCCGGCTGATATTATTTCTCGTTGGCTCATGAATCTCTCAGAATACACATACAAATTTCAACATATTCCAGGTAAAAAGAATGTACTTGCTGACTATTTATCTCGCTGTAACTTTGAAAATAATCAACAGACTTTAGCTACAAACCCTGAACTTATTCATGATACTCAACCCTTACCTATTGTAGAATGTGATACTCCACACTCCAGCTCGAATGATTCTAATATGCATGTTAACTGCCTTATTTCTGGTACACAAACAAATCCTGACCCTTTATTAGAAATTTCGAATGAAACATTTGCTACTGAACAACAAAATGACCCTACTTTGTCTGTTGTTTATAAAGAAATCTTAAAGAAAGGATCTTCTCAAAAATTTCCTAACTACTTCATTCATCCTGATTCGAAAGTATTAATGTTAAAGAAGGAAAATATTTTTAATAACACTTTTTCGTATCACATTATTGTTCAAAATTCACTTAAAAGCAAAGTCTTAACAATTTCACATTTATCTCATTTTGGCTTTAATAAAACTTATGAATTCTTGTCAGGTAGATATTTTTGGAAGGGTATGTATGTAGACACTTTAAACTTTGTTGCATCATGTATCAAATGTCTTCAAACTAAACATCACCAAACTCCACCCGCACCTTTGCAGCCCACATACACTCCCAGGTACCCTGGTCACACTATCAGTACTGATCTCCTTGGACCGTTTACTAATGGAAAATATATGTTTTAACTATCACTGATCATTTTTCGAGACATATTGAACTCTTTCCATTTAATGACATATCTGCAAGTAAGGTTGTTAAATGCTTATTCTCTTACATAACCACCTTTGGGAGACCTTCGGTTGTCTTATCAGACTTAGGACCCCAGTACACTTCTCAGGTATATAACATTTTTAATGATACATTGGGCATTAAGGTATTACACAGTTCTGCCTCGAGACCACAATCAAATGCGATAGCAGAGCGAATCAATAAATCAATCAAATATTCAGTCAATATTCTTTTACAAGAAAGTCATTCATTCGAAAATGCTGTATTTATACACAAGTCACTTTATAACGGCTCCAAACATGCAACCAAATTGTACTCTCCTAATTTTCTTCATTTTGGACGCGAACTTTCTCTAATTTTTGACACTTTTGATCAGTCGTGCAACCAACCCTTTCTTGATAAACATATTGAAGTACACAAATTACTTGATGATTTGAGTAAGATATATCACAAAGCTTATAACAACATTAAATCTGCTCAAGATAAAAGATATAAATATTACGGTCAGAAAGCTAAATTAAGATCCATTTTCTTAAAAGATATTGTATATCTAAAATCAAATGACAAGTTTAAAACAAAGTATACTGGTCCATATATTGTCACTTGTAAACATTCCCCTGTGTCATTCTCAATTAAAAGGTTGTATACTCCTGATAACACAACATTTCGGGTACATGTTGATAGACTTTTACTAGCACCTCCCCGTTATGGACATTTATTTGATGCATCAAGTTCATATAAACAACACTAACTTTAATACGTTTTATCAACCTCACACATACAATCTAAGAAACAGAAGCTAATGTAAAAACACTATTTATTATTTTTTAAGTCATGTTTATGATACCACATATCCAACCAAAGAGCTCATGGTTGTGTGTATGTTGTTTTTGACTGATCTTTAACAATATCATGGCTGGTCCATCACTGTTGCTCTGAAGATCTCTTAGGAACAATATTAGGTATCATTGTTATCCTTTAACACTTAGATATGTCTTCATACTCACTTAAATTTTAGTTACTTTTTATTTTGTTTCTTTTTGCAGTACACTTAAAATTTCTTTGACAATACTCATTAATTTAGTAAATTTTCCAGTAGCTAACCTCCCACTTAACAATTCCTGTACTGTAAGTCAAACATATTATAGTTAGATAAACAGGTACTGTAGTTTAGAAAAGTAAACAAATGATTCATGTAGTTAAATATAACACATTTTTGTATATGACTTGTTCATCACCCCCACTCGATTGTGACACATTTTTCGTCTCTCTTCACTCTAGAATTGTCTGCCCATATTAGTTATTATATGATATACATTTTTTTTGTTTTTTTTCTTTTTGAATTCTTCCCTTTGAAGTCTTGTTCCCGTTCAAAATTAATGCCCTAAGGGTTCAAGCTTCATTGTGTTGAGAGACAACGTTTTGGAATTGGAGTTTCGATTCAAATTTTTGAATTGTGATTCCAATTCACAACAATTCAAATTTTTTTCATGTAATTCGACGTGGGCTCCTTCAGAAGACCGCTAGTGCCTTCGGGGGAGCATCACAATTCCCTCCTCATCTAAAGCTAGGCCCTAAGCCGATGCCATAATACTTGTGTTGTACACAAGATTCAGGGTGACGCATATTTTTATGGGCGTGCTTGGAGCACCTCTTTTTTTTGTCATCCTATGCTTCGGCATGAAACATTTTTTACAAAAACATTTTTATTTTTTTAATATACATCATATTACTCTTTTTAATTTTTTTTTTTAAATATAGTGCTATTATGTTATTTTTGTGTATTGCTATTTTACATTCATTTAGTATTAGTTTCATGTTTTGTGTATATGTTTCAAAATTTTTACTTGTGTCATGATAACAATCAAAGCTGCAGTAATGTTTTTGTACTGTCTGAGTCGACTCAACTTCTACATATAAAAATACAGTACTAGCTTGGATCCATATACAGAAATAGTAAAAAATATAGAAACTTTAGAACTGCTGATTGTTTTTGAATACAAAAGTCTCCATTATCATGACGTCAACTTTCTACATATATATATAAAAAAAAACTTTTGCTGTTATGTATGTTTTTATGTTATAATATTGTATGCTATCCTATGCACATTGGACAGCAAAAGTTTTTTTTTGTGGTGCACCGGGTGATATATATAACGATTATTTCGTTATATATTGGTTATTTTCTTAAATTATTCCTTTACACCCCCCGCCTCTGTTCAATTCAAAATTAGTTTTAAGTTGTCCTTCATTCCTTTTCCATTTTTCTTGCTTATTAATTCTCTAACCGAAAATAGGCAGCTGCTTAACTTTATCTGTGAGAAATACACTCACATATTATTCAACCGTTTAAAACAATTTCCTGATGTCTGCTATTTCCGATCGAAGCAATTCTGCATTACCTTATAAGGAGATCATCTCTGTTTCGCAGTTGAAATTTATGCTTACGCTTCTTTTTCCTTTCTCGACAAAACAATTTAACATCTGCGCAGTAAAATCTGATGTCCCTTCGGTGTGCCTCTGTGTTTACACATAACAACACGTGTAACAATTTATCGTTTGGCAACCTTTCCTTTCCATCCCAGCTGGGAAACCAAATTGAATTCTGATCTTGCTGGCTGCATTTTAACTGTTATTTGGCGTATACTATCCATTGTGCATGGGCAAACTTGTGTATGTTGGCGATTTTCTATCATGCCAAAAGTGGCGGTTTGTTGCTATGTACGAAGGACTTGACTCACTGCTCTCGTCTTGTGAAGTTGCTAATCGCTGTTCGGAGATTTTCTCCGAGTACTGTATGTGTGTCCCCCTAGTAATACATGTCTAAATAAAGAGTAACTTAGCAATCATTGTGGGGTTTTTTCGTACATCCGAATCTGGACTACTATACGTAATCACGCTTCTTCTAAGTATTCTAGTAAAATAGCAGCTGCTACAAAGCTACACCCTCACAAGAATCTCTATTACACCCCCTTCCTAAAAAAAGCTTGTTTTTGCTTCATTCCCACCAAATGTTAAACAGTCGAAGCTTTTAATTTTTCTATTTGTTAATTTGCTTAATTTGATAAATTTAAGTTTTTGGTTTGTTTCGAAAACGATTTCTTCTCATCTAAAACATAATATTTAAAATATTCTTTTAATTTACGTAAGAATTTGATTCTAAAATACGATTGATCGTCTGCCGCCATTTCAAATGAAAATCAAAACAAAACGACGCGACGCGACGATTCGCGTTTTGCGATGAAGCTAGCTGAACGTTTTCGTTTTCGCCTAATCGCCAAGGCTGGTGCTCAAAACGTGATTCTTTCTGAAAAAGCTAGCCGGAATATAAACAAACGATTTTATTTCTATAAATGAATGATACAAAGGCTGCTGACACGCTCAGGGTCCGTGTTCTAGTCCCAGAATCACACATAGATGTGATTTTCATTATGTTTTCAAAAATTATATACAAATAATGGAACTCTGTAATCTGTAATCAGTTTTTGTGTATAAATAATGATCGTTAAAGACGAAAGCAGTTGTTGTTATTAGACCTAAGATAATTTCCATTATGACATACATTAAATGTCAAAGACACAGTAAACATATCATTTATATTCAAAATCTTCTTCTGATCTTCGTAATGTCTGATATTTTTTTTCTTTATACATTTTCCCTATTTTAACTTTCGGGGTTTTTCTAATAGGTTAACATCAAGACATCAAAATAATAATGTTGCTGCAATTAGTATATTACTGAGCTAAATTTTTTAAGTATAAAATTTATAGAGAATATCATTTTTAAAACTGTTTAATTCATTACTTTTAAAATTTCCAGATACATTCTCTACAATAAGCAACACAACAACACTTTTAGGTATACCAGCCATAATTAACAAAAGCAGAAACATGAAATAATAATTTACAAAACCTTTCTGTATTTCTTCTAAATAATTTACTATAATAAGACAAAAACTTTGTCATTTCCACTAAATTTCATTACTGTATTCAGATTGTGTTTATTAAATAATAAACACTCTGAATTTTTGTTTGTTGGAAGACTATAATGTGGAGACGACTTATCTAAATGTGTCTCTTGATCTTATCAGCTATTCCGGAAATAACGAATGAAACTCGGCGCAAATTAAGAAACGTATACTACTATTGTTAGTGGATTTCCATTGATGTCAATTGATTTATAATCCGCATGCATCGATGGTTTATTTATTTTTTTAACTTTATTTTACTAATTAGATGAAAATAAATGTATTCGTAATGTCTGATTATTTTCTTCATACATCTTCTGTAGTTTTACTTTTGTAGTTATATTCACAAATTAGCTTCGAGACATAAAAATTATAATGTTGCTGCAATTAGTATATTATTGACATAAATTCTGTAAGCATCAAATTTATATTTATATCAATTTTAACTATTTTATCTATTATTTTTAAGAATTCTAGATGCATTTTCGTACATTAAATAACGCAATAACATTTTTCAAGTATACCTACTATTACTAATACACAAAAAAAACATGAGATAATAATTTATAAAAACTTTCTATATTTCTTCTAAATAAGTTACTACTACAAGACAAAAGTTTTGTCATTTCCATTAAATTTCATTACAGCTAGTCAGACTGAGTTTACTATATGATGAACACATTGAAATATCGTTTGTTGGAAGGGTGTAATGTAGAGATTGCTTATCTTAATGGGTCTCGTGATCTTATCACCTGTTCCAAAAATTACGAATGAAACTAAGCGCAAAGTAGGAAACAAAAATTAATACTGTCAGCAGATTCCCCCCCCCCTTTGACAATAGATTTGTAATCCACATGTACTGACTACAATGACATGAAGGGCAATAGTATTTTTAAAACTATAACCAATCTTCAAACCGGCACTTTTGTTGCTCGATTTAAAGACATCTGCCGTTAACTTTGCAACTGATTTTGTGTTTGACAAATTAGTTATAGATTACCAAATATCCAAAGAATAAAATGTTGCAATTATCACGCTTGATAAAATGGCGTGGAAGGCAGATGGCGTGGTCTTAGCAATTTTGACAACATCTAAAATTAATGGATTAATATCGAAATTAAGAAATAGAAACAGATATTAAGTAAAATCGTGCTAAAATGACGAAATTTCGATTTTTTTTAAAATTTGCTTTTCCTCTTATCCCACAGGTAAACGCAATTTCCCCCACTAGACAGGCTGCGCCCGTACGTACTATACCATAAAACGGGGGGGGGGGGAGAGATTAAAAAAAAGAGCATTGCTAAAATGACGTGTTTTACGTGTTTCTTGACGTTGGTAGCTTTTAGACTACTTATTTTATATAATTTTTAAACCGTTTTATTCATTACTTTTAAAAATTTTAAATGCATTTTCCTACATTAAACAACACAATAATGTTTTTAGGTATACCAACTATAACTAAAACAATCCAAAATCATGAGATAGTAATTTAGGAAACCTTTCTGCATTTCTTCAAAATAAATCACTACTACAAGACAAAAGTTTTGTCATTTTCATTAAATTTCATTTTTTCTAGACAGATTGAATTTACTATATGTTGAACACATTGAAATGTCAATTATTGGAAGGCTGTAATGTAGAGATAACTTATCTAAATATCTTCTTTGAGCTTATAAACTGTTCCGGAAATAACGAATAAAACTCGGCACAAATTAGGAAATATAAATTAATACAGTTAGTGGATTTCCACCAATGTAAATAGATTTGTAATTTTTTTTTACTAATTAGATGAAATATATATATATATATATGTGAAATAAAAATCAAAGAATTCCTAAAAAGGTAAAAGTAAATTATAGAAAACTTCTTAGTGACATTCGAAGTGAAGGAAATTTGTAATAAAGTAAATGATTAATATAATACTTTGAATAATATAAATTTGGAGAAAACAGGCATTAAAAATGTAAGTAATTACTAAATGATTTTGGTAAACAAAAATGTAGTATTGTAATAAAAAAATATTCATGGTACTTTTATTATTGCTATACATTTATAATCATGTTTAATTATGAAGAAGTAAATGTATAAGTTATAACAAGAAATATGATATACCAACTACAACAAACACAAAGCAAAAACATGTGGTAATAATTTACGAAATCTACAACTATTTCTTCTAAATAAGTTACTATGATGAGAAAAAGTTTAAAGTACTTAAAGGACTTAAAAGTGAAAAGGACTTAAAAGTTTTGTCCATTCCCTGAAATATCTTTACTGCTTAGTCAGATTGAGATGGATTATACGATGGATTAACTGAAATGTCATTTGTCGGATTGGTGTAATGTGGAGATGACCTATCTAAATGTGTCTCTTGATCATATCAGTTATTTCGAAAATAACAAATAAACTCAGGGCAAATTAGTAAATATCAAATAATACTCTTTGTGGATTCCCACCTTTGTCAATAGATTTGTAATCCACATGCATAGACTAAAAGGACACGAAACGGAAAAATATTTTTGAAACAATAAACCACTCTTCAAGCAAACAATTTTGTTGCCAGATTTAAGAGCATTTCCCATTACTTTTGTCTGCCAGATTAGTTACAGACTGCCTGATATCCAAAGAGTACTATGTATCAATTCTCAAGCTAGCTAAAATGACATAAAAATAAAGCGATTTTTTTTTTCATTAAAAAAGGGAAATAGCAGAATCTTAGGAACGTTGGCAACATCTGGTGAATGCATTAATATCACAATTAGATAATAGAAACAGATTATACAAACAAAAGTCATGCCAAAATCCGCAATTTTGAAGTTTTTCATCTGTATAACCTCTTCTCCTACAGGACAACGTAACGTCTGACACTAGATAGAAGGCGTTTGAAGGTGCTCATACGTACTACCCCATGAAACGGAAAGTCAGATTTAAAAAAATGTTTCTTGCTAAAACGACGTGTTTTTTTTTGTGTGTTCATTTCTGTGCTAAATTATTTTATATGAATTTTTAAACCGTTATTCTCTTTACTTTTCAAATTTCCAGATGCATTCTCGCATTAAAACATACAACAACATTTTTTAGCTATACTAACTAAAACTATAACAAAGCAAAGACATTAGGCAATACCTAACGAAATATTTCTGACATTCTTCTAAATGAGTTACTATAATAAGAAAAAAGTTTTGTCATTCCCGTTAAATTTCATTATTGCGAGTCAGACTGAATTTACTACATGATGAACACATTGAAATGTCGTTTGTTGGAATGGTGTAATGTAGAAATGGCTTATCTAAATGCGTCTCTTGATCTTATCAGCAGTTCCTGAAATAACGAATGAAACTCGGCGCAAATTACGAAATATAAAGTAATAATGTTACAGAAATCAAACTGTTGTCAATAGATTTGTAATCCGCATTTTAATGTTTTATTTATTTTTCTTAACTTGTATCTTTTTTTTTATCTAGAAGAAAATAAAAATATATTTATACGAAATTGAAATCGATGAATCTGTTAAATCATGAAATGAAATATTTAAAAATTTTTACTGGCATTGAAAGTAATAAAATAACTAAAATAAATGTAAAGTAAATGATTGATTACACTGAATACAATTTGACACATTGAATAATATGAATATAAATTATGAGAAGAAAAAGCGTTAAATAAAAATGCAAATGTAAAGATGTAAGTAAATACTAAATAATTTTTTTCATCATTAAAATTGAAGCCCGAAAATTATTACTATACGTTTTCATGTTTAATTATGAATAAGTCAATATATATTGTATAACACGACTTATGCATTATATACAGCTTGACTAAAACTATATTTAATTTTTCTAACACTATTATTTACCTTTATCAAGGTACAGTTTGTAAAAAAAAAAATAATTTTATTTTACTTGAGAGAATAGATAGAAACAAAAAAATATTTAATTAAAATAAAATAAACAACGACGATTTACTTTTTATCTCGAAATGTTGTATAATAGTGAAACATCTATTAAAACGACTATAAATGTTATACTATTAAATAAAAATAATAAAACTGAATACAATATAAATTGTTGATGCATTATTTTTATCATATTTCAGTGTTTCTAAATGCCCATTTTTATTTAATTACACTTAAAAGAAAGTTTTTGGTGTAGAAATGAATTTATGTTTTATGTTTTATTATTTAATAATAAACTATTAGATTTTTTTAATAATTGAAATCCTGTGTAATACCTTGTTTTTGTTTATGAGAAATAAACTGAAAGCAAATCAAATGATAATCAAGAAAAAACTAATGCTTTTGATTCGTTCTTTGATTGTCTGTGCGTTGTTCAACCGGAACGAAACAGCTGAATGGTGGAACTAATTGGCGTACATTGAGATTGCAAGTTTTTCTGGATTTATTATATTAAGATTCACATGACTAGTTTTATAGTTTTAAACTAAAAGACAGTTCATGTTATCTGGAATAGTTTTTAGTTTAGAAATCGTAAGCAAAATTCAATTATTTGCATTTGACACCTATTAAGAATTACTACATTTAAATATTATAGAATGTAAATAAATTTATCTTTATTTATTTATCTTTTTTTATTACTTCGATAAAAAACCTTTTCTTTATGTTTGATTGTTCAATTTTTAAAAGGAAGCTTACGATAAATTTCATTTAATAAATTATAAAGATTCTACTATCCTGATAAATGTATTATAATATATATACATACATACACACACACGCACACACACACACACATATATATATATACATATATATATATATAGCCTTTTTTAAGCAATTATATTAACTAAAAACATAGTTTCTGAAGTGAAATTGCATTTGTGTTTCATTTATTGAATAAATCGTTATCAGTTATGTACTTGGAGGTATCGCAAAATTTGAATTACTGACGAATGCTTTTATATTCTGTATTCACCTTTATAAGAAAAACCTTTCGTATTATATTTCCACTTAGAAATATTCTGAAAGAATAAGTTATTCATTTTTGTTTAGAAGAAGTAGGGCGAAAGAACATTAAAATTACTTGCATGCAATTGAAACTTTGGCAACTCCCACATGCATACTTGTTTAAGGAATGAAATCATTAAAAGTGCACTTTTATCACCTTTAAATGTAAGAATAATCTAAGTATCAATTCATGGGAGGATCTTGAGCAGTAAAAATCTTTTCGATCGCTAAGTGAATGGCATTCATTTACACAGGGTGTCAAAAAAGGTCGTTTACAAACTTAACTGTGTAAAAACATAAATCGCCATTGTATGAAAAAAAGATAATTATCATTGAGGCTCTAAATATTTCTTGTTTAGATTTTCTAAATATAAAGTGAAAGTTTCTGTTCATAAGAAAAACAGGAGCAATATGAATCTTTTGATTATTTATGCGATTGGTTGAGTCAATACTTATCCAGAAGAAAATACTTGAATGCTGTAACTTAGTTCAATACGTTATTATAGCTAATATGAGTCTTTTTTGAGATTATATTCAGAGACACATGGCTAGTTGAGGAATTTTAAACAAAATTAAATTGCTTTCTATATGGAAAAGATTTAGTAAGGTATCTGAAGTAAAATATTCTTTATGTTACTCTGCTCTTCAAAATGACTAAATAAAAATGTTATAAATTGTCTATGTATTATCATTAAACGATTGAATACCATCAAATACATATTTTTAAGCCATTTTCATTATACGTGAAAAATTTAATTTAAAATGTGTTTATTGTGAATTTCTTTAATTTTGTAATTCATGATACACTTTTCATTTACAGTACGTAAATTTCCTTTCACATTATTATTATTATTATTATTATGATTTTGAGAAAATGGAGGGGCTAAATTAAGCCAAAAAATAAATTTGAGGATTATTTGATAGTTATTTATGTTCTGTCTAAAAGCAGAAAATGCTGCAATGAATTTCAATTTTTTTTTCTTTTTAATTTAAGAAAAATAAAATGTTAATTTTATTCCTTACTAGAAGCCATTGCCAGATCAAATGATATCTTAAGATTCGTTTCTATTATGAGATTAAATCGTAAGAAAAAGTAAAATGCTGAAAGTAATTTTATGCATTAAGCTAAGTAGTACGGACCATTAATTAGTAGACATTCATACAATTTTTACGAATTTTACGAAATATAAAAAGGCATTCTTAAAGCTGTATATGAAAGAGTTACTACCGAAATTGCACAAGAGCTTCAAATTGATACATTTTATTGCTTTTGAAACTTAAATATTTAAAAAATGTAAGTATGTGCGATATCTTTTTCTAGTATTTTTAAGAAATATAAAAAAAAAATAAATAAATAAATCAGGGTGGCTTAGAACCATACGCCAAAAATGCAGATAGCGAAAACCTACGTTAGAGATTTCACATTAGAAAGTGGGTGCGAAAAGCAGCGTTTAGGTAGTAGAAAGTGCTGTTGAGTTGGTGGATAAAAGAGCTTCGCTGGATTCAGTTATCATTGCTCACACGGATTTTGATCAACGTGCATCGTTACACCAATGTGTAGCTTGGCGGCATGCAAATAATCAGTGGGGCTGCATAAGGAAATTGGCCTAAACGGCTGCTCAAAGTATGTACATGGAAATATTCCCGAGTGGGAATCTTGAGCGTCTTTGTCAAATATTGTGATGGAGTGGATCATTTTATGTTTTCAGGCATTATGCAAACACTTGATGATGCAGCAGAATTCCTGCAGAGACAAAAGCAGCACTAGCGCATTAAAGGATAATCCTACGACAAACTCGAAATCTGCTGGATGTGAGTTGGGTAGAAGCCCTTTTCATGCACAGACACATACACAAAATGCTTATAATCCAGCTCCTCACTTTTGTAACGACATACATTGCTTTAAATCTGCGCGGAGAATGACGATTCCAATATGCAAAATACTACCTTCAGCCGTTCTCAAAAAAGTCCTTTACTATCTTAATACTGCATTTTTGCTCCTATATTTTTACACGAAATATGCTTATTTCGGTTACCTTCACCTGCCAGTTTTGGATATAATTTTGAATCACCCTGTATTTTATGCAGTAATTTTTTATAAAGGTTAAAAAAATATTTATGAAGTTCCTGTCATAGCAACATTGTTTTCTAAAAGTAAAATAAAGTCAAATATCATTTCATTAGAGTACAAACAACAGTAAAAAAACTTTATCTTTGTTTTATGATTGCGTGCTTCATTGATCATTCAAAACAAAACATTTCTACTTTGAAACTAATTGCTATTCATTAAGATAGCTTGTTCTGGGATTTGTTTAGATTAGAGGAAAAGAAATTTGCGAAACTCTGAAGAAAGACAATTTGCTTTTGCAAACATAATTTAAACCAAGGAATTCTACATTAGAAAGTATTTATATATTTATATACCTTTAAACTTGAAATATTTTAATATTTTAATTTGTTAATTGATTTCGTTTATCGTTTGAGCTCTTTGAAATAGAAAGTTTTAAACAATAATATCAGTGAATTAATAAACAATGCAATTTGCTTAAAATTACTACTAACTGAAATTCATTGTAGTAAATTAAAATTAAATTTTAAAACGTTTCATTTCCATCATAATAAACATTAAAAATGTTTAATGGTCTATGACAAACTTTTTATTTTGGATAAATAAATTTAATATGACTTGACATGGCTAACTGTATCTATATTTTTCAAGACGACAATTTTTAATGTTATTATTACGTATAAAGATTATGTGTTTAGGATTAAATAATAATAATCCAATGAATCACATCTAAAGTATTTTTTATTTTAGTTTCTCTTTTTCTATTGACTGACTCAAATTTCTCTGAAAACATAATTTATGTGTCTTCTTTTGGATGTATATTCATGTATATTCATAGTATCATCATCATCATCATCTTACATATGAAATGCAATCCGAAGTCACTTATAAAAATGTATTTAAGCAATTTATTAGTAATTTAACAGTTATGTTATTTTCTGATGTATACCCTATGTACTAAAGAAGGATTTTTCAAACCGCGGTACATGTATCCATATGGATACGTGACAGGCCTACTGGGGATACATGAAAACAATATCAGTAATTACAGCAATCACAAATACTCTTTAAGGGGTCAGGTACCCTTTGAAGAATCCAAAAATCGATTTTTTAGAAAGTAGCTTATAATTAAATATGATTTTTTAGGAACATTTAAAAACAAACCGCATCAAAAAATTCGCATTAGAAGAAGATTTATGTTTAAAACACTTTGCGCTTTTCCTGTACAGCCAATGGTTAATTTAAACTTTAACGTCAATTTTCTCAAAACAGTGATTTTGATCATTGCGAGCACGATTTCTGAAAAATGGTTGCGTAGAATTTCACGAAATTTTCGCTGAATGTATTAAACAGATATAAGCACAAAATGACCTACTTTTATGTTCCTCAAATTAAAAGTTTAGAATTCACGACTACTTTTGTGTAAAAAAAAAATCAATATTTCTAATTTCTTTAAAAAATAATTTTTTTCTCTGGATCTATAAGCTTTATTTCTTTCATCGTAGGTCATTTTGAAAACACATTATATCTCTACTCAGAAAAAAAATCTTGGTTTGTTTTAGCTATTCAAATTTGAAAAATCGTGCGCGCAAGACATGCAAGATTTATTCTTTCGTAAAAATTGTATTATCTTTAAAAATAATTAAAAAATCATTGCATTTGTGTATACTTTTTTTAACAACTTTAACTAATAAAAACAATCCTTCCTAATATGTGGTCTCAATTTTATAGTCAAAAGTTAATTAGATAAAGAGTGACTGCAATTCTTACAGAGGTCACTTTTTCACGTATTTTGTTAGTTCAAAAGGTACCTGACCCCTTAACTGAAAACACATAAAAAATCCTATAAAAAACACATACCTTTATATTACAAGGTTAGTCTCATTTGTAAAAATACAATGTACGTAATTAATAATGTAATAAAAGTAGCTACATCCACTGCTAAGCATATTGCATGAGTACTTAAATATTTTCAACCATCTTTTCAAAAACATTAATTAATCATAGAGGCAATTTTTGAAAGTATAATACAGCCAGTGTTTTCCCATCTACTTTTAGGGTTTGATTTCTTTCATATTGAAATTATCAAATTTATTTACAATTTATCTGGGTGAGGAAGGTCAATTATTTTTATCCAGTATATTTCAGAATTTTGACAGTTTATGCTAAAGTTAGTAGTTTGAATCATGACCAGCGTTTTTTTTTCTTTTTTCACTCAGTTTTCAAACAATAGTTTATTTTTATTATTATTATTCATTCGTTTTTAAGTTTCTTTCATCAGTAGACTTTTGCAGTTTTACATTGGAGTGTCTTCCTATTTCATCACCTCAATAACTTTAAATTTAAAAATTTTAAATTGGTTAAAGATGTTATGTTGTAATATTTATTTACCGATTAAATTCAAGAACATAAATTTTTTATCAAACTTTCAAGTCATATTTATGTTTAAAGCAAAAAATATAAAATTTCTTGAAAGTACTATTTTCGCTAATACTTCAAGACTAAATATTATTTTTTCCCCAGTATAAGAATTTTTTCATTATAAAAAATGAATTTCATTTTGGAAAATCTATTTATTTTCAGGAAGAGAAAATATGTATTAGGTATGTAACATTTTAGAACAAATTGTTTTTCCTCCAGAACAGTTTAAAACTTGGACATCGAAAAAAAAAATAACAGAATAATCTTAAAGTAAAATAGCAAAGCAAAGTAGCGTAGAAAGATAAAGTTTATTCAGATTAAATATCTATGTATATATATATACTCATGGGAAGACAGATTTTTAATAAGTGCTTACACATTTACACATCTTTAAAATGGTAAAAATAAGCACAAAATAGTACGTATTGAACATTAGAAAATGTACAATGTCTAACGATCAGAATTTAGTTCAATGCATTTTTTGCCATAGAAAAAGCCGATAACATTCTTTAACTAGAAAATAAATTGTGGTTATAAAAAGGACAGAGGTCCTAATGATAAAATGATTCTAATTGGTCTGATATTTCATATGTAGACATTTCAAACAATACGCTTGAGTATCTGTTGTTTTTAGATGTTCGTCAAAATTTCTAAAATTGGTAGAGTGTCTAAAAGAATCGGACGACTTTTGCTAATATTGAGAAGAAATGTGCAAGAAGATTTTAAAATAACGAATAATTAACATTTTATATCTTTATTGACAATAAATACAAAAAATAGATAATTTAAAACATTTTATTTAGAACAATTAAAATTATCCAATCCAAGTACTGTGCAGTTGGAGTTGGTCATGTAATAACAGGATTTTTATTGCTTATAGTTGAATATAATGACACTTGCAAGAAAGTATTTTACATGAAATGTAATATGTATGCGGGACCTTTTATTTTAATCATGTGCTCCAGCTACAATGTGCAATTAAAAAGTATTCCAGGATAAAGTTCCCTCTTTTTTTAAATAATAGTTTATATTTTACCATTTTTCATTAGAAACCTATAGTGAAAACAACACATTCGCCATTTTGAAATTATCAGTATGCATAATTATAACTGTAAAAAAATTCAGTTTTTAGATTTTCTTGTATCGACAAATTTAAAACGAAAACAATTACTTACATTAAATGCTCAAAGAGTATACTACATAATGGTAGTCGGCTAATATAATTTAAATTTTAAAAACAAGTATAGATACTTTCAGCAATGCATACATTCAAAAATTATAATTCCAATTTTTGATGTATAGGAAACAATCTTTATTGTTGTTTATTAGTGATTTCGTTGCTTAAAAATTCAAATGAGTAAAAGTAATGCAATTCTTTCAAAAATAAATTTACGAAGTTTTATATAACAAAATACATCATACGTGGCATGTCAACAATTACTGCTCCTGTGTATTTAAAATATATGTACAGAGGTGGTTGATGTGGAATATTGGAGCCCATATGCGTAATTTCAGAACTACGGCTACTATATTAGCATATTTTTTGGGGGGGAGGAAGTGAAAAATTAGGGGGTAGAATGAAAGGCTGGTTTAAAGCTTAAAAGGCTAAAATTGTGACAGTGGATAGCACGCGGCTGTTGCCGTTTGAACTTAGGATCATAGTGATGTAGCCGCGTCTCATCCACTGCCAGAAATTTATCCCCATAAGTTCCAGGCTTCCTTTCATCCTCACCCCCTCTTAAAATTTCCACCCTCCCTTCAAAAATATTTTAATATAGCAGCTACAGTACTAAAATTAATCATATAGGCATCTAAGACGTTAGGCTACAATATTTCACATCAACAACCACAGTATACAAACCAACGTATGTTGGTGAAAATAATTGTTGAACCACCCACGTGTTTGTTTTCTATAGATGAATTATAGAACACGTGCAAGAAAATTAACTTTTTATCAAAGTATTACTGCTAATTTCTGTAAATATCCCAAAGACTTCAAAGTAGTTAATTAAAATAAAATTTAGCTTATAAGTGTGTGCGAAAAAATTATTTTTATGTGGAAGGCTTTTTACTGGTTTAAACGAAGATTTATCTAAACAAAATTCTATATATTTCTAGTCTTTTTTATATTCGCAATTCTATTTTTTTAAAGAACGGTAACTGAACTAGAAAATTACATAAAATATTAGAAAAGGAAATAAATTAGTTTGGTATTAATTTTCTACTTCGTGGAGCTAATAACTAGATTATTTTTATTTTTTTTATAGTTTTTTGCCATCATATTTTATACAGACCTGTATTTTGTAAATTTAAAAACTGTATCCTTTACCTCGGAAATTACTTTTTCCTCTTTAACTGGTAAAATCATTTTTTTATACCACAAAATATAATATTATCTTGTGATATGAAAGCACCCATTTCTGATTTTACGTAATTAGACAAATATATTGAAAATTAATATCTTCTGTTAATGCTTCATTTATGTATATATATATATATATATATATCTTAAAAAATATTAATATTATCAGAAAACTGTGAAACACATATATTGTTGTACAAGAATCAGGAATAGTTTAAAATCTAAAATAACCTATTTACTAAAAGGATATTACGAAAATACATACATATATAGTTTCAAGATTGTTAAAATTTACAACTAAAATGTGATAAATGAAAATCCGAAATACCTGTATTATAACTATGTAATGAAATTGTAATTCAAGGTATCACCTACATAAAATTAAAAAAATCATAATTATGTTTTTGAATTTTTATTATTCTGAAAAGTTTGGATATTTGAAATATAATTTCACAGTGTACAATATTTAAATATAAAACTATAAAAGCATTACTTGTGACAACATGATTCGAAAACTGAGAAGTAGTATTAAATGCAAATCTATACAAACAATTATAAGAAATTTTATTTTGATTTACTAAGGTGAATGTTATTAGACCTCTTAAACTCTTAAGTTAGAAATTAGCAATGGGATGCCTAAAATTTATTCTTTTTCTACGTGTATGCTGAAATTTTTAATAAATTTGTTAATGGTGATGTTTAACAGAAAATACTGTTTGTCTAGTCATATTTACTATAATCTATTTACCGTGAAGTACCGAAATTAATGACCCTTTAGAAGATAGAAAACTCTAAAACTTTGAACAGATGTTTATAATTGGAAATTTTGGGGAAAATTGGAAAAAATTAAAAGGGGGGGATATTTGAAATTTAAAAATATTTCAGAATTTATAAAATTTGCCAAACATATGAAGGAAGGTTTATGTTCGGAATGGGACTTGCTTACAATATTTTACGGTAGTTTTCTTTTTCTTATTGTTAGATAGTAAATTTGTTATAAAAATGGTTTGTGAGTCAACAAATACTTGGGCATGGAGAATATTTATTGTCAGAGGGCCTGAAGATAACTCTGTGCAAATGTTAAAGAAAAATTATTTTTCAATTTCTAATGAGAAGAGTTATAAAACAGAAAATTTTATTTTAAATGACTTCCATTAGAACATTACTGATTTAATATCATCGCATTGAATATAACCAAAATTTTCTGTATTTCAAGAGGGTTTATATAAACGTATATATGTTTGAGTTTTACGAATTGACAACTACTGATAGAGTTTATTTCATTTTTTTAACTTTAGAAATATATTATGAAAAATATCACAAATAAACTTAGATATACTTATTATGGAATTTAATTTGACATCCTTTCGTAAAATTATAAATAAAAAGGCAAATTCGTGTTTTATTGTTCTTCTTTTAACTTTAAGTCCGCTCTTACTAAATTTCCATAAGGAGCGCATATATATTCCATTTTCTGGAATTATTTTCTATTCAGAAATTTTGAATCTATAAAAAAGTTTCAAAAGAATATATGTAGACAAGGAAAATCTATTATGAACAATAAAATATGTAACTTTAAAATTCAGAAATTTTAACAAGAATTTTGAATTTTTTAATGAAATACATTCTGGAATGCACACTTGGGATGTAAATCAAATAATTATAGATTTCCATTGCTAAACAATTTTAATTATTTGAAGTTCACATAAACGCGCAAAAATAGAATTAAGTAAATCAAAGAACCAATTGTTAAAATATAATATTTGAATAAATTTAAAGAAAATTGAGTAAAGAAAAATATTTGAATGAAATAATCATCCCAATTAACAAGCACGGGAATTTCTCTTGGTACAAGATTAAACCAAGTGTAAGGAACATGAATGTAATACGAGTATGTGTGATACACTCGTAGTATGAAACAGTTTATTTCAAACATATAATTTCAGATTATTTAGAAGCAATGCCTTGCACGCGCAAAAATGGTCGCAAACATCTAAAATAAGAACAACAACAAAATCTATAATTTGTTTCAACGACTACATTTTTTTGTTTCAATACAAGAAAGCTAAAGCATTTAATTGCTCTATAAATGAACAGAAACATAGGGAACAGTCTACAGGAATAAATAAAAGATATTATTTTATATATTCAAAAGTGTTTTCTATACGAAATTTAAATAGTTATAAATTCTGGGTATGACATTAGTTACCTTTTCGTTTAAAATTTTGAGTTTTGGATAAGAATACATATTTTTAGAATTTAAATTTAATAATACTTAATATGATCGTTTAAAAACTTCAAATTTGCTTTTTTATTTACCATTATCAAATTGATCTCAGTCTTCATTAAACACAATTCACACAAAAACTTACTATCAATTTAAGTAAAATAAAATTCTTCATTTAATGATTAAATAATGTAACTAAATTTTTGTATAATTAAATTACTTTTAATGCATTTAGCATACTCAACAGACTATGAGAAAGAAAATTAATAAGAAATAATGAACAAAGCTATTTTTATTCGCATTGAAAAATTAGTTGTTTTTCCTGCAAATTCAATTATTTTATTTCTAAACTTTCCAGCATAGTCTAGATGAAAATAAGTCATATTTCAGTTCCTATGTCCGTTTGTCAGCGTCCTAACTTGCTTAAATATATTTGGATTTCACAGACATTTTTGTAGGTTATTAATAATTACTAAAGCATGATTGCTATTGGAAATGAAGTGTGCGTTATTATATTACATTTACACACATAGTCAAAAACATCCCGTTACACTATGGTGGATGAGAATAAATCGTTTCAAGCATATTTTGATTACATTATCCAATTATTAAACATAATGAAACTGATATTCATTCAAGAAGTAAATAAACACATGTTTTTCTTAGAATATGAAGGGCAAAGCATTTGTAATTCGTTTACAGGGCTATCAAACAAAAACATTTGTTACTTAATGGCGTAAAGGTAAAGTGTAATCTGTTGCAGTGCATTTTAATTTAGTTACACTGTTTAAAACATAATGAAATTTGTATCCTTTGCAATATAGGATTAAATTTATATCATTATTTTCTTACTTAAAACACTGTAGTCCTGTTGACCACACAAAAAGCTGCACAAATAAATTGGTATGACTTAACTTCCCACTACACAGGTCTGTAGATTAGTTCATTTAAAAACACAATAATCTGTAGAAGATGTATACATATTAAGTCTTGAACTGAAGAATACAATATAATTTTCCATCTTTATTTATCGCGACACAAAACCACAAAGAAAAACGAGTATATTCAGTTTCTTCACAAAAAAAATCACTATTACATATCTATATCTCATACTACAATTTTCAGTTTTTATTTTAAACTCATCGAAAATTCCAGAAAATCATTCATTTATTCTGCCGTTGCCACCGTTTCCGAAATCCGAAGAAACTTGAATTTAGCACAATATTCTGTCCGTGACAGTTCACGCAAAGCCATGGGGTAAGTCCTTGGCAATAGAGTTGGTCCTCAGCCGAGCATGTTTATAACAGAGTCAGTTCAGGGCAGTAGAGTTTGTCCGCAAAGCTCCTTGACTCTTACAGTATGCATTTCCGATTATTGGAGATAATGCTTTTTGAGATAATTTTTATTTGTGTTTTTATACTAAAACATTTTATAGAATATAAATAAAAAAAGTGTACAGAAAAAAATGTTTCATAATACCTGATTGAAGCATGGTTTTATTTCTTTTCATTTTTATAAACATTACACAGAATTATATTTTCCTTTTCAGAATCTTTTACAGGCATGTGCAGCAACAATATGTTTACATAAGTATTTTTTGTCAGAATTTAAATTATAAATCAGTATCGGATCAGTACATTTAAATTATAGAAGATTTGCGTTCCTAATTTCCAAAAAAGATTGCATTTTTTTTTCAAGCATATATTTAGTATGGGGTCCTTGACTCTTACAATTCCCTTCTAAAAGAGCTCATTAGTGTATTTTGTCACAATGAAGCTTTAAAGTATATACACACAAAAAAATGTTAGCAAGGATGAGAGCAATGTGAATCTTCCCATTTCTTTTAAATTAAATATATACAAATACCAGAATATATACACTAAATATAAGCATGAACAACAGAAACACCAAAATACATCAAAATTTAAACATCATGCAACTCCTTTTTTTTTTTTTTTTTTTTTTTCCAAATGACCCGCCAAAGGAATTTCGTAAGCAACAGATAAAATTTACTGTCTCTTACACTGAGGTAACACCACCTGCTTCACATTTTCACCACAGACATCTTCAGAATGCATAAGAATACCTTTCTCTATAAAATAAGCACTTTTATTATTCTCAGCCATTTCCCAAATATTTCTTAAATTATCATCAGCTCTTTGTAATTTTATAAAAGATTCCTCTGTTTCCTTCTCACTCAAATCAAGTTCATCTTTTTCAGGATCAGAATTCAACTTTTCAACCTTTCCATGCTCATTGTCCATTTCTAACTTATTTCCACCCTCCAAATCAACATCACCAGTGAGATCAGAGACACTCTCAACTTTCGTATATAATATAACCTATATAATATAACCTTATGGTTTAATGCTTCATAAGCAGTTGGAGATATAAGCATCTCATTCACCAATTTCTTGGAAACGGCACAAGTTACCATTACATTTTCATGAATTTTATCGTCTATTCTCATCGGTATTATTTTTAATGGAGCGACTTTTCTCTCTCCGAATGCTGAAGTTATCTCAATCTTTCCTTCTCCTTCAACTGATACATCCTTGACTAAGTCTTCCCGTATCACCGAGATCTGTGTACCAGAATCATAGATACCGTCTAACACATTACTTCACATTTAATCCTAACCACTTCTAATTCATTAAATTTTCCTTCTCTTTTCACGCAGGACGAAACAGGTATTGTTACTCTTGCAGTTAATATCGATGACTGCTCTTCTCCAACTTTCTCATTTGATTGCACAGAGTTCGTTTGTGCTCTTTGTACACCTTGAGTACCACGTTGATTTGGGCAAAATGAAGCCTTGTGACCCTCTTGTCCACACGAATAACAAGTAATTTTATTAAGTATCCGTGTCTTGCTTTATAAGTACCAACTCTTGACTCATACCTGCGGTCCGATGCGAAACCAGGATTTCTATTATCAGTGTGCTTAGAATAAAATGAAAAATTACTCTTCTCTTCCGAAAATCTATCTTTCTTAACTAACTTCCTAAAATCTTGTCGCACACTTTCATGTAAGTCAAGTTTCTCAGCCAAATCAGTAGGAGATACTATTTTAGTCCATTCATCCACAAAATGATCTCGAATCTCATCAGGCACTCTTCTTTTTAATTGATCAGTTACAATCAAATCTTTTAAGGAATTGAAATCAACAATTTTAAGTCCATCAATCCATTCTTGAAAATAACCATTTAATTCAAATACAAATTCTCGCCATGTGCGTTCAGGGTTTCTTTCATGTTCCATAAACTTTCTACGGAATCTCTCAGGACATAACTTAAACCGTCTCAGTAGAATCCCTTTAATATATTCATAATCTTCAAATTTTTCCTCTGCCTCACGCGCGAGAACCTGTATAATATCGGACGGCAGCAAAACCAACAAGTTCGATACCCAATGTTTTGGATCTACACACATCCTCTTTGCTTGGCGTTCAAAAATAGATAAATACAAAACAATGTCGTCCTCCTTGACATTACATTTCGGCATGAGTTTCGCAAATTCAATTCCATAATTATAGGTTTTCATTTCCAATCCATCAATTCCTGCTTTTTCGCTATCTTTCCCTATCCTCAACTTCTCCAACTCAAACTCCCTCTCTTCTCTTTCCAACGCAATTTTTTCCATCTCTTTTCTCGTCTCTATAATAGTTTCCATCAATCCCTTCACAAACTCTACTTCATAGTTTTTACTCGCCATAATTAGTTGTTTTAAATCAGCTATTATTGCATCCGGTTCAGGGTGCTCTCCCAATTCTTCAGCCAGACACCGTAAATCTTCTTAACGAGCCTTACCCAAAAATGACATTGTTACTTTTTAAATAATTTCTCAAGAGGGTAGTAAACCGTCCAACAAATTGGCGAAAACTCAATTTAACAGTAACTCGGAATCATTTATCCACCACTCTAATAAACACCAGAAATAAGTGACACTTTGTAACCATATCACACACATAAAATCAATACCATTGCGAGCACAATAGCAATTTCAAAATTCAACACGTTTACATCTATCACTTCACAATACAACACTTCAACAAATACTACTTCATAAATCAATCCAAATTCATATTAAAACAAAATTATACGCACCACATCAATGAACACTCATCATAATTTATAAATCCTTCAATTAACATATATACACAACCAATACTCAATTACTCTCCGAAATATACAGAGCCCTCCTTTCATAGCAAAACATCTCATATATAAAACCAACAATAAAAGAAAATCACAACCAAAATCAATTCGAAATATCCTCCATCCAGCCGGCACTACAAAACACCACTCCTATACTGTTACAATACTACTACACCTTAGCACTGACATACTACTTAGTTACATTCAAAACAAATTCCTTTCCTTAACGTCAAAATATGAAATAAAATCGCAAAAATCTTAATAAATTTATCATACATACAATATAAATTCTTATAATGGGAAGTCACATTAATAAAAAGCTCTCACCTTTTGCATATCCTTCCAGACTACGCCACTTAACTTCCTGCTACACAGGTCTGTAGATTAGTTCATTTAAAAACACAATAATCTGTAGAAGATGTATACATATTAAGTCTTGAACTGAAGAATACAATATAATTTTCCATCTTTATTTATCGCGACACAAAACCGCAAAGAAAAACGAGTATATTCAGTTTCTTAACAAAAAAAATCACTATTACATATCTATATCTCATACTACAATTTTCAGTTTTTATTTTAAACTCATCGAAAATTCCAGAAAATCATTCATTTATTCTGCCGTTGCCACCGTTTCCAAAATCCGAAGAAACTTGAATTTAGCACAATATTCTGTCCGTGACAGTTCACGCAAAGCCATGGGGGTCAGTCCTTGGCAATAGAATTGGTCCTCAGCCGAGCATGTTTATAACAGAGTCAGTTCAGGGCAGTAGAGTTTGTCCGCAAAGCTCCTTGACTCTTACAGTATGCATTTGCGATTATTGGAGACAATGCCTTTTGAGATAATTTTTATTTGTGTTTATATTCTAAAACATTTTATAGAATATAAATAAAAAAGTGTACAGAAAAAAATGTTTCATAATACCTGATTGAAGCATGATTTTATTTCTTTTCATCTTTATCAACATTACACAGAATTATATTTTCCTTTTCAGAATCTTTTACAGGCATGTGCAGCAACAATATGTTTACATAAGTATTTTTTGTTAGAATTTAAATTATAAATCAGTATCGGATCAGTACATTTAAATTATAGAAGATTTGCGTTCCTAATTTCCAAAAAAAGATTGCATTTTTTTTTTCAAGCATATATTTAGTATGGGGTGAAATTAGGCACATGTTTTATATGTATACGCTCTTTAATAAATGATTAACGTTTTTCAAAGATGCTGTGTTTTATTCAAAAGAGGACGACTCTAAAGATATATATATATATCATTTTTCAAAAGCGGTTGACTCTCAAATTTATTACTTTTTAGTACATTTCTTCGGGAACATTAGCAAAAATATCTAAAAAAAAAAAGACTACAATGAAACATTATGCACTAAGCGTAGATGCAGAAACACTCTCTAATACTAACATAATATTAACTTTTGTACTCCACTGACACCTATGTATGGTCACATACTGAAATTAACCAGATTTACTGACACCTATACAGTCACATAGTAAGTCAATATAAATCGACTCAGGCTATCTGCCTGCTGAAATTCTGTCATGTACGCTAATTGCACCTGGTGCATGTAAAATCCGTCGTGGGTGCAAAGTCCTCCAAGTTACCTGTGAGTTATAACTCTGGAGGGGCCTTGCCAGTTAAAGGTCTCGTCATCTGATCAAGGCTCTAAATTACGAGACCATCTTGCGAAGCCATTTTCAGTACAAACAACAGGATGTAACGCTAAGTAACCGACAAAACAAAGTATGCTCAAATGAGAAGCAAGTACTGCCGATATGATGACGTGAGAAGAGAAGTCATCAGATTTATTGCCGCTACGCGGCGATTAGGTGGTCACTTGCTCTGATACCAGGTATCTAATCTGTAAAGCAGAGGTAACTCGGCAGATAAAGGCCTGGTCATCGGTTTGAAAGAAAGCCATAAATCCACTGACATCTACTCAGTAAACAACATACGAACATATAACAAATAAGCATTTTTTATGGAGTTCTCAAAATATTATTTCAAATATGTGTAAATAGCATGAAGTTGGTGATAGTTGTTTGAAATTTCGGTATGAAGTGCAAAATGCTTAAGACAGAGACGAAATGGTTACATATAGGTTTCAGCAGATTTTAGATGGGACGAAAAATGTATGTTGTACTTTTTAAAAAATTACAACAATGTTACGAGTGTTTAAAAGGTATATAAGTATCACTTGTTATAGTTTTCTGGAAAATGTTAAAACCTTGTTATATACTCGTAGTTCAGGGAAAGACTGTCTAAATTCAGAATACACATTTTATGTTTTTCTGTTTATTATAGATGCATATCTGCACATTATGAACGGCTTATTTTTACACAAAAAAGTATTTTGCAAAAAAAATCCATTTGCTGTTCTAATGAATTGCAATCCCAAAAGTTTAACTAACAATGTATTTTATTTTCCTAATATATTATCAGCTTCATTCAAATGCAGGAAATGTTTATGATGATGTGAATTATAAATGACCATTAGCTATTCTAAACGTGATTTTAGTTTAACTATTCGTCGAGAGCGCAAATTTTCATCAAATGAGCGGGTGCGTATTGTAAATTGTACAACATGCCAAAAACAATCAGTTATTGCTGTTTTATTTTAATTTTACAAATAACTTAACTTAAAAATATCATATAAATTATCTCTGATCACAATTTATGGAAGTATTCCGCAATACACTCATTTTGTTACAACATATTAAAGCAGAGTTTAGATGTATAAAAAGCTCCTTGCTACTACAATCCCAAAGAATAAAAAATAATAACGAATTACTAAACAATAATTAAGTAATTTCGGATTTAAAGAATTAGCCTTATATTTCATCTATATTAGTCGCTTCCCATATCAAGCAGAGGATTTGCTTACTTGAAAGCTGTTTACGGATAAACCTCGCACATTTCATGCAATTTTTACAATAACAGGTACAGCTAATTGTGCAATCTGAAATACAAATAACTTTCAGAAGTAGGTATAGAGATTGAATAAATGAATACAAACGGTTATTAACACGCAATCCTGTTTCAATTTTGTTTTTACAACGGTGCGCCCGACGGAAGGTTAAATTGCACTTTATTTAATGAATTGCAACCTTCCTTATAACTGCAATCTTATATATGTGACACTTATTTATGATAGATTATATAAAAAAATAAGGTTATAATTTGTATGTTTTCATGTGACATAGAGATTATTGCAATTTTCAAAGTACAAATTATATACATTAACAACAAACTGTTAATAAATACATTATCATTTAGTAACACAATGAGTAATAATATATCTTTGAAATAAGGACACGTGCACACATATATATAATGTGTTGCGATACTAATTATGTTATTGCATTAATGTGTATTCTATGATAAAAATAACCAAATAACTAATATTGTAGAACAAGATAAAGCAGAAAAAAAAGATAAAGTTATGAATAAAAATATTCATAACTAAAAATAACATGAAATTTGCGTTTTTACTTTGTTTTTATAAGCGCCAATTGACTGTAAAGTTCTGCATCTATTATCTCATATGTAGTAGAAATATTTTAAAGTATTAAAAGTATGTTGATAACCTACTAATCTTATAATAGATCTTTAAAAAATAAGCAACACAAGTGTTCCAAAATTTAAAAAAATATATTCGGAAAGAAATGATGCCCTAAACAGTGAATAAGCTTTATTGCTGTCTGATGTGCAGAAAGACAAACAAAATATCTTATATTTAAGATCAGAAAACCTTTTTTTCACTTATTTTGTTTTAAATTCATAAGTAGTTTTACGAAGTATTGTTTTACATAGCATTGAATTGAAAATATTATTAATTAATACATATATATATATATAATAAAGCAATTTTTTTGGCTTTATCTTGTTCTACAATATTAAGAATTCGGTTATTTTTTATCATACAATACACTGCAATAACATTATTAATATTGCAACATAAACTTGTAATATGTTTAAATGAAATCTCAGATATGATTCTTATGTCGAATACAGGTATTTATATTAAATAATTTTCTATGAGGATAGAAAAGTTCTTTCCTTTTGTTGAGGAAATTAGACAAAATCCGATAATGTTATTCAAACTGAATTTATTATGTGATGCAGATATTTAAATGTACTTTGAAGGGAGATGAAATGTAACGAAATATTTTCGAAATGTGTTACTTGATCCTACCAACAGTACAGAAAATAATGAATGAAACTTAGTGTAAATTATGAAGTACAGAGTAATACTATTAATGTATTACCACTGTTATCATTAACTTTGCGATGGATTTGTAAGCTTTGTAATTTCATTTACTTTGTTTAGATCATTTTCTATTAATTAGGAGACAAGAAAAAAGAAGTGATTTTCTCTGCTCTACAAAAGAAACAAAAAAAAAACTGTTGTTCAAAAATATACTGATCTTAAATCAGTATAAAAAGATATTTTCTATTGTTGGTAGCGGTCACAAAATAATTAAAAAATCTATGCTTAGAACTTTGGTTACTACCTATACAATTGCATAGAAATTAATCAGCCATTTGTGTCGTTCAAAACAAAATAAAACAAAAATTGTTAATAGATTAATTTGTCTAATAATATATATATATACTGAGAGTTTTATGCTGAGAGTATGCTGAGCATTTTAGAGCAAAAATGTGATCTAAAATTGTGGTTCAATCAAATTATTACACCGGGAAAGATTACACAAATAATTGATGATTTATATGAATGTGTAATAATATTTTTCCGTCATTTATTTGAATTAATTATTTCAAAATTCTTATATTACCTAACTTTTTACTAGTCTTTTAATAATATCGTAACATATTTATTATAATTTAAATCCATGCACTTAATCTATATATAATTTTCTTTTTTATTCAAAAAAACTTAATCTGTTAAAAACAATACTTTCCCTGAAACCCCATTAACTTACTTCATTCTTCCATTTGTTTTTAATATTTTTTTGCGTGTTAAAATATCCTTGAGAAGCATTGCGTCAAAACTTAATTACGTAAGATATTCCTCCGATCGAATATAATAACTTATTTTTTCCCGCCCGTTTTATTTTCACATGGGTAGTGATCCGCAATCGAAAAAGTTGGTTGGTACCCTGAATGGTATTGTCAGATTCTTGTTTTCATTTTTATGGAATGATTTGCACTGACTTGAAAGTCAGAATGTTATGTTTTTTTTTTTTTTTTTTTTTTTTTTTTTTTTTTTTTTTTTTTTTTTTCAATTGTTGAATTAATCAGCCAAACTTGCCATCTAGTGGATAAAAAAGTATTTAGATATGTGCAATTCTATTCTTTAAAATCATCTGTCTGTTTTGCTACGGAGGCATATTGCTCCAATATTAAGTTTAAACTGGAATTTGGTGGAATTGTTTCATTATCATGCGAAAGATAAATAAATTTGTTCACAAGGATGTCGTCTCTGCCTGTTTGAATGGGAAATTTCTCACAGAGATTCAGAGTTTGTCTTTTCACTGTTTGGCATTCCTAACAGCAAATTAAAGATTTTAGGATTGAGTTGCTATCGCTACAATTATCTATCAACTGTTATACATTACAGATTGCTTGAAACAGAAAACCATTTCATATACATGGAATATTTTTCCAATAATGTGTAAGTTTGTTGATAACTCATAGAATATTATTCCATTTCAAGCGATGAATCTATAGAACACTGCGAGCTGAAAATCATTCTACACAGATTCTACATAGAATTCTACATTCTATATCAGTCTCCAGGTCCAATATGGTCAATTTGCAGTCAAACTAAGTAGATCGTACACTGTAAAAAAAAATTGGGAAACTTACAAAAATTTTTCTAGTAGAATTGTATTCCAAGAACTTTTTAATGTAACGGCAACAATAAAAATTCATGTAACAGATACAGATTTGCACTTTGAATCAAACAAATTTTAAGGTTATTAAGAATTTCTTTGGGGAAATCGTATTCCAAGAACTTTTTAAGTGACGATAACGAGCATTATAGTTACCAAAGTTACCAAAATTTTAGTAAATTCTTTTGTAAAGTTACAAATGGTTTTAGTTTTGCTTACAAGTTTTGTAGATTGACATCATTTTCTTGTACAGTGTACACATAAAATTTTAGTAAGCATAAGAGATTTCGGTTAATTTAGATTACTAAGGTTACAGATTTTTTTTACAGTGTAGTAGAACTAATGATTGAACTATTTTGGAACTTTTCCCGTAATTAATAAGCAACAAGAGTTTTTTTATGTCAAGTAGAACATAACAATTCCACTTTATTGTAATGTTTGGACGAATACTTGAGCCTTGTTATATGTTAAAGACCAAAATTAAATTGTAGAATGAATGGTGACGCAAATCAATTATTGACAATATAGTTCTCCCAGTGAGTGAATTATTTATGCAGATCAGAGAAAAACAAAACTCTGCTCCTAGGCAGCGTAAAATGGTTTTTGTACTAGGAATACGTAGAAAGTGGTTATACCACAATCACTTCAGGCAAACCAAATAAATTCCAAATTGATTTTTACCAAAGAAAGTACGAGGTTTCTCAACCAATAGGGAATGGGAGAAGGCGTGATAGGGAAATAGGTCTAACAATTGCCTGATTGCGTGTTTTTTATGTAAAAAAGCTACGGCAGACAGCTGCGCTGGAAACACAATGAGTTGCTGAAAATCGAGTAACCTTTTTAATAAGAAAGAAAAATAGCATTTAAAGAACAAATATCAGTTGTCTCAAATTATGAAAGAAAAAATAATTTAGTGGGTTTGAGAAGAGTGTTATTTTAACAGATTAAGATTTTAAAATATGAAAAAAATAGCGCATTAATTAAATGCATGGTATTAAAACATAATTGATCACGGAATGGGAGCTTGTCGATCGCAATGTTTGAGATCCTGGGAGACTCCTTCTCTAGAAATTTGAACACGAGACACCATACGACTGCATCAAATCCTACGTGAAACATTATCTATACTAATAAAAGAACAGAACGCTCTGTCTGTGTGTGTGTCTGTGTGTGTGTCTGCGATGGCTAGCAAAATCTACAGCACGTACAAAGCTCAAAATTTTTTTGAGAGTAGCCCAATATCTCTCCTGATGCACCTGAGCTTCGGAATTTCAAAATTCCAATTATTAACTGAGTAATTAATTAAAATCAAGAGGTCACTCTCATAAAAAATCATCTTTTTCCCAATTTTTTTCTCTTTCATTTGTTTACGGTTGATTGGTTGTGTAAAAATTTTCGCAGAAGTGATAAGAAAGCTGAGACAGAATTAAAGAAACCCATGGAGGAATAAGATAAGTGGAGGTGAAGTAAGGTAAAAAAAGGTTTGCGATATGAAACCATTTATCGCTCAAATTTAATGTGGCAAACAAAAGGACGTGGAAGAGATTTTGTATTATAAGACGAATTGAAAGAAATGAATTACAGTTGAAGCATATTTCAAGAGGAAATAGCAAATTTTTAAAATGGTCTTCGTTCTATTATTATTTATTAGAATAAATATTCGCTTTTAAAATGAAGGAAATTGGAAAATTAGCAATAATTAAATATCAAATTAAAATTAAATAAGATATTGAAAATATTTGATACGAATTAAAAATTGTATAACTAAAAGTTTCCTTCATTAATGTAATTTTCAGTACTTTATAACGTAGATGAAAAATGTTTATGACTTAATAATTGCATGTAAATAAATATTTAAAATATAATGATGAAAACATTCTTTTAAAATCATGTATGAAAACTTAAGTGATAAATATTAATCTAAAATATAAATTTCTGACTGCAGACGATTTTAATGTACTAACAAAATAATGTTATATTTTCAAGCAAAACGTTAAAATAATTTTCTATATTGATATTTAAAACACATATGATAAAATAATTAATAAATTTTTACCGGTGAAGCGATAAATTAGTTCTTTTTTTAAAAACGAGAGAAAAAAAATACAGGTTTAAACCTGTTTCAATTGATAGCGAAATTTTAAAATGGAGGGCCAAAATCACAGTCCGGTGAAATCCAAACACCTCATTGGTCATTGAGCCGCGTCCTTTTCAGGGAACAATCTCATAGCAGTTGGGTAAATGTTGTCTACTCTTTTTTCCGAGAAAAAATCGTAGCGGCAGTTTTGAAGTAAATCTTATCTCTTTTCATTTATAATCTAAATTTTTCACTCTCATTTTATAAAATGGCATCAAAATATCTTAATTGAGTTAATTTCGATGGTTTATCTTAAATAAGAACAGACGGTAACAATCGCTTAAAAAATACTTTCCCCCTCACCTTTTTCAAATGGAGACACAAGTTCGTGATTTTCACCCTTACCACTCGACCAATGGGGTGGCTGGATTTCACTTGACTGTGATTTTGGCCCTTCATTTTAAAATTTCGCCAATTGATAGGCGTGTCAAAGCACGTGCTTTTGTTGGTACTTAATTGGACTTAATGTAGGGTTACATCTTAAGCATCATCTCCAGAGATAATACCTCCACTCTATTAATTTCTTTTTACTCTATAAAAGAAACCAATTTGAGATTTTGACATTTCAAAAGTGACTGTTTTTTTCCCAAAGACCTTTAAAATTCATAGACTGGCAAAATGTCAGTTTAACTTAGGATTTTTGAACATAGCTATTACGTCAGATCATTGGTACTTCGTACATTAGAATGTATTTGTGGTTGGCTATGTTGCAGTTAATATATGTATATGTATATATGAGGCTTTTTTAGCAGTTTTTTTAAATCATTGATTAAATTTGAATGCATTTATTTAAGTTAAAATTTTATTAAGTCTTTAATTTGTTTTTAAAACAAAAATGAAATGGCTCTTTGACGTACAATTGTTCGAATAGGCAGACGATTCATACACAGTAATAAATTATCAAATAGCAAAATAAATTATATATAAAAAATAGTCACTAAAAGAATAGTAGCAAAACATAATGTTTAGGCGTATTAACACATAACCCGATCCCAACCAGAAAAAAAAACAGACTATACTCCGATCCAAGAAAGACAAAAATTTCATGAGCATAAACGCGACCCGAACCTAAAAATTCCATTTGAAAAAAAAACTATGGATTTGATATTTGACCCGAATCAAATCTAAATCCCACAAAAATATTCAAATGAAGCATACCCCAATTCGATCAAAGAAAAATAATGTTCGTGTATATGCAACCCGACCCGAACCTAAAATTTTTCTCTGAAAAAACCCAAAAAATGACCAGAACGAAACCTGAAATCGATAAAAATATTCCAAAGAACTATAACCTGATAAGAGCAAGACAAAAAAACTTCCATGAACATAAACCTGACTCGAACCTAAAAAATTCCATTTGAAAAAAAAGCCTGAAGTTTTATGCAAATTACATCTGAATCCGATCAAAATATTCGAAAGAACCATAACCGGATTCGAATAAGAGAAAATAATTTTCGTGGACAGGAAACCGATCGGAACCTAAAATTCCATTTGAAAAAAATACCTGAAATTTGAATCGACAAAAATGTTCCACAGAACCATACCCGGACCTGAACAAGACAAAAAAATTTCCATGAACATGAACCCAATCCGAACCTAAAAAATGAACTAAATCTGAATCTGACAAAAATATTCCAGAGAAGCATATCCTTATTCGAACAATGCAGAATAATTTCCGTTGATGCGCAACCCAACCAGAACCTAAAAATTCCATTAAAAAGCCGAAATCAGAATTGAACGACATCTGAACCCGAAAAAAATATTCCAAAGAACCAAAACCCGATCCGAGAAAGACAAAATAATTTCCCTGGACATGAATCCAACCAGAACCTTAAAAATCAATTAAAAAAAAATACCTGAAATCTGAATCGAACCAAATCTGAATCCGACGAAAATAGTCCAAATAACTATAACCAGATACGAACAAGACAATATAATTTCCATGGACATAATCCCCATTCCAAACCAAAAAATTTGTAAAAAAAAGAAAAAAAAAATCCCGAAATTTGAACCAAACTTAATCTGAACCTAACAAAAATATTTCAGTGAAGTATAACCTCATTCGAACTAGGTAAAATAATTTCCATATAAGTACAACCCGACCCGAACTTAAAAATCCCATTTGAAGGGAAAAAAAACCCCCACGAAATCTGAATTGAACCGAATCTAAACTGAACACAAATATTCCAAACAATCATAACGGTATCCGAAGAAGACAAAATAATTTCCATGAACATGAATACAATCCGAACCTAAAATTCGGATGTTCTACAAAACATAATGCGCTCCGTAGCGGTGGAAAGTGAAACTAAGTACTTAGCGCGAGATGGTTAAAATATTTCGTTTATAGTTAATGTTAAATTAGAACTTGGTTACGGTTAGATAACAGTTAGGTTGCAATTACGTTCCGGTGACCCTTTTGTTATTTTATTTTCCGGTTAGGTTACAGTTAGGTCATGGTTAAGTTACAGTTAGGTTAAGGTTAAGTTGCAGTTAGGTTGTGGTTAGATTATGGGTAGGTTATGATTAGGTGACGGCCAAGTTACATTTATGGTATATTTAACTTGCAGTTAGGTTACTGTTAAGATATAGCTAAGTTACAGACAAGTTATGATTCCGATACAATTAGGTTACGGTTAGGATTTTGTTCATAGAATGAACATTACGCATGTTTGATAAAAAATATACACCTATTTTTGTAAAATGGCTCTGAATTTATAATATTATATACTAACCTTTTAGCGAATCATCGAGAATCGATTTCATTCACGGTATAGTCAGATTTAAGAGTGATATATAATTAGTTTGAAATTCAAAATATTTCACTTGGGATATCTATGTGAAAAAAGTATTTAGTTAAGTCACTTAACAGTAATTTTAAGGATAAATATCAACACGAAATCGTTGGACACATATTCTCTCCTGCGTTTCCCATTGCAGTCATTTTAGGTATTTTTGCAGCTAAATATTAGTTTTTTTAAAAAACCAATTTTTGACACAGTCAGGGGGCACGTATTTAATATAATGTACACTGTAAAAAATTTGACACTTTTGCTGTATCATCACTCCCCCGCTTTTATAGAATATATCTCTTTTGACCTATGACAATACTCCAAAATAGGCTGAAGTAATCATTTTCTATAAAAGCGGTGGAGTGACGATGCAGCAAAAGGGTCAAATTCTTAACAGTGTATTAACACATATTTTGAGTTGAAGATAAAATCATAAAAATTTCAAGTTCGTTTAACATTATTATAACGGACCCAGGCAACGCTGGGCGGGTCAGCTAGTATGTTAAATAAGAAATATGCTACGAACTTATCTCAAACACACGGCGGCTACTTGAACCGATAATTCATCACATAGAAAAATGCACAAAAATTGAGGATCACCGACTACTTCAAGTGGAATCTTTACTCTCGAAGATTCCTTCATAGTTTGTATTTTCATTGAAGTTACACTGCAAAAAATGTCTCCGTGAATCCCTTATGATAAAAACAATGGCAGCTATCAACTTTTTTTGATAAAATATGGTGGAAGAAAATGAAAGATGACCGCAATTCATCTCAAAAATAAGAATTTTTTTTTCGGTATTTTGACTTCTCAAAAGTTCCAAGTCAAAATCTAAATTTATCAGGTTTGTTGGCCATGTTGAGCGAAGAAGCATCATGCATTCGTAGGAGATAGCTCTTTCTCAAGGATATTTGCTCTAGGTCTGCAGCAGAAAATGCGTTTTGTTACGAAGTGAACCCACACATTTGAAACTAAAGCAATTCGTTAACGTTGTGGATTTTACATCAAGACTAATAAATTTCGCAATTACAACCTTCGAGTATTTATTTGAGCCGATTCAGATATTAGGATAGATGTCATGATTGCTAAAGGTTATTTGAATGAATAGCTTGCAGATTCGTCAGGAATTAGTCGGTATTAGAACACTGGTGACTTCACCCCTGGTTCTTTTTCACTCCAAGTGGAAATTTATAACTATTGTTCGAATGTACTCATGACATCTTTTTGATTTCTTCAATATTGTAACTGATTAAACGTAACTTTTGAAATGCAACATTTTTACATTAATATCAAAAATGTATATTTTTGTAATATAAATTTATTTTAACTACCTACAAATTCAATTAAAACCTATAACCTCATCAATCCCGAGAGAAATATTACGAGATACAATGAAACCCTGTTTAAAATTACTATGAACCATTTCCAAATATAAATCAGTCTATATACCAATGCTTATGATACGTACGCATGTATTAAAAACGTCTAAAAGTAATTTTAGAAGCTTTTGAATTCATTGAAAGAGTGTTCTTTAGTGTATTCTACAGGCGACAGCTAGATTTGTGAGGTTAATACATTAAAACTTAATGCATTAATTTTTAAAATAGCTTGCATAAAAGTTTAGGCTCTATATGGTCTTTGAAGTATTTTTTAGAAGATTTTATAGAATTTTGTTTTATTTTTATTTCATTTTTATATATGTTTTAATTAATTTGCTTTTGCCATTTATTCTATATATTTCTTTTAGCTTTAAATTAAAAATTGATGTTTAATCTCTTTTTAGGTGCGTTCGTAATTATATAATACGTAGCACCTATATGGTCGTTCAGTCCGTCCGTCTGTCCGTCCGTCTGTCCGTCCGTCTGTCCGTCCGTCTGTCCGTCCGCATATAACAACGCAAAAACTATCCAACCGAATCGTTTGAAATTTAAAATACATAATTATTACATAATTTTGTCGAGTCATTTCAAATTTTATGAAACTCGGATGCATAGATCAATTACAGGGGCAATCAAAAGTATTCCATTACGTTACGGTCAATGGGGAAAAAAGTTTCAAATGCATTTTAATCGTTTGAAATTTAAAATACGCAATTATTACATAATTTTGTCGAGTTATTTCAAATTTTTTGATAATCGTGTGCATAGATCAATTACAGGGGCAATCAAAAGTATTCAATTACATTATGGTCAATGGGGAAAAAGTTTCAAATATATTCTATAGGTTTGAAATTTAAAATACATAATTATTACATAATTTTGTCGAGTTATTTCAAATTTTATGAAAATCGGATGCATAGATCAATTACAGGGACAATCAAAAGTATTCCGTTACATTACGGTCAATGGGAAAAAATGTTTCAAATGCATTTTAATCGTGTTACACTCATGCGAACATGATAAAATTTATATGCAACTATAAAGTACATATTATAATATACGTCTTACATAATTTGTGGTGCAAAGAACATTTGTTATTGATTTACAAGGCCACACAAAAGTATTCCATTACATAATGGTATAGGGAGAACATTGTTTGATGAGCGTTTTAATTATAATTCACTATTTACAATTTTATGAGATTGATATATGAAAATCATATTTTTAAAACTTCGTTATCGTACGAACGCACCTAATTTGCTACGCTTCACGTGCAATTTCCAACTTGTTTTTATTTATTTAGATTGCAATATTTTTTTCGAGTCTTTAAAATCATTTCCCTTAAAGTATTAATAATAAAAAAATGTATCCTTAATTATATTTTGATCAAACAGCTAGGATGTACTTGAATGTTCATTATAGTATTAAATAACACGAAACTATGCCGAAATCTAAGAAAATGTGTCATTGCCATTCCTCGATATATAAATAAGGAAGCATCCGAAACAATTGCGTCTGTCTTTCTGTGTAGTTCCTATCTGTTTCACTTTCAGAGAAAGAATGTTAATTGAATTCTTTCCCATTTGCTTTAACACTACATTCTGTTTTACGTTCCGCATATAAATCATTAGAAAGTACGCTGTTATTTACAAGGATAATGTGTTGTTTAATTGTCAATTTCTGATTTTCAGAATTTTTAGAACTGCAAACTTAAAATGATTTCATCATGTTAGAAAATGATTTTCAACGATAAATAGTTCAATTTCTATTTGTTTATTTATCCATTTGTAAATTTTTAAAAAACCAGCTGTTTAATAAAATTTTCTAATTTTTGCAAATTGGAAAAATGATGTACATAATTGAAAGCATTGACTGTGTTAAAAAGAAATATAATACATAAGTTAAACGTTTAGCAACGTTTTTATCGCATAAATACATAAAACATGGCACAAAAAAACACATACGATGGCTTCGAGAATGACCGTATGTGACACGTTAGTACGTGATTATGGGTAAAAACGTTGTTAAAGTTTTTATCATATCCATTGAATATTATAGAGTAAATTAAAACATTAGTAAAACAAAAGAAAAGTTCAAAATTTATTTGTTTTGGCATATTTTTTTAATGATTTGTATAAAAATTTCAAATTTTAGATGAATTTAAACTTATTAATTTCGTTGTGTATAACCACAGGTAAAAAAATCAGCCAAAAACCTTTAAAAAAATAAGATTTTTCAGGGATTTTTAAGGTTTCTACAGCATTCTGAAGGCAAATTAAAAGTGCAGGTTTATTTGCAGGAATTTACTGTATATTAAAAGATTTCATGCAGGCATTTATCAGAATTCCAAATTACTAATCGGGTATTAAGAAGGTCACTTCAGGTAAGTTGAAGGAAAAGGAAAACAGAAACAAAATGCACAGATTTTTAAAGGTTGTATAGAGGTAATTATCAGAAAGTTAATGGCTTTCAATTTACCTTTAATTACTTAGCTTATTTTTGATAAGTATACTTCAGGTATTTTGAAGGAAAATATAGCCTTCAATTTACCTTCAGTGACTTAGCTAATTTTTGATAAGTGTACTTATCAAATGCCCAGTGAATAATGAACGGATTATAGTACAAAGTAGAAATAACAATGCAATGCTATTAATCGATTTGCAACGTTACTTTTAACTCGGAAATAGATTTGGCCGCCAAGTAAATACATCTCTCATTTACATTATTTTTCTAAATGTGTACCAATCAAGAAACAAGGAAAGATTGAAAATTAAATATTGATACACAAATTGTACCTTCTACAGAAACAAAATAATAATCAAAATTATTTTTTTTTTCAAAAGATTCCTATTTATCGTTATAAAGCAACCATATACGCAGACAAAAAGTTCATTTTAATGATAGAACAAATGCATACCGTCCTTAATGTATCCGATTCTGTTGCATGAATTTTTGCTGCATTAAATAAAAAATTCTAGGAATTCCAGATTTCTAGAAAAAAAGCGTAACTTTATTGTTTATTTATTTATTTATTATTTTTTTTTTTGCAGTGCAGATGGTGTATATATGCATATTATAGTATCTGTTATTTGGTCATATTAAATTAAAATAAATTTCTAGTCATATCTCATCATTTCATTTCATTCAAATATTCACCACTTAATTATGCACAATATTAAATTACTGATATATATTTTCCGATAGCATTAACATAAAAAATATATAATAAAATAAAATAAAAATGAAAACAACAAGTTCAAAGATAATCAACAGAATAATGTTACTAATTAAAGAAGAAGTCTCCTTAGGATAAGCTTTCAAATTAAGACAAGATTTGGGAAATTAGAATAAAAGAATACTAATTAATCCACTATCTATTAAACATGCAGAAAAAATTCCGAATCAAAACAATTTGTATAATGCAGGAATGTACGCTGCAGTAAATTTAAGTATTAAAACATTTCTTCTGGTACTTGTTCTAATTATGCAATTAAATATATATGAATACATAGATGAAGAGAGAAGGAATTACACTGTTAAAAAAACGTGTGATTTTATGGAAATTGTAATAGTAATCGGGACGCTAATACAATTCACTTTTTTAGCGGAAATTTTTCAGTAAATTTTTGAAGAGTTTTCGAGAAAAATGAAAATTTTTCTTAAAATTACGAAACTTTTTACGTTAAAATAGTGTATATTATAAGGGTGTCTTGATTACCAGCACAATTTCCATAAAATCGTCCGTTTTATTTACAATAGAGATATAATTATTGACATATGACAACTAAGACATTCCTCGATACTAGTATGCTAAATGTTATCGAAAATAGTCTGTTATAATTTAAAAAACTCTAGTGTATTAAACGTTTTAATCTTTCTTTATATGTATGTAAATAAAGAAAAAAATTATATGAAATACAAAAATAAATATTTATAACACATAATGTTTTATTTAATGAAAAAAACGAAAAAAATATGAAAGAAAATATCGTTATTTAAACTTTTTATTTTTCAACATATTGAAAAATGTTTATGACTTCGATATCTATTGTATACCACCTTCAAACTATCTGTGCTCTAATTCACATAATTATTTTCGAATTTACATACAATATATATGAGTTATTAAGATTCGACAGAGCATGTTTGGTATTGAAATTCATGCATTGACAGTTCATTTACAGGAATTTTAAAAATATTTCATTATATTACGGTCTATTGAAAATATTATTAGCGATGTATTTTAATATTGTTACACGATTTTAAAATAATATGATTTATGTGCAATAGAACATCGTCTATTAGAAATGTATGCTGAAAGTAATTTTCATTTTATGGTAAACGTTTTAAGATTAATTATTATTTTTTCATGTTACGTAGACTTTATAGATTCTGTAGACCATACAGAAGAGGATTCTCAACAAAAGAATTTCCAAGTACTGCTGAGAATGATCGTAAATTCATAAAAGGTACATTTTAATTTGAGCTATAGATTTCAAGATAAAGATACATTTCGTTTGAAAACACATTTTTGAAGATTATATATAAATTTATATACATAACTGCGCAAACAAGTGGATAGATTGCCGTGTAACGATAGTAGATTCGGAAAAGAAGTTTTAGTATTTTTAAACACACTTTCGTGTGCATAACACTTTAGCTTAATATGTGACATGCATTAAAATCTGTAGATAACTAACAGGGTTTATAAAATAATTAAGCTCATTTCTCTGTATTGGAAAAATTTCAAAAGGTTATTTATAACCTGCATATTTTTTTTCTATTTAAGACGCAGAAAAGGGGGTGTCATTATACGACCCATTTTTGTTTTTGCCGAAATTTTTTTGTGGTTTCTTCTAATGATTTTAGAAGATATGTATATTTTGTTTTTCCCCAAAAAAAATTTCTGATCTACAAAAATTTCTAAAGCGGGTCACGACCCAGTATTTTTTTCGAATCGACATCTTTCTGTATTCTATTATCTCAGTACATTTAGCATCAACCAAAGTAATTTTTGTGATTACAACATTACATTTAGTAGTTAAATTGAATTATTTTGTAAATTTTATGGCTGACCTCCAGTAGCAGCTCCATCGGTTGAGCGATTTGCACCAAAACGTAAACAGCACTGTCATGTCAAGTACTAACTAAAGTTTTATGAAACTCCATGCCTAATTTTTAATAATCCAGTATAGCAGCACCACCTGCTGAGCGATATACACCAAAAAGTAATCAGATTTAGGTAATATCAAGGTCTTACATAACCTAAAGTTTTGTAATATTTAAGTGCATAGTGCATTTAGTCTATGAGATACAGCGCCCGCAAATTTTTGTCATATACACACAGACAGACAGACTCAGAGACAGACATTTTGTAAAAACATGTTTTTGGATTTTCTGGCTCCTAAACCGTATAAATCAGTCAAAAACCAGATTTCGAAATTTTTCAGAAATCCAATATTTTTATCTTTTAAAGATAGAAGACCGTAAAAATATGACGCATAGTGAACAAGTTATAGTGTAGTATATAGTTAACTCTTTGTTTTGTTACAATATTTTCCATTTCCACAATACCTTGAAGTAAGCCATATGTGTTCGCATGGCCATTAGCCAATGTTACATCAAATGTCTGTTGAAGGGTAGGCTGCATACTATAAAACACAATTATCAAGTTTCATTTTGATCCTCAGCGCACTGAAATACAGGGTCACAAAAATGACCATTTTATGTTTCATTCGATACAAAATTAGCTATTTTTCGGTAGCTCTGAGTGTGAGCCATGCAACTAATGAGCTAATTCAGTTAACAGTGAGTAGTACTACACACTTTAAACACCAAAACTCTGGATGACCCTCAGCGCATGGTTCCATGAGGTCTCAAATATGGCGTTTTTTCACTTTCCGCGACAAAGTTTGACGAGCCACGCCGGGTGTCACTAAAGATCAGCCATGAAATTTACAAAAAAATTCAATTTAACTACTGAATGTAATGTAATCTAATCACAAAAATAACTATGGTCAATGTACTGAGATAACAGAATACAGAAAGTCCCGCTTTAGAAAATTTTTTGGGGTCAGGAAATTTTTTTGGAGGGAAAAACAAAATATGCATATCATTAGAAGAAACCATAAAAAAATTTCGGCAAAATCAAAAAATGGCTTGTATAATGACCTGCCTGACTCTTATAAAATCTGCCTCTCAAATTTAAATTTTGAATATTACATAGAACATAGACAATCAAATATAGTCATATACGTAGCTGTATAACAGAATTAGAGGGCCTGTACAGCAATTGTTCAAATATACTTTTTTTATATTTTGTGGGTTTTTTTAAATATTTACTTATGTATAATCTTTAATATATTTAACGGCAAAAATTTATTTACTATTCTAGAAGTTTTAAATTATTTTCGACATTTTGCTTGACTCGGGATTTTTTGTTCATGATTACGTTGAATTTAATCGTCAGGAAAAAGAGTTAAACAAGAAGGGGTTGTATTTGTAATTACTAATTTACTATTATCGAAGCTACGTATATAATAATAAAAATAATAATTTTTTTAGTATAAACTTCAAAGGGTTTCAGGACTCTTAAAATTAAAAAAATAAAGAAAAAATGATAGTTTTCAACGCTTAATTCTAGAAAATGTGTGCTGCGTTAGAACACAATTTTTACTGGAAGGAAAGATACAAGAAAGCCCTATCATTTCGTGTATTTAAAATATTACGAAATGCGAAATTAGTATTTATAGAACCTTCAAACTGTCAGACATTTGTCGAAAAGAAAATTGGTATAACAATTTACGCGCAGCATTACAAAATAATTGTTGAGACTAGAATTAATTATTATTATTATTTTATTTTATTATACATTAGATTGTAATAGTTATTCTGAACATAAATAATTTTCTGTACTTAACAGATTATAATTTATGTATTCATTTTTTTCTATTTAACTAAAAAATAAAAATCCAACAGTATAAATACTTTAAAATATTGTATGTATCAACCTGACCTATAAAAAAGACTAATGAAACAAATTTATGAAGCGATTTTATGAAATGACTGGTTAGCAGAATGATTGCGTTTCACTGCTATTCTTCTAAAATATGGAAACTTCAGTGATGAAATTAACGGGAAAAATCTGAATTGTTACGCAGATTTAAAAAGTAGTATTATAATTTTTAGTTTTCATATGTTTTTGAGACATTTGTCTAATTATCGGAACTTGATTATCCCATTTTTAGGGAAGAAAGGGAAAAAATGTAAGGTTTATGGTAAATTCTGTAAAATGATAGCTGAAAAATTCAGTAAGATCCATTTAACAGATAACAAATGTAAATCGATACAGAGTCTCGCTTTTTTTGTGTTTTTATAGAGACTTTTAACAGTGTATTTAAAAGTGGTTTTCTTCCTGATTTTTTTTAATACCTAAATAATTGCTTATAATTGTAGCTAAAAAACTATATGAGGTTCCCAGTAACCAAGAGGCATAAGTGACAAAAAATGAAAAAAAAAATATCTAAATGCACTGGTGACATAAGCTTTTGTTATTTTCAGGTAAATAAATATGTGATTTTCTGATTATATGCTGCGTTCTAGACATAAACCACTTATGCTGAACGATAATTAACATTGACTAATTAAGCATTTAAAGAAAAATATAATCTACTTTTTTTACACTTAACGAAATTAGAGTTCGAAGACCACAAGGAAACATGCGGCATTTTCCAATTTCATTTTAGTCAATTATTATTTATACTCCAGTTTAATGTTAAATACTTTTTAACTCAATTTACACCAAATTGAAATTTTGTCACTTGTACTCCTTGGCTTCTGAGGTTCTCATACAATTTCCCATAATAGCTTCAGTCTTTGAAAATAACTGAGATGAGACTATTTAAAGATGACAAGGAACGTTTTAAGTTTATTTTTACTTATGTTACATCATGAAGCCATTTTTTTGCAATTTTTAAAGTAAACGATATTGAAAAATTTTAGTATAACGTCAAAGACATAGAAATTTTAAATTCTTACTTCCCGTGCTAATTATAAGGTGTGTTAAACACGCACTATTCCATAGATTATGATATTTGACGAATTTTTTGTCATATACAAGAACAATCACAACAATATAAATTGTTTGAACCACACAAATTTGGTTACACATGTCACATTGAGTGGTATCTTTTAGAAATGATACGTTTACATTTTGTAAAAACATGTTTTTCGGGTTTTCTGGCTCCTAAACCTTATAAATCAATCGAAAACCAGATTTCGAAATTTTTCAGAAATCCAATATTTTTATCTTTTGTAGATAGAAGACCGTAAAATTATGACACATAGTGAATAAGTTATAGTGTAGTATATAGTTTACTGTATGTTTTGTTACCATATTTTCCATTTCCACAATAGCTTGAAGTAAGCCATATGTGTTTGCATGGCCATTAGCCAATGTTCCATCAAATGTCTGTTAAAGGATAGGCTGCATACTATAAAACCCAATTATCAAGTTCCACTTTGACCGTCTGCGCACTGAAATACAGGGGCACAAAAATGATCATTTTATGTTTCATTCGATACAAAATTAGCTATTTTTCGACAGCTCTGAGGGTGAGCCATGCAACTATTGAGCTAATTCAGATAACAGTGAGTAGTACTACACACGTTAAACACCAAAACTCTGGATGACCCTCAGCGCATGGTTCCATAAAGTCTCAAATATGGCGTTTAACTTTCCGCGACAAAGTTTGACGAGCCACGCCGGGTGTCACTAAAGTTCAGCCATAAAATTTACAAAATAATTCAATTTAACTACTGAATGTAATGTTGTAATCACAAAAATAACTTTGGTCAATGTACTGAGATAATAGGATACAGAAAGTCCCGCTTTAGAAATTTTTTTGGGGTCAGAAAATTTTTTTGGAGGGAAAAACAAAATATGCATGTCATTAGAAGAAACCATAAAAAAATTTCGGCAAAATCAAAAATGGTTTGTATAATGACCTGCCTGACTCTTATAAAATCTGCCTCTCAAATTTAAATTTTGAATATTATATAGAACATAGACAATCAAATATAGTCATATACGTAGCTGTATAAAAGAATTAGAGGGCCTGTACAGCAATTGTTCAAATATACTTTTTTTTTATATTTTGTGGGTTTTTTTAAATATTTACTTATGTATAATCTTTAATATATTTAACGGCAAAAATTTATTTACTATTCTAGAAGTTTTAAATTATTTTCGACATTTTGCTTGACTCGGGATTTTTTGTTCATGATTAAGTTGAATTTAATCGTCAGGGAAAAGAGTTAAACAAGAAGGGGTTGTATTTGTAATTACTAATTTACTATTATCGAAGCTACGTATATAATAATAAAAATAATAATTTTTTTAGTATAAACTTCAAAGGGTTTCAGGACTCTTAAAATTAAAAAAATAAAGAAAAAATGATAGTTTTCAACGCTTAATTCTAGAAAATGTGTGCTGCGTTAGAACACAATTTTTACTGGAAGGAAAGATACAAGAAAGCCCTATCATTTCGTGTATTTAAAATATTACGAAATGCGAAATTAGTATTTATAGAACCTTCAATCTGTCAGACATTTGTCGAAAAGAAAATTGGTAAAACAATTTACGCGCAGCATTACAAAATAATTGTTGAGACTAGAATTAATTATTATTATTATTTTATTTTATTATACATTAGATTGTAATAGTTATTCTGAACATAAATAATTTTCTGTACTTAACAGATTATAATTTATGTATTCATTTTTTTCTATTTAACTAAAAAATAAAAATCCAACAGTATAAATACTTTAAAATATTGTATGTATCAACCTGACCTATAAAAAAGACTAATGAAACAAATTTATGAAGCGATTTTATGAAATGACTGGTTAGCAGAATGATTGCGTTTCACTGCTATTCTTCTAAAATATGGAAACTTCAGTGATGAAATTAACGGGAAAAATCTGAATTGTTACGCAGATTTAAAAAGTAGTATTATAATTTTTAGTTTTCATATGTTTTTGAGACATTTGTCTAATTATCGGAACTTGATTATCCCATTTTTAGGGAAGAAAGGGAAAAAATGTAAGGTTTATGGAAAATTCTGTAAAATGATAGCTGAAAAATTCAGTAAGATCCATTTAACAGATAACAAATGTAAATCGATACAGAGTGTCGCTTTTTTGTGTTTTTATAGAGACTTTTAACAGTGTATTTAAAAGTGGTTTTCTTCCTGATTTTTTTTTAATACCTAAATAATTGCTTATAATTGTAACTAAAAAACTATATGAGGTTCCCAGTAACCAAGAGGCATAAGTAACAAAAAATGAAAAAAAAAAATATCTAAATGCACTGGTGACATAAGCTTTTGTTATTTTCAGGTAAATAAATATGTGATTTTCTGATTATATGCTGCGTTCTAGACATAAACCACTTATGCTGAACGATAATTAACATTGACTAATTAAGCATTTAAAGAAAAATATAATCTACTTTTTTTACACTTAACGAAATTAGAGTTCGAAGACCACAAGGAAACATGCGGCATTTTCCAATTTCATTTTAGTCAATTATTATTTATACTCCAGTTTAATGTTAAATACTTTTTAACTCAATTTACACCAAATTGAAATTTTGTCACTTGTACTCCTTGGCTTCTGAGGTTCTCATACAATTTCCGATAATAGCTTCAGTCTTTGAAAATAACTGAGATGAGACTATTTAAAGATGACAAGGAACGTTTTAAGTTTATTTTTACTTATGTTACATCATGAAGCCATTTTTTTGCAATTTTTAAAGTAAACGATATTGAAAAATTTTAGTATAACGTCAAAGACATAGAAATTTTAAATTCTTACTTCCCGTGCTAATTATAAGGTGTGTTAAACACGCACTATTCCATAGATTATGATATTTGACGAATTTTTTGTCATATACAAGAACAATCACAACAATATAAATTGTTTGAACCACACAAATAATTTGGTTACACATGTCACATTGAGTGGTATCTTTTAGAAATGATACGTTTACATTTTGTAAAAACATGTTTTTCGGGTTTTCTGGCTCCTAAACCTTATAAATCAATCGAAAACCAGATTTCGAAATTTTTCAGAAATCCAATATTTTTATCTTTTTTAGATAGAAGACCGTAAAAATATGACACATAGTGAATAAGTTATAGTGTAGTATATAGTTTACTGTATGTTTTGTTACCATATTTTCCATTTCCACAATAGCTTGAAGTAAGCCATATGTGTTTGCATGGCCATTAGCCAATGTTCCATCAAATGTCTGTTAAAGGATAGGCTGCATACTATAAAACCCAATTATCAAGTTCCACTTTGACCGTCTGCGCACTGAAATACAGGGGCACAAAAATGACCATTTTATGTTTCATTCGATACAAAATTAGCTATTTTTCGACAGCTCTGAGGGTGAGCCATGCAACTATTGAGCTAATTCAGATAACAGTGAGTAGTACTACACACGTTAAACACCAAAACTCTGGATGACCCTCAGCGCATGGTTCCATAAAGTCTCAAATATGGCGTTTAACTTTCCGCGACAAAGTTTGACGAGCCACGCCGGGTGTCACTAAAGGTCAGCCATAAAATTTACAAAATAATTCAATTTAACTACTGAATGTAATGTTGTAATCACAAAAATAACTTTGGTCAATGTACTGAGATAATAGGATACAGAAAGTCCCGCTTTAGAAATTTTTTTGGGGTCAGAAAATTTTTTTGGAGGGAAAAACAAAATATGCATGTCATTAGAAGAAACCATAAAAAAATTTCGGCAAAATCAAAAATGGCTTGTATAATGACCTGCCTGACTCTTATAAAATCTGCCTCTCAAATTTAAATTTTGAATATTATATAGAACATAGACAATCAAATATAGTCATATACGTAGCTGTATAAAAGAATTAGAGGGCCCTTACAGCAATTGTTCAAATATACTTTTTTATATATTTTGTGGGGTTTTTTAAATATTTACTTATGTATAATCTTTAATATATTTAACGGCAAAAATTTATTTACTATTCTGGAAGTTTTAAATTATTTTCGACATTTTGCTTGACTCGGCTTTTTTTGTTCATGATTAAGTTGAATTTAATCGTCAGGGAAAAGAGTTAAACAAGAAGGGGTTGTATTTGTAATTACTAATTTACTATTATCGAAGCTACGTATATAAAAATAAAACAAATAATTTTTTTAGTATAAACTTAATTAAAAAATTAAAAAAATAAAGAAAAAATGATAGTTTTCAACGCTTAATTCTAGGAAATGTGTGCTGCGTTAAAACACAATTTTTACTGGAAGGAAAGATACAAGAAAGTCCTATCATTTTGTGTATTTAAAATATTACGAAATGCGAAATTAGTATTTATAGAACCTTCAAACTGTCAGACATTTGTCGAAAAGAAAATTGGTATAACTATTTACACGCAGCATTACAAAATAATTGTTGAGACTAGAATTAATTATTATTATTATTTTATTTTATTATACATTAGATTGTAATAGTTATTCTGAACATAAATAATTTTCTGTACTTAACAGATTATAATTTATGTATTCATTTTTTTTATTTAACTAAAAAATAAAACTTCAACAGTATAAATACTTTAAAATATTGTATGTATCAATCTGACCTTTAAAAAAGACTAATGAAACAAATTTATGAAACGATTTTATGTAATGACTGGTTAGCTGAATAATTGCGTTTCACTGCTATTCTTCTAAAATATGGAAACTTCAGTGTATAAATTAACGGGAAAAATCTGAATTGTTACGCAGATTTAAAAAGTAGTATTATAATTTTTAGTTTTCAATTAGTTTTTGAGAAATTTTTCTAATTATCGGAACTTGATTATCCCATTTTTAGGGAAAAAAGGGAAAACCTGTAAGTTGTTTGGTAAATTCTGTAAAATGATAGCTGAAAAATTCAGTAAGATCCATTTAACAGAGAACAAATGTAAATCGATACAGAGTCTCACTTTTTTTGTGTTTTTACAGAGACTTTTAACAGTGTATTTAAAAGTGGCTTTTTTTCAGATTTCTTTTTTTAATAACTAAATAATTGCTTATAATTCTGGCAAAAAAACTATATGAGGTTCCCAGTAACAAAGGGGCATAAGTGACAAAAAATGAAAAAAAATTGAACTAAATGCACTGGTGACATAAGCTTTTGTTATTTTCAAGTAAATAAATATAAGTGATTTTCTGATTATGTGCTGCCTTCTAGACATAAACCACTTATGCTGAACGATAATTAACATTGACTAATTATGCATTTAAAGAAAAATATAATCTACTTTTTTTACACTTAATGAAATTAGAGTTCAAAGACCACAAGGAAACATACGGCAGTTTCCATTTTCATTTTAGTCAATCATTATTTATACTCCAGTTTAATGTTAATTATTTTTTAACTCAATTTACACCAAATTGAAATTTTGTCACTTGTACTCCTTGGCTTCTGAGGTTCTCATACAATTTCCGATAGAATCTTCAGTCTTTGAAAAAACGGAGATGAGACGATTTAATGATGAGAAGGAACGTTTTAAATTTATTTTTACTTATGTTAAATCATGAAGCCATTTTTTTGCAATTTTTAAAGTAAACGATATTGAAAAATTTTAGTATAACGTCAAAGACATAGAAATTTTAAATTCTTACTTCCCGTGCTAATTATAAGGTGTGTTAAACACGCACTATTCCATAGATTATGATATTTGACGAATTTTTTGTCATATACAAGAACAATCACAACAACATAAATTATTTGAACCACACAAATAATTTGATTACACTTGTCACATTGAGTGATATCTATTAGACATGACTTTTCAGCTTAAATATGCATTTTCAAATTTACAACAATTACGAGGCAAATTCGTAAAATAGAAAAAAAATAAAAAAAATATTTTCTGTTTATTTATTAAACATTTTTATTTCTTTATATTTCTGTATGTACAATGTTAAAACCTTGCAGCATTCTGTCCTGCCATTTGACCATTTTCTGAAAAAAAAACGGTTATATAACTATAATTTAACAATATTCTGCCCATAAAATCTTAAATAATACGATCATTATAGCGTAAAATTACGTTTGTGTAGCGTCTTTGATAAAAACGGTCGATTGACTTGACTGAATGCTGCAAATTTTTAACAGTGTATTAGTTTATACAACGGAATATGTAAACTTTCACATATAATTGGTAATGGTTAGCACATAGCTAAAGTGGAGTTTTGCTGAGTTATGTTTACTGTTATTATTATTATTATTATTATTATTATTATTATTATTACTATTATCCTTAAGTTATCTATGTCATTGTCTGTTAAGAAATTTTTCTTAAACCGTAATCTAAAATACGTTCAACATATATATATATATATATATACTAATATATATAAGTGTTTTATTAATTTTTTTAAGTATAAAGCATTATCTGCAAAAATGAACGAAATCAAGAGTTTATTATTATTATCAATATTATTATTATTCAATTATCTACCTAATTTCATATTCAGAGAAGTTTTAAGACCATAAATTAAAGTGCTGAATGGGTTTTATAATTAATGAATCCTGCATATTTTGTTGTTGTTGTTGCTGTTTTAAATTTAATAAGACTTTTATTATAAGTCCTAATGTACTGTTATTTCTCAAGAATTATATTATGGAAACAGACTGAAAAGGGGAAATAGTGATAATCATTTTTAAGATAGCAAACGTCTTCTTTGTAAATAAATTACTCTAATAAGTCCAAAGTTTCCTCTTTTCCCTGTTACTTCCAGATAAATTCCTTATTGCCAGTCGAATTGAATTTATTACATAGCAAGGACATTGAAATATAATTTGTTGCACAGAAGTAAAACAGGCAAGCTTTATCGAAATATGCCTTGTAATCTGAACAACTGTCCAAAGACATTAAGAATGAAGCCAAATGAATGAAAATTAGAAAGTACAGAGTAATTATATTAGCATCTTTATCATTGACTGGAACGTATATTTTTCTAAATATTTAAGTAGAAAAAAGGGATTAAAGATATTTTGTAAAATTCGTTAAATATACAATTCACGAAAATTAATAAAATAAATTACAAAATTACATATAAATTGTATTTTGATTTAGGTACAATTTCAATTTTATTTGTGATTTTAAGTTATGTTAAACAAGAATTAACTTCACAAAATAATTGTTAGAATATTTAAACTTTTGTTAAGAATTATGAAAAATAAAAACATGATTCAATATTGAAATAAATGTATTAATTTAAAACTTTTTAAATTTTCTATACGTTTTAAAAAATTCTTTGCACAAATTAAAGAAATTGAGAGATGTTAAAGATTGATATAAAAAATTAATGATTTTATCATTATAAAAACAGTTATATGGACCAAGAATCATATTAGGAGTGCTACTATTTTTGAAATTGCCTATGCGATAATTATAATTTTGCGTATCTCTGTGACGATATAAGCACAGATTATGTTATTGTATTATTAATATTAAGATATTGTTATTATTATTCATTTATCTATCTCATTTCATATTAAGAGAATTTATTTATTTATTTTAAACCATAATATACATTGTTAAAAGTATTTTTTAATGAACGCAATAATGATGCATAATATTTGGTTCTTGTTTCGTACTTAATAAGACCTTTATTATATGTTTCAATGCACTAGTATTTCTTAAGAATTATATTAAGGAGAAAGACTGAAAAGGGAAAACAGTGGTAATAATTTCTAAGATCACGACAGTCTTCCTTGTTAATAAGTTATTGTAATGAGACCAGGGTTTCCTCTTGTCTCTGAAACTTCCAGCTAAATTCCTTACCGCTAGTCAAATTGAATTTATTATATGGTGAGGACATTGAAATAATGTTTGCTGCACGGAGGCTGTTCAGAAAAACGTTACCGAAATGTGCCGCGTAATCTAATCAATTCTCCCAAAATATTAAGAATGAAGCCTTGTGAATGAAAGTTACGAAGTACACAGTAATTATAACATCACCTTTGTCATCAACTAGAGAATACATTTTTCTAAATTTCTGCATTTAAAAAAAAGTATCTATATGTGTTAAAATTTGCTAAGTATACAATATGCAAAAATTAATAAAATAAGTTCAGAAATCAGATATAAGTTGAATTTTCATATATTTGTAATTAAATTTCATTTGTGAGTTTAAGTTATTTAAATCTAGAATTGACATTAAAATAATTGTTAGAAATTAAAATCTTTGTTAAGAATTACTAAAGATTAAAAAATGATTCAAAGTTGAAATAAAAGTATCAGTTTAAAACTTTTTAAAATATTTAATAATTTTTAAATATGTATATTTGCACAAATTAGGAACATCAAGAGATATTAAGGACTGGTAAAACAAAAATAATGATTTTATCATTATAAAAACTGTTATTTGTAGCTCAATAATATTAGGTGTGCCATTTTTTATTAAATAATGTAATTATTCATATTAATATTATATAATTATTAATTAACTTATCTCTGTAACGACATAAGCACATATTATATTATTATATTATTATTATTAATATATTATTTTTTTACCTATCTCGTTTCATATTAAGAAAATAATTTTTTTTAAACATAATCTAAATTGTTGAAAGTGTTTTATAATCTATGGATGATGCATAATTTTTGGTTCTTGTTTTATATTAAATAAGACTTTTATTATATGTTCCAATGCATTATTATTTCTTTAGAATGATAGTAAGGAAAAATACTTAAAAGGGAAAACAGTGATAATTATTTCTAACATGGAGACAGGCTTCTTTGTTAATAATAAATTACTGTAATAAGACCAGAGTTTCCTCTTTTCTCTGAAACTTCAAAATAATTTCTTACTGCTCGTCAGATTGAATTCATTATATAGTGACGACATTGAAATATCGTTTGTTGCATGGAAACGGTGCAGGCAAACTTTATCGAAATGTGCCACGTAATCTAATCAACTGTCCAAAAACATTAAAAATGAGGCGTTGTGAATGAAAATTAGGAAGTACAAATAAATTATATTAGCACCTTTGTCATTAACTAGAACGTACATTTTTCTAAAATTCTGCGTAGAAAAAGGGAAGATGTATGTTTTATAAGACTCACTAAATATATAGTATGCGAACATTAATAAAGTACCTTCAGACGTTACATATAAGTTCAATTTGTTTAAGCTGTAATTTGAATTTTATTCGTAAGTTTAAATAATGTTAAATTATTCACTTCCTTTCATATTAAGATATTTTTTGTTATCGATAAACTAAAATGCTGAAACTGTTTTATAATGTATGAAAAATGCATATATATATATATATATATATACAGGGTGATTCAAAAAAGATGGGGAAAAATTTAAGGGGTAATAGTGTGTATCAAGACAAACAATATTAAATAGGAAACCAAGGGTCCCAAGCGTTTTCCAAAGGAGATAGCCGCCATTAAAGTTTAGGGACCAAAATTTCAAATAAACATAAAAAACGGAAAAATTGGTCGATTGATTTGCGGTTTTCAGTAAAACTATTGTTTATGTTGGTATTTTCTAGAAAATAAATTATAAAGATAAATTCCGAAAAATGTCGATAGAGGGCGCTTTAGATTTTAGAGGGGAATAACTGTTTTCTGCCGTTATTTTTTTGCATCTCATTAAATGATTTCACAAGCTTAGACTTAAATTTTGAGCTCAAAATCTAAATAGTTGGGAGTGATTAAGTAGCGCAAATTAACTGTGTTTAAAGGGTTCAAATTTCAAATGATTTAAAAAAAACGGAAAAATTGGTCGATTGATTTGCGGTTTTCACTAAAACTATTCTTTATGTCGGCATTTTATTGAAAATAATTTATAAAGCTAAATTTTACAAAATGGCGATAGAGGTAGCTTTAAAATTTGGAGTTAATTAAAACCATTTTTTACCGTTATTATTTGCATCTCGTTAATTTTTTTTGAAGCTTATACATAAACTTATATTTTGTGCAAAAAATCTGAATCGTTGGGAGTGGTTAAGTAGAGCAAACTGAACTGCGTTCAATGAGGTGGGGAGGTTCTAATTTCAAGTTATCATAAAAAACTGAAAAAATGGCAGATTCGTTTACGGTTTTCGCCAAAACTATTCTTTATGCCAGTATTTCCTTGAAAATAAATTTTAAAGATAAATTTCAAAAAAATCCGTTAGAGGGCGCCTTAAACTTTAGAGTAACGAACAACTATTTTTAACTGGTATTTTTTGTATCTTTTATCTTGTAAAAGCTTATAGTTAAATTTTGAGCTCAAAATCTGAATCGTTGTGAGTAATTATGTAGCGTAAATTTGAACTGTGTTCGAAGTGTGGGGAGACTAACATTTAAACTCTTGAACACAGTTCAGTTTGCCCTTCTTATCCTCTCCCAACTTTTCAGAATTTGAGCTCCAAATTTATGTCTAAGCATTTGCAAGTATGTAATTAGATAGAAAAAAATAACGTTTAAAAATAGTTGTTGGTTACTCTAAAGTTAAGGACACCCTCAAACGAAAAATTAAAAGAATTATCTTTAAAATTTATTTTCAAGGAAATATTGACATAAAGAATAGTTTTAGCGAAAACCGGAAAGAAATGTATCATTTTTTCCGTTTTTTATGATAACTTGAAATTTGAATCCCCCCGCCCCCATTGAACGCAGTTCAGTTTGCTCTACTTAACCACTCCCAACGATTCAGATTTTTTGCGTAAAATTTAAATTTATGTCTAAGCTTCTAAAAAATTTAACGAGATGCAAATAATAACGGAAAAAAATAGTTTTTCGTAACTCCAAAGTCTAAAGCACCCTCTATCGCGATTTTTTTAAATTTAGCTTTGTAAGTTATTTTCAATAATCTACCAACTTAAAGAATAGTTTTAGTGAAAACCGCAAATCAATCGACCAATTTTTCCGTTTTTTATAATCATTTGAAATTTGAACCCTCTGAACACAGTTCAGTATGCGCTACTTAACAACTCCTAACTATTCAGATTTTGAGATCAAAATTTAAGTTTAAGTCTAAGCTTCTGAAACCATTTAATGAGATGCAAAAAATAACGGCAAAAAACAGTTGTTCGTTACTTCAAAGTCTAAAGCGCCCTCTGTCGACATTTTTCGGAATTTTTCTTTATAATTTATTTTCAAGAAAATACCAACATAAAGAATAGTTTTAGTGAAAACCGGAAATCAATCGACCAATTTTTCCGTTTTTTATGTTTATTGGAAATTTTGGACCCTAAACTTTAATGGCGGCTATCTCCTTTGGAAAACGCTTGGGACTCTTGGTTTCCTATTTAATATTGTTTGTCTTGATGTATACTATTACCCCTTAAAGTTTTTCCCATCTTTTTTGAATCACCCTGTATATATTGTCTAATATGACTTTTATATGTTCCAATGCATTATTATTTCTTAAGAATAATAGTAAGGAAACGGACAGAAATGAGAAAACATTGGTAATCTTTTCTAAGATAGCGATAGTCTTCCACGTTAATAAATTACTGTAATATGATTAGAGTTTCCTGTTTTCCCTGAAACTTCCAGATAAATTCCCTACAGCTAGTCAAATTGAATTTATTATATAGTGAGGACACCGAAATACCGTTTGTTACACGGAGGCAGCACAGGAAAGCTTTATTGAAATGTGCCGCGTAATCTAATCAACTGTCCCAAAGCATTAAGAATGAAGCATTGTGAATTAAAATTAGGAAGTAAAAAGTAATTATATTATCACCTTTATCATTAACTATAATGTATTTTTTTTTCTAAATTTCAGTTTTCTTTCCATTTTTGGAAATAATCCTTATTTGGAATAAAAAATAGTTACATAATTATAATTTAACTACACCCTGGCCATTAAATGGAGAATAATATGGTCAGAATAGAATTGAATTACGTTTGTGTAACCGTGTTCGATAAAAACATTTGAAAAGGATAGAATGCTACAAATTTTTAACAGTGTATATAAATATGCGCGTAAAACGTCGCACACATTATTGCTTTATGGTTAGTAATTGCTGAAAATGAAGTTTTGCAGCGTTATGTTTATTATTATTATTATTGTTATTATTCATCTATCTTATTTCACATTAAGAGAATTTATTTATTTATTTATATATTTTATTTTAATCAATCTAAAATACTGAAAGTTTTTTATATACATAATCTATGGATAATACATACTTTTTAGTTCATGTTTTACATTTAATAAGTCATTCACTAAATGTCCCAATGCACTATTATTTCTTAAGATTTATACAAAAGAAATAAACTGGAAAGAAAAAAACTTTGATAATCATTTCTGAGATAGCGACAGTCTTCCTTGTTAATAAATTACTGTAATAAGACCAATGTTTTCTCTTTTCTCTGAAACTTCCAGATAAATTCCTTACAGCTAGTCAAATTGAATTCATTATACAGGGTGAGTCATAAATATCGAAACAATAGGCTATCTCCTTAAATATTGCCTCTAGACCCATACTTCCAATTGCAAAAACTCATAAAAAAGTTGAAATTTCTGATAATATAAGTTGCAACTCCATGGGGGGTCTAATTGAAAAAATACGAAAATTAAATTTTTATACGGCCCCCGTAGAGTAAAATTCCCAATTAGGAAATTATTCCTTATCCATTCCTAAATTGAACAAAAAAAATTTCATCTCCCTATCTGAAAACCTGACAGAGATATCAAAATCTAAAATTCTCAAAAATTCGTGACTTACACCACTTTACCATGCCTGTAAACGAAGTGTTTTTCATCAATTTTCAAAGCAAATAAGGGCTCGTCCACAAATTGTAACGTTGTTACATGTCGGTTTAAGACCGTGCCTCTTATTTAGCCATAATAAAGCAGCGTATTGATTTAAAATTGAAACTTGTTTCTAAAACATGTTGATTGTTAGCACTGGAGGTCTGAATAAATCGTAATATTTAGGTCCGGTCCTAGACCGACCCATAGGGAAAGAAGTTCAGCCCGGCATGAAATAATGTTAAAATCATAATCCGGACCAGCCAGGAAAAACGCTTAAATCATAGTCGGCTCAGCCGTGAATTTCTACATAGTTTTTTACTTCAGTATAGTTAAAAATTGTTTTGCGTGGAGGAGTTCTGACCAAAAATATTTAATATAGAATTTCGTTTTTTATATTTATACTTTTTATTATTAAAGAGGCGCCAAAGCCTGTGATATATTTATTTTATCAATGAATCTATGTTTATATATAAATGTTTCACTTATATTTTATTATCGCTAATCCATATCCCGTGCGTTGAAGAATTTGAAAAATGTTATACAGTAAAACCTTTTAAGACGGAATCACATAGGAAAGAAAAAATACGTAATAGACAAATGCATTTCCTATGAAGGTTAAATGGAGTTTATTTTATTCTCAGGTATTAATGTATTTATTTTGCATGGATTAACACATTTTCTGTTTAAGACAGAATTCCGTCATAGGCAGATTATTTTTCTCTGGTTTTATTTTGTTTAATTTTTTAGCATTTAAATATACTATTCTTAAAAAAAATATAAAAAAAATAAAATAAAATAAAGTTTTTTTTAATGTTTTGTAAAATAAAAGCGGTTTTAAAATTTATGTGGTTTTCGTAAAAATATTGATTAAACCAAATTTTACTTATTTTATGTACGTATTAGGTCTGTGATTTAATTACGGATTGTTCGAGACCGTGATTAAAAATTTCGTCTAGTGCAAGTCTGGGAAAAAGGAAGCAGTCCCCTCCGGTATGAAAAATACATTAGACCCGGATAGGCGAGTCTTCAGAAAAAAGTAACGTCTCGGTCCTGATCTGACCTGAGCCCAGAATACAGATTTTTTTAAAAGCCTTTACAGGACGATAAAAAGCTTGAAGTTGTGAGAGCTAAATTTTTAAAAAGGACTTAATCTGCATCTTAGAAAAGCATTCTTTTAAATAACTAATGGGCAGCAAAACAGTACATTTCGTTTTTCTGTATAATGAATTTTTTTTTCCGACTACTTCTTGTCTTTAAATTATTAAAAGTTAAGAACTGTTAAAGAAAAAATGTACAAACTTGAAACATATCATTTTTAATTATTTTACCTTACTTTTGTTTAAAAAAATGAAAAATTATTTACTTTTGAAAATATGATTTTTTAAAAGTTTTTTTTAAATAAATATTTTTAATAGCTCTAAAATAAATATTGAAAAACAAAAACCTCGAAACAAAACTAAAATCAGATTTTTATTTTTAGTTAAATAGAATGAAATTGAAATCCGATAAATAATGTTTGGAGTTATAACGATTTTTAACTATCGCATTGAAACCAGTACTAACAATATGAATTTTTTTTTAATTTTATGATAAATTTTAGCATGTGATTTTCTTAGTAAATTATATGGCTAATCATCACAAAAAAGGAAAAAAAATAAAAATTCTAACTCAAAAGATAGATTTTTTACGCGTTTCCTACAACTGTTAAAGTAACATTGTCTTTTGAATTGCGCGCATTTCAATTTGTGTCTAATCCCTTAAAACCTGATGAATTATTCAAACGGTTATAACTCCGCGAATTTTTAACATATGACGATGCAACTTTTTGTGTATTATTCAGGACTGAATAAGGAAAGTTTTCCTAATTGGAATTTTTATCCTACGGGGGCCGTATAAAAAGTTAATTTTCGTACTTTTTCAAATAGACCCCCCCATGGAGTTGCAACTTATCTTATCAAACAATTTACCTTTTTTGATGAAGCTTTGCAATTGGAAGTATGGGTCTAGGGGCAATATTTAAGGAGATACCCTATTGTTTCGATATTTATGACTCACCCTGTATAGTGAGGACACTGAAATATTGTTTGTTGCACGAAGGAAGTGCAGGAAAGCTTTATCGAAATGTGCAATGTAATCTAATCAACTGTCCAAAAATATTAAGAATGAAGTTTTGTGAAGGAAAATTAGGAAGTGCAAAGTAATTACAGTCACCGCCAAAAAAATCTTGACACTTTCGATTTTTGATGTTTTGTTAAATATCTAGAAATATACACAAGGAATTATTCTGAAACTCCTGGTATGTAAACAAAATAGTACACGTCATATATTTTAACAAAGATTTTTCCCCGAAATCTAAAAGGAGACCGTCAATAAATTGAAAAAGAACGGAGATCTTTTGGATCACCCTGTCAAAACTAATGAAGCGAAACAGTTTAAACTGCAGATAATGATTAAGTGGCTTATTGTGATAAGTTGTGTCGATTTTTATGAATATAGCTTGAAAACTCGTAGAGAAATTAAAGTTTTTATAAAAACGGTCCAAAATTTTTCCAAGTTTTTTGCTTATACTTTTCAGAGCTCTTCATAAAACACAATAATCTTTTCAGAAAATATGACAAACAACATTGCACATAACATCCTGTAATCAGAATTAAAAAATAAAAAAACATTTATGAAGAATGAACGGGTTTACTAAATATTTTTTACTGCGCATGCGTCAACGCTATTAAAATTTCATTTGCATATTATGTTAGTTAAATGTATAGAGCAACTTTTGTGAAAGTCTCAAAAACATAGCTTGAAAACTCTGAAAATTATCGTTAATAGAATATTGTCAAAATCCATTATTCCCAAAATGAAGCAAAAAGATGAGGGGCTGTATCCATATTCCATTGATTAGTACCTACACAGTATTGCACGTACTACTATATTTGGATACAACTCCTTATCTTTTTGCTTTATTTTGGAAATAACGGATTTTGACCATATTCTATTGACGATAATTTTTGGAGTTTTTAAGCTATGTTTTTGAGACTTTCACAAAAGTTGCTCTATACATTTAACTAACATAATATGCAAATGAAATTTTAATAGCGTTGACGCATGCGCAGTAAAAAATTATTTAGTAAGCCCGTTCATTTTTCATACATTTTTTATTATTTTTTTATTCTGATTACAGGGTGTTATGTGCAATGTTGTTTGTCATATTTTCTGAAAAGATTATTGTGTTTTATGAAGAGCTCTGAAAATTATAAGCAAAAAACTTGGAAAAATTTTGGACCGTTTTTATAAAAACTTTAATTTCTCTACGAGTTTCCAAGCTATATTCATAAAAATCGAATAAGACTCAAAAATATAGCTTAAAAATTCTGAAAATTATCGTTGATAAAATGAGATCAAAATCCTTTATTCCCTAAATGAAGCAAAAAGATGAGGGGCTGTATCCATATTCCATTGTTTCGTGCCTATACAATATTGAACGTACAACTATATTTAGGTAAAACCCCTGATTTTTTTGCTTCCTTTAGGAATAACAGATTTTGAGTTGATTCTATAGGCGACCATTTTCAGAATTTTCAAGCTATTTTCAGAATTTTCTATCTTTTTGAAACTTTTACAAAAGTTGCTCTATACATTTAGCTAACACAATATGCAAATGACGTTTTGATATCTTTGACGCATGCGCAATGAAAAATTATTTACTAAACATACTCATTTTTCATACAATTTTTATTATTTTTAAATTCTGATGGCAGGGTATTATGTACAATGATGTTTGTCATACTTTCAGAAAAGAACATTATTTTATAATAAGAACTCTGCAAATTATAAGCAAAAAACTTGGAAAAATTAGGACTGTTTTTATAAAAACCTTAATTTCTCTACGAGTGTACATGCTATCCTTATAAAAATAAACACAGTACATTACAATAAGCCACTTAATCATTATCTGCAGTTTAAACTGTTTTGCTTCATTAGTTTTGACAGGGTGATCCAAAAGATCTTCGTTCTTTTTCAATTTATTGACGGTCCCCTGTTAGATTTCGGGGGAAAATCTTTGTCAACATATATGACGTGTACTATTTTGTTTACACACCAGTAGTTTCAGAATGATTCCTTGTGTATATTTCTAGATTTTTAACAAAACATCAAAAATCGAAAGAGTCAAGATTTTTTTGGCGGTGACTGTATATTAGCGCCTTTGTCACTAACTGGAAAATAGATTTTTTTTTTAATTTCTGCTTATAGAATGGAATTATATATATTTTATATAATTTGATAAATTATCAATATGGGAAAATTAATAAAATAAATTTAGGAATAAAATATAAATTGAATTTTGATTATGCTATTAATTTTAATACTACTAATTTTGATAATTTGAACTTGATATGGCAATTTAAGTTATGTTTACCTAGAACTGACTTCGTAAATTAATTGTTAGAAATTTTAACTTTTGTTAAGAATTATGAAAGATTAAAAAAGGATTCAAAGTTGAAATAAAAGTACTTATTTAAAAATTAAAAAAATTTTTAAGTTTTTAAAAATTTTTGACACAAATTAAAGAAATCAAGTTATATTATAAACTGGTATAAAGAAAAAATAATGACTTTATCATTATAAAAACAGTTAGATGGACCACAATCATATTAGGAGTGTTATTTTTTATTATAATTCTCGTTGCGACAATTATTTACTTATATCTAGGACAATATAAGCACAGATTATACTATTATGTTATTAATCTTAAGATATTATTATTGTTATTCATTTATCTATCTATTATCATATTAAGAGTATTTATTAATTTACTTATTTTAAACCATAATCTAAATTGTAGTAAGTGTTTTATAATATATGCATGACGCATAATTTTTGGTTCTTGTTTTATATTTAATAACACTTTTATTATATGTTTCAATGCACTATTATATCATAATAATGATATTAAGGAAACACGCCGAAAACGGAAAACAGTGATAATCATTTCTAAGACAGCGACAGTCTTCTTTGTTAATAAATCACTGTAATAAGACCAGAGTTTCCTCTTTTCTCTGAAACTTCCAGATAAGTTCCTTACTGCTAGTCAAATTGAATTTATTATATGGTGAGGACATTGAAATACGGTTTGTTGCACGGAGGCAGTGCAGGACAGCTTTATCGAAATGTACCACGTAATCTAATCAACTGTCTCAAAACATTAAGAGTTAAGAATGGAAAATAGGAAATACAAAGTAATTATATTAACACCTTTCTCATTAACTAGAACATATATATTTTTTAATTTCAACGTAGAATACAGGATTACATATATTATATAAAATTCGCCAAGTATGCAAATGCGAAAATTAATAAAATAACTTCAGAGATTACATATAAACTGAATTTTGATTTATCTATAATTTGAATTTTGTTTGCGAGTTTAGGTTATTTTTAACTAAAACTGACAACATAAAATATTTTCTAGAAATTAAAATTTTTGTTAAGAATTACGAAGGTTTTAAAAAATGAATCAAAATTGAAATAAAAGTAATAATCTAAAACATTGTTGTTAATTTTAAAAATATTATATACAAATATTTGCACAAATTAATTAATTCAAGAGTTATTAAATACTGATAGAAAAAAGAAAGAATATAATGATTTTGTCATTATAAAATACGTTATACGAATTATAAACTTATTAGGAGCGAAATTTTATTTTTTATTAAAACACTCTTTGCAAATTTTATTAATTTACTTTAATTTATCATACGAATTGAATAATTGAAACTTAGTGAAAATTTGAAACCTGAGCTTTGTTGCTCAGTTGGAATTATTCAATTCGTATGATAACTTTACCAATCAGTTTGATTATATTAAAATAATTATTTTTATCTACGCATCCATCGTTTAAATGGAATCCTTTACCTGCGGTTTTTTCTGATGAGCTGTCTAAATGACAGAACAGATTTTACTACCAATAAGGTTATCTGAGTGAAGTATGCTCACTGGCTCTCGCCCAGTTATCTTAACCCGTTCGGGACCACCGGCGCGGAGAAAAAGCTCTGCCACCGGCCCGTGCGTCTCGGAGAAAGATCTACTCTACGGGCCCAGCCATTTCTCCAAGTTAAGCCTAACGCGTTAAAAAAATTCAAAATTCTTAATATTTCGCTTATAAGACTTTACAGTCTTTGTAATATTGGTTAACATAATATATACTAACATTAGTAAAATTTCCATCATTTTATTTCTTTAATTTAAATATTTATAAGCATTTTAATCATATTTTGTACATGTAATTCTAATGTTTAAGGAAATACAATACAAGTTACATGAAAAATTTATCTATATAGCACGTTAAAATAATACGAAAAGTAAATAAATCACACATAAAGATAGTTTGTAATAAAAATAAACAAATATAATTAATTATGTATAAATATTTTCACGAGATTATAAAAGAAAAATATATAACATAAAATGAAAACCAACCTTTTAAGAAAAATTTATCAATGTGTGATATTTCTCAAAACATTGATCAATACACAGCCCTACATTGCATATTTTACTTTTATAATATGTCATAATAATATCATTATAATACATTCATAATATTACATTCATCTGGTAAAAACTTTATGTTAAAATGCCTCCAATCTAGGAAAAAAAAGAAAGAAAAGAAAAAAAGAAAGAATTCATCCACGAATACAAAATGACGCATTTTATCTGTAATACCCCCCATAAATAAAACAAAATCGCAATACCGAAAACGAATCCCAGACATTTAAATCACTTACTCTTACGAGCTCAGCGCATGGCTGTGTTTACATAAACAAACGAATGATACCCCATCCCTCACACCCATCTAACAGAAACGAAAAAAATCTAGCAGGGTATGAAGGTCAATGATCGGACGATTACCATACTCGAAAATAACGGACATCTAACGCCATCTAGTATTGTTTAAAAATAGTAATATAACGTCCCGATTTGGAAATTCAAATATGAACCCGTGGTCTCGTAGAGATGTTTCCAGTGAACCTCGTATTTGAACCCGCGGGCTGTGAAGAGAGACTTATCTGGGTGCGTATATGGGGCTCCGGTCCCGAACGGGTTAAACAGCAAAGCATTGATCCTGTAAGACAACGATCTGGGTTCGATTCCTCTCCTGGGCATTTTTTCTCTTAGTTCGAATTATTGAATTCGTATGATAACTTTGGCAGTCAGTTTGTTTGTGTTAAAATAAATTTTTATATCTATGTATCCATCGTTTGAATAAAGTTCCTTTATCTCCGGTTTATTCTGTTGAGCTACCTAAATGACTCACCAGACGTTATTACTGGTAAGGTTATCTGAACGAAGTATGCTTGCTGGCTATCACCCAGCTAGCTTAAACGGTAAAGCATTGACTCATTCGACTCCCAGCCAAGGCATTTTTTCTTTAAGTTGGAGTTATTCAATTCGTACAATTTTGATTGTCATATTTTCTGAAAAAAAAAATATTTAAGAACTCTGCAAATTATAAGCAAAAAATTTCGCAAAACTCGGGACTATTTTTATAAGAACTGTAATTTTTTATTCAGTATACACGCTATCCTCATATAAAAGAACGCAGTTTAGTACAATATGCCACTTAATTAGAATCTATAGATTAAAAGCGTTTGCTAGATTAGTTTTGACAAGGTAATCCAAAAGATATTTGGGGTTTTTTTCAATTTATTGACTCTACCGTATGGGGTTTCTGGAAAAAATCTTCCCATGAATACCAAATTCATAAATTTTATAATTGTTTGAATGTATTTAAAAAAACTAATTCTGATTATAATTGTTAGATAAATTGAATGCGTTTGTAAAGAATAATAAAAAAATATATGTAAGTTATTTGTGAAAGTATTGAAATAGCTGCTTGGGTTTTTGTAACAGAACATGAAGTTTACTTGCAAGAAATAGGTTTCAAGATAAATTCCATATTGTATATACACGCGTGTGCGTATGTGTACTTGTGCATATAGTATATTTACAATTTTTTCCGCTTTTAATTTCACTATTTTTACTTTCAAATATAACTATATTCTTTCTTATTTCAATTCAAATCAATTTTTAACAAGTGTTATTCACAGTCGTCAACTTTAGTGAAAACTCTTTTTTCAGATCTGTGTAGGATCTATTGGGTTTTAAGCATACCTCATATTGAAAATAATATTTAAACCAGATAAAATACGCATAAAATAATTATATCAGCTTTCTTGAAATCGCAATCTATAGATGAGAGTATTTAAATATAATTTTGCTAATCTATGCACAGGGTGTCCCTGAATACTGTGACAACCTTGGAGGAAAAGTTGTTATCGTGAGGAGCACTGATTACATCCGTAAGCAAAGGCGGAAACATAAGCCTAGTGCGGTAAAGAGACATAAAGACAGTATGGCCATAATACTTAATATAGTATATAACACTTTGAACAAAAAGAACAATAAAAAATATAAAAAAGTATTCCATAAAAGCATCACATGATGTGTTCGAAATTGCGGCCATTTGCAAGTATGCACAAACGACACCCATGCGAAGTGACATAAACTGGCGAATATGTTCAAAAATGCAGGGCGATTCACGGATCGTAGCAAAAGTATATATATATTCGTAGCAGCAAGTGCATTTCAGAATTGACGGGCGTGTCGTACAGAAGGCTAATCATGGCACCCCAGAGAAAAAAAAAATCCACAAGAGATAAATCATGTTATCTGGGACGTCAAGCGACACTGCATCCAATCTTCTTGTTTCGTAATACCCGATCCAAATGCCGCATACAAATATTCCATAATGAGATGGCACCCAATTTTGTTCAAACCACATGCAGCAACGAGCATGCGCAGGAACATCGATAAGCAAATCAAGAAATCTGAATTAAGAAAATGTAGCCCAATGGCAACAGTGTTCCGACGTTGAGAGCTCGCATACGGCACCACTTATCGATTTTTCCCGTACTTTCCTGTGTAAGTATGATTCATAACTATGGCCTCTATCTCCTCTCCAATTTTGCACATTTAATATGGAGGCACCCAGTATATGGATTTAATTATACTGAGAAACTTGTAAAACAGTTCAAAATGCTATTTAAGATATCCCTTTTATAAGAGTGAATCTTCATTATTCTAGGTATGCCTGCATTTGAATTTTTTTATACATCACATATTATTATAAAATTGAACACAGGCAAAAATCGCTATGCACATACAGAAATTACAATTCATGAATTGCTATGCGCAAATTTCTTTTCCCAAGCCCTATGTGATTTTTTTTTCTAAAATTACTTACTATTACACTAAAGTATCTTTTTACACTAGTCTTATTACACTAAAGTATAATTTTGGTAGAAAACTCATAACACACATCAAACGACGATTATAGGGTCTACATATTTGTGTAATTATGAACATACCTAAATAATTTAAATTGAAAAGTTGTCCTTTGCAAATTACTTAAAAGCACATGGATATTTTGACAACAAGGTTACCGTCTTGTGCAAGTATGCGTTAAGTCTTGGTACAAACTTTTACTACCTACAGTCATACAAATTTTCCGTTTATTGCTAAAACCACATTTAAAATTCTGTTTCAATACTGTCAAAGTAGTGGAATTTTGGAACTGCAAAATGTTTCTTCAGATAATAAATAGTATTCGCCGGATGCAAGGTTCGTACTCTAAGGTTTCTTACCTGTACTGGATTCATCATGAACATTGATATTACTCCAGAGAAAACATTACGTCATTTTTATATATTTTGTCGATTCAACTAAATGTTCCGATAAACAGAAATATTTTTTTGCGAATATTCGGTGGGCACTCAGCTTTTCCTTGAAGAAAATGTATCACGATTCTTACTTCATATTTGGCAGGATTAACAGAGCCATTATAACTACCATTATAAGGTACCCTGGGGTAATAACGCCACGTTAAGGTTCTACAAATTTTCACGGCTTAGTTTTAGATTATATTTTTCAAACAAATATAGGATTTCATACAGCAACTCATTGACTATCGATATATAAAAAATAATTTAACAGATATGTATTCATAAAATGTAACGGCGTGATTTCTTGACCAATGCTATTTGGCGTTATTACCCACCTATATGGGTAATGACGCCATGCAAACAAAACTATAAAATAAGATAGAATAATGAAATGCAGATTGCTCAATTCAAAAATACAAACTCTACAACACTAGAAATTGACAAATTGCATTCTAAACTATTGAAAATGTTCAACTTTTTTGTGAAAGTGTAAGAAAAAGAAAGGTGGTGGGGGAGGAAGCAAAAGAATATCAGATTCTAAGCTACTTTTTGCTTAAAAAGGACCGTTTAAATTGAATTATTAGAAACATTGCACGGTTTTAATTGTGGTTATTACAATCATTATTTATATTCCCATGTATCCAATCTATGCGATGGAAAATATTCATTTTTTTTTTTTTTTTTTTTTTTTTTTAGTGAAAGAAATAGGAGTGAGGGGAGCTTCAACAGAATATAACACCCTGTGCCTCTATTTGCTTAAAAAGTCTCGCAATAATATAACTATAAGAAACATAACGTGGTTTTAACCATATATAATGTGATATTTTAATCATGTGAAATTTTATAATAACTTGAGTTATATGTAATAAATATTTTTGTTAGTATTATTATAGTAGTCTTGTAAATAGTCTTTAACCCATAACTCCACACTAATGCGAATTCCTCAAACCTAAAGTTAAATTGTCGGCCTTACACAAACCGTGCTTTAATAAATTTTTATTTAATTAAATAAGATTTTTGGTAAAAAATATTATCCCAATGATATCTCTTATTAAATTTTATACATGATTCGTGTTGTTATATATCATTATCTCTATATCAGCAACAAAATTAACCTTTACCTGATGTTAGCAATCTCACTGAACGCTGTTCTCCCCTCTCCCCCCCCCAAAAAAAAAAATTAGCGTTTAACTTGTATTTTCCAGTTTAACTATAGATACAACTGAAATTCTCTTTCGTTTGGAAACCTCTGACAGTTGTTAGAAATATTTGAATAGATTAAATTTAATTAGAATTAATTATGTATAAAAAGATTAGTGCAGAAACATAATTCTATGATTTTCAATCATTGATCGCCTTTTAACCTTTAACTAGTGTTACCGATATCACAGACCACTGTTTTTCTTTTAATTTTTATAGTTTAACTACAAACAGCATCGAAATTTTGTTTCATTTGGAACTTTAGTATATCACAAGAGACTTTTAAATAGGTGAATATTAAATATAATAGTCTTGTATAAAAAGTTTAGTACAAAAACACAATCCTATGAGTTATTCCGGCCGTTTATACATCTTTCAGTCTTGCAGTCTCACAAACCACTTCGCATTAGTTATGTTACAACTTCCGTCACATCGGTTAAAAGTTAAATTTGGAAATTTTTGAAAAACAGAACACTGAGAAAGCTGACAGTTAAAATTTAAAATTCAATTGAACAATCCAGTGGTAATTTAACGGAAACATAAATTTGTAGATGTTCAAATTAGAATATCGAAAACATTTTGATATAGTTTTATTTATAAGAGTTCAAAATTATTTTTTACATTAGTATTAAAAAAATAGAGAAAATAGTTTTGGGTATTGGACCCCCCCCCACACACACACACACCGTAATCTTATCATTTCAACGATTATAATAATGCTGTCCCATATTAAAAAATAAACTCCCTTCAGATGCAGTTCGGCCACTGTTGGGAATTAACCGGGGTAATAATGCCAATCCTTGGTGTTATTACCCCGTTATACTTATTGCGTGGTACATTTTAAACTACAAATTATCTCGCGAAGACATCCAAAATCTTCTACAACATTTTGAAAGTACATGAAATACACTACATATTTATGTAATAAACAAAGTATTTCCGGATAAAAAATATAGTCTTCACATCACAAAACTTATCTCGCAAATTTTAGATCAAGCGTTAATTTTAGCTGCTTGTAGAAACAATAAGACCTACAAATTGAACAAATTAACTTGAAGCTGATTTTTGCGATTTATATGACTCAAAACCCTTCTGCGCAGAGCACATGGGTGCCATTTAACGGATAAGTTTATAATTATGCATAATATTAGAACTTGGAGTTATTACCCCGCCTGGCGTTATTACACCAGACCACCTTAAAAAGAATTTCAAAAGACAAATTCACCGTATACATATAGAATGACTAGGAGGGAAAAGTCAGATGTTATTGTCTGCAATATAAATTAGAGCTTTAGAGCTTTTCTTTCCAGAGTCTGAGATGTATCTTTCTATAGTCAAAAACACCTAGTAAAAACTAAATAATCTTCCTTGTAGATAATAATGTAAATGTATTTCATTAGATCATCCTCTAATTATAAATACTACTTGATCCATATTAAATAGAAAACATGTTCTCAATATTAGTGATTCAGATGAGTTTCATTGTATTTGACGCATCGTAACACACTGAAATACAGCACAAACGCTTGTTCCAGTAGATATTCATGAGGCAAAATTCGATTTTGTGTCCCTGAATCGAACTATAACAATGATGGACTTCATTTACAAAAGCGATATAATGCATACTATAAAAATATCAGAATATTCCATTTAGCAAATGGAATGTCGAAATCGAAGTACATTTACTCCTTATTCAGAAATCGGAAGTCCATACAGAGACGGCTGGGAAAATAAAGTTATAAACTCTTTTAAACTATCCAGAAAGTTTTAAAATAATTTTCACCAATAAAAGTATTTGAAAACCAATTTGCCGACAAGACTGTGTTAATATTTTCACTACCTTCTAGGTTATACTGCAATTTAAGCATTATTAAAAGTAACATTATTCTATTGTTGTCAGCAGTTTACTTTTTTAATAATCACATTTCTTGATTGGAACCACTTTCTAAACGGTCTAAATCCCACTTGTTTTCGCTTTAGTTAATATTCCGTTAAATAGTGTTAAATAAGGTTAATTTTACTACTTCAAAAAAGTAGTACTAATCTTAATTTAAAGTAGTACGATATTGGCAACACTCTGGAATTATGTCAATTTATTGCATATTTAATGCTTTGAAATAAATTTTTAATATATCAATTATACCCCAGATGCTTATATTTATATTCGTAATTAATTTTTTTATATAATTTTTAATTAACTATTCGTTTTTGAGCATTTAAATAATCACAGACATTTACAACGCTCCAATTTTGCCCTTTAGCAAGACTTCAAGAGGATAAAATAAATTTCAGAAAAATGCAGATAATAAATTTCCAAACACATTTTTACCTTACATATTAAAGCTTGCGATCTAATATTTAAAACTCACATGTTTCCACAGAAAATGTCTAAAAGTACAAGCATCATTTTTAGAGGGTGCCGTTGCTGTTACGAGATCTTTTTTTTAATTTATTCTAAGAAAACAGTTTTATATTCATTTTCAGTTATCATTTCTGTAAATAATGTCCACCTTTTTAAGTAACAGGTAATTAAAACGTTTTCCTTATTTTCTTTCTCAAAATAATAAGGAAAACATTTACTGAATGGGCTTCCAGCTGTGGTTAAATAATGAAAGAGTGAGCAACAGTTCTCTAAAAGTGGAAACGCGTGAGAATTATGTTGAGTAAAAGGAAAAATTAAAAGCATTGCATTATTTACTTCTGCATAAGCTTTCTAAAATACTGAACACCGAAGTTGTTTAATTTTTAAATATGCACAATTTAGAAAGGATACGTGAAATGATAAATTATGAGATATCTAAAGTATGAAAGAAAGAAAAAAACATATTATACTCAAAATGCACGTTTTCCTTTTCGGATTAATAAACTATTAAATTCTGAATTTTTTCAAAAAATATTAAATAAATTTGTGTTAAAAAAGAGATATTCCAATTTTACATAGTAGATACAATTTATACTTTTACAAAATATTTTTTAAACCATGTATGAAGAATTTATTTACACGTTTAAATAAAATACTTTAAATTACTTCCTAATTTCTGAGGTAGAAAATGGAAAATGCAGGAAAAATATTAACAATCTCCAGCTGTTGATGGCTTTTTTTCTTTTTCTTTATTTGTAAGAGCATGATAAATAACAATAAAACTAAAACGTTCAACGATGTGAGTAAAAAATTAAGAGTTATGGTATAAATGAAAAATATGTATGCGTGTATTATTTTGTTTCCCTCTAACCTTAATGTCTATCTTATATAAAGTTCCAAATACATTTTTACATTACATATTAATGTTTGCAACTTCAATATTTCAAACGTCCACAGAAAAAGTCTAAACAAGCATCATATTAGTGGGTACCGTTGCTTTTACGAGATTCGATTTTTATTTAATTATTCGAAAACACTTTTATACTCATTTTCCGTGCTGATTTCTGTAAGTAATGCTCATATTTTCAGGTGAAAGGTAACATAATAATTTTTCCTTATTTTCTTACTATAAATTACAAGGAAAGTTTTTACTGAATGCGCTGCCAGTTGTCGTTAACTATGTAAGTGTAAGAAACAATTCTCTAAAAGCGGAAACGCTTGAAAATTGTCTTAATTAAAAGTAAAATTAAAAATCAGTATAGCATTCACTTCTGTATAATCTTTGAAAAATATTGAATTTCCTAAATTGCTTAATATTTAAATGAACACAGTTTAAAAAGAATGCGTAAAATGATAAATTTTGAGATATTTGAAGCATGAAAGTAATATACAACATATATTATACTCAAGTTGCACATTTTGCTTTTCAAAAAAAAAATATATATATTTAAATTTTAAAATGTTGCAAAATATTTTAAATAAATTTGTGTTCATTTATATATGTTGCGACCAATACCCGAAGCCTGGACAATTCTAGAACTGGCCGGCCAATACCCGAACTGGCCAAGCTTTTTGGCCAAAACCCGAAATACATGAAATGAATAGCGTATTTCGGGTTTTGGCCGGCCAATTCGCGAACTGGCCGGGAAGCCTTGGCCAACAACCGAACTATGATGCATAGGTACCAATTTTTTTTGTAACTAAGATAATATAACATTAAAATGTACACTAAAAAACATTCCCACTGATTACACTGAAACGAAATATTTTTGTGTGCCCAACTAAATTAACCAAAAATAGTACACAATTCCCTTTCAATATCGAAATTAATTGATAAACCAAATACGATGACAATTACAAATTAACCGGAAATTTTACTCGAGTTAGAACACAGACAGGCTGACGGCTAGACTACTGACTTGATAGACACTTTCAACTACGTTAGAAAGGATTAAGCCAAGTGCTTATATCTATTTCGTGAATTGGCCAATCGCATCTGGGCAGTTCGCGAATTGGCCAAATGCATCTGGCTAGTTCGCGAATTGGCCAAATGCATCTGGCCATTTCTAGAATTGGCCAGTCATTTTTTAAGGTTTCTGGCCAATTCGGGAATTGGCCGGCCAGTTCTAGAATCGGGCAATTTCGGGTATTGGCTGCAACATATATATAACAAAAGACAAAATAATGATTTGAATTTGTGAAACATAGATTTACGCAGTAGATTTAATTTACATTTTTGCAAAATATTTCTTTTTAAATCATGCATGAAGAATTCATTTTAAAGGCTTGAATAAAATATAATTTAAAAATTGTTCTACTTTCTGATGTAGAAAATAGAAATAGCCCGAGAAGCTTTAATGTGATGAATAACTAAGAAAATAAAACTTTCACCTGTGTGAGAGTGGTCTTAAGAGTTATGACATAAAGAAAATATATTTATGCGTCTGTTATTTTTCCATGGTGCCTTACTGTCTATCTCTTATTAAGTTCTGAAAATATTTACATTACATATTAAAACTTGCGACTCCATCATTTTGAACTCACATTTTCCCACAGAAACTGTAGAAAAAAGCATCATTTTTAGTGGGTACTGTTCTTTTCACAACATTTCTTTTAGTTAATTCTTGTAAAATAGCTTTCTGTCATCACTTTTGAAAAATATGTTCTCATTTTTAAGTAAAAGGTAACTTAAAACGTTTACCTTATTTTCTTTCTGAAAATTATGAAGAAAACTTTTACTGTATGTGCTTCCAACTGTGATTATATTGTGTGAGAGTAAGCAACAAATCTCTAAATGTGAAAACCCGTGAAAATTGTCTTGATTAAAAGTAAAAATATAAAACACTGTATGATTCACTTCTGTATAATTTTTGAAAAATACTAAATTTCATAAAATGTTTAATAATTAAACAAGCACAGTTTAAAAGCGATGCGTAAAATGATAAATTATGAGATATTTGAAGTATGAAAGAATGATACAGTATATTATACTCAAAATGCACTTCTCCCTTATCGGATTAATAAATAATTAAATTTTGAAATGTTACAAAATATATTTAAAAACTTTTTGTTCGAAAAAGTACAAATATTCTATTTGTTAAACATAAAGTTTTGCATAATAAATCCAATTTTAACTTTGAAAAACATTTTTTAAATCATACATGAAGAATGAATTCACATGATTAGATAAGATGTACTTTAAAACATATTCTACTTTCTGATGTAGAAAACAGAAAATGCAGGTAAAGCTTTATCGATCGTTAAGCTGTTAAAGACGTTGATATATTTATTTATTTTACGTCCAATTGTGTGAGAATGGCCTTAATAGTTATGGTATAAATGAAAAATATTTCTTCGTGTGTTATTTTGTTTTCCTTTTTCAAACACATTTTTGCATTACATATTAAAACTTGTGACTCCACCATTTTAAATTCACCTTTTCCCACAGATAATGAGCCCCACCAGTGGCCGCGAGGTTCTGACCTCCAAACTGGTAGACGGTAGGTGCTGGGTTCAAACCCAATCGCGACCGTCGGCCTAACCGTTCGAAGTTTTCCGTGGTTTTCTTCGAACCTTGCGTAAATACGGGTTAGGTTCCCTTAGAAAGACCCCCACGGAGGGCAACCCACCCCATTGGGCCTATATCCCATAGCGTAGATAATCGGCCGACAAAAATACACCAATACACCCACAGATAATGTCTAAACACGATTCATTTATTGTGAGTGTCGTTGATTTTACGAGATTTTTATTATTATTTAATTCTTAGAAAACCATCTTATACGTATTTTCTGTCATTATTTCTGTATATAATGTTTTCATTTTTAAGTAAAAGGTAATTTAAAACGTGTTCCTTTTTTTCTGAAAATTATAAGGAAAGCTTTTACTGAATGTGCTTCCAGCTGGGATTAAATGGTGTAAGAGTAAACAACAATTCTCTAAAAATGAAAACGCGTAAAAATTGTCTTTATTAAAAATAAAAATATAAAACACTGTATAATTCACTTCTGTATATTCTTTTGAAAATACTGAATTTCCTAGAATAGAATATTTTAAAAAGCATTTTTAAAGAAGTGCTATTATATTGCTATGTTAAAATTTTCATGCATTTATTTTTTATAAGAACTGGTAAAAGAAAGTGGAAATGTTTCTGAATTGCACCGTCAGATAATAAATAAGGCTCCTGGGGTCATTATAAGATATTTGAAGTATAAAAGAAAGATACAACTCAAAATGCTCTATTATACTCAAAATGCACGTGTTTCTACTCGGATTACTAAATACTTAAATTTTTAAATGTTGCCAAATGTATTGAATAAATTTGTGTTAAAAATTAAAAAAAAACATTTATTATATTTGTTAAACTTAAAGTTTTACATAGCAGATTTAATTTTAAATTTTACAAAACATTTTTTAAATCATGCATAAAAAATTTCACACATTTAGTAAATAAAATGTGCTTTAAAACATTTTCTACTTGATTAATGTAGAAAATGAAGGAAAAGCATTAACAATCGCCCAACTGTTGATGACTTTTTTAAGAGCATGATAAATAACAACAAAATTAAAACTTTAACTCTGTGAGTATGGGATTAAGAGTTAAGATATAAATGAAAAATATTTATGCATAGGCTGTTTTGTTTCCATTTTACCTTGATGTCTATTTTTATTATACATATTTTAATTATAGAAATGCTTATATTATACAAAATAATTATAGAACAGTTTCATTATATATAGATTTTAATAACATCTTTTGCATGCGTAGAATAATTATATAAAATATATGAGGCTTTTTGTTTCATCAATTACAAATGCAATATTGCAGGATATATGTATGCATAAAGTTTTTTCAATGCATATTCCCAGACAATTCGTATTCTTCTTCTGTTTATTCTTCTTTAAATATAAATAAATAAATAGAAATAGGGATATTATATTATTCTGCATGTTACTTATTTTTAACACTGAAATATAAATAAAAAATGAAGATATTATAATTAACCTTCTTGTTTAGAAGTAATTAAGATAAATAAATCTACGAATAGTTCCATTAACCCAAGAGAGATCGCGTGGGGTACTGCGTCATTCCACTCAAGAAAAACATCAGTCTCGGGAAAAATGTTTATTCTTAATCAATCATCCTTTCAGTATCTTTCTGTCTGATACTCCTCCTTATAGATGTAGTGTTAATTTTATTTGAATTTTCCTTATTCGCGTTAAATAAGCATTTGCTTAAATTCATTTTCAAATGGGGGCGGGGCATTCAGGCAACCCACGACTGTTATTCCTTCGAAAATAATCATTCTAAACAATGGAATTTTCTGTTCAGAAGAGTTTCTACTGTTTTGTATGCTTTTTTAATGGATCAATCGTTTATAAACAACTGATTTTTTTATTTATAGAAAATGTGTTGTATAAAACTTATTTGAATGATCTAAACATCAAGCGTGATTTCCAGGATCACAGTTGGAGATGCAACTTTCAGCATTTAAAAATAGATTTCAATGAAAGAAGTATCCTTTCTAAAATGCTTTTTTAACAAAAAAATGCACTTTTTGCTTATTACTAAGATCCTACACTATTCATTAAAAAAGACCCGAGTGAAAATGTTAAGTGTATGGGAGGATTCAAACTAAGCCTTTAAAAGGTACATTCTTCTACCAATTTACGAGAAAGTTCAGCAGTATCAATTCCATAAACGGTTAAGTAATTTTTTTCCCGACGCAATAGTTTACAAATAAAACTAGTCGTTGGGAGCCACCGTAATACTTACCCATCATGGATAGCAATATGAAAAAAAAAATGTGAAAACTATTTATACAATGCATTGCAATTGCAATTCCAAAACAAAATATAAATATTGTTGCTCTATTAATGAATTGCTGATGTACCAATTTCGACAAATTATAATTAAAACGCCAAACTACTCAAGTAATACCGAACTGCGTAAAAGAAACATCCTTATAACTCCAAAAATAATTATAATATAAACTAACAGTTTACTGCGTTGGATTAAGCGACTCATTTTCAATTAAAATGTACCTCTGAAGTAAAATTTGAATGAAATACAGGTTCATGAAAAATTGAAGAATGTGGAAACCAGGATTACAAATATCTCGGCAACTAATAATCCGATCGACACCGTTCTATATGCAAAATGTGCGTTATTTTATTGCCTTTTACGTTCATTCCTTAGAACAAAAACATTCGAAAATTATTATATAGCTTTCATCAGAACGAATTTTTCGAGAGTCCGAAAAAATAGTTCCGTATAATCGAGGTTGCTGATATTAAATAGGCTTCGTCCCATTCTTAGATACTAACTACATACGAAATTTCAAGTCTCTATCTCAATTTGTTCGGGAGATACAGCGTTTACAGGCAGATAGACTGACAGACAGACAGACAGACGGACGGCAAAAATTTTTTTTCTAAAAATATGTTTTTCGGAATCTCCACTATCTAAAACGTGTAAAGCCGTCAAAAAAAAAATTTCGATTTTCAAAGCGATTGCAAGACTTACCCTATACTACGTATAAAGGGTAAGTAAAAATCGGCGATGAATGCATTACGTAAACATTACAACCAAAGACATCCGAGAAATTTGTTACAAAATAGTCTTAAATTTTCAATGACACACCATTGCATCCTAATGCACCTTTTGCACCTAGCAGGTGTGGCTCTGATAGGGGCTTTTATATATACAAGGTAGAACCCGTCGAATTTCGGCGAAAGAAAAAATTAAAAAGGAACTGTTTCATTGATTTATAATAAACTTACAAAATTAGTAATAATAAAAAATGCATTTTATGTTGATTATTTTCCGCTTAAACAAACGATAATTAACATCAAATTAACAGAATATTATTTCTATAAAACTCAATTGTATAAATTGTTAAAATTAAACTTTAATCGTGCATATAAGCAGTTAAAAAAAACAAAGATCTATTTGTCTTAAGATATAGTTATAAGTTTAGGTTCTTACGCTAGTATTCCAAAATAAAAAAAGAGCAAATTTTATTCAACTTTGACTCAATCATAGAATTTTTTCCCGTGAAATCTAAACCCGGCATCATTTTCATCATATCAAAATTTACAAATGCATATTTCGCATCTATATTCACCTTTTCAAAAAAAATTGGCATTTTAATTTGATCATTTTGATTCAAAACTTGGGGTCTCAATGCTATTAGCTGAAATAAATATTAAACTATTCATATACTTTTACGTGTAAATCAAACTTTGTAAATGAAATCAAAATTCACCGGGTTTTATAACAGAAGATATTTAAATTTATTTTTTTTTAAGCTATTGCATAGCTTTTATCACGGGCTTTGAGCGCGGCGACCGAATCCAAAAATACCGTAACGCGAAAAATCCTAACACATCGGTAACGAAAAAACCTAACACTCGGCTAAAGTCGTTTCAGCCAAAGCGCGTATATAGGAAAGCGAAGACACTTCTATGGGAAGCCGCGCTCGCCTTCCCTGACTTTAAAAAGAGGACGATTATAGTTTACAACACACTAGCTAGGAGCGCTACGATCGTCTCCACGAGCCAAGAACCTGCGCGCGCATGTTTTCCGCGCCGTCGGACAATTTTGATGTTTGAATCAGTCCAAGGCGATTTCGTGTGATTCTCCACGTGTCTTTTCTTTTATTTTTTTGTAAAGTCTTTTTCATTTTTCTTAAAGTATAATCAACTTATTTCAAACGGCACTTTTCAGAGCCAAATTATTCTGTTATTTCCACATTATGGAAAGAAGCCCTTCCCGGTATTGCAGATTCAAAGACTGCAAGAATACTAGGAATGTGCATGGAATGCTTTTCTACAGATTTCCCAAAGAAGAAGAAAGGTTAGTAATAAATTGTTTTATAATTATTTCTTTTTCCTGATGTTTAAATTTGTTAATTACGACAGAAATTAGTTGAAGAAAAAAAGTTCTCAGATTTTTTTTTTCTTTTCAATGCCTTGTTTGCTTCTAAGATATAAAAAATTATATAAGTATATAACTTATTTCACAGTAACGTGACAGTTATTAGACAACTGTGTTCACATTTTTTTTCTGTTTGTAACGAATAGTAATATTTTTTTTTCAAATCCAAAGTAAACACTAACACAGTGCTGATGTGACAGTAATGGACACCCTTAAATAACTTCTTTAAAATTTGTTTTTTAATTCATAGTTATAATATTATATTCCAGTTTTTTTTTTCAATATTATATTAATCTATCAACAGTATTTAACCATTCTCTTTATCTCATTCCCTAATATGAACCAAAATGTAATGTAAATAACAGAAATATAATGGATGTCCCAGAAAAAGTAATGAAATATAATTGTTTTTATGACTGTATTTAGACCAGAATTTAATGAAAACAAAACAATTATTTTCAATATATTTAGCAGTTAGGTTAGGATACCAGTAATAACATATTTATTACAATCATTTATTGCTTTCATCAATTGTTATAATTATCAGAAAAGCAATGTTTTAATTTAGATGGATAGTTTAAAATACTAAATATCAGGCAATTACTACTCTCAAATCACTGAGACAGCTTAGGTTTTCAAAGATATAATATTAAGGTTAATATTATTAATTTAATATTAAAGATATAACAACTGAAATTAAGTTTTGGGGTATTAGTGTATTGTTTCATCTTATTATTTTTAACAATTAAACCTACAGAGACTACTTGAGGTATTATTTTTAGTAATTAATAATAAAAATATGAAAGAAATTGTTTTGAGCTTGATATTTTAAATACCATAATAAAATAATTTCTAAATTAAACTATTTATTTTTATTTATTTTATCATAGAGCAATAAAATAGCCCCTCTTTGACTATGCCCTTAGACATTTCCGGTTTCCTGGGTTGGCTTGATTGCTAGATTATAAAACATGCAAGGCAGAGTTTATATCCATTAAAAAAAATTAACTTTTAAAATTTTATTAATCGCATTAAAATAACTGAAAAGCAGTTATTTATAAACATTTTGGTATTATAACATATTGGTAAGTGCAATTTAAAAAATACATGTGATTAAGTTTTCAATTAAAAATATTTTATGCACATTAAACATTACTGAAATTATATTTTTAGAAATATCTTCATAGGATAGGGTTGCCAAGTTTATCTTTAAAAAGTTTTGTTTGGTAATAATTAATTTTGATTATATCATGACTATAGTCTTTTTGTTTTTAACATGAACTATGTAAGATGTGTTAGTGTTTTGAAAAGTATGTTCATATATATGTTTAACATATGTTTTAAAAAGAGGTTATTAATAGATTTAATAACTTTCTAACTATATTTGTATAACATTACAGTAGACTCCCTCAAATACTCACTGCTTGGCACCAGAGGTTTTGCAGATTTCTGGTCATTATTTTGTTTACATTTTTTAAACAGTAATTTGAATGTAATTAACAATGAAATCGAAACTATTTTAAATTCTTACAATATAATAAAATATTGAAATAAGTAATAAATTTAGAGTTTTTAACATGATTAAAGTATTAAAAGCAAAGATCAAGTTAATAAATAATGTATGTTTAAATATTTATTATAAGATCATCCTCCTTCATGAAAACATATGAATTCATTAATATTAATGAAAATTGCAAATTAAAATACATATGGAACTGATATAAAATTAAAAAAGTAAAATTTTGTCCCTGTTTCTGAACTGGATATTTCATTGTTTACATATGTAAATTGTGTGCAGATTTAAGGGAATCTACTGTATATTATTAATATTATAAGGGAATCTACTGTATATTGTTCAACAGGGTTGGAAAAAAACCAGGTTTTTTCTTTGTTTAAACCAGGTTTTTTTGGTTTAAACCGGGTTTTTTTTTAAAACATCCTTTCTTATTACACATACATGCATATTTACTGATAAAAACAGACATTATTGGTTTATAAGCAGTGTAACTTCATTTAAAATAATTTAAATTTAATAATTATAATGAATTTATGCTGAAAATTGAAAAAATTCATTTTTTAATTTAAACACTTTTAGCAAACAGTCTTATGTTGAAAGTTTTAACTGTTCTACACAGTGAACCATTGATGCTCTGTAAATTTTTATAAACAAACTTTTGATTTCTAATAATAAACATTTGGATGTAGTTGATAAATATTCTTTTCCACAATTATTCAAATAATAAATTACAAGTACTTCTTAGGATTCTTTCTTTCTGAGTGACAATTTGAAGTTAAAATTTTTAGTCGTTAGATTCAATAGATAGAGGGGAAAGAAATTATTATTAAAATGCTATAACTAGCAACCAGTCTTTGCTTTTAATTCCTCAAGATAATCTCCCAAAAGAAAAATTTCTTTTACAGGTTGTGCAAAATCTTAAAAGATCATTGTGATACATTATTAATTACATTAAATAATCTTCATTATTAAAAAAATTAAAATATTTTATATTAAATATTGAATTTATATTATCTTTAATCAATTCGCATGTTTGAAGTTTTATCTTTAGAGCAATAGATATGTTCACCAATGTGTACTGATTTTAATCCTATGCATAAAAAAATGACGTAAACCCAATACAGGGTGATTCAGCTCGTCAGTGACAAACTTTAAGGATCGATAGAGCACACCTAGACGAACATTTTTGAATAGGGAATGTAGGGTCCCTGACGCGATGGTAAGGCGCTAGGCGCTTTCGAAAATTTGGGTGCCGAAATTCGAAACGTCATAAAAACTAGGGAAATGGTTAGATTTTCTTGCTTGTTGCGTCGAAATGATTCTGTTTGTTTAGACTTTCTTCAGTACCAATTTGATAAGCGTATCTCTTAAAACATGGATAGGGGGCGCTGCAGACTTTGGAGAGCTAGACAACAACTTTAAGCCCGGTATTTTGATAATTTAACACATGCTCGCCAAAGTTTATACTCTAACTTAAAGTTTGAACCCAAAAGTAGAGCCCTGCAAAAAGCGTAAGAGCCGGAATAAAATGTCAAAGTACAGGGTGGTCGAAACTCGAAGGCTCCTAAGAGATAAACAAACAGATTTCTTGACTTATGGCATGCATTTTCATGATTCTGTTTGCTGGGGCTCTCTGAAACTCAGTTGAACGGTACAAAAAGAAACATCGATAGGGGGCGCTTTGGGCAAAAAACATAATTCGTTGACATTTCGGACGCTAACTGGAAACGGGGCGCTACGATCAGTTAGTAATAATGAAAACACATTTTCTACCTCTGCTCAACACTTCTGAATAAATTTAGACCAAAAACATCAATGATACTGGAAATTTATTTACAAAAAATAACACTACAGAAGATGCTCGAAATTTCGACCTTGGGCCATGATGCAGGCTTCGCACCTCCGTCGCATTGAGGAGTGTGTGTTTCCAACAATGCCAGGAGTATCTCTGATCTGCCCTGCAGCTGCCACAATGCGCGCCACAAGTTCTTCAGCACTGCTGACAGGTGTATGGTATACCTCGGCCTTCAGGTAACCCCAAAGGAAGAAATCCAAGCAGGTGAGGTCTGGTGATCGGGCAGGCCAGTGAACTGGACCCCCACGCCCGATCCACCGCTGGCCATACCTTGCGTTTAGATGGAGACGCACGTCGTTCGTGTAATGGGCCGGAGCTCCATCGTGCTGGAACCACATCTGGCGACGCGAACCTTCGGGTACGTGCGCCTCCTCCAGAAGCTGCGGCAGCACTTGATCCAGGAAAATCAGGTAATTTCCACCTGTCAGCCGTTCAGGTAACAAATAAGGGCCAATGAGACAATCCCCCAGAATGCCGGCCCACACATTTACTGAGAAACGCTCCTGGGCTGCTCGGCTTCTGGTTTCATGTGGATTTTCATCACACCACACATGACTGTTGTGGGCGTTCCACATTCCCTCCCGGCTGAAGGTGGACTCGTCCGTAAACAAAATGCTGTTTACAAAACGGGGATCCCTGGATCTCATCGCCAAGTACCATCTTGAGAATTCCACTCGAGGGCCAAAATCCTGCTCTCTGAGCAACTGCACCCGCTGGATGTGGTAGGGGTGCAGATTCCGGGAACGTAAGATGCGCCACGCAGTTGCTTGCGAAACGCCAACATGTCTGGCGATATCTCTCGTGCTAAGACCTGGGTTGTCCTCAACCAGGTTAAGCACAGCCTCTTCGTTGTCGGGGGTGCTCACTGATCGCTCCCGTTCAGGCCTGCCTTCGTCGAAAGATCCCGTTGTAGACAACCTCTGGTGTACTCGAGCGAAGAAGGCATGGCAGGGGATTTGCCTGTTGGGGTAACGCTCGGCGTACAACCGCTGAGCGGTTCGTCCATTACAACCAGCAGCGCCATACGCCAAATGCATGTCAGCCAATTCAGAGTTTGTGTACCGTTCCATCCTACTACCGATCTGCAGACAAGTAACCCGAAGCTTAAGTAGGTACCGCACGTTCAAAAGACGTGTCTGCGCATACAACTACGTCATCTCGCGTTGTCGTCTACGCATTACGTATCTTTTGCATATCGATATGGTACGATATCTTTTGCATAAATCAGCAAAAAGCACCTTATGTAAATTTTATTGCGCGCATTGTGCATGATTGAAACCAGCTATGTTTGTTAAAAAAAACAAACAAACTGCAGTTTTAATAGCTTCTTATGATAAGTAAATTACTCTCTTGTTTTGTTTCTAACTGATCGTAGCGCCCCGTTTCCAGTTAGCGTCCGAAATGTCAACGAATTATGTTTTTTGCCCAAAGCGCCCCCTATCGATGTTTCTTTTTGTACCGTTCAACTGAGTTTCAGAGAGCCCCAGCAAACAGAATCATGAAAATGCATGCCATAAGTCAAGAAATCTGTTTGTTTATCTCTTAGGAGCCTTCGAGTTTCGACCACCCTGTACTTTGACATTTTATTCCGGCTCTTACGCTTTTTGCAGGGCTCTACTTTTGGGTTCAAACTTTAAGTTAGAGTATAAACTTTGGCGAGCATGTGTTAAATTATCAAAATAACGGGCTTAAAGTTGTTGTCTAGCTCTCCAAAGTCTGCAGCGCCCCCTATCCATGTTTTAAGAGATACGCTTATCAAATTGGTACTGAAGAAAGTCTAAACAAACAGAATCATTTCGACGCAACAAGCAAGAAAATCTAACCATTTCCCTAGTTTTTATGACGTTTCGAATTTCGGCACCCAAATTTTCGAAAGCGCCTAGCGCCTTACCATCGCGTCAGGGACCCTACATTCCCTATTCAAAAATGTTCGTCTAGGTGTGCTCTATCGATCCTTAAAGTTTGTCACCGACGAGCTGAATCACCCTGTATATCTAATGCTTATTGCTGAAATAAAGTGTTAAAAGTAGAAATTATTTATATCCAATAATCTGAAACTCGTAGATTTTAAAGAAAGAAAATGTCATTAGATTTCTTCTAAAAAAAGATAGAAATTATTTATATCTGATAATTTGAAACTTGTAAATTATAAAGAAAAAAAATGTCATTAGATTTTTTTCTAAAAAACGAATTGCTTTTTTTTAATAGAAAAAACCAATTGATTTAATCCTATGCATAAAAAAAGACCTAAACCCAATACATCTAATGCTTATTACTGAAATAAAGTATTAAAAGTTGAAATTATTTATGTCCAATAATCTGAAACACATAAATTAAAAAGAAAAAAAAGAAAATGTCGTTAGATTTCTTCTAAAAAAAACAATTGGTTTTTTTTGAGAAAAAAACCATTTGGTTTAAATCATGGTTTAAACCATGGTTAAAACCAATTGGTTTAAACCGTGCCAACCCTGTTGTTCAACCAATGTATCTCATATATCATATTATGGATTAAAAATTAATTGAATAAAAGAAAAGACTAAACCAAAACATAAGTGTAATTCCTAATGATCAGAAAATTTTAGCAACCACTAGAAGTCAACTGTGAAGGCGTTATGTCTAAAAAAATATATAAATCTTGGAAAAAAGAAAATATACTGAAAAAATGTGCTTTGAAATTCTATATTTCATAGTTCTACTTATATTACACATTCTTAAGAGTTATATTTAATTGAACTATGACAAAATGTAACACATCAAAGCATTCATGGAAACATTCTTACAGGTCAATATGTAAAGATTAAGTCATAGAATCAACAATGTTGAAAGAGAAAATTAGAAAGGATTTTGTAGGAGAAGGAGGAGAGTTTAATGCATAATTATATAAAATTAAACAATAACAAAAAATGTTCTATTAAAATTTGTTGAATTGAAATTTTGAATAACACTGTTATTTAAAAATGCATATATGCCCTCTTGCATGAGTTACACTCATTGGCACCAACTTTTGAAAATATTGGGTGGACTCAAATATTTTGGTACAATTGTAGAACCAATTTATTCTTCTTTGGAGGGTGTTCCGAAGATGAGATTATAATTTTTAAATTCATTTTTGATTTTAAACGCATCTAAATAGTAGATCATCTTATTTAGAAACTGTAAAAAGTGATGCATTGATCAGTTTTTTGATAACGACAGAACATATTTCAAATACGGCTACCAAAAAGAGTATTTTGAATAGAATTTCCCGAAGTCATCGGACTGAAAATTTAAGGAAGTACCATATATACTCGCATATGAGTCTATGAACTTTTAGATTGATGACATAATTTTTTTAATTTTCGGAACTGCTTACATGAAATTGTTTGAAAATTCAGGACAGAAGCACTGCTGGGCCACCTAATAAATATGAATATTGTTATAAAATCGAAAAAAAAGAGAGAAATTTCATGAGAGTATTGCAAAACAACTATGTCAATTTCATCAAAAAATCTCAAAGTATGTAAATTTTGTCAAAGAGTTGATGACACCAAATTTATGCAAAAAAGCTGCTAAAAATGCAAAATTTGTGGGGAAAATCTCAAAAAACGTGAATTTTGTCAGAGGGTTGCAAAAAATGTTACCATCTCTTTAGAAACAGCACACAAAAACATATATGTTTATTATTATATGTATAGTTTTAATCCGAATTAATATAAAACAAACTTTTGTAGATTTTTATAACTGCTTTTTGTAGGGTAAAAATTTTTTGCATTATTTTTTCCCTTAGGCGGAACATATGCCGGTTGCTTTTCCCGGAGGAGCTAAACAACATTTTCTGCTTTATGATTTGTTTTATGAATTGCCAAACTACAAAATATTCAAAGCAGAAGTTATTAAAAAGTTTTTAGAATAAAATATAGAAAATTTTACTAACCCCACACAATTAATAAAGCAGCTGATTGTATTACAGATGCAAATTTCAATTAAATCAAATATTTTCTGAACTAAATTATTTTTCTAAATTGATATGTCTTTTTTCTTTTCAGATGCAAAGCATGGTTTAAAGTTGGTAGGAATCAAAAGCTTGTTGATGTCCCTCCTTCTGAGCTTTATAAAAAGAACACTTCTTTGTATGGATCACTTCAAAGAACAAAATGTGTGGCCCTTGGCTTTTTCGACCGCTTTACCCTGTGACTCAATCGACCAACCCAATGCTACAGAATTTTTGAAAATTCCACCAATTTACTTGCATAACATCTACGCAATCAGCAACTCGATTAATCGAATCGGATGGAATGTAAATTGGAGCAAGACGACTCCAGTAGGCACTTCAGATTATCTTGCATTGGTTCGAAGAACAATTAAGGATATTTGAGTGCATTCATTAACCTTCGTGATATATAGCCACTTAAGAAGGCAATAACATTTTGAAATAAAAAATTTATGCTGTCAAAACTTGTATCTTGAAGAGTAGCATTATTGCATTTAGAAAAATCAATAATAAGATGACTATCAAAATCATTTTGATTTTTATTATCCTCTGTTTCGTCTTCTGCACTTTGAGATGAAGACAAAAGATAAAACCTAAAATTGTCTGTATATGACTCACAGTTGGAAACTTTATTTGCTGAAACCAAATTCGATGCAAGTTTAAAAGCAGTAGCAAATTCATATGTTGAAGGGTTTATTCTGTTTCCTCTACATCCCCGGATACAACTAAAAAAATTTCAAGACAATCTTAATTGCATCTTTTGGTTATAAAATACCCTTGGTCTTCTAGCATTTCTTCAGAAAGCTTTATCGAGCCGTTTACAGTCTGTAGCCAAACTTTTCGATTTAGAGGACCAGGATTTTTTTTTCCCCTGAATTTTGATTAGATTTTTCATCAGGATGCACAAATTTCTAGGAATTTATGAACTTTACCTTCCAAAAATTTAAATGTACAGATCCTTTTTTAACACCAAATTGATGTTTCCTTTTGGAGGATTTTTATTCATTCCATTTAGGGTGTCAAAAACTTGGTTTATGTGCATTAAATTCAAATTTGCTACCAAGCATACATTCATGTCAGCAGCAGCACTGGCTAAATAACTGTGCAGCGAGACTAACCTTCATTGAGTCGTGTATAGCTGAATATACATGTGCATCAGTTAGCTTGGAGACACATTGTAAAAGGAATTTCTGATCTTCAACAAAAAAAATTTATGTTGAAATCGAATAAGACCTTTATTTATTTAAAGATCATATTTCATCAAACTTCTTAAATTTTTTAATAGGTAAAGTGGGTCAAACAGCCAAAATACTTTATGAATATCAAATTCAAAGTAGGATTTTAATGCATCTGCTCTAAGCATAGAGAAAAATTTTGAATTGTTCCCACCTTGATCACAAACAAAAACTTTTATGATAGCACCTGCTTGATATAACTCTAAAAGAGCTTTCATGACTATGCATTGCAAATTTTCACTATTTATAGTGTAGCTTGAAAAATAAAAAGAAATGGGGAGCTTTTTTCTCCCTGTCAAAGCTCTCAGCATATGCAGAAAAGCATGATTTGCCACATCATTAATGCACAAACCCTTCTGCAAAGTCTTCAAAACCCACATGATCTTTCTTCATATCGTACACCAGGCGAGGTTTCAAAGGCATTTCATCATAAATCAATGCAAATAACCACTCCTTTTCTGGTTTTCCTGATAAAATCTTTTTTAGTACACATATTAAATCTGAACTTATCCCAGTAAAAGACAATTTTGATGAAACAAAACGGAGTGTTTTTTCCTTAGGCAGTTCCAAAGTTTCTTTCAAAACTGCATATACCGCTCTACGGAATATGACAAAATAAATGCATATCATACATTTTATAAAAGTAAAGTGTCTTGCTTTGTGGTGTTAAATTCTAACTGACGTTGAATGAAAGTTGACACAAACATAAAGCATCTGACGCAGGTGGCTTAAGGATGTTTTGACTAATGATGATGATACAGAAGACAAATTTTGTAACATAATGGGGGGGGTCTTTGGGTTTGACGCTTCAGAACAGACTATTGTACTTGATATTCGAGAAGGAACTGGAGATACCAGCTGTTTAAAAAGACTGGACCCAAAAGGGCAATTTTAATGCTTTAAGGGATGAAAGCTATTCACTGGTGTAAATTAATTCCTTGCATTGTCTTAGTTCAATTTATTTTTAAATAATTTATAATAAAAAAATAATAATTGAGTATTTTAAATACATGCAGTGTTGCCAGATGGGCTACTTTTTTTAAATCCAGATTCTTGATTGGCACCACTTTTTACAAATGATAAATTGTGCCTTATTCAATGACATGACAATTAAGGCGAAAACAAAAGGTAATTTACCGTTTCAAAAATGTGGAGCCAATCGAGAAATGTGAATTTTAAAAAAGTAGCCCACTGGCAACACTGAATACATGTTTACATTGCTTACTAAAATCGCTAAAAGATGAGATAATGGAACCTGTCTATAATGGAAACGAGCATTAAACCAATTCTTAAAAAATATTTTCATATACTATTTTATATAATATATGTGTACATATTATATAATATGTGTTTATGTTGATGAATAAATAAATACATAAACATACTGTTTTAATTATTTGTCTCCATATGTTGGTATTATTACTATTATTTTGAAGTGAATATAACAAAAGAAGATGGTTAAAATTTGTGAAAGTTTTAGTTTTACTAAAGAACTTCCAGGGTTTTCTTTTTAGGAGATAAGAATGAATGGTTTTCAATTAATAACACTATAATAGTTGATAACTTGTGATATTAATCACATCAATAATGTTAATAACTTGTGGTTATCAATTGTGACAGTAACAGAAATGGTAATTCTTGGAAAAGCATTGGGAGGGAGGAGAACTTTAATTTCATGATATCTCAATATGAAAATTTTTGTGGCAATGTCTTTTTGCTTTATTAAAATTAGGGATGGGACGAATATTCGGTATTCGGCCCTTTTGCCGAATATTCGGTTGTCTGAATATTGAAGGCTTGTTGACCGAATACTTCGGCCGAATACCAATAGCTGAATATTTAGAGATATCTCGCCGAACAGTGAAAGATATCTTACCAAATAAATTTAGGATTTGAAGAATTTCATTTCTTGCAATTTTCTTTCTTCTAATCCAAATTGGTTACTTCATTTATGAAGTCATTCTCATTCTTACTTGCAAAACATACAGTTATTCAGATACTAAAAAATATACAGCCTTTCTGTATTTCCTATAAAGGTTGGTGATATTTTAGAAAATGCTGCCCAAGTTGGAGATTTAATTGTACAGGAAATGTCTTCATTAGAAAATATGTTACAATTCAAGATATAGAAACACTGATCGAAAAAAAAGAAACACTACCTTATTTTAAAACACTCAAATATTTATTAATGTCTGCAAATTCCATGCACATGTAAAAAAGGGCTCTTATGAAATTCATAACTTATTTTCTATGAAGTGAGAAATGAAAAAAAATCATTCACTAGGTGTATAACGAAGATTTATTTTCAAAACTAAATATCAAATATTACTAATCCATGTACAATAATACATCTGAAAACAGAACTGATGTCAAACTAGATACACATTAGATGACACAACTTGCTTTATGAAGATTGTTTTATAAATATTCAAACATAAATTCTAAATGCTGAATAAAATAATTTTTTTATTGTATAGTTTTCACTTTTAAATAATTATTTGCATAATTACTGGCTTAAATATATAACATTATTATGTATATATTTTTAATTTACATCTTCCTTCATTTATGTTGTTATCAATTTCTGTTTATCCTTTTAATGGTTGTTGAGTAAGTAGAATATTGTGTGCACCGATTCAAATGTCAAAGATTTTGTTAACATATGCATTCTTTAAGCATAACCTTTTGCTTTAACGTAATTTGTAAATTAAAGATTGACAACTGATTTCTAAACAGTCTCATTCTTACAAATTTGCTTATTATTAGGGGCACAAACTCTTAATGATAAAATTTACTTCATTAAAGGTTACTTCAGAAAATATTCTTTTGTGAATTCTGAGAGAGAGAGATTAAGAATATTAATTTTGGATGCAAGAAAAGATAAAAGTATCATTTTATAGTAAAAGTGAAATACAATGTTTATATTTTAATGGAAATATTTTACCATCCTGACTTATTGAAAATTAATTTGATGTACATGAAGATAAAAAAATAATGCAATTTCATAATTTTTTTGTGTTAAAATAAGTGTTTCAAATTTCATATTACATTTAAAAGCACATTTAAGAGTAATAATTATTAATGAATGCCTTTTTTTTAAATTATATATAATCAACATTTTTTCTTTATTGGGAAATAAAAAGTTAGTATTCGGCTATTCGGCCAAATCACTATTCGTCCCATCCCTAATTAAAATAGGTGGCAAATCTAAGATTTTAGGTGACTTTCCATCCATGCAAAACCTTCTTTTAAAAAGAAATTCTAAAAATCCAACTCGATGGTGACTTTAAGAGTAGATCAGTCAACACACATAATCGCCATGTAGGATTCATGTCTAAAATACTTGTGTTAGTAATTTGATTTGCATAATAAAACCGAATTGGTCTGCCAAGTCATATCATGGTTGAGAACCTTGTTTTAGCCCATTGGCTCATAAATTTACCATTATGTTTTTCTGCTCCCAGTCCTTTGTTTTCACACTTTTTGGTGCAGAAAAGCACAATGATGAATCTACGAGTCAACCACTAAAATAGTTTTCAGGTGTTTACCACCTAGATATGGCTCGACATATATGTTTAATAAGTTAATAAGAGTTTTAATTAATTCCGGAGTTTCTACTGTGATGAGGTTATTGTCTATGCAATACTCTCCCAGCCTATTATGAAGTTTTGTAATCATGAAAGCATTTCATCGTTCTGTGTTTTGACATATTGGTTGATAGTGCATTTTTAATGTTATGTGCACAATTTAATTTTAATTCGTAAAAGTATTTTATTTTTTGATATTCAGTTCTAATATCAGTACCAACAGAATTAAAAATGCATATTTAAAATCATTTCAGTAGACTTGAATTGTAACATTACAGTAAAAATGTGTATAATCGTTTAGATATATAATTTACTAATAGAAGCATTCAGTCTTTATGGGATTAGTTCTTTGCAGAAATAGGAATATAAAATATTTAGTCTGTTTGTTTTTAAGGAAACTCTAGTCAGACAGAGATGTTCACAAACTAATGTTAAATTTCTGGCTAGTTCTTTTTGAATTTCAATCGTTTAGACGATATTTTCAACATCAAAACATGTTTCCAAAATGAAACTACCTTTTATAAAATTCATCTGGAACCAAAATTGAAATAGTGCCCATTATAAATCAATTTCCCCTATGCTGGGGTTAGCTATCATGCCATAGGTTTAATATTAGAATTATATGTATATAAAACATTTTTTAAGAATCTGAATTTTCATGTGTTGATAAACATGCTGCAGAATATTATTTAAATTAATTTTAATCTATACTTTTCATTTTTGTATCAAATAAAAGTTGTAAATTTCATTTATTCCATTTATTTATTTTTTAATAAAAAACATTTTAAGAAATTAAGTATTATTGCAACAGAAAGTAAATTAAAAAAAATTCTTTAAAAATTTGAAAAAAAAAACTAAATTCATCTTTAAATGCCACTTATTGTGTAATAAATTCTTTTTTGTGTAGCTTTGTAAAACAAAGAACAAATGTAGCATTTTTTTTTTCTTTCCCTCAAAAAATTGTGTGCAGTAAAATCTATGTTTTACAAATTTCATAAAACTAAAATCAGAGTATAAGATTTTTCAGGAAAGTAATTTAAAAAAATCCATATTTTTAAAAGAAAAGAATTTTTGCTTTTTTGTAATAAAATTTTTTTTTATATGCCATTTATTTAAAAAAAAAAAAATTGCCGTAACTGTTAATGAAAACCAACTGATCATATTTTCATTTATTTCATGGCAGTATAACAGTAACAACAATCAGCTTTCAATTTTTGTTGAAATATATATTTTTCTTTTTTAAGTCGTCAGATTATGTATTTCATTTAATAGTATTTTCTGTTTACTTCTTATAATTTAAAATGGCCTTTAAATATTTTTTATGAAAAAATTATGTTATCAATATTAATCCCGTATATTAAGTATCCCATTAAAACAAATTGTCGAACGTATTAATATCTCCTCTGTTTCAGAAATGGATGTCTTTGAAATATTCATATTCTTCACACCATTATAAATAAGTAAATAGAAAATAAATACCAAAAAGAGAAAGAAATACATAATGGATCAGGTATTATTAAAAATTTAAATATTTCCTTAATCTGAGTTTCATAACAGGATACGAAACTTCTCGCTACTGTTGTATTGACGCGAAATAAGTAAAAATTCCAGTCCGTGAAAGCAAAACCAAAAACTATCCGTGGAGTGCCCCGCCCACTACCGAAATTCTAGTTTACATCACGGCCGCTAGTGGCGTTACTTTGCGGCATCTCTTATTGGGGGAGTGTCTTCGCTTTTCTATGTACGCGCTTTGGTTTCAGCTCAGCAGACTTCGGCACCGTGCCGAAGTCTGCCGAGCTGAAACGACTTTAGCCGGAGTGTTTTTCTATCTTCTTTAGACACAATATTTTAGTTCAACAGTGAATGGCAGTTGCTGGTGAAGAGCTGTGCGCGTAAAATTTGTGTATAAAGTTTTTAAATATGAATAAACAAAGTGCATTTATTAATGAAGAAAGTGGTGAAAAAATAGTGAAAGAAAATGAGTGAGTACTCTATATAGATACATTTTATTATTATCACAAATGCGGTGTTTTTTTTAATATATATGAAAAGTGTTTTGCTGTAATAACGCCAGCAGGGGTAAAAACGCCAAGTGCTCATATTATGAATAATTATGAAATAATCCGATAAATGAAACCTATGTGCTCTGCGGAGAAGGGTTTTGAATCATATAAAGCGCAAAAAAACAGCTTGAAGTTAATTTGTTCCATTTGTAGGTCTTATTGCTTTTACAAGCAACTAAAATTAACGCTTGATCTAGAATTTGTGAGATAAGTTTTGTGATGTGAAGACTATATTTTTTATTCGGAAATTCTTTGTTTATTACATAAATTTGTAGTGCATTTCATGTACTTTCAAAATGTTGTAGAAGGTTTTGGATATCTTCTCGAGATAATTTATAGTTTAAAATGTACTGCACAATAATCACACTGGGCTAATAATCCAATCCTTGGCGTTATTACCCCGGTTGATTCCCAACAGTAGCCGGTACATCCGAAGAGGTTTATTTATTAATATAGGACAGCATTATCATCATTGTTGAAATGTTAAGATTAATGGGGGGGAAGGGGGGTCTTGTACCCAAAACTGATCTATTTTTCTTATTTTTTTTAATACTAATGTAAAAAAATAATTTTAAACTCTTATAAATAAAATTATACCAAAATAATTCGAACATCCTCAAAATCTTGTTTCTATTAAATTTCCACTGGATTGTTCAACTGATTTCTGAATTTTAACTTTTCGATTTCTCAGCGTTCGGCTTTTAAAAATTTTACAAATTTAACCTTTTAACCTATGTGACAGAAATTGTAACTTTTCAGTTGTAGCTATTGTTAAATTGGGAAATGCTAATTAAACTCTAATTCATTTTTTTTGGGGGGGGGGGACAGCGTTCAGTGAGATTACTTAGAGCAGTTAAAGGTTAATTGTGTTCCTAATATAGAGATAATGATATATAACCACATGAATCATGTATAAAATTTAATAAGAGATCTCATTGGGATAATATTTTCTGTCAAAAATCTTAATTAATTAAAAATATATTAAAGCATGTTTTATATAACGCCAACAGTTTAACTTTAGGTTTGGAGAATCCGCATTAGTGTGGAGTTATACGTTAAAAACTATTTACAAGACAAATATAATAGTATTAACAAAAATATTTATTACATATAACTCTAGTTATTATACAATTTCCAATGATTAAAATATTACATTATAAATGGTTAAAACCATGCAATGTTTCGTACAATTATATTTCAGCGGGGCTCTTTTTAATCAAAGAGAGGCACAGGGTGTTATATTCTGTTGAAGTTCCCCCTCACTCCTTTTTCTTTCACTTTCACACAAAATTTAATATTTTCTATCGCATAGAATGCATTCATAGGAATATAAATACTGATTCAAATAAACACAGTTAAAACCATGTAATGTTTCTAATAATTCTGTTTAAACGATTCTTTTTAAGCAAAAGGTAGATTAGAGTCTGATATTGTTTTGACCCCCCCCCCCCCTCACCACACTTTTTTTTTTAAATACTAATGTAAAAAATAATTTTAAGCTCTTATAAATAAAACTATACCAAAATGTTTTCGATATTCAAATTCGAAGATCTTCAAAATCTTGTTTCTATTAAATTTCCACTGGATTGTTCAATTGATTTCTAAATTTTAACTGTTCGGCTTTTAAATATTTTACAAATTTAACCTTAAACCTATGTGACAAAAATTGTAATTTTTCAATTGTAGCTATAGTTAAATTGGGAAATGCTAATTAAACTCCAATTTTTTTAGGGGGGGGGGGACAGCGTTCATTGAGATTGCTTACAGTAGTTAAAGGTTAATTTTGTTCCTAATATAGAGATAATGATATATAACCACATGAATCATGTATAAAATTTAATAAAAGATCTCATTGGGATAATATTTTTTATCAAAAATCTTATTTAATTAAAAATATATTAAAGCATGTTTTATATAACGCCGACAGTTTAACTTTAGGTTTGAAGAATCCGCATTAGTGTGGAGTTATAAGTTAAAAACTATTTACAAGATAAATATTATAGTATTAACAAAAATATTTATTACATATAACTGTAGTTATTATACAATTTCCAATGATTAAAATATTACATTATAAATGGTTAAAACCATGCAATGTTTCTTACAATTATATTTCAGCGGGGCTTTTCTTTCACTTTCACACAAAATTTAATATTTTCTATCGCATAGAATACATACATAGGAATATAAATACTGATTCAAATAAACACAGTTAAAACCATGTAATGTTTCTAATAATTCTATTTAAACGATCCTTTTTAAGCAAAAAGTAGATTAGAATCGGATATTCTTTTGACACCCCCCCCCCCTCACCAAACTTTTTTTAAAATACTAATGTAAAAAATAATTTTAAGCTCATTTAAATAAAACTTTACCAAAATGTTTTCGATATTCTAATTCGAACATCTTCAATATCTTGTTTCTATTAAATTTCCACTAGATTGTTCAATTGAATTCTAAATTAACTATTCGCTTTCTCAGCATTCGCCTTTTAAAAATTTTACAAATTTAACCTTTAACCGATGTGACAGAAATTGTAACTTAACTAATGTGATGCGGTTTGTGAGACCGTAAGATTGAAAGATGAATAAAAAACGGGAATAACTCGTAGGATTGTGTTTTTTTACTAAACTTTTTATACAAGACAAGATATAAACAAGATATTTAATATTCACTTATTTAAAAGTCTCTGGTGATGATACTAAAGTTCCAAATTAAACAAAATTTCGGTAGTGTCCGTAGTTAAACTAAAAGTTAGAAGGTAAACTATAAAAATTAAAAGAAAAAGAGTGGTCTGTGAGATCAGTAACATTAGTTAAAGGTTAAAAGGCGATCAATGATTAAAAATAATAGACTATTGTTCTTGCACTAAACTTTTTGTACAGAATTAATTCAAACTAAATTTAATCTATTCAAATATTTCTAACAGTAGTAGGAGGATTCCAAACGAAAGAGAATTTAAGTTGTAGCTATAGTTAAATTGGGAAATGCCAATTAAACTCTAAATTTTTTTGAGGGGGGGGGGGGGACTGCGTTCAGTGAGCTTGCTTACAGCAGTTAAAGGTTAATTTTGTTCCTAATATAGAGATAATGATATATAACCACATGAATCACGTATAAAATTTAATAAAAGATCTCATTGGGATAATATTCTTTTTTATCAAAAATCTTATTTAATTAATTAAAAGTATATTTAAGCATGTTTTATATAATGCCGACAGTTTAGATTTAGAGAATCCGCATTAGTGTGGAGTTATGCGTTAAAAATTATTTACAAGACAACTATAACAGTATTAAAAAATATTTATTACATATAACTCTAGTTGTTATATACCTAGCTATTTTCGTTTTATAGAGAAGAAAAAGAGCTAAAAAGAAAAAGAAATTGTGAACGTCAACGGGCATATTATCAGCGTCAGAAAGATTTGAAGAAAAATGGAAAAAAAGATACAGTACCAATATCAAATGCTGAACGTCAAAGGAAATTTCGTCAACGTGACGCAGAAATACCTTACGTGGATATGTAATTTGATTCAATAATATTTAAAAACAAATTGTAATATATGCCTCAATATTATTTAACTTAACGATTTCCTCATTTTTTTTATAGAGAAGAAAAAGAGCTAAAAAGAAAAAGAAATTGTGAACGAGAACGAGCATATTATCAGCCTCAGAAAGATTTGAAGAAAAGTGGAAAAAAAGAAAGAAAAATAAATGATACAGTACCAATATCAAATGCTGAACATCAAATGAAATTGCGTCAACGTAACGCAGAAATATCTTACGTGGATATGTAATTTGATTCAATAATATTTAAAAACAAATTGTAATATATGCCTCAATATTATTTAACTTAACGATTTCCTCATTTTGTTTATAGAGAAGAAAAAGAGCTAAAAAGAAAAAGAAATTGTGAACGTCAACGGGCATATTATCAGCTTCAGAAAGATTTGAAGGAAAATGGAAAAAAGAAAGAAAAAAAATGATACAGTACCAATATTTTCAAATGCTGAACGTCAAAGGAAATTTCGTCAACGTAATGCAGAAAAATCTTACGTGAATATGTAATTTGATTCAATAATATTTAAAAACAAATTGCAATATATGCCTCAATATTATTTATCTTAACGATTTCCTCATTTTTTTTTTTTTTTACAGGAAAAGACAAAAATTGGACAGTAATGAAGAGAATGTCGTGCAATGTGGGGCTGTTGAAAATATAGAAAATGTAACGCTACAAGAAAATCAATTTCACAGCCAACAACTTCACATTTATGAACAGCATAATGAATGCATTACTCCCGAAGTTATTCTACACAGGAACACACGAATTCCTGGCGATGGTAATTGCCTATTCCACTCGCTCATAAGTGTTTTGCAACTTCAAATTCAGACTTGTGACTTGAGAAATCAGTTATGCAATTCACCCTATTTAAACTCCTGCCACAATCCACTAGAAGCATATAAAATTCTATCAAGCACTGATGATTACGGAGATTTGGATTGTTTGTACTTATTTACAAAAATGTACAATCAAAATGTTTGTGTACATTATTGTTTTTACAACATAACTACAAAGAATCAAGACACTATCTTTTGTCATTTTAAAGCGAATGATACACAAAACTGGATTCATCTTTATCTTCGTGAACAACATTTCACACCTTTTTATGAAGTATCAGATTTATTGGAGACAATACAAGACGCTACCCAAGATGAAGCCCATGTTGTTGCCAATATTCAACTATTGCGTGACAATTATGATGAAGGTCCTACCGAAGATAACCATAACAACCATGAAAATGAAATTGACATTGATAGAGAAGATCGAATTGGTGAAAATATTATGGATTTTATTATTGATGGTACTATTCCAGTTTACACAAATTATCGTAAACACAGTACAAGTCATATTGATTTTTATAAAGACTTTACGAGTAATTCATTTGGTCATTCTTGTATTATTTGCGACAGACTATGGTGGAAAAGAGACTTGAAAATGTCGACAAGTAAACATGAGAGTATCTTGAAAACAATACTGCAGGTAATCTTAATTATAAATTTTTTTTAATTATTCACTTTATATTTTTCTTTCTATATCTTGATAATACGAATTTGATTTTTTTAGAATTGCACACCTGGTGAAATTGTTCAAGTCTGCTCTACATGTTATACATCTTTGGAAAAAGAAAAAATTCCTCTCATGTCAACCTACAATGGTTTCGCATATCCGAAAATTCCATCACATTTACCAACGTTAAACCTTATCGAGCAACGATTGATTTCACCGAGAATACCTTTCATGCAAATTCGTAGACTGAGACACGTTAATGGTCAGTACGGTATTTATGGCCAGATAATTAATATTTCTGTCGAAGTTAATACAATGGTGAACCAATTGCCAAGAAACATTCAAGATGACCATTGCTTTTATGTGCATTTGAAAAAGAAGTTGATTCAGAAAACTAGTTATGTCCATGGGCTTATTAATTACAACCATATTAAAGAGTGGTTGTCGTACTTAGTATCTACGCCTCTTTATATTTATCATGACATTAAAATCGATGAATCTTTTTTTACTGGCAATGAACGTACTTCGCAATTGAATATGGTTGAAATAAGTGAACACGTGCCAATTGAAGACAATTTAGTTGCGCAGCAACAAACTCTTTTGTGGAATGATGATTATTTTTTGAGTCTAGCACCCGGTGAATATAACAGGCCAGTCAGCATTTTAATGGATGAACATGCAGAAGAACTATCTTTTCCGACAATCTACGGCGGTCAGTTTCGAAAATACAGAGATGGTGTTACTGTTACTACATTCATGCAAGCTACCAGCGAACTTCGGCGTACTGATATTCGTGCTACTGACTCACAACACCTTCTATACATTGCTGTTAAAATCATGAGATTGCGAGTTTGTGGATGTGTCAACGTTGCGTTTAAGCATATTGGACAAGGTACTTCAATTACGAAAGAGACTATTCAATCTGAAGAATATATAAATAATTGTTTAGAAACAAATCTCGCATTTCTTCGCTGCATACCAAATTCTGCTTGGTTTTGGTCAGATCGCAAAAAAGATATTTTTGCAATGATCAGGCAGTTAGGGCCACCAACTGCTTTTATGACTCTTAGTGCCAATGAAACTGGCTGGGAAAATTTGTTGAAATTATTGTACAAATTGAAAAACGAGGGAGCGGACATTTCAGATGTGCTTTTCGCAGAAATGAGTTACGTGCATAAAGCTCAACTTGTGAATGAAGATGCCGTAACTTGTGCTATTTATTTTAATAAAATGGTAAATTGTCTGTTAAAAATTTTGCAATCAAAGAAAAGAAGTCCATTCGGAAAATATAAAGTAGTACATTATTTCAAAAGAATAGAATTTCAACATCGTGGTAGCCCACATGCTCATATTCTTCTTTGGTTGGAGAATGTTCCTGAAGATTTACTGAGCAATGATCCTGAAGTAATTAAATTAATCGACGAATTAGTTTCTGTGTCAGCGTCAGAGGCGTCTGGAAATATAAAACTAGTAACACACAAACACACATTCACTTGTTATAAAAAAATAAATCCTAATAAAAAGCAAGAATGTAGATTTGGTGCACCCTTTATACCAACAAAAAAAAACTATTAATTTGATACCTATGAAAGATACCGATCCCGATTACTCAGAAGCACTTTTCAAAGAATATAAGAAACGATTTAAATTTATAAGAAATAATCTCGAAAATTTTGACTACACGAATTTTGATGAATTTTACTCGCATAATGATATTGTTTCTGATAATCATTACTACAGTATTATTCGTGCTGGTATCAATAGACCAAAATTATTCTATAAAAGGACACCAGCAGAAAAATGGCACAACACTTTCAATCCATTCGTATTGCATCATTTGAAATCGAACATGGATTTTCAGATTATACTAGATGAATATGCTTGTGCAACATATGTTGTTGAATATGTTAATAAGCATAATAGAGGGATTAGTAATTTGCAAAGACAAATAATTGATATAATGGACGAACATCCTGAATTCGACATTGTCGATATCACGAAAAAATTGAGTATTGACATACTTCAGTCTGTTGAAATGCCGGCACAAAAAGCTGCTTGGTATTTATTAAGAGAACCTATGGCTAAATCATCGGTGGTGACAGTCTACATTCCAACGGTATTTCCTACTGAACGCGCAAGAATTATAAAATCTATGAAGGAACTTGAAGCTTTAGATGATGATTGTACGAACGTTTGGAAAGAGAATTGGTTCGATAAGTACGACAAAAGACCTGAAGATCTCCATGATGTTACGTTAGCACAATTTGTTGCAAAATATTACCTAAATAAAAAGGGGACATACACTACAAGAAATACTGCAAGAATAATAAGATACAGGAACTACGATATGGCTGACAATTACAACGATTATAGGCGTGAGATGGTTCTGTTGCATGTTCCTTTTCAAAATGAAGAAAATGATATTAATGCTGAAAATAAGTTCATTCAAATATACGAGGACAACAAAGATACGATATTAGAACGTAGGAAAGAATTTGAATCAAATTTGGACATAGAGAAAACTTTAGAAATTTGTAGACAGTTGTGCCGAGAAAACGATGAAGAACAAGAAGACGAAGAATTATTAAGAGCGGTTGATATATTGCATGAAAGAGATCCTTATGACTTATTGCTACGTGATCCAAACTCAACTGCTAACGCTGATTTACAAAATGCATCTCTCCATAAACTTGGCGCTATAGCTAAAAAAAGAGAAAATTTAATGGATTATCAACAATTCTATGATTTAATGCGAATGGCCAATGATCAACAAAGAGATATTCTTATGACTATAATTCATCATTTACAAACTTCAATTCAAGAACCATTTCAAATTTTTTTTACGGGACCAGCTGGTACGGGAAAATCATTCGTTATCAAACTGATTATGGAAATTTACAACAGGTTCGCTGATAATGATGGGTACTGCAATGCCTCTATTACATGTGCTTCAACAGGCAAAGCTGCCGTGGCTATTGGTGGTACAACTGTTCATACAGCTCTCAAAATTTCTCTTTCAAAACTTTTGCCTCTGTCATCAGAAACGCTGTAATTGTATAGATCTCTTTTCAGATATGTCAGAGTACTGATAATTGATGAAGTTAGCATGGTTAGTGCAGAACTTCTACATAAAATTGATAATCGTCTAAAACAAATAACAGGAAAAAACACAGATTTCGGAAGTATAGATATTATTTTGATCGGAGATTTACGACAATTGCCACCAGTAAGATCGACACCAATTTACAAGGCAATCAGAACGAGCATGATTGGACCGCATTTATGGAGAAAATTAAACTTTTATCATAGTTTCTGTTAGAATCCGATAACCACCGTAAAACTCATAATTTTAATTTTTCTCTCAAATTTTGCAACCTCATTGCTTTTTCAATGTTGCGATTGTTATTTTTCAAAAATATTACAAAAGCTTGATTAGTTTAATTTACATAAAATTTATCATATTACTTGACAGTACGTTTAAGTTTATCTTATTTTGATATTCTATCTTTCATATTCCTTTCTTTACTAAAGAGAAAGAGATGATTTTTTATATAATGACGCCTGAGTGCCTAACGCGGTGGCTTCAACTGACAATTTAACAGTCATTCATCCACTTTGTGCAAGAACTAACAATGTGCCTTGAACAATCCATGAAACGCGCAGTTTCGAAATTACTTGTTCTGAGTCGTTCAGCGACTAAATTTTGCCCTATATACAGCACCCTCTTAGATCCGCAGTCTTAATCCTCACAAGCAGTTGCTAACGCAAAATTGATTTTTGAGACTCCCTAGCAGTATTTTAGGGCCATTTCCACCGGCGTAAGTGCCATTTTTATCATCCAGATGAGTTCATTGGAAAATGTGGCAATAATCATAAAAATTTTGCTCTTAAATGTATATAACGTATAAAAATGTATATGGCAACAAGCAAAAGTTTTTGAATGAACTATGGCATGGAACTCACAAGTGTCGTTAAAGGATTTTCTCAGTACACTTTCTAGTTAATTTTACATTAATAAAACAATCAAAAAACATCCTAAAGGAATTTCTTGTGAAATACTTCAACAGTCTTTAATAAATTTACAAACTAAAACTAAAAATAACCATAAATAAATACGTATATTCACCTCAAACATAAAAGAAAACTATTCGTGTTGTGTCTAAGTAAAATATATCTTTTGTAAACTTTATGAATATTTTAAATATTTGCATATTATCTCTTACACCATAAAATTGTCTGGTACAGCATAAAATGAAGCTTTGAATAATAGTCAACGAACTTGAAAGGTGATTAATTAAAACGTCATTTTAACTGAAGGGTGTAATTCATCACTTTAATTTTAAAAAGTTCAATTTGTGTGAAAAAATGCTTCAATCTTTTAAAAATATATAGCAGTTTCTAATAAAAAAATATCCATATTGATAAAATTTAATTAAAAATGATTATATATAATATTCAATTTTCTTATGGAAGTGAAACCTTTAAATTTAAAAATATTTAAATTACCATGCATGATTAATGTAAAGTTTGAATTTAAACAATCGGTTAATATATTTTAAGAAATAGTGCGATAATAATTACTTGTATTATAATTTTTGTTTATTGAAAATAGTGTCAACAGGTTTTTTATATGTTTCTTGAACACCTGCAGTGTAATGAATAATAATAATTATAATAAATTTATTAAACAAACTGCATTGCTTGAAAATGTTTATCTGTTTTGTATCTGTGAGACATATCAATGTATCATTCATGCATTATAATTAATGAAAATACACTGTGATTCGTTAAAATCTGTTATAATTAATGTGATAACTTAAAATGTGTATTTTATTTTATAAAGTAAGAGCTTCTATTTAGGAGTAATTCTAATTCTAATTTCTAATTTAGGAGTTGAAAGTTTTTTAACAGATATTTGATAATGTGCATGCCATTTTTCAGTAATGTTAGACATAGGGTTGATGATATTTAGATTTTTTATTAATAATCACATTTTTTATACTTCTTTTTCAAAAAATTAGGAATAAACGTTTTACATGCGTTGTTATTATTATACAAATCTCAAAATCAATTAACATTTTCAATAAAATTTATTATAAGTATTTTTATATTCAATAGATTCTACTATACTGAATAAAGATATTCTGACTTTTATTTTTTCAGTACCTAGTAAAGACCTCATTGCATACAAAATCATATCAAACGATAGTTTCATGTGTATATGTATGATGAATAAGTTGTAGCAGGTAGATTTTGAAATGAAGAATTAATTTAAGGGCTATCAATAATAAATTTAATATACACAGACCTTTTAAAGAAAAACAACATTAACAAAAACTATACATACCAATTTATTCATCTTCTGTAGGCATGTACATCTCTAAATTGTGTTGTTAACGTGCACTCATTTTTTTTGGGTTCCGTATCCAAAAAGTGAAAACAGAGCCATTATAAGACAAGATATTTAAAGTCATTTTACTCATAAACAATGAAACGTGCATGTCGTGTGGTATATATCTTGTGAAAGCTTTAGTTACACTGAAATTAAAATACATTTATTTTAATTTTATGGATTATATTTTCGGAGATATCGTTGGAAATATAGTGCAAAAAATATGTCCCTTCCACAATCTAATTCCGAATCTACTGGGAAAAGGTTAGGGGTCATAGATGTTATTTTAAACCTTGCAGGAAAACTATAGCGATTACACTAGATCGCATAATTTTTTTAGAAAAGCATATTTTTATGTTACACGCAACTTTCGATTTGTGGACATTAATCGAAGATGTTGAGGGGCGTTGGAGGTACTTATCGTAGCATAAGTATAAAAGCATTGTTGGCAAATATATATTTTTTTAATATCATCGGTAATCAGCCGAGATATTAACTCTTAAGGACAGGGACTGTTTGGACATAAATAATGACTGGAACGTTGTTCTCTGCATACCATCGGCTTTTAAAATCTAGGTAACAACTTTTAATAATACATTTGTGTAATGCACCATCTAGTATCATAATAAGAGCAAAACTCTTGCAAATATACTGATGTAATTAGAATTAATAACGTAAATCCGGTTTCGTACACATAAGAAATTATAAAAAAAAAAATACCCATTTTAGCAACAGTATTTTTTAAGCATTATTTGCCTTATTTAATACAAAACGTTCTTTACTTCGGATAAAGCAAACATAACGTTATGATATTTTTTGTATTAAATGCTTATTTTTTCATTTCTTATGCAAGTTAACGCTTCATAATTTCTATAGGGTTCGCAGATCTTTGCTTCAAGTGGGTCTCTCATTACGATTCTTGTGTATTTAAGAGTTAATTAAAAATATATCACAATAAACGTGTCACGGAACAAAGAGACTGCTAATTTGCTTGCTCTTTTCTACACAAGCTCCTTTAGCACAATGCCAAGTTTAAACATTGAACAAGGGATTTGTGTTAGCTGCATTGGAAAAAGAAATGGTTATTGCTACCCTGAATTTAGTTTTAGGAAATGCCAAATGAGGTTTAATTATGCACTACAATTTATTCTCAGTACCGAGATAATTTCTTTATAAATAGATACGGATCAGATAAAAAATATAGAGATATACAAAAAAGCAATAATTGATATTATTTAAACTTCATATCTCTTAGAACTTTTATGATTTACACTTTTCTAGCATATATAGTTATAACCACCACAACTTTGTGTTTTTTTTTTTTTTTTTTTTCAAAGCCTTATTTTTCTCCCAGCAACAATTCTCTTTTAATAATACAAAAACTCCTTTACGAAGAGAGTACTATCTTTAAGTTTTAATTTTTTACCATCAGTTTAAAAAAAAAGGAAATTTTCTGTACTTGCATCAGGAAAATGCTCCAATTAAATGAGGTAAATTTTACAAGAAAAAATAACTTAGTTTATAATCAAAAAATTATCAGAATTTTAAGTGGCACGTATACCAGTCGCCCGTTCCAAAGGGGTAAAAAATTCAACTGTTTATTGTACGGATTGTGAGTACAAAAACCAGTTTAAAATTATCATAAAACATTTTTAAGGATGGATTAGTTACATATATATTTATGAGTTAAATAATGCACACATTTATTAAAACGGTCAAGCTATAATTTTAAAATTTCTAAAAGCATTTAAATTAATTTAAAGGGCGTTTTTAGTGTAGCCTTCAGGCGACATTAGAACTAAGGAGGATAAAGTTATGAGAATTTATACTGATTATATGGAATAAAATCTACAAGTATCTACAAAATTTTCATCTAGCAATTTATTAATTTTATATGGCTGTTTTTTATCAATAACTGTCCTGATGAAACTTTCTATTTATCAATATAAACTGTTTCTGTTAAACAAGTAATTTTTAAGCTATTGCATAGTTTTTATCGCGGGCTTTGAGCGCATCGACCGAATCTAGAAATTTCATAACAAGAAACCTAACACTCCGGCAAACAACGTTTCAGTTCTGCAGATTTCGGCACGGTGTCGAAGTCTACCAGAACTAAAATGAAGAGCTAAAACGAAGTTAGTCGGAGTGTTACGTTTTTTCTACCACCTTTAGACACGATACTTTAGTACAACAGTGAATAGAAATTGCTGGTGAATGGCTGTACGCATAAAATTTGTGTATTAAGTGTTTTAAATATGAATAAACAAAGTACATTTATTAATGAAGAAAGTGATAAAAAATAGTGAAAGAAAATATGTGAGTACTCTATATACATACATTTTATTATTATCACAAATGCAGTATTTTTTAGCACTTTCCAACAAAGTTGAAAAGTGCTTATGCATTCGGTTTGTCTGTCCATCTGGCCGTCTGGCCGTCTGGCCGTCTGTCCGCGCTCTAACTCCCGTAAATATACTCGGATTGCTATGAACTTTTTATACATTATTGAGATTTACCCTAGCACGAACCCTATTGAAAATGAAGTATCTACCATGATTAGTTTATCTACAGAGAGAACCAAAAGTTTCCCATTACATTACGGCCTATGGGGAAAAATCGTTAATATACTCGGATTGCCATGAAATTTTAGGACGTTATTGACGTTTACCCTAGCACAAGTCCTATTGAAAATGAAGTTTCTACCATGATTAGTTTATCTACAGGGCGAATCAAAAGTTTCCCATTACATTACGGCCTATGGGGAAAAATCGTTAATGTACTCTGATTGCCATGAAATTTTAGGACGTTATTGACGTTTACCCTAGCATGAACCCTATTGAAAATGAAGTTTCCATTATGATTAGTTTATCTACAGGGCGAATCAAAAGTTTTCTATTACATTACGGCCCATGGGGAAAAATCGTTAATATACTCGGATTGCCATGAAATTTTAGGACGTTATTGACGTTTACCCTAGCACAAGTCCTATCGAAAATGAAGATTCTACCATGATTGTAGATACAGGGCGAATCAAAAGTTTCCTATTACATTACGGCCTATGGAAAAAAAAATGTTTCAAAGGAATTTTAAAGATGTTATACCCTGTCAAACATATTAAAATATGCATTCTATAAAATATAAGGTGAAAATGTAGCTATTATTCATTTACAGGGCCACACAAAAGAATTTCATTAGATTATGGTAAAAGGGGGAATTGTGTGTGACATATTTTAAATATATTAAGATTTTTCATGTATAATAAAATTGATATATGTCACTGAAGCTTAATATAAATTATACGCTACTGTTTTGCATAATATGAAGTACATAGCGTTTACAGGGCCATACAAAAGATTTCAAATAGTATATTCTTTCCGAAGTACCGTATATGTGTCCGATGATGAAATGCATTTTAATTATGATATTCGCGTTTATATTTCGCTAAATATGTGCACATTATATGGTGCGTATAAATGTTATAGTTGATATACAGGGCTCCCCAAAAGAGCTCACCAACGTTACTGAATATGAGCGTAAATTATTTAAACATGGTTCTTAAATAAGCTATGCATTTGTTCACTGAGCTGCATTTAATTTATTGAGAAATGTTAACACAATATAGATAAAGGGATATACAGGGCCACGCAAAGAATTCGGTACATAGACGCCTATGAATGATGATTTATGAGAATGTGATTTCAGTTGTTTTAAAAGTGTTTTAGTTTACAATAAATTTTAGCCTAATGCTGACGTGTAATAAAGGTAGAATGTAAACTACAGGGCTGAACAAAAATATTCAAGTATGTTTCCATCTAATAGTATGAATTGCTGAAAAAGAAATTTCAAGCTACTGGGTATTTTCTTGCTAAGCTAAATTTTCCCATTATATGAACTGACATATGAAATACAGGGCTGTTCTAATGTACTGGAATACATATTTGGGTATATTTGGCTTTACACTATTATTTCCCTAAATAACAAAGTTTCGTTAAAGATTTCATTAAGTGTTGGAAAGTGCTTCATAATCTATGCTTAACGCATGATTTTTCTTACTTGTTTTATTTCAAGACAGTGTTAATTTTTGGTGACAAGAGCCCCCCCCCCCCCCCCAAGGTAATGGTCAAAAAATTAAAATGCTTATAAATCGCGATCTAATTTTCGTAGCGCGGCCAAATTTTGTTTGGTAATTTATTATGAAACAATGTTAATTTTTGGTGACGGGAGACCCCCCCATGGTGAGTGTAGAAAAAATTAAAATGGTCATAACTGGCGATCTAATTTTCGTAGCGCGGGCAAATTTCGTTTGGTAATTTATTATGAGACAGTGTAAATTTTTGGTGACAGGAGACCCCCCCCCCACGGTGAGGGTCGAAAAATTTAAAATGCCTACAACTAGGGAACTAATTTTCGTAGCGCAGCCAAATTTTGTTTGGTAATTTATTATGTGACAGTGTTACTTTTGATGACAGGAGACCCACCGTGGTGAGTGTAGAAAAAATTAAAATGCATACAACTCGCGATCTAATTTTCGTAGCGCGGCCAAATTTTGTTTGGTAATTTATTATGACACAGTGTTACTTTTGTTGACAGGAGACCCCCCACACGGTGAGGGTCGAAAAATTTAAAATGCTTATAACTCGCGGTCTAATTTTCGAAGCACGGCCAAATTTTGTTTTGTAATTTATTATGAGACAGTGTTAATTTTTGGTGACAGGAGACCCCACGTTGAGGGTCGAAAAATTTAAAATACTTATAACTCGCGATCTAATTTTCGTAGCACGGCCAAATTTTTGTTTGGTAATCCATTATGTGACAGTGTTAGTTTTTGGTGACAGGAGAGTCCCCACGGTGAGCGTCGAAAAATTTAAAATGCTTATAACTCGCGATCTAATTTTCAAAGCGCGGCCAAATTTTGTTTGGTAGTTTATTATGACACAGTGTTATATTTTGGTGACAGGACACTCCGACGGTGAGGGTCGAAAAAATTAAAATGCTTATACCTCGCGATCTAATTTTCGTAGCTTGGCAAAACTTTGTTTAGTAATTTATTATAAGACAGTGTTAATTTTTGGTGACAGGAGACCCCCGACGGTGAGGATCAAAAAATATAAAATGCTTATAACTAGCGATCTAATTTTCATAGCGCGGCCAAATTTTGTTTGGTAATTTATTATGAGACATTGTTAATTTTTGGTGACAGGAGACTCCCACGGTAAGGGTCGAACAAATTAAAATGCTAGCGATCTAATTTTCGTAGCTTGGCAAAATTTTGTTTTTTAATTTATTATGAGACAGTGTTAATTTTTGGTGACAGGAGAACCCCCCCCCCCTCCACGGTGAGGGTGGAAAAATTTAAATTGCTTATAACTCGCGATCTAATTTTCGTAGCGCGGCCAAATTTTGTTTGGTAATTTATTATGAGACAGTGTTATTTTTGTTGACAGGAGACCCCCCACGGTGAGGGTTGAAAAATTTAAAATGCTTATAACTCGCGATCTAATTTTCATAGCGCGGCCAAATCTTGTTTGATAATTTATTATGAGACATTGTTAATTTTTGGTGACAGGAGACTCGCACGGTGAGGGTCGAAAAATTTAAAATGCCTATAACTCGCGATCTAATTTTTGTAGCGTGGCCAAATTTTGCTTGGTAATTTATTATGAGACAGTGTTACTTTTGGTGACAAGAGACCCCCCACGGTGAGGGCCGAAAAATTTAAAATGCATATAACCCGCGATGTAAATTTCGTAGTGCGGCCAAATTTTGTTTGGTAATTTATTATGAACAGTGTTACTTTTGGTGACAGGAGACTCCCACGGTGAGGGTCGGAAAAATTAAAATGCTTATAACTCGCGATCTAATTTTCGTATCGCGGCCAAATTTTGTTTAGTAATTTATTAAGCTATTGCATAGCTTTTTTCGCGGGCTTTGAGCTCGGCTACGGAATCTAGAAATTCCGTAACTAGAAAAAAAACTAACACTCCGGCTAATGACGTTTCAGTTCGCAGACTTCGGCACGGTATCCTTCGGAAGACTTCGGCAGACATTGACGCGGTATTTTTCATATATATAGAGGGTATCAAGTCTCAAACTTATGTTTCTTATTTCAGTTATCATAAATATAAAGTTTCAATGATAAAAATTCCTGATTAACCTACATGAATTGTAAGATAATAAAAATATTTTAAACGATATTAACTTTTTATTTATTCAATAAAAGAAAAACAAATGTTTTCTTATCGACCATCACGCTCAAAAAGTGTAACTTGAATTAATATCAAAGAAAAAGGAAAAACTTGAATTAATATCAAAGACAAAAAAAAACTGCATAAATAAAAAATATATAAATCATTATAATTGCATAAGTTGATAAAAAATGCTATGCAATAGCTTTACGGCGGCAGTCCCCTAGTGCCACACGTATTTTTAATCAGTATAATAACTTCATTATACACAAAATATATCACCATCAAAGAAAAGAAAACTTCAATACCTAATTATTTTTAATTAAAAATCCAAATTATGCAACGACTATAAAAGTTATTTTGTTAAAAGTATTTCTATCGTGAAAATATATATATACTAATTATGTCGAAATAAATTCCGAAATAATTTTAAAATCCAAGAGAAGGATTTTTTATACTTCTAAAGCAAAGCTTTTGTACCTAAAATTGAAACTTACATATTCATGTGTTTATAATACACAGTTTTTCAATTCTAACACGAAAATTTACTTCCTTCATTCTAACATGTTTTTTATATTAAGTTCAGAATTTCTCGTTAAAAGTTTTTTTAGAGTCTTAAAATTTAAAATGATTACTTTTTTTCCTATATCTCTGTTTCATTCAATCTGTTTTATTATATGAAAGTAAAGGTAAATTTATAAAATAACTCACTTACTCATCCAAAAACCTCTCCCAAAATAGCAAGACTGTGATTAAAATAAACTTAAGGACTAAAAAATGTTTGAATTTCTGTTATAAAGCGTGTTTTAGTCTGCTGATTCTAAAATGTTTCATGATGAACATAAAAAAAATGTTCAAGCACATTTATTATTTTACTTCTTTGTGAAAAAGAACTATCACTTACTTTTTAGTTTTAAAATTACATAAAATTATAATTACATTTTTGGTGGATGAAACGTAATGTGATTTTTTTTATAATTGTCATCATGCTTACAAAATGTAATTTTTTTTTCATCAGTTAGAGTTAAAATATCAATTTTCATAGGGTAGCCTAGAGTAATTTTCACAATTAAAACAAAACTTTTTCAATTATCCAGGACTAAATAATTATTTCTTTTAACTTTCTCTTTGTAAATTCCTCACGTTCCTGGGAATTTTTTAAAAGAATTTTTAAAATATTAGCATTAATAATACTAGTAAAAATTAATAAAATCCTCTCAGAAAATTACCCCATGATTTGGGGTAATTTTCAGAAACAGAAATGCTAATTTCAAAACCGCTATTTGTTGGGAAATTTAATAGTTTGAAGAGATTTGTACACAATCCACTGCAATTTTAAGACACCATTGCAAAACGTATTAATTAATTAAATTGACTGCATTATATCACTCTGAATACAGATAAAAGACTTGTAAACACAATTTTAACTGTACACCTGAAGTCCATTAATATTTCACGAATAAAAGTAAGTTATATGGTATTTTATCATATATGTAGATATATATGTCTTATATAAATTTATGTAAACTAGTAAGAAATTTCAAACCTTTTAAACACTTCTGCTGGTAAAAAAAAAATCAATATTAAATAAGAACACAATAAGACACCAATTTCTATTTTTATTTATAAAATTAAATAAATAAATAAATATTTTAATAGCTTAACCTGCTATTTCAGAAATATGAAATTTTTACATGGCACTAATTATTTCTGCCTTAACAATTTTAGCCTTCTTTGGAAATAAAAGAATCAGAGTAAATTTTACAACATTATGTTGCAATTCTTTCACATTTTCAGTAGTTTTAATCTGGAAAGATTCAGCAAACTTATTTTTAAAAGATAATTTAAAAAAGACTTAGCAACATTTTCAACTTGATCTTCTTTGGCAACGAATATCGATCATCCACAAGATAGTTTAAAATTTTCATTTCAGTTTCCAATAGATTTTTCATTTAATAACCTTAGTAGATCAACTTTTGTATCGATTCTAATTAGACTGTTTAATCATATACAGCATATATATTTTATTCAGAAATGGCATATCTTCTTTTCTTCATAAACCTCTATCTTTCATCACAAATCCTCCCTTTCAGCTTAAACTCCACCCAATATTTCCATTTTATCATACAAATTACCAATCGAAGTTTTGTTTTAAAATACAACTCTTTTAAATTATGACGTAAACACATGATTTACAAAGTAGGATCACTTAAAATATGCTTCATAACACATATTAGCGTCTAGAAAGTATTCCGAAAGCTGTCTGATAATTACCCCGATATTTCTTAAAACTGCACTTTAAAAAAGTTGGGGTTTTGTACCATAAGAACATCCAAATAGTGTCGCTTGGTTGTGTCCAAAAAGATAACATACTCTCGTAACAAAAAAAGAAGTAAATTTTTTGCTACAACTGCCACACCTTAGAAAAAAATTTAAAATGAGTGAAACAAAAAATTAAATAGTAATTTTTTATAGAACTTAGTAAACTAATTTTCTACAAAACAAAGTGTGTTGTAAAATTACTAAGAAAACACTGACTGAAATAGAAAAGAATTTATTGAACTAGGTTTATTAATTATTCATCAGTCTCTTAATTATTCCACATTCTTCTGTTTAAAAATAGTCTCAGACTGCCATATCTAATGGAAGATGAATCTCCAGTTAGAAAAATTCAAATTTAAGGTACATCTTTTTACGTGTAAATTAAAAGGATCTTTTACCTAGATTTTCTTAATTATGCCTGAACAATCGACATTTGTCATGTCAACACTCATCGTTAGCGAATCTACCAGAGGGCGGAATAAACTGCTCCAACCAATGAGAAATTAGCTAATTAAACTTCTATCAGAATTTAATTGTGCAAATTATCTTTTATTTTCTATGTTCAGTATATCTCTGACCATTACCTTCATTAACAATACACGGAAAGGCTTCGCTCTTCTAGCATAGCGTTGACTTGATTTGACTTGACTTCAGGATGAATTGATAAGAATAAAAAGATACAGGGTGTACACATGGAACCTCCTCGTATCAAATAATAAATGCGTGGAGGCTAATAATCTTTTCATTTTCGATATAAGGAATAGCAACACAACAAGTATTCTTTTGGTCAAGTTTTTCACAAGCAGTTTTTTTTGTTGCTTGTGTTATTTATCTGTCATTTCCATTTTTTTTGCAGGTATTGACTAATAAGACTTAAAACGGATGGACATTCTGAGTACCACGAACAGAACGCATAGCGAAATGCAAACATAGACAGGGCTCCCAAATGGTCCGCGAACTGAACACCAATATTTCTTAACAGAAAATTTCACAATAGGTTTCTATAGCATTTGTGCTAAAACTAACGTCCAAAGGTTGTTTATGTGCAATTTGCAAGAAAAATATAATCAAAAAATTTCCTAAGAAAATATTGATAGTTGTCAGAGCATCTGGAAGCCCTTCATAGACAAAAAGGTAACTTTTACAGTCAAATAAATGTCTGCCGCAAAATAAGATTTTTGCCATGAAATATAAATAACGCTTAAAAAAAAAAATTAATAAAATTGCTATGTTCCTTTTCATGATGAAATGTTAAATGTCTGGAACTCGTAGTTTCCGAATAATTATCATGTGAAATCAGGATTTGTTTCAATTAAACATTCTGTATGTTAATAAAACTCGAATGGATAGTTATTTTACTCTATAAAAGTTTTATCTTTCAAATGACTGTCTTAAATGTAAAAAATTAGCATGGAACATATTAAGACAGAGGAAAAATCATACCATTAAAATAATGAAGCTTCAACTGTAACTACTTTTTCAGAGATTCATTACCATCACGGCAAGCTTCCTCCAATTAATTTATGCAGTAATTTTCTCCTTCTTTAAAAGCCACATTAATAGAAAACTTTAATAAAAAATAATGGCAAAAAATGGTATTTAATTTTATTGGTGGCAGTTTACTTCGGCAGTAGTAGTTCTGCCACATAATGATAACCTATGACACTATTCTACCATTGTCAGTAAAAAATTATAAAACGTTTTCTTACTGACACTAGTAAAAAGAAATAGAAATTTTTAGCATTGGCAATGTTTTTAAGCAAGGCAAAATCTTCTATTCAAATTTATTGGTGGAAAATTTCACTGGCAGTAATCAAAAAATGTATCTTTGATTAAAAAAAAAATGTATTCGTTTTCTTGTGGCAACTTAAACAGTTACTTCACTCGCAACTACTAGACAATAGATTTTGTGTCTTCTCTTCGTTATTCATAACTACATTATATGAAATAACAACCAAAAAACTACAGAGCAAACATAAGAATGTTTATCAAATTTATTTTTTCCTAAAAAAGCAAAAGATTGGATATTTAAAGATCCATTGTACAATTCACCTCTTCATAATCGGAAATGCAAATTCCCTTATTTTTTCTTAATATAACATCCCAATTCTATACAAATTTCAATTATTATTTTTTTAAATATTAGTTTTCTTGTTTAAAGACATAAATAGTTACATTCCTTCATCATCTTTATAAGAAAATTAATTTTGTTTTACTGAATGACAAGAAAACAAAATTTTTATGTTACTATTTTTAAAATTTTTATCTTTCGAAATACTATCGTAATTGTAAATAATAATAATAATAAACTATAATAACAAAAAGAGAGAGAGAGCGCACATAAGAATGTTTTATGAAACCTATTTTTTTTTAAAAAAGCAGTCCAAATTAATTTATTGCATAGACATTGATAAACCGTATAAATGATTGATCATTTAAAAACAAACTGTTCCAGTGCACCTTTTAAGACTTGGAAAATGCAATTTTTTTAATATCTTATTTGATTTATGCGAACTTAAATTATTGCTTTCTGAAATCTTAATTTTCTTGTTCTAAAATATTACATATTTCAATTTCTTTATATATATATATATATATATATATATATATATATATATAAAATCTTAGCCAATTTCTAGAAAACCAGAATTTTAATATAACTGTTCAATCTATTCTTAATTCTGTCAGGATAAGTAATAAATAAGTGTTAAAAAAGGAAGAGTTTATATGATCCATCCAAATTATGATATTTAAATATCATTGTTCCAGTGCATCATTATAGAATCAGAAAATGCAATTTTCCATTATTTTTCTTAATATCTGTTCTGATTTACAATAACTTCAATTATCAACGTCTGAAATCTTAATTTTTGTTGCTACAATATATAAAAAATTTACATTATCTGAAATTCTTTAAAAAAAAAGTAATTCCGTTTTACTCAACGGCCAGAAAACCGTAATTTTAAAGTAACTGCTTCATTCATTCTTTTGCCTGCCAGAAACAGGAAACTGAGATTAAAATAAGCATTACAACAGCAAGAATTTTGTGAAACAAGTTTTAAAGCCTGTCCTTTATTTTGAGGTTTATAAAAATTTTACGATGGCAGTTATTCAAAGGCGTGGTGTGGTTTGAAGAAAATATCTTGAGAATAATTAAATTTCAGAAATTTTTAACTGTTATTTTTCTTTGTGACAAGGAATGTTATAATAAAAATTTCGAATTATAAAAATCATCATATAAAATAAAAACAAAGATTATTTTAAGGAAGTTTTTATGGTATATGTTATGCATGCAAATGATTATAAATAGCACATATTTCAAATCAAAATTTATATTTATAACGCTGTGCAAGTTTATTTAGTATTTCTCATATACCTATGCTTTTGCAAACGCATTGCAGACTAGAGTAAGTGACTGTGTTTGAATCATTTTATTATAATAATACCAAAACTTAAAAGATGTTTTTGGGGAAATATTTTTGAACACTAATTTTTCAAGTCATACAAAATTTGCAGACTACATAAGAAAGGCAATACTTTATCGACATTACTTCTTTAAAGTATTTTAGCTTCATTTATGAAATTAACTAAGTAAATATTTTAAATAACGAAAAAAAATTAATCTTCCCTAATTCAATAGTTTACCATTTAGAAATTAGCATTACATATTAACACATTTATCGTGCAAAGATTTCTAATTTCAAAATGCAAATTTCCGTTCTCTACTAAAATGTCTCTTCTAAAACAAGTTTAGCTGTAAATCACCGAAATTTTACACATTTCTTGTTATGCGATTTATAAAATTTACTCTTTTCCTCGAACATTTTCGCAGGAAAATTAATTTTGTTTTACTCAATGGCTGTAAAAACATAGCGTAACACAATAATTTATTTTTAGCTCTCCACAGAATTGTGAACTGAAATTAAAGAAAACTTGTGAAAGACTGGGATTTAAGAAATCTGTTACAAAGCGTTTGATTTTATTTTCCGCATTCATTCTTTCTTTACGAAAGGTGTGAATTTATATACATATAAATACTTTTTATAAATAAATCTAATGCAAAATAGAAAATTACCAAAATTTAAAATTCAGTAAGGTCAATAGATAAACTGTATTTAAGCATGTTTAATGAATATGAAAAACAAAGAAGATAATATAAACAAAGAGTAACAAAGAGGATAACATAGAGCTTAAATAGTGCAATATATGGCAGTTACATGTAATAAATATCAGACTTTGCATTCACTATTGCATTATTTGTTAAATGAATAATTTCAACTGTTTTTATTATCGTATCATCTGTTTCTTTCAGTTGTTTATTATTATTATTATTATTATTATAAATTATTATTAGTATTTTTATTATCATAAAACTGATAATTCAAAGTGTATTCATGTTGAAATTGTTGCTTCTGTAAAATTTGTGAATATTTTAAATTAGGACATATTATTTTTTACACTACAAATTTTAATGTAAGACATAAAATAAAGCTTTGAATAAAAATCAACGAACTTGAAAGATCATTAATTAACACGTCATTTTAACTGAAAGCCGTAATTCATCCCTTTTATATAAAAAAGTTCAAATTCTGAGAAGTAACATTATAAGGTTTCCAATAAATATAATAAAAATATCCATATACATAAAATGTAACTAAAAATTTATATATATATATATATATATATATATATATATATATATATATTATATATATATATATATATATTATATATATATATATATATATTATATATATATATATAACATATATATATATATATAACATATATATATATATATATATATATATATATATATATATATATATATATATATATATGTTACAGACCAAACCCGCTTTTAGGCCAAACTAGATTGGCCTAGGCCAAACCGGTCTATCCTAACGCTCATCCGATAAACTAGTTTTTCCTAGGCCAAACCGGTTTATCCTAACGCCCATCGAATAAACTAGTTTTTCCTAGGCCAAACTAGTCTATCCTAAGGCCCATAGGACAAACTAGTATTTCCTAGGCCAAACTAGTTTGGCCTGACTTAAATAGGATAAACTAGTTTAGCCTGCTGTTTATTGGTCTGAACTAGTTTATCCTAGGCCAAATCAATTTGGCGTGATTTTATTGAATTCAATGACCGCCTCAGCGCCAACGCTCTGGTTTGTCCTAGGCTGATCTAGTTTATTCTAGGCCAATGTAGCTTTACGTGTTTTTAGCTCTAGGGCGTCAAAACCTGATAAATAATGGGCTCGCAAGTTCTGTATGTATGTACGTAAGCATATATGTAAGCATGTTTGTACTTATGTACGTCACACGATACTCTTGATAGAAATATCTGATTTGCTTCAAATTTTGGGTGTGTCCTTATTCAGATAAGGTACTTTTCTGATTAGTTTTGGGGATTCATTGGATAAGAATAAGAGGGGGGTGAACGGGGGGCTAATCCGTTACCGTGTTAATTTAGAGAAATGGATTTTTCATGTAGACTTATCAATTTTCATTTAAAATATTAGATCTAGGATCATTTTGACAAGATGCCTCCGTGATTAGTTGTGGATGTTTATTGTTTAAGTGTAAAAGAAATCGCAATGTAGGTAATTCCCCATAATTTAGATAAATGGTTTCGACGCAGAATTTACGGATTTGCTTCAAATTTTGTATATAGGTTCTTTGTGATAAGGTGATTCCCTTTTGGGGGTTTAATGGTTAAGTATGAAGGAAAAAATGTAAGATTACCCTCTTACCAAAGAAAAACTAGTTTATCTTATGGGCATTTAGATAAACAAGTTTGGCGTAGGAAAAACTAGTTTATCCAATTGGCGTTAAGATGAAATAGTTTGACTAGGCTAATTTAATTTGGCTTGAATTCGGGTTTTACCGTAAAAAATATATCTTTCATTAGAATAAGTATAAATGTGTGTAAAGAGTCATTGCTTATAACATCAATACAGAAATTCAACATGTTCACAGTTGAGACATGATGCATTGGACATGGTGTTTCTTTTTTTTTTCTCCATACTCGTGCCGTGCTGCATTTATTATTATTATTATTATTATTATTATTATTATTATTATTATTATTATTATTATTATTATTATTATTATTATTATTATCGCATATTCGAGCCAGATCGGAGTTGAACATAATTTGGAATCGAACAGCATTTTCCATTTTTGAGACGTTAATTATCTGTCGACATATAAGCTATTCTTTTCACGGCGTCAAGTTTTTCTTTACCGTGAAGTCGTAACCGAAAAATCCATTCAAAAAATAGCTTTAATAGCATTTTCTCTAAGATACATCGCTTTTAAGAAAAAATGTTTAACGCCATTCGATTACATATTTTCTGAGTGAGAATGCCTGTTAATCTTATGCATTTCCGAAAAGAAATTAGTTCATAAATGTGTTAGGATGTAGCTCCTTTGGATTTGAGAAAAGCCTTAAAGAATGATAGAGAAATATATTCACAAATCTACTTTTTACGAAACATATTCAAAAGTTATGATGTTTATAGCCCTCCTTTTTTTTTCTTTTGTTCTACACTACATTAGTTATTTAATGATTCCCTATTTGAATATTGGAAAGTCTAAGAATCCAAATAATCAATAATACATTGTGTATTTTCCGTTCTGCGAACGCAGCGTAATTTAAAAATGCATTATAAATTTATCCAATAAATATGTTTGTAGTATTTTTTAAAGGAATCTCAATTGTATATAAAGTAAAATCTGATTTTTTTTGCAAAAATTGAATAGGGCCAGATCGAGGCGGACTGAGTCTCTTTTCACTGCTTTTTGTACAGGCAGGGATCGGGCTGAACTTTCAATTTTTACAACGGGTCAAGACAAAATAACTTTTCTTCGGGAAGGTTGGGGCCCGGGCCTCGAAATTCGGGTCCGTGCAAATCTCTAACAGTATTCTACTACCTTTCGAATAAAATACATTATACAGGGGCGATGGCAAAACCACTTTGCACAATGTTAGCAATGGAGCAGCAGTCGAGGTAAATATTAAAAAGAATATTGCCCAGTTAAACTGATGGCTTTGCATTCTCAGGCTGTTTACACGCTGTGGATTTGTGGATGTGTATTACAGCCTTATTTTTTTAAAGAATAAAGTCTTCGAAAAATAATGTAAGGGGGGATTACTTTTCCCATTTCCTCCAATAATACTTAACCATTGAACCCCCAAAACTAATCACAGATACGCTTTATAAAATTAAACAATTATCCAAATATGAAGAAAATCAGATAATTCTGCACAAAAAACCCTTTATCTTATTTAAGGAGGGTAATCTCCTATTACTCCTTTTATACTTAATCATTAAACCCTCAAAACCATTCAGGGATTCGCCTTTTAAAAAACCTATATTCAAAATTTACGGCAAATCGTATGAATCTGCATAAAATCCCATTTATCTAATCAAAGGAAGGCGATAAATCGGTCACTATCCCATTATACTTTTAAAAAACCGAAATTAATTAAAGAAGTGTCTGATCAAAATGAATTCATGTACAAATTTTAAGCAAATTGGATAATTCTGCATTATAACTAATTTATCCAATTTAAGGAAAGAAATAAATTGTACATTTCCTCTTTATACTTAACTAAAGAACCGCCCAAATTTATCAGTGAAGCGCTTCATCAGAATGAACAAATCTAAGATTTGAAGCAAATCGGTTAATTCTGGATGAAAAACACATTTGCCAAAATTAGGCTGGAGCCCCTCGTTTTTCCCTTTGTTCTTAACCAATTAACCCCCAAAACTAATTACAGAAGCACGTTTACAAAATGAATCTATTTCTAAAATTGGAAGCAAATCAGTAAATTCTGCGCGAAAAAATATTTACATAAAATATGGGGCGTTACCCCTATTCCTCCCTCCCTTTATACTTAAGCAATGAACACCCACAACTAATCATGGAGGCACCTCATCAGAATGCTCCTATATCTAATATTTGAGGCTAACAATGCATGCAAACCCATTTATTTGAATTAAGGGAAGGGGCGAATCAGCCTTTGGTTCTTAACACCCTTAGTCTTCTTCAATGACCTCTCAAAATTAATTAGAAAAGCTCCTGATAAGAATAAACCTATATTGAAAGTTTGAGGCAAATTGGGTATTTCTATCAAGATTTATTGTGTTGCGTATACGTACATACATAGATACAGAACCCACGGGCACATTAGTTCTTACGCTTCGATAGCCTGATGAGATAAAAACACGTCAAATTACATTATTTCTGACAAGACTTATCGCGTTACGTACATACGTACGTACATGCATACATACAGAACCTGCGAGCCCATTATTTCTCCTCCTTTGACGTCAGTGAGCTAAAAACACGTAAAATTATATCGACCTCGGATAAACTAGATCAGCCTAGGACAAACCAGAATGTTGGCGCTGTGGCGGTCATTGAATTCAATAAAATCACGCCAAATTGAATTGGCCTAGGATAAACTAGATCGGCCAAGGAGAAACTAGTTCAGACCAATAAACAGCAAGCTAAACTAGTTTATCCTATATAAGTCAGCCAAACTAGTTTGTCCTAGGAAATACTAGTTTGTCCTATGGGCCTTAGGATAGACTAGTTTGGCCTAGGAAAAACTAGTTTATCCGATGGGCGTTAGGATAAACCGGCTTGGCCTAGGAAAACTTAGTTTGTCCGATGGGCGTTTGGATAGACCGGTTTGGCCTAGGAAAAACTAGTTTATCCGATGGGCGTAAGAATAGACCGGTTTGGCCTAGGCCAATCTAGTTTGGCCTAAAATCGGGTTTGGCCTGTAACATATATATATGTATCAGAAAACTATTTTTTATACATACTCAGACGAAAGATTTAAATTTATAAAATTTTAAAGTGCGGTGCATTATTAATTTATATTTTCAATCTTTTTCATGTGGTTCTAAAATTTTATTAAATATTCTAAGAATAGTTATTTATATTTTAATATAAAAATTTTGTAAGATTGTTTCGTCTTATTTGTTTTTTGTTTTTATTTTTCTTTCAATTATATACCAATAATGGATATTTCTGTCTAATAAATGATAAATTGATTTATTTTATTTAAACAAATTGCATTGCTTGATAACTTTTATGTATTTTTTATTGCGTGTCATATAAATATATTTTTAAATAGCTAGAAATCATGGAAATATTTTTAACTTATTAAAAAATATATATAATTAAGTTTATAGATAAAAACATGAACTTTTTTTGTTTATAAAGTATGATTTTATATTATACACATTTGACTTAAGAGTTGATGGTTAACAGTCGAATGATATTGGAATAATATTTTTATTCATATAAAATTACTTTATTTCATGCAACATCAAATATTATTAATGTTGGTCATAGTAATGATGATATTAAATTGTTTATTAACTTTCATTTTTTGTTTGTTTGTTTGTATTTTTTTGCAAAATTCTCAAGAAGAACTTTATACATGCAATATTCGAAGTAAAGAAACTTTTAAATAATTTAAAGATAGTTCGTATCAAATTTGTAATAGAGTATTACAATGTAGAAAAAATATATATATAGCCTATAGAATCTTAAATATGTAGTTATTTAAAAATTTTATATTTACCAGGACTTTTCTCAGAAGGTGAGTCTGAGAGATACTGTTGATAACATAAATTTAATGAAAACTTGAGACAGGTAAAAATAAAATGAAATGAATTATTATTAAGTATATAGTGTATAACATTCATGTAACGTTACTCCATAAAATTAGTGACAACCTAGCTTCCTCTATTTTATTGAGTAATTTATCCTATATAATTAGTATTATGGTGCAATAATGTGCAATGCAATATTACACCTATTAAATCAGTTTAAATTATAAATTTCTGTATATTAAATTGCTCCTTAAAACTGGAGGCAGCTTATAACCATCAATGTCATGGAGTGATGTTACATAATTTTTTTACAGTGTACACTGCACATGTTCAAATAATAAAAATCAGTAAATTGAATTGTAAAATTAAACACACCATATATTCATCTGTTTAATAAACACTGTTAATATTGTTAATACGGATTTATAAAGACTGTTGCAAAAATTGGAAAGCAAGCTATACAAAATATACTTATGCAATGCATGCAACACATTAAAAATAGTACAAAAACTAAAGCACTAATATATCTTATGTTGTATTTTAATTCTTATAAACTACATCAAGAAGATAAACAGATGCTTTGCACCAATATTTGAAAACTGTTTCAATGGCATTATATTTTTCTATTAAAAAGAAGAATTACATATCATAAAAATATTTCTGCTGAATACAAAGGTATTTCCTTAAGTACAAAATAAATAATCAAACAAAATATTTTCTTCAGTACTTTTTATATTAAGTATTGGTACAAAATTATAGAAGGAGTATAAAAGTTATTTTGTCAAAATTATTTCTATCATAAAATAAGTTCATTTATTGCATATATTAAAGTAAATACACTTTATAATGCAGAAGAAATTTTTTGGCACCTCTCAGGAAAAACTTTCATGCCTGAAACTCAACCTTACTCATTCGCGCATTTACAATGCTTCTCAATATCAATATGCAAATTTTTCTTATCTCTGACTTACACTTTAAATCAACTTCGAAAGTTTTATTTTACAGTAATAAAATTTAGAAAATATGCTCTTTTCACACACGTAACACAGAAACGTAACTTTGCTTTATTCGGAATTGAAATGAAATTATAAAGTAACTCACTTACTCATTCATTGCCTTCCCTTAAAAGTGGAAAACGGTGATTAAAACGAACCTCAAGACAATAAAGAATAATAACATATAACAAAATACTACCTTCGCACTGTAAAAAATATCCGTTAAATTTACGGTGCAGCAATGTTGCCAGCAGTTTTTGCCGTGGGAATTACAGTAAAATAAGATATATTAAAAAATTTCATGTAATTTTACAACAATTTTTATAGCAAAAACTGCATCCAACAGCTTTTTTTTTGGTACAGTGCGCCATGTCTTAAAGATAATATATCTAATATGAACTGATCACTGTTTTACTTAAAAGGCGATAAAAATGTTAATAGTCAATTTTATTTAAAATATATTAGTACTTTCAAGCCTTATCCAAGCTCTTCATCCGATATTATACTTGTAAATAATTGCTGTTTCTTTTATAAATATGTGATTTTGGTTTAAAAATGAGCGAGACAGTAATAATCACAGTTTAAAATAGAAATATTTTCTTGTATAAAACTTAATGAAACAGGCTATATATCATTAATAAATGCATTTCTATTTACTTTATTATTTCTCTCTGCACACATTCGTCACATTTCATTTTAAAATGCAAACTTTGAAGGTTGAAGTACACGGTGCGTCATAAATTCGTGCTAACTTCAAAAATCCTTTATAAAATAAGCGATGGTCATAAACATTTTCGGTTTGCACGAGTAAAATCAGACGATTTTTTTTTTTCATAAATAATAAAAATGGTTCCAAAAGTAACCGATTGAGGTCGCACACACGCCATATTGAGACGTTTTATGATCAATCAAATGCAAATGGACAATGAAACAAATCACAATAACACGACACTGTACATTTATTTTTAAGGTAGTAAAAGTACTTAACATGACCACCACCACCAGATATCAGGCAAGTGAGGCACGTCAATACGTTTATTATAGTTGAGCGTAGCATGTCGGGATCGATGCCACCAACGATCCGTTGAATGACATCTTTCAATTCCACAAAAGTGGCTGAGGATCTCCATAATACACGAGTATTTAAGTATCCTCTCAACCAAAAATCTGCTAGGTTTAAGTCTGGAGATCATGTGGGCACTTAAACTTATAACCTTTACTTATCACTCGGTCTTCAGTGAAAGTGTCCAACAGGAACGCCTTGATTTCACGTGCAAATTTAAGCGGAGCACCATCCTGCTTGAAGGTGACGACAGGTAACGCTTGACTTCCAGCATCACCAGAACAATGTGCTCACGCAAACGCACAAGATACCGTTCTGCAGTGACTGTACATGATTCCTGCCGGATTCAAGACAAAGCTCTTCAAAAAAGAAAGCAGCCAGAATGAAAGGCGCCGTGAAACCACACCAAAGTGACATTATTTTGTACTGACACGGGTCTGATGTCGCCAAATACGATTGTTTGGCATATTGACGTCACCAAACAGTGAAAAGTGTTCTTCATCCGTCCACATGACATTCAGCAATCATTGTAGGTCACGATCCATTTGGGCAAGCGCCTATGAAGCAAAATTTAATTTTCCATCTGTATCTGTCGGTGACAACTGGTGAATTGTTTGTCTCCAAGAATCAGTGTAAAATACGTCAAATTGAGGACTCCGGACTCCCAGTTATTCTCCCAGCTTCTTGAGAACTGCTACTACCTGTTAACGTCTCGGCTGCCTCGGTTTTTATGCCACTTTTTACAACATGGTCACGTTAAGCAGTGATGGATGATCTGCCACTACGTGGACGATTCTTCAAACTCCCCGTTTCCTTTAAAACGTCGTACAAAATTGAGTATCCCTTTCAATGAAATAGGGCATTTTTATGCCTTAAGTCCTTTCTCCGCACGAAACTCTCGCAATGCAATAGTTACGAATTGACCATTCTTCTAGAAAAGTTTAACTACCAGCATTCGATCTGGTAGCGATAGCATGTTACTAAGACCGAATGATTAATCCATTTCCAGCCAGGTGTTTTATTGCTAGCCTGATTTGCATAAAACGCCTCAATATGACATGGGAACGCCCTCTATCGGCTATTTTTGCAATCGTTTATTATTATACATTGAAAAAAAATTCAAAATCCGTCTGATCATACCCGCTCAAACCGAAAAATTTTCTGAGCATTATTTTTTTATTATGGATTTTTAAAGTTCGCACGAATTCATGACGCACACTGTATAAATGAAGTATTTAAATTTATAGCACAGTAGTTTCACATTTTTACACACTTTTTATCTCAAAAACTACATTTTCCACCTTCATTTAAAAAGGAAAAGTGATGAATTATCGCACAATGAAATAATACAGAAAATAGAATTGCAATTAATAATAATGTATATCTTCTCTCATTGCGTTTATTCCAAGAAATTGCTTCTACTTTCAACTATAATAATTGTTGGAAAAAAAATGGACGTTTTAAAGTTCATATGATATATTTTATGAACCTTAAGACTATACATTTTCAAAAAGTCTGTTTTAAAGAGTTCTCTGTATGTGCGTGTATATTTTCTACAATGTTACAGAAAGAACATGAGAAAATCTAAATCTAAATCTAATCATATTATATTATTTTTTAATTAATTACAACTCTTCTCTAACTGAGCGCACACATAAAACCTCTATTTTTATTTTATTTTTATTTTATTTTGACTTTTTATCTTAATAGTTGATTTTTTTTAAGTAAACCGATAAATGACGATACCTATGCTGATTTTTTCATAAAATAGATATTGTTTTCATCTTAGTTTGCGAAATTTATTCATGAATGTATGTCCAAAAAATTTAAAATTTTTCAATATAATTTAACTGTATTTAACTGTACTAGTAATTTAAATGTATCTGTTGGCAAATCGTTATACCATTTTCGATTTTGGTTGCAGATATTTAAAATTATTACAAATAATTTATGGAGGTAATAATTCATGTAGCAAGTTTTCCAACCATCAATCTTGTCATACAAGTATAATTCTAGCTTATAATCCAATCAAACTTCAGTTTCATTTTGCTAGGTCAAATGCTACACAACTCAATTTTCAAAACGTTTTCTTGACAAAGTAAAATGTAAATAACCAATTTACATAATATTTAATATACAACTAAATGACTAGTAGAAAACAAACTGTATATATGCTTCGACATTTAAATACTCATTGTCTTAATGCACCTCTTAAGAATCGGAAAATGTAAATCTCCCTATTTTTTCTTCAATATCAAATATGTTCTATAAAATTTTTAAGTATTTATTTCTGAAATCTTATTTATTATTTTTTTCTTTTGTAGGAAATAAATGTTTACATTACTTGGACTTCTTCATAAATAAAGTAATATTCCATTCCTCAAAGACTAGAAAAAACAAATTTTTAAAGCAACTGCTTCATTCATTCTTAGTTCTCTGAAGAATGGTAAACTGTGATTAAAATAAGCTTTAGCAAAGCAAGAGTTTTATAAAACATGCTTTAAAGCCTGAACTTTATTTTGAGGATTATAAAACTTTTACGGTGGTGGACACAACAAAAATGTTTTCAAAGGAGTTGTTGAGGAAAATTAAATTTCAAGAAAGCTTTAATTTTATTACTTTCTTTGCAATAAAGAGTAAATGTGTTATAAATATAAATTAATAAACTTCATAAAAATTTACACATTTAAAAGATTATGGTTCTAACATCTCTTTAGAATAGAAAAATGCAAATTTTACGCATTTTCATTTATACCCGATCTATTCAAAAATATCTTAAATATTTCTTCCTGAAATCTTTATTTTTTGTATTGTAGGACATAAAAAGTTTACATTTCTTGGACTTCTTCACGAAGAAAGTAATTTTAATTAAAGCCTAGAAAATAATTTTTAATGTAACTGTTTTCATTCTTAGCTTTCTCAAAAATAGTAAAATGTGATAGCTTTCTCAAAAATAGTAAAATGTGATTTAAATAAACTTTGGAAAAGGAAGAGTTTTATGAAACATGCTTAAAAGCCTAAAACTTTGTTTTGAGGATTATAAAACTTTTACGGTGGTGGACGAACAAAATTTTCAAAGAAGTTGTTGAGGGAAATTAATATTTTCGAAAGCTTTTTTTTTCTTTTCTTTGTAGTAAGGAATAAATGAATTATGAATGTAAATCAATATACTGCATAAAAGACTGAACATTTAATAAATCGTGGTTCTAGCATCTCTTTAGAATCATAAAATGCAAATTTTACGTATTTTCTTTTATATCTGATCTGTTCTAAAAATATCTTAATTTTTTTCCCTGAAATCTACTTTTTTGTATTGTAGGATATAAAAAGTTTACATTTCTAGGACTTCTTCATAAGGAAAGCAATTTTCTATTCTTCATAGGCTAGAAAAATAAAATTTTAAAGTAACAGCTTTATTAATTCTTAGTTCCCTCAAGAATAGTAAACTGTGATTAAAATAAATTTTGGGAAAACAAGAGTTTTATGAAACATGCTTTAATGTCTGTGCTTTATATTGAGGATTATAAAACTTTTACAGTGGTCGACGCAACAAAAATGGTTTCAAAGTAGTTGCTGATGAAATTAAATTTCAAGAAAGTTTTATTCTTTTTTTCTTTTTGCATTAAAGTGTTTAAGAGTTATAAAAATAAATCAATAAACTTGTATTTTATTTTGCTTGTAAATTATTTAACTTGTAAATTTGTATAAAAGACTGCACATTTAAACACTCATGATTTTAGCATCTCTTTAGAATAGGAAAATGTAAATTTTTAACTTTCTTAATATCTGATCTGTTCTAAAAATATCTTAAGTATTTCTTAGTAAAATCTTTTTTTTTTGCATTGTAAGTTGTAAAAAAATTACATTTCTTTGATTTTTTTCTTAAAGAAAGAATTTTTTCCCTCAAACGTTGCAGAAACAATTTTTTAAGTAACTTTTTTATTAATTTTTAGCTCACTGCAGAATAGTAAACTGTGATTAAAATAAACTTTGGAAGAACAAGAGTTTTATGAAACATGCTTTAAAGTCTGAACTTTATTCTGAAGATTATAAAACTTTTACAGTGGTAGACAGAACAAAAATATTTTCAGAAGAGTTGTTGGGAAAAATGATATTTCAAGAAAGTTTTAATTTATTTCTTTTCTTCGTAATAAAGAGTGAATGTGTTACAAATATAAATCAATAAACTGTATAAAAGACTGAGCATTTAAACACTCATGGTTCAAACATTTCTCTAGAATCGGAAAATGTAAATTTTTCGGGGTTTTTTTTAATATCTGATCTATTCTAAAAATATCTTATTTATTTCTTTGTGAAATCTTCATTTTTTGTTTTGTAAGATGTAAAAGATGTTGCATTTCTTTGATTTTTTCTTAAAGAAAGTATTTTTTTTTCTTCAAAAGTTGCCGAAACAATTTTTTTAAGTAACTTCTTTATTCATTCTTAGTTCCCACCAGAATAGTAAACTGTAATTATAATAAAATTTTGGAAAACAAGAGTTTCACGAAACATGCTTTAAAACCTGAACGTTTTTTTTTGAGGATTATAAAAGTTTTACGGTGGTTGGCAGAACAATGAATTTTCAAAGGAGTTGCTCAAGAAAATTAAATTTGAAGAAAGATTTAATTTTGTTTATTTCCTTTGTATTAAAAAGTAAAATTCGAATAGGACATTTCACTCTATAAAATTTTAGTATCATACATACAGTCGAAATAGTAAATTTTAAATAACAACTAATAAATATATGCAAATACAAATAACACTATTTTATCAAAAATATTAAAAAAATATTATTGCACAGACAATAAACTGAATAAGTGATTGGGCATTTAAATACTCATTGTCATAACGCACGTTTTAAAAATCGGAAAATGCAAATTTCCTTTTTTTTCTACAGTTTATGACATGTTCTATTTTTTTAACTATTTCTTTCTAAAATCAAAATTTTTGAATCTAGGATATAAAAATCTTACATTTCTTGGAGTTATTCATAAGTAAAGTAATATTCCATTCCTCAAAGACTGGAAAAAAAATTAAAGCAACTGCTTTATTCATTCTTAGCTCTCTCAAGAATAGTAAACTGTGATTAATTAAACTTTGGAAAAGCAAAAGTTTCATGAAACATGCTTTTAACCTGAACTTTATTTTGAGGATTATAAAAGCTTTACGGTGGTGGACAGACCAAAAATGTTTTCAAAGGCGATGTTGAGGAAAACTAAATTTCAAGAAATCTTTAGTTTTATTTTTTATTTATTTGTATTAAGGAGTAAATAAGTTATAAATGTAAATCATTAAACTGGATAAAAGACTTTACATTTAATCACTCGTGGTTCTAAAATCTCTTTAGAATCAGAAAATGCAAGTTTGACGTATTTTCTTTCATATCTGATCTGTTCTAGAAATACTTTATTTTTTTCTGAAATTTAAATTTTTTGTATTATGAGATGTAAAGTGTACATTTTTGGACTTCTTCATAAGTAAAGTAATTTTCTTTTTCTCAGACCCTAGAAAAACAATTTTTAACTACTTTATTCATTCTTAGCTTTCTCAAGACTATTAAACTGTGATTAAAGTAAACTTTGGAAAAAAAGAAGAGTTTTATAAAAAAAAAATGGTTTAAATACTGAACTTTATTTTGAGGATTATAAAACTTTTACGGAGGTGGAACAGAACAAAAATATTTTCAAAGGAGTTGTTGAGAAAAATTAAATTTCAATAAAGCTTAAATTTTATTTATTTTCTTTGTATCAAAGAGTAAAATTCAAATGGAACATTTCACTAATTAAAATTTGAACGACATGCATACGGTCGAAATAGTAAATTTTAAATAACAACTAATAAATATACACAAAGTACAAATAACAATATGTTATCAAAATATTTAAAAAAACATGTGTTACATTGAAAATGAACTGTATAAATCAAAATTTTTGATTGTGGGATATAAAAAGCTTACATTTCTTGTACTTAATCATCAAGAAAGTAATTTTCTATTCCTCACAGCTTAGAAAAACAAATTTTACAAGTAACTGCTTTATTCATTCTTAGTTCTCTCCAGAAGAGAAAACTGTTACTTAAATAAACTTTTAAAAAGCAACAGTTTTATGAAACATGCTTTTAACCTTGAACTTTATTTTGAGGATTATAAAACTTTTATGGCGTTGAACAGAGCAAAAATGCTTTCAAAGGAGTTATTGAGAAAAATTAAATATTAAGAAAGTTTTAATTTTATTATTTTTTATTTTTATTTTTTATTTTTTTGTATGAAGTTGTAAATGAATTATAAATATAAAATAATAAACTGTAAAAAAGACTGGACATTTAACACTCATGGTCATGAAGCGCCTTTTTAGAGTCGGAAAATGCAAATTTCTCTTTTTTTTTTTTCCTTTAATATCTGGCATAGTCTATAAAATTTTTAAGTGTTTATTTTTCTGAAATCTTAAAATTTTTTATTGTAGGATATAAAAATTTTACGTTTCTTAGAAATGTTCATAAGGAAAAAAATTCCTCATAGGCTAGAAAAACAATTTTTTAAAGCAACTGCTTTACTAATTCTTTGCTCTCTCAGGAATAGTATACAGTGATTAAAATAAACGCTTGGGAAAATAAATGTTTTATGAAACATTCTTTAAAACTTGGACTTTATTTTGAGGATTATAAAATTTTTATGGTGGTGATTAGAACAAAAATGCTTTATAAGGAGTTATTGAGGAAAATTAAATGTTAAGAAAGTTTTAATTGTATATGTTTTCTTTGTATTAGGGAGTAAATGAGTATAAATATAAAAAAATAAACTGTAAAAAAGACTGGACATTTTAACACTCGTTGTCATAATGCACCTTTTTAAAATCCGAAAATGCAAATTTCCTTTTTTCTTTAATACCTGATATATTCTATAAAATTTTTTAGTATTGCTTTCTGAAATCCTAATTTTTGAAATGAAGGATATAAACATTTACATTTCTTGGATTTATTCATCAAGAAAGTATTTTTTTATTCCTCAAAGGCTAGAAAAACAAATTTTCAAAGAACTGCTTTATTCATTCTTAGGTCTCTCAAGAATAGGATACTGTGATTAAAATAAACTTTAGAAAAGCAAGATTTTTATGTAACATGCTTTAAAGCATGAACTTTATTTTGAAGATTATAATACTTTTACGGTGTTAGACATAAGAAAGGTATTTTCAAAGGAGTGGTTGGGGAAAATTAAATTTCAAGAAAGCCTTAATATTATTTATATTATTTGTATTAAAGAGTAAAATTCGAATGGGACATTTCACTCTATAAAATTCAAAATCATATATACGGTCGAAATAGTAAATATTAAGTAACAATTAATAAATGTTTACAAAGTACAAATAAATTTTTTTTTTATCAAAAACAAAAAAAATCATTAATTGCAAACAAAATAAACTGCATAAATGATTGGGCATTTAAATACTCATTTTCATAATCCCTCCTTTTAGAATCGAAAAATGCCAATTTTCTTTCTTTTCTCTTGAATTTCTCATTTTTCTGTAATTTATTTTAAACTATTTCTTTTTGAAATCAAAATTTTGATTGTATCACCTAAAAAGCTAACATTTCTTGGATTTTTTTCATCAGGAAAGTAATTTTCTATTCCTCAAGGGCTAGAAAAACTAATTTTTAAAGTAACTGCTTCATTCATTCTTAGTTCTCTCAAGAATAGTAAACTGTGATTAAAATAAACTTTGGAAAAGCAAGAGTTTATGAAACATGCTTTAAAGCCTGTGCTTTATATTGAGGATTAAAAAACTTTTATGTTGGGGGAGCGAGGGTCATTACACATTTTCAACAATTTTCAGTAATTTTAGTGCTATAACACACACAATATTCAAAATGTATATTTGGTATGGTTTGCTAATTAAACTTATTCCAAGCTCAATCTAGATGAAAATTACCTAATTGTAATGCTATTTCTTAAATGTGGGTAGTTATATTAACTATTGTAACTATCATTACTGAAGAATTGAATGTACGTTACCATGTAAATTGTAATTATCATTATAATTTTTTAGGTAATTTTCATCCAAATTGACCCTTAGATAGGTTTCATTGTCAAATCATATTAATTTTATATTTGAATATGCTTTAGTGTTATATTACTAAAATTAGTGCAGTTAAATGTTCGCAATAATGTAACGTAAAATGTAATGTTAAAATGTAACATAAGTTACTATGGAATGACCCCAGAAGAAAAAATGCTTTCAAAGGAGTTTTTAAGGAAAAATTAAACTTTTAGAAAGTTTTACTTTTATTATTTTTCTTTGTATTATAAATTAATAAACTGGGTAAAGAATCGGACATTTGAACACTCATTGTTCTTGTACCTCTGTAGAATCGTAATATGCAAATTTGAGGTATTTTCTTAATATCTGTTCTGTTCCAAAAATACTTTCATTTTTACTTCGTAAATCTTAAATTAGCTTATTGTATGACATGAAAAATTCACATTTGTTGGTCGTCTTCACAAGGAAAGTAATTTTCTTTTCCTCAAAGGCTAAGGAAACTGATTTTTTCAGAAACTGATTGATTCATTCTTAGCTCTTTTAAGAATAATAAACTGTAGTTAAAATAAACTTTGGAAATACAAGAAATTTTGTGAAACATGCTTTAAAGCGTATGCTTTATTTTAAAGATTATAAAAGTTTTACAGTGGGCATTTATTCAAATGCGTGGGTTTATGAAAATGACTTGATGAAAATTTAATTTGAAGAAAAGTTTAATTATTTTATTATTATTATTTTTATTCATGGTAAGCAGCGAATTATTCATAATTTGTTTAAATATAACCATCATCATATTAAATTAAAAAAATAAAGGAAACTTTTGTTGTATATTTATGTATGGAAATGATTGCAAATGATACACATTCCAAATCAAAATATATATTTATAACATTATGTATGTATGTTTTTTATTTCACATATATTTTCTGTTGATGAACATACAAGGTAGGTTACTGTAAGCGACTGTATTTTTGTCGGTTTACATCTATACGAAAACACAACAATAAAACTATCGGTATCACAGATATTTCACACATTTCGGAAGCATAATGAAACTACCGAGAAGCTTATTTTAAACATTGGTACGCAATTTTCAACCCAAATTGTTTATAAAAATAAACAAAATTTTATACACTTAAATATGAATTTGTGGTCAGTTGATTCTGCTGTTATTCTTGTACTGTTAAAAAGTTTTAACTTTGTAAGAGTCATTTTGATGTTCCAATTATGGCCACCACAAGTATTAAATTATTGAATAGTTTTCTTACGTTTAGAAGCTATCTCACTTAGGTGTCTTACAATAATTCTAAAAAGGTCTTGAGAATATCCCTCCCCCCCCTATTCTGTATTAGACATGCATATATCTCACATTATTATTAAAGATATGCTCTTTAAGTTATAGACATATAAATTGAGTTTATAATAAGCTATGGATATTGAAAGTTTAGGAAAGCGATGTGCCTTTTTGCAAGAGAAATGTATAGCTTCAAATGTATAAGTTTCATATGAGGCTATAAATTGATCAGTTTTAATTTTCTCTAGCCTGTTTAGTTTTCCGCAATTGAAACTCGTTATATTTCAAGACTTTATCTAGTGTTTTTATCCTTTTTTGTTGAAAGTTTAATTCATATGACATCACATAATTTACAAGTATCTGTACTTGGAGGTTTGAAGTGTAAATTAAACTACTTGTGATAAAAAATTAGTAATGTCATTTCTCTTTCATGGGGTCTTTGTTATGCGTTTCTCTCTAGATTGAAAATGGACAACGTGATTAAAGTATTTTTCCGTGTAATGATTTTTATAAAGAAAAACGCTGTCGGTATGTTTACCATTCGCTTACCGGGAGAATGAAAGAGAGAAATGGACATTCATGCAAACATTCCCCAAAGCTTTATTTACCACAATTGGCCTTGTATGACTTGTTTTATTAATTTATCCAAAATATCAATTATATCTACACAGGAGATATATACAGTAAAAGAATCTCCTTACAACAAATATCACTTTGACAAATATTTTTTCGATAGCTTAAAAAAATCCTATCATATCCCTTTGAAATAATATACACTTTAACAAATTAAGCAGTATAGAGATTTTAACCTATGCTTTACAGATATTTTTTATCGCGAGATTTTACTGTTTATATACATATATATATATATGCAAGTAGAGATTTTGTGTGTATGTCTGTGAAAAAACTTTCTTTCTTGAAAAAGAACTAAAACAAACCATAGCGTTAAGAAAAGTTTCTTTTTACGAAATTCTTTCTTTCGAGAAAATTCTTTACTTTTCTTGAAGACACCAAGGTAAATAAACGTTACGATATAAGAATAAATTGAATTTCCAAAAGCTCCTAACATTATACATGTATGAATTCACCTTAGTTATTCAGCTCCAGAGTTAGGAATTTGAATTGAAAAATGCAAAATTTTCCTTCTTCCCTGTCTTTTAGTTTGAAACAACATAAAAATGGCTCCAATATTTTTTTTTCTTCTACTGTTAGGATGTAGAATATTTACTCATTTCCTGAAACACCAAATGAGAAGTTTTACCCAACTACAAAAAATTAGCTACTTTGCCTCCTCTCAATGGTAAACTGATTAGGAGAGATTTTTGGAAATGTAAGGATTTATGAAATGTACTTCAATATACTATAGCAAACAGAAAAATACTAATGATAGTTATTGACTACCAAAATTCATCATACAAAAGTGTAACGTATATAACCAATTAATAATAACGGTTACTAATCAATATTATACATAAATTCTGCTTAGTCTGCCATATACATAAAAATATTTAATCAAACGCAAAATTATTCAATGCTAAAACTATATTTAACATCATATTTAGATAAACAATTTAGGGATCATGCAAGTTTCTATATATTGAAATAATCGGAACATTAAATTCATTGGTAATAATTGATATTAATTGCAATATTGATATTTTATTAAATCAGAACTACTTTGTGGAACGAGCTGTAAATTTTTTTGATATTTGAAGCATCCAGAAGATGATTTCTATTAAAAGTTTTAAACATAATTTTTAAAAAATTATTTCAAATTTAATTGTTGACACAAATATTTATAAAATCTAAAATCTTCAATATTATTCAATTTTAAGAAACTACAAATATGAAATTCAAAATTAAAAATAATTTTGTGTTGTAGTTTTTACATTATGAATAAAATTAGAAAGAAAAATCATGAGTCAAATCTAGGTTATGAACCACTTTCTATAAGATTTTGAATAATTAAAAAAATTTTCGCTCTTTATTAACGTAAAGGAAATATGAAAGTAAACATATTTGAAAATGTATAACACATTAGAGCAGTAAAGACAAACAATAGTTCAGCTCTGTGTGTATAGATCTATGTATTCTACATAGTATGCTAAAAATTTGTTTAGCAAATAATAAAGCTGAAAACCCATATTAAGAAATTTCTAATAATATACGGAAATGTATATAAATTGTTTTGTAAAGCCTTGTATATGTCCTACAGATCTTTATATACGCCACTATTTACCTAACATTTTATGGAGGCAGAAATACACTTAAAACTTCTGAAATAAACTCCCATACTTTATTATTCATACGCCGTCATACATCCAGTTATTTACATAGCCTTGAATAAAACTTTATTTATATTCTACAAACACTTGTTAATAATATATTTATTGTAGATGACCTTGAAAATGCTTAACTCAAGTGAAAAAAAAAACTATTTAAGCAAATCCGTGGTTATGCTTATGAATTATTTTATGTAGCCAAATATATGATGTCTGGAATTTATAATCACCACTATTAGAATACAAAAAATTAATTAATCTGAAAATTGCATGGCATAACTGAAAATGCACTACAGCAACTATCTATATTTAAAAATACTTCGGAAACAGTATAGCATCAGAAAATTTTTATGTGCCCCTGCAAATGAATGATATAGGCTATGCTTATCACATTCTGTATTATGTACCTTATAAATAAAATGCCATAATGCAAATTTAAATTGACTAAAAGCATAAATCCAACACTTTGTTCGAATTTCAATACACAAATTAAAAACTTAAAACAACCTTATAATGCATAAATTACATAAACATTAAGCCCCAAATATGCACATACGGCCATTTTAATGATATTCTTATTACCTTCCTCAGTGTGAAAAAAAAAAGTGCAAGTGGGGGCTTATTTATACGTAATATGTGAGTTATAACGTTGTTTGAGGTTTTTAACTTGTGTATTGAATTTCACACAAACTATTTGATTTATGCTTATAATCTGGCTGCAACGGGGCCATTTAGTCTTAAAATTAGTAATTTTAACTTTTTCTTTTTGGGTGAATAAGGGTTTTAATTATTTATTGTGGTTTTATCATGTCTTTAGCCAATAGTTTTAGGAAACTCCAATTTAAACAATTAAAATTTCTTAATCATTTACGGTTTTCAATCAATTGCAGACGTCACGGAAATATTACTGCGTTTATTTCAGTTATTAGGGATTTATTTGAATAAACAAGAATAAATATTGTTTTATTTAATTCTCGCTTATCTCTTCTAAGAGCGCACATTCAGGATATTCACACACATTAAGTCAAAATTCTAAAAGAATTGTTACAGACTACATCTTTCTTCTGCTGATTCCTATGATTTTTCATCTTTTAATAAAACATCTTGTCATAAAGCATACTTGTCTGCTATTACCTATAAAATAAGTCTGGAAAAGAAGCGTTTTATTCCCAGGAATTCTGAAATTTTGCCTGTAGTAAACAATAATATTGTGGTAAATTTGTCTGACTTTGAATCTAATGCTTTAAAACTAAACAGCAATTTTGAAGTTAGTAAAAATTCTGATATTCCAAAATTAAGTGCTTCTACTGAAAGAACTTTCAAATTTAATGCTTTGATCCCATGCAAAAAGATTCCATTATGCATCGTATTAAAAATAATGTTGATTTAAGTGCAAGGCTGAACCAGACTAATTTGAACAATTCAATAAAAAATTCTCTCAAAACTTTTAAATTTAATCCGGATATCATTATAACTAAAGCAGACAAAGGAAGTCAAATTGCGGTACTTAATAATACTGATTATATTCTAAATGTCAAGAAATTAAATAATAAGGGTCCTTACATCAATGTTAAAAAGATCCGTCCACCTCTGAACTTAACACCTTCACGACGGGAGCCTCTTACAAAATTTTTAAAGTTTTGTCACCAGTTTTTAAATGCAGAAATTTGTGTGTTATTAAATCGATAAAATGCTCCAATTCAATAGTTCAAATTTTACAGTAAAATTTTCCTGGTGAGAATAAACAAGGATTCTTAAGCCTTTTTGCGGCACCTATACGCATCGCTCGTAACCAAGGAGTTAATAACATAAAATCTGTGATGAATTTATCAACATTATTGATGATTCTAGCAAACTTTTTCTCATACCTTCTTGTGCAAAATGAGCTCGTTTATATGCCTACGCTAAAATTCATAAACCTGATATTTTAATCTCGCCTTATTGTTTCCGGTATTGGTACTGCGTCCTATAAACTTGGAAAACATTTAGTTTCCAGGTTCCCCCCCCCCCCTCATTGTTAACAACATTTATGCGTCTAAAAATTCCGTTCAATTTGCTAATAGACTTCCTAACCTCAATCCAACAGGCTATATTATGGTTTTGCTCGATGTTAAATCTGTTTTCACAAATCTTCCTGTACAAGCTGCTTTAGATTGTTTAAGAGAAATATTGAAGTATTTTCACTATTTTCAGTATGAAATTGATAAACTTTTTTTTTTTTTTTTTTTTTTTTTTTTTTAACCAGCATTTGTTTGTCTCAAAATACTTTTGTGTTTCAAGGAAAGTTTTATAAAATGTCGGAAGGTTTAGCTCTTGGCAATTCTTTAAGTCCAGTTTTAAGTGATATTTATATTCATTTTTTTAAGAAAAATTTTTTTAATTAATGAAATTTCCATTTCATATACGTTAAGTAGATGATTCTTTTACATTGCTTGATTTTCCTAAATTAAATGTTGACACTATGCGCGATTTATTTAACCCATATTTCACCATCGTCCTAAAAATAGGACACCATGTATGAATGGCCTTTATATAAATTCTTTTGAGTATTTTAATTCAAATTAAAGGCGATATATTTTTAAAAGTGTGTTAAGTATATCCCTGCTCTTATTGTTAGTTTAAATCAATGTTAAATAATTGTTTTTAATTTTTCAAAATGGTGATTTTTTGAAGATTTATTTCTTACACATTCAATACATTATTTTTTAAAAGATTTTACTATTAAAAATAACGGTTATATAAATTTATTGAGGTAATATTCTATACTTTTCTACAGATAAAAAAGATATATTAAAAATATGTATCTAAATGGTCTATTTTCCTTATATTTCATACTGTCCTAAAAATAGGACGATGGTATAATCCACTGATACATAATCCCTACATTAAGTAATGGGAATAATCCATTCTTCTTTGTGATATTCCAAACATTTGTACGGATAATCTTTAAACAGTTTCTCTAACACTTGCAGATCACGTGTATCTGCAGGTGTTAGGTATACGTGCCCTGCGTGGTCACGTGTCAGACTGGTTTGTGTGAGGGGATTCCCCGTGTAAGAAAGTAAAAAAAAATGCATTGTGAAATTATTGTGTACGTCGTTTCTCTTTGCTTCGTTTCGGAAACTACTTAGATTCTAATGCTTAAAAATGTCTCGTCAATTTTTAACTACGCAGGAAGCCTTGGACTTTTTGTGGGGTTTAGATGATAGTGATTTTGAAGACAATGACAATGAATTAGTTATTGTACCTCTAGATCCTGATTTAATGAGTGACACAGAAGACATTGATGATTCATCTGTAAGGAAAGTAGAAGAAATCATGTGTGATGAAGTAGATTCTACAGAGGTTGCAGGAACGATTGAAATTTTAGTTCCAAATAGAAATGAAAACATTTCTGTAAATCCGAAATGGGAAAAATGCGAACCTAAGTTCGAACGTGCCCCAAAAGTATTTCCTCATGAGAGACTTCAAAGAGTTAAAGATAATGTGACTGGTAAATCTCCTATTGAACTTTTTGAAATGATCTGTTTGAAAATGATTGAGCTGACGGTTGAAGAATCAATTAAATATTCCAGACAAAATAATAATCATGGTTTTGAAATAAGCATGGAGGATGAAATGAAACAATTTTTAGCAATTCTTTTCTATAGCGGTTATCATATTTTACCTCAAGAGAAAATGTACTGGGAAAATGCACCCGACACTGGAACTATACTTGTAAGTAAATCGATGTCAAGGAACAGATATTACGAAATAAAGAAATATCTTCATTTTAACGATAACTTCCGACTTGATCGGAATGATCGCTATTTTAAAGTGAGGCCACTTTATAATCTGTTAAATGAAGGCCTTAAACAATTTGGAGTATTTTCGGAATTTTTAAGTATTGATGAAAGAATGGTTAGATACTTTGGAAAACATGGCTGTAAGATGTATATAAAAGAAAAACCAGTCAAATTTGGATATAAATTATGGATGCTAACTTCTTTCAACGGATTCCCGTATTATATTATACCGTACCAAGGTGCAAAGCAGAATAAAACAGAACCTGCATCTATCGACAATATACCATCAACATCCAAATACCAAGCTATGAAAACTCTAGAAGGGCAAAATAAAAAAAATCCAAAGGTTAAAAAGAATCAACCATGTCAGAAAAAAGTGAATGAGCCATTATCTCACACAGTTGTCCAGAACTTGCTGTCAATAATTGCAAATCCTGAGATACATAAAATTTACATGGATAATTTCTTTACTTCCCATGAACTGCTATCCATTCTGGCAACCAAGAACTTCTTCGTTACAGGTACTGTTAGAGAAAATAAAATCTCTAAGTATCCACTTATGTCTTAAAAAGCAATGTCGAAATTAGAACGTGGATTTTCTGACAGCAGATTCGATACAAGGAACAAAATAGCCGCAGTTCGGTGGAATGACAATCGGGTTGTTTCTGTAATCACTAATTTCGAAGAAACAAAAAGTATCTCAACAGTAGAAAGAAGAGTAAAAGGTGGTAGAAAACAGGTAAAGATACCTGCGTGCATTACATTCTACAATAAATACAAAAATGGAGTTGACTTGTTTGATAATCATGCAGCATCTTACTTTACTTCAATTAAAGGGAAAAAATTGTATTGGCCATTATTTGTTAATGCATTTGAAACAGCGCTTGTTGCTTCATGGAAGCTCAATCAGTTATTTGGAGAAAATAGTCTGAGCCTGCTTGATTTTCGAAGGTACATAACAGTTGCCTATTTGGGGATTTCTATTGCAAGAAAACCATCTTACAGAAAATTGGGTCTTCAACAGAGTAATGCAGATTTTTTAAGGATTCAGAATGAGCATGTGTTGATAAAACACCCAGAAAACTGACAAAGAAGATGCCAGCTAAAACCTTGTACAAAAAAACCAACCGCAATATGTAAAAAATGTAACGTCGGACTATGCTTAAGGTGTTTTGTCCCATTCCATTCATCTAATAATGAATATCAGTGGATTATACCATTGTCCTATTTTTAGGACAGCCTGTACCAATCAAGCTAACAAAAAATTGGTAAGTTTTTTGATTTTGTGTGTATACATAGGCTTAATGAAGCATATATTTAAGATTTTATTTAAAAATAATATTTCTTTCAATGCTTGGTACGATATGGGTTAATTAAATTGACCCATACGTTCAGTTTACGTTGAAATTTAAGCTTCTCAATGTCTAGCTTTTTTATATGTCCTAGTAATTCGTAATTCTTATGAATTTTTGGCAATAGGTTACCGAAAACCTTTTACTGCAAATTTGCCTCCTCATTATAGATCCAACCAACCCTATCCGATACCAAAACGTTACAGCTACCAATACTCTTATTTTCCGGGCGCGTAAAATTTGTTCAAATTTTGAGCTATTTAATTGTGAAATTAGCTATTTTAAAGCGAACGCCATCGATCTTCAATTTAGCTTGAATATCATTAACCGTATTTTATTTAAATCTCTGACAATCAATGATTCTATTCCAGCAAAAAAAAATAAACAAATAAATAAATAAATAAATAAATAAAAAATAAAAATGTTTTTGTCTCATCTTATTTACCTAAAGTCAGTACAAAAATTTCTCGTATTCTAAATAGGTTTAAAGCATAGGTTTAGCATAATTTAGTAATTGTATTTTTATTTTATAATTTAAAAATAAATAAATAATAAAAAAATCGTGGAAAAAATAAAATATTTCAGTTATATGTTTTAAAATGAAGGACACTTTTTCCAAATTCAATTTTTTTTTGCCATTATAGCTAATTGAATATATTTAATACATCTATAATTTAATTCTTGCCTTTTTCATTCCTTTATGAGAAAAAAAATAAATAGTGAAAACTGATGTTTAAAAAGTCAACATTTTTTTCATTTTTTTGGAGACGAATAAAAGCTTTTAAAAGTTTTAAACTCTTTGGTATTACAGATAAAAGTGTATATTTTAAGTATACGGAGTTTTATTCTTGCTTTCAGTTTATTTTTGCTTCAAGAATACTTTAAATTTGTATAGAAGAAAAACGATTTTCTTCTTAAAATAACTGTATTTTAATCTTAAATTCAAGTAGCAAACATAGATGGCAGCACACATCTTTTTTAGGAAAAAATTTGCAAAAAAGCGCGTGTTTTCAAAGCAAAATTGTCTTTAGAATGTCTCAAATATTAGTTTTTTGAACCCATTTTTGTTATGTTAGAAATTAAAAAGGCAGTATTGAAACTTTTTTAGTGTGTCATGAACTTATTAATTCTTATGGACGCGTAATATTGTTGATGTAGGAGTTGTCCTTTAATTATTTTTTGAGGTAACATAAGAGGAATAATTATGATTTTATCATTTTTTGTAAGTTTAAAAGTGTTTTAAAAGTTTTTTTGAAGATGACGGAAATGAATAACAACTTTGAAACTTTGAGAATTCGATCTTCATACATAGTATCGCAAACAATGCGAAATCGAAGCTATAAAATCTACCCGATAATATAGACATCGTCGTTTTACGTGTGAAAAATAATTTAAATATCTTACAAAAAAATGAAGCTTCAAAACATTTTCACTTAAAACTTAACACAAATTTTATTCCAGAATAAATTCTACTACTCTTTTTTTATCATTGCTCGTGAGCATCTGCGAAAAATAAAACCACGACCATGGAGTCACCATGAAAGTGCGGACACTAAAGCAATTATAAATATTAATCTAATTCGCGACACATAGTACTACATCTTGCATCAATTTCACAGATGTTTTAGGTAGATTTCGTAAGAAATACTACCTATTGCAATCGCAACAGTTTATATATCTATCTATCTATCTATGTATCTATATATATATCTCACTTTTTTATGGACACGATAACTTTTATAATTCTTCACCAATCTCCACCAAACTTGTACATAAAATCAAAGGGGATAAAATCTTGGCTAAGTTTGTTAATGGGCAAAATCGGACCAAGGGAGTCGGAATAGGGGGCGTTTTTGTGAAAACCGAAAAAACGCCATAACTTCTTAATTAAAGTAGATATCGAATCGGTTTAAAGTTTATATTACTTCTTAAAAATGGGCCAAAAGTATATGCATGACAGAATTTTGATAAATTTAGAAGTGGGCTCAAGGGGCGAAAAAAACAGGGATTTTGAGAGAAAAAAATTCATAACTTCATCAATTTTCAAGATATCAAGTCCAACTAAATTTTTAGTAAATGTTCTTAAAATTATCTAAAACTTTTGTATTTACAAGTTTTTGATAGGACCAACTTTTACCGACGAAAAAAATTAAAATCGAAAAGAAAAAGGGCGCTGAAAAAAGAGAAAAATCCATAACTCCGTCAATTTTTAAGATATCAAATCTGATTAAATTTATTTTACATCTTCACAAAAATATCTACAACTTTTATATTGACAGGTTTTTTATAGGATCAATTCGTATAGCAAAGAGAAATTAAACAAAAATAGGAGTTGGAGAAAAAACCTCAAATCCAAACTGCTTATATTCTGACTCATTTTTAAATTCATTTTTGATTTTAAACGCATCCAAATGGTAGATCCTCTTGCTTAGAAACTGTATAAAGTGACGCATTGGTCAATTGTCTGATAAAGACAGAATATATTTCAAAAAAGGCTACCAAAAAGGGTATTTTGAACAGAATTTCCGAAAGTCATCGGGACTGAAAATTGAAGGAAGTATTCAAATAAGAAATAGCGTTTTTTTTCTGACTCGTTAATAAATCCATTTTTGTTCTCAAACGCATCCAATTTACAGATCCTCTTATTTAGGAACTATATAATGTGATGCATTGGTCAGTTTTTTGATAAAGACGGAATATATTTCAAAAAAGGCTACCAAAAAGGGTATTTTGAAAAGAATTTTCCAAAATCATCGTGACTGGTAATTTAAGGAAGTGTTCAAATAAGAAATTGCGTTTTTTTCTGACTCGTTTTTAAATCCATTTTTGCTCTCAAATGCATCCAATTTACAGATCCTCTTATTTAGGAACTATATAATGTGATGCATTGATCGGTTTTTTGATAAAGACAGAATATATTTTGAAAAAGGCTACCAAAAAGGGCATTTTGAACAGAATTTTCCGAAGTCTTTGTGATTTGAAAATTTAAGGAAGTTTTCACATAGCAAAGTGCGTTTTTTATGACTCGTTTTAAAATCCATTTTCGCTCGCAAACGCATCTAATTTACAGATCCTCTTATTTAGGAACTACATACTGTGACGCATTGGCCAGTTTTTCGATAAAGATAGAATATATTTTTTAAAATGCTGTCAAAGTGAATATTTCGCACAAAATTTTCCGAAGCAATCATGATTAAAGAATTAAGGATGTGTTCAAACAACAAATCGGTTATTTTATGACTCACTTTTAAATTCAATTTTTTTTCTCAAATGCATTCAACTGACAGTTTTTAGGAGCTGTATAATGTACTGTTTTGATCGATTTTTTTTTTATAAATTCAGAATCTATGTCAAAATTTGTTGTCAAAACGTACATTTGAGCTGAATTTTTCTTAAGATGATTCTGATAAAACCAGTTTTTGCAGAAAAATGAAATTAAAAATTTTTCATAAACGGCCAAATGAAGTTATTAAACTGGGTTTATCTCTAATCATATATATTTTTTGTTGAAATGAGCACTCTTCGAAATCTAACTCCGCCTATAGGCCCAGCCGACAGGGATTTTTTTTAAATCCTTTGATTTTAATAACATTTCAAAATTTTTAAAAAATTACAAAATTTCAATATTTACAACCAATTTATGATTAATTATGATATTACCAAATTATTGTTACTCAATAAATATAAAGATTGATATTCAGAGATTTCAATATTATAAAAAAACTTCATTTTTGTTAAATAGTTTTCAAAATATAGAACTTGAAACTTGCAACTTTCGACGATTATCCGCAAGCCATTCTATATCAATATTTTTTAAACGTCCAAAATTGATAAAATAATTTATTTTTTCGTCAAAATATTGTGCACACATACATTTGAATATGAAATGAACACGTATCTCAAATTTTATTAAAATCGGATTCTATGCAGCCACGGCTTTTTTTACATTTTTGCACATTTGACATGGAATGACCCCAAAGTGAATTCATAAACGCATTGGAAATATGCTTGGAAATGTTACAAAAACCCTCTTCAACTGATGCAAAATAAGAAACTGAATCTGTTTTCCAATAATTAAAAGTCTTTTTAACTTTAGGATTTACAAATTTTAAGTCTGATTTTTTAAATACATGACCCAATAACTTATTGCTTGTTACCCCAACATAAACTTCAACGAAAAATTTAAATATGACGTCAAAATTTAGTGTAATTTTGAAAAATAAATGAAGTTTGACACAATTTTTATACCTAAACAATCCTCAAGAAAATTTCACGTATTTAATTAAGTATAAGATAATATTGATAACTGATAATTGGTAGACGCATATTTATATGATGCTTCGCGAAAGAGTAATAAAACAACTTTAGGATTTTTTAGGAAAAGAGAAAGAGGGAATATCGGGTACGCCATTCTAGAGTGCTTAAAATGACTGACTCTAGTTATTGTAGGACTTCGTTAATATGCTGATTAGTTTATTTAGATCAGTTTAATTTCTCAATGTTTTTCTTTCAAAATGAATCTTTCTTGTTAGCAAAATGAGATACAAATTTTGATTTATTAATACTAAGCTTAAAGTGTCGAAAACTTATTTTTTTATAACAATATGACAAAAATGAATTGTTATCTAAATATAAAGAAAAAACATACACGATAAAAAAGAATGTATATTATTGAAACTTCAATTAATACATTTCATTCTGAATGAAAGACATTTTTTTTGGAAAACATCTTAGGATAATCAATTATTTGCTCTCAGACTATCAAAGCCTGAGAGCTTATATGCCTCTCGGTATGTGTGTATAACACGATAACTCATAAAAAAATGTTCGATTTACTCTAAATTTTGGATATAGGTTTATTCTTATAAGACGTTGCCCTGATTAGTTTTGTGAGTTTATTTGATAAGTATGACGGGGGAAGCAGGTTAATGGCCCTTCCCTTAATTTATATAAATGCTTTTTTATGCAGAATCAACAGATTTTATTGAAATTTTAGGTACAGGATCATTCTGATGAGACGTTTCCATGATTAGTTTTGGGAGTTCATTGGATAACTATAAGAAATGGAAACGGGGCTATCAGCCACCTGAAATTAGATAAATGAGTTTTTCATGCAGAAATACCAAATTTCATTCGAATATTAGATATAGGATCGTTCCGATGAGGACACATCCGTGATTAATTTGGAAGTTCATTGAATAAGTATAACAAGAGGACGAGAGGCTGACTCCCATTCCTCCATTCCTTAATTTAGATAAATAGGTTTTTCATACGGAACTATCAGATTTGATTCAAATTTTACGTATGGGATCATTCTGATGAGGTGCCTCCGTAATTAGTATTGGATGTTCATTGGATAAATATAAAGGGGAAATGCGGGTAACCCCCCTTCACTTAATTTAGGTTAACTTAGGTTAATTTCCCGCAATATTTATCGATTTGCTACAAATAGTGGATATACGTTCATTCTAATAAGATGCTTGCCTAATTTGTTTTTGGAATTCATATGATAAGTATAAAGGGAGATAGGGGGACTCCCTCATGTAAATGTTTTTTCATGCAGAATTAACCGATTTGCTTAAATTTTTGGATACAGTTCATAGTAATAAGACGCTTCCCGGAGTATTTGAGGGGTTCTTTTGTTAAGTGTAAAGGGGATGCTGGGAATTACTTCCCCTTAAGTTAGCTAAATTGTGTTTTATGCAGAATTGTCCAAATTGCTTGATATTTTGGATCCAGGTTCTTTCTGATAAGTTGAATTTATGTATAATTTTGGTGGTTTAATGATTAATTATAAAGGAGGATTGGGGGATAACTCTTCTTAAATTACATAAATGGGTTTTTATGCAGAATTATCCGACATGTTTCGAAATCTGGATAAAGGTTTGTGAGGGAGTGACCTTTGCATAAAGGCACTTTAGTATTTCTGAGATCGTGACGTCAACAATTTAACATGTGTAAGCGTAAAAGCGACATCTACCCTCTCTTTTACTTTAACTTTCTAGAGTGTGTGTGTCTCTTTCGGATTCTGCAGTTAGGCTCGCAGTTAGTAGTAATATGTAAATTTGAAGAATCTCAGTTTGCAGCATATAAAAGCTTGGGGTTTGAGTATGTGTGGTGTCTCTGGTGATAGCCAGCAGAGCATTAGTCAGCTAGCAGTGGTGTCTCTGGCGATAGCCAGCAGAGTGTTCTAGAGATATTAGTCAGCGAAGTGTGTTTCCCGCTGGTATCTAGCAGATTGCAAGTAGCATCGAGCCTCCAGTGAGTTGTGAAGGAGTTTTTGGTATTCGGATAGAGAAGTTGGCCGATGGTAAGAAATTTAATAGTAATGGCATTTGATTATCTCAAAGTGAATAAAGGATATCTACAGCCACGGTCTGTCTAATTAGATTTTATCTAGCAGTTTAGCCGAAGATAGCTGAGAAGTAATCAGAGTTGCCCCGATTGAGCTAGTTCCGGTGCTGTGAGTATGCGTTTAGTCTTTTAGTAGTATTCTCAGTTGTGAAAATTAAGACTTGCTCCACTTCCCTTAAGCCCTTATCGTTTTTAATAAACTGTGTTTTTATCTTAATTCCTGAGTATGTCTGCATTTAACTCCCAGCACGAGCACCCAACCGTTACAGGTTTATTATATGATAAGGCGTATCCCTGATTAGTTTTGGAGGTTCAATCATTAAATATAAGAATGAAAACGGGGTAAGGTCTATTTCCTCCCTTAATTTTTTTTTCGATCAGCATTATTATATAAGCTGTAATATACAATTAGTGTGCATAACCTGTGAGCTCAATGTCATCAGTTTAATTGGGCAATATTCTTTTTATTTTTTAAAGTAACGCAAGACTTATGGAACACATAAGACAGAATTTATCAAAATTATTTTTTGGAAGGAAAAGTTTTGGTTTCATTTATGGAAATAAAGTCAGTAAAAGTTTTGACAGACGAAAATAATTTAAACGTCCCTAATTCAAAACTTTAGCATTTAGAAATTAACGTTACTGATTTGCATATTCACCATGCTCAGATTTCAAATTTCAAAATGCAAATTTCTCTCCGTCTTCTCTAATTTCTCTTCTAAAACAACTTTAAATATATCTTCGCGAAACTTTACTTATTTCTTTTCATGCGATTGAGAAAGTTTATTCGTTTCTTTTTCCATAGAAATAGTAATTTTGTTTTACTCAATGACAACAAAATCATAGCTGTAGCTTAACATAATTATTCATGTTTAGTCTACCACAGAATGATAAACTGAAACTAAGAGAAACCTTGTGAATGCCCATCTGGGAAAAGGTGTGTATTTTATTTTTCGGATTCTAGTGGGAGGAGGTTATGAGAGAGGTGTAATGAAAATACATTTAAATGGTTCTGCTATGTTACTCCATGGTGAAAAATTAATTTAATGAAGTTAAGAATTAAAAAAATTATATCGTGTGATTTGAAAAATGTGGTAAATATATACATATATATATTAACAATTCCAGCAAACTGAATAAAAAATTAGCATTATTTGTTTTATTTTATTAAAATTGTAAAATGATAATAATATTAAAAAACATATATTGTTTTGCTTTTTATTTATAATAATTAAAAATAAACGATCTGAAAAAAAAAATGCATTTTATTTAATATATTATTTTTGTAGCAGAATTATTATTTTCAAGTCATGCAATGGTCGGATTAAGGACAAAATGGTTAACGAATTCAGTCACGAAATGCTCTGATAACGAACACGTGTTCTGTTAACAAAAACATCACAAAACAAAGCTAAGATAAAATAGCACTGTATTTCAGATTTCCACGGCTGTATCTAATTTCATCTATTGTTGACACAGAGAAAATTGTAACAGTTATATACTTATGGCACGATATGATATATGAATGATATAAACCGTGATATTATGGTGTATCCTCCTCAGTCCTGAGACAAATTTTACGTGACACATCAAAAACCAGTTTAAAATTAATATAATACATTTTCAAAGATGCATCAGTCTATATATCAATGCTTCTGATATGCACACATGAACTTAAAAAATTCTAGATGTAATTTTATCAAATTTAGAAGGATTTAAATTAATTCAGAGTTTTTTTAGTGTAGCCTACAGGCGACATCAGGACTAAGCAGGGTTAATATAAACAGCTATATACCTATGACTATTACAAAATTACACAAAAATACACAATTATGATTATACACAAAATTAGCATCCGTTCTTCGGATTTATTTATTTATTTACTTATTTACTTTTTTGTGAAACTGTTAAGGTAAGATTAATTTTCATTATTTTTACTGATTACTTAAAAAAATTAACGTAAAAAAGTTGCATAGTATTAAGCAAATAGAACTAATTAACTTAAGTTCATTTAGCTGCAAAATATAGCCATGCAATATTGTAAAATCTTAATTGTGTACATATATGGAACACCATAAAATATGAAATTATAGCTGAAAATATGAATATTAATTTTTTTAACTATTTTTTTCATTATTAGACCTATATATGGATATTAATTTTCTTTTTATTTGGAAAAAAACCTCGTGAAACTAATAATACCGATAAAAACAATCTTTTAAGCATAAATGACCATTAATAATTAGGATAAATGACATAAACAAAAAAATTATGTTGAATCAATTTTTCATAAATTTATAATAAGCATTAAAGACTGCATATGGCATTAAGTAACATAAAATAAGCTTTTCCCAAACAAAATGTCTAAACCAATAAAACACAAGAGTGAAAAAAAAAAAGAAGAAGAAGAAGAAAGAAAGAAAAGAATGAAAGAGGTCCATAAAAACTTCTTTCAATATAGTTTATGGCGGTATTATAATACCTCGATTTCCTTATTGATTTTACAATTTGGTATATGTCTTTGCTTTTGTGATATCTTTATTATTAATATGATATGTTATTTTACTTTATTTTTTATAATTCATCGTATACGTGGAGACTTCTTTAAAGTTTGTTGATTAATACTAAAATTTCGTTGATTATGAATAATGGAGAAAATTTTGTTATTTTCTTAATTATGGTAATTACTTTTTGTAATATAAAATAAATAAGATTACACCAATAGAAATTATCCAGAGCATTTTGAAATTTCTATTATATATGATATTTTTGTTTCTAATTTATGAGTTTTTTCTCATTAAAATATATCATTATATCGAAAGAAAATTATCAATCGTTTTTCCTTTGGGAGCCCACATGCATACATTTTGCCTTGGTGTCTCAATGTTTTTAATAATTCATAGGCAGCATATGAAAATTTATTATAAATAAGTTTTTCTGGGAAAGATTAGTTTCACATAAGTCAATATTTTAAACATACGCCAGAGAAAACAAACAAATAAATAAATAAATAAAATAAATAAATGAATAAAATTTACAGCAAAAAAATTCATTTCAATTTTTTTCATATATAAAGTGTGTTACAAAACATGTTTTTTTTTCAGTAAATTCTTAAATTTTTAAAATCATCAGTATACTATAAAATTTATAATTACATTTATTATATTATTGTTTTATAACTTCTCCTTTTAAAATGATGTCTATACAATAGAAATAATTTCATATTTATTTTCAAGTATATATGTATATATATATATATATAGTATATATATATATATAGCTTATGCATATATGTATCGCTTATGCATTAAGGTATAAGTTTCTAATCCTTTGCTGCATCATATGCAACGTTTAGCACGTGCCTAAAAATTTTAGAACTTTCGTTATGTGCCATCAGTTTGGCAAATATCGTCTCTATTCCTGACGAAGAACAAGCTAAACAATGAAATAACACTTATTTTGTCCATTTAAAATGGCTGCTCTACACACAAAATTAGATTTTTTTCTTCGGAAAAAAGTAATTTCGATCAAGCTATTAAGGTAAGATTTACTTGCATTATTTATTTTTGTAATATTCTTTAAAATATTAATATAAGAAAATTTGCATAAAATTAAGCAGATAGGATTAAATAATTTAAGCTCATATAACTGCAAAATGTATAAATACAATATTTTAAAATCCTAATTGTGTACATATGGCAAACACCATAAAATATTAAATTACTGCTGAAAATTTGAAAATTATTTTGTTAATTATTTCCCTATTAAAGAAAAGGGAATTACAGTTAGATTGGCGCTGCGCGCTACGTAATTTCTTTACTTCAACTTCCACCTTCAGAACATTTTGGATGTTTTGACCAGAATGCAACAGCATGTTGTTTTTTAGCCTGAAATAATTTGTTACGATAGAAAAGATGTGACTTTATTGTAAACATAAAGCAAAAACGAAAGCGGAGTATTATGTCTTCCAATGGAATGGTTTTTAATCTGTAAATATTTATAAAAACTACAAATAGTTAAACTCATTAAATGTTTAGTTAAAGAAATGTTCAGCGCAAGGATCCATCCTGTTTCGATTTGACTCTGATACGCATTTTCTTCTTGTTGATTTGTTCTCCAAACAACATAATTTATTTTAGAATGTTTTTAATAGATGATTTATGATTCACGTATTAGAAATAAGATTCACTTGTCCTTGATGCCATTGATTATCTATTTGATATTTTTTTCACCATTATTCTTACGAGGTGGAACCCGTCGAAATTCGACGGAAGAAAATCTTTAAAAAGGAACTGGTTCATTAAATTATAATAAATATACAAAATTAACTACGGTAAAAAATGCATCTTACATTGATTAGTCTACCTCACAAACAAATATTATAAAAAATACATCTTTTATTAATCAGTCTGACTCTAAAACAAATATTATTTTAAGCTAAGATTAACAAAACTCAGTTGTCTAAATTTCTAAAATTAAACTTTAATCGCATATAAAATCAGTAAAATATAATAAAGATCAGCTATTAAGATGAATTTTTCAATTGAAACTCTTATATTTGGTATAAATGCGAATGAAAAAAACGAAAGTTATTCCAAATTGACACGATCATAGAATTTCACGCGAAATTAAATCCTGTCACAATTTTCATCCTCTCAAAATTTAAACACGTACTTCTCATGTCCGTATTCACCATTTAAAAAAATGGTACTTTAATTTGATCATTTTAAAATCACTTTAACTCAAAACTCGAGGTTTATTTAACTGATGAATAAAAACGAAATAAAACCGAAATTACGGAATTTTACAACAGACGATATTGCAAAGTATACGAATATTAATTTCTATTTTTTTCCAATTTTAAGAGAAAATGTAATGATTCTGTTGCCACAATTACAAAATTGGTACTAAATGCTATAAAAAAATTAATATCTCAAAAACAAATTGAGATAAAGCATTCAAACAAGTTGCTTTTAAAAGTACATTTTTTTTTCTTTATACGACGGTGTAAAAATCAGAAATATGCTAAGTTTTAAAGTATAAAATTTGCAGTAGCGAAAAATACAAAACTGAAATCGCATGGGAAAGTGTTGCCATTCGCAAAATGACGTATGCGTTACTCACAGATACGTTTGGCCTTTATAATATAGATATAATTATTCGAGCAATATATAGATTTAGTTTTTTTTTTTTTTTTTCAAGAAAATTTGTGCAGTATATAATTAAATAAAAAAATATCAATATATAGATTTTATTTATTTATTTATTTATTCAGAAAAATAAGAAAATTTGTTCCTTAAAGGGTTATAACCAATAAAAAAATCTTTTAAGCAACCATTGAAGTAAAAAGTGTTTTTAAAACTATCGGTTAAAAAAATACTCAGAATGAATGACATAAACATAAAATACATATTAAATCAATTTTTCATAAATAATGAAAGCATTAGAGAATATATCTAGCATTAAGTACATAAAAATAAATTTTCCCCCAAAAAATATCAAAACCAATCGAATAGAAATGTATAAAAAAAATCGAAAAAAAAAGTGTAAAAGAGGTCTACAAAAACTTCTTTCAATATAATTTATCGCGGTGTTATAATACTTCGGTTTCCTTATTGATTTTGCAATTTGAGATAAGCCTTTGGTTTTGGGATTGTTTTAATCTATTTTTTTATAGTTTATGATATTCGTGGAAGATTTTTTTAAATGTATTAATTAATTCTTAATTTTATTCAATAATGTAACGGAGAAAGTTCTATTCATTTTCTTATTATAAAAATTAGTTTTTATAGCATGTAATAAAAAAAGATTATAGGATTTGAAATGGTTTTGAGGATTTTCAAAATTTCTATTATACGTGAAATTTTTGTTTTTAATTTGTCGTTTTATCTTGTTGAAAAGTAACATGATATCTAAAGAAAATCAACAATCCTTTTTCCTTTTCGAACACAAGTGGGCGTATCTTTGCTTTGATGCCATAAAATATTTAATATTAATATTTTATAATATCAATCATTTATACGCAACATTTAAAATTAAATATAAATAAGTTTTTTTAAAGATTTTTGTTTCACATTTGCTAATATTTTAATAGACATCAAACAAAAAATAAATCCTTAAAATTTACAAAAAAATTTCACTTCATTTTTTATTTTTTCAAATGTAAGATTTTATTACTTAACATGTCTCTCCAATAAGCTCTTAATTTTCTAAAATCAATATTAAAAAATGTATAAGTGCGTTTATTGTATTATTAACTGTCTATCATTTCTATTTTTAAAATAATGTCTGACCAACAGTAATATTTTCATATTTATTTAAAAAGATAAAGAAACATCACTTTTGTATTTTAAAAAAAGTTTTTAAAATCAATCAAAAAGATCATTTAGACAAACATATAAGAATATATATTTTTTTAAATATCCCTCTGCTAAAAAGTACTCTTTAAGCTGAATGGATAAAAATTAATTGCATATTAAGGATTAGACATGGCATAACATACATAAAACATAAACTTTTTTAGAATGAAACGTCGACCAATTCAATAAAAAAGGAAAAAAACAGAAAACAGAAAGAAAATAGAAAAAGAAAAAAGAAAAGAATGAAAAAGTTTCATAAAAATTTATTTAAATATAATTTATGTTGGTAATATATTGCTTCAGTTTCATTATTGATTTTATAATTTAGGATATACCTTTGCTTTTGTGATGTTTTTTATATTTAATTTTTATTTATTTTTTTATCATTTATCATAAACGTAGAAGACATTTTTAAAGGTAATTAATTAATACTTTACTTTTGTCGATAGTATATTGAAGAAAGTTCTGTTCTTATCCTTATTATGATAACTAGTTTTTGTTTCGTTTAAGTTGTTACACATGTTTTTTGACTAAACTCTTAAATTTTAAAAATCAGTTATATTAATTTTAGAAGTACTTTTATAGTATTACTAGCTGACTCGCTCGGCGTTGCCCGTGTTCGTGAAAGCCATGATGCATAAAAAGACCTACAATATTGACAAAAATGAAAAAAAATGGATTCTAAATGCACAAAAACTCGAAAAGTCGCTAAAAATTATTTCATAAACCGCATTAAAAATCGATGAAATTCAAAAATCGTACCAGATAAAATTTAATAAATAGATCTAAATGTTTGAAACAATTTTCTTTGTATCAGTGCCAAAAAATAGCCGCAAAATGCGAAAAAATACTAAACTAGTCGTTGGGGGGCCACCGTAATACTTACCCATCATGGCTATGTATATGAAAATAAAACATGTGAAAACTATTTATACAATGCATTGCAATTCATAAACAAAATTTAAATATTGTTAATATACATAGTAATGCTATATTAAAGAACTGCTGATGTACCAATTTCGACAAATTATATAAAACGCCAAACTACTCAAGTAGTACCGAACTGCGTAAAAGAAACATCCTTATAACTCCAAAAACAATAATTCTATAAACTAACAATTAACTGCGTCGGGTTAAGCGTCTCATTTCCAATTAAAATATACTTCTGAATTGAAATTTGAATGAAATACAGGGTCATGAAAAATCGATGAATGTGGAAAACAAGATTACAAATATCTCGGCAACTAATAATCCGATCCACTTCGTTCTATATGCAAAATATGTGTTATTTTATTGCCTTTTACGTCCATTCCTTAGAACAAAAAAATTCGAAAATTTTTATATACCTTTCATCAGAACGAATTTTTCGAGAGTCCTAAAAAAATAGTTCCGGATAATCGAGGTTGCTGATATTAAATAGGGTTCGTCCCATTCTTACATACTAACTATATACAAAATTTCAAGTCTCTATCTCAATTTGTTCGGGAGATAGAGCGTTTAAAGACAGACAGACAGACAGACAGACAGACAGACAGACAGACGGACAGACAGACAGACAGACAGACGGACGGCAAAATTTTTTTTCTAAAAATATGTTTTTCGGAATCTCCACTATCTAAAACGTGTAAATCCGTCAAAAAAAAATTTCGATTTTCAAAACGATTGCAAGACTTACCCTATACTACGTATGATGGGTAAGTAAAATCGCAATAAAAAATTCGTTTAAAATTCAAAAATCGCCACACGAAGCTTTATCTTTGTAATAAAGCTTTTCCAAAAAAGCTTTATTGAAAAGAGAACTAAATTTATTATATCGGGTTAAAAAGAATGAAACCTTTTTTCTTTCACTAATGTGGAAAAATCACATCGAATAATAAAAAGAACGGAGCATTTAAAGCATCTAATAAAAAAATCGAAAATAGGGCTTCAAGGTGTAAAATTTCATATACAGAGGTATCTTCCCTCCAAATTTTGTGACTCTATATGCAGCGGTGAACAACGCTGACACGCTCATAAACTTCTCTATTTATTATTATAGATAAATAGATTATCATTTCTACTTTTAAAATGATGTCTGAACAGCAGGAATAATTTCATATTTTTCCCCAATTACAAATAAATATCGTTTCTGTCCTTGAAACATAAGTTTTTAAATTCTACCAAAGACATATTTTAGGCAATTATTTAAATAAAAAGAAATTTTAAAACTACTTCTGTTAAAAAGTACTCTTTAAGATGAATTGACATAAAGTGCATATTCAATCAATTTTACAAAAATACTGAAAGCATTAAAGATTACATATTAAATTAAATGCATAAAAAATAAACTTTTTTCCCAACAAAAAGTCGAGGACAAATTGACCAAAAAAGTAAACATAAAATAAAAATAAAAGTAAATAAAAATAAAAACAGAGAAAAAAAAACGCCCATAAAGAAATTATTTAAATATAGTTTATCGAGCTGTTATAATACCTCGATTTCATTATTGATTTTGTGATTTGGGGAATGCCTTGGCTTTTGTAATTTTTTTAAATGCTTATTCTTTCTTTATTTATTTTTTATCGTTTATTATTGACGAAAAATACTTTTTTAAAGGTGGTTAATTAATGCTTAACATTAGTCAATAGTGTAATGAAAGAAATTCTGCTATTTTGGTTATTTTGATAATTATTAGTTTTTATAACACGGAATAAAGAAGATTACAGCATTTGAAATTATATTTAGCATTTTGAAATTTGTATTATGTGTGAAATTCTTCTTGTTAACGTATGTGTTTTCTGTATTACAAATATATCATGGTTCCTAAAGAAAATCAACAACCGTTTTTTTCCTTTGCGAGTACACACATATATATGTTGCATTGATGCCACAAAATATTTCATATATATAATTTACAATATAAAAAATTTATACGCAACATTTTGAAATTAAATATAAAAAAGTTTTTTTTGGAGAGTTTAGTATCACATCTGTTAATGTTTAAAACAAACATGAGACAGAAAATAAATCACTATAATTTACAACAGAAATTTCCACTTCAAATTTCGTCTGATATTATGTTTGTTACTAAACATCTTTTTCAATTAAATTTTGCTCTTTAATTTCCAAAATCAGCACTATCAAATGTATAACTGCAATTATTTTATTATTAACTAACTACCATTTTTATTTTTAAAGGGATGTCTGAACAATAGGAATGGTTTCATATTTATTTCCAAATACAAATAAATAACGCTTCTGTGTTAAAACATAAGTTTTTAAAATCGATAAAAAAATCTTTTAGGCAATCGTTAAAGCAAGTAAATAAAATAAATAAATAAATAAATAAAATTAATAAGTAAACTACTTCTCGGTTAAAAATTACTCCTTTAGATAAATGATATAAAACTAAAAATCATATTAAATCATTTTTTCATAAATGATAACAGCATTACGAATTAAATAAGATATTAAGTACATAAAAAATAAACTTTTTCTTAACAAAATATCAAAAACAATCGAGCAAAAGAATTCAAAAACAGAAGAAAAAAGAAAAGAACGAAAGAGGTCCATAAAAACTTCTTTCAATATAGTTTATTGCGGTGTTATAATACTTCGATTTCTTTATTGATTTTGTAATTTGGGGTATGCCTTTGCTTTTGTGATTTTTTTCTTAATTTTTATTTTTTTTTTTTATAATTTATCATATACGTGGAAAATTTCTTTAAAGGTAGCTAATTAACTTTAGTTGATAATATAATGGAGGAAGTTCTATCTATTTCCTTATTATGATAATTAGTTTTTATAACATGAGATAAAGAAGATTACAGCACTTGAAATGATCTTAAGAATTTTGAAAATTTTGCCACTAATTTATTTGTTTTCTCTAATTCAAATAAATCATAATATCTAAAGAAAATCAACAATTGTTTTTCATTTGCGAGCACACATATTTTGCCTTGATGCCACAAAACGTTTAGTATTAATAAAATATAATATTAATAATTCATGCGTAATATTTGCACTGAAAAAATGGGTTCTCAAAATTGAGTAAAAAGTACTCAATTTTAAGTACTTCACACACTTAAAATAGTTCCGATCTAAAAGTTTTAAAAACTGAGAAAGACGTACACTCATTTTTGATTCCATGGTTGTGTTCAAATATAAATCTGCCACCTGAATTTATAAATTAAAGTGAAAATATGCTAGTATTTATTTCTGGCTAGCTAGTATTTATTTTCTCAAAGGCAAACTTTCTTCGTATATAATGTGTGTTACTTAACGTGTTTTTCGAATAAGTTCTTAAATTTCAAAGATCAATGATATAAACTTTAAAAGTACATTTTATATTATTAATTGACTATCATTTCTATTTTTTAAATGATACAGGAATAATTTGACATTTACATCAAAATATAAATAAATATTGCCTTTGTGTTAAAAACTAAGTTATACTAAATTATCAAAATCTCTACCCCCACCCCCCCCCCCCCAAAAAAAAAAAAAAATCATTTCGGCAATTATTCACGTAAAAATATTTTTTTTGTAATTGTTCTTCTGATAAAAAAGTACGGTTTAAGATGAATGACGTGAACATAAAATGCATATTAAATCATTTTTTTTATAAATAATAAAAGCATCGGAGATTAGATACGTCACCGAGTCCATACAAAGTAAACTTTTTTCGAACAAAATATCAAAAACAATCAAACAGAAAAGGATAAAAAAGGAAAAAAAAAAGGGAAGAACGAAAGACTTCCATAAAAACATCTTCCATTAAAGTCACGGTGTTATAATATTTTGATTTAGTTATTGATTTTGTGATTTTTGATGCATTTTTTTTCGTTTATCATATCCGTTGTTTAAAGGTGGTTAATTAATGCTTAATTTCTGTCGATAGTGTAATTTTGAAAGTTTTGTTCTTTTCCTTATTATGATAATTAGCTTTTATAACACGAAATAAAGTAAATTACCGCATCTGAAATTATCTTGAGCTTTTTTTAAATTCATATTATATGTGATTTATTTTTATTTTTTTTTACGGATTTATGTATTTTCTCTACTTTAAATATATCATGATATATAAAGAAAATCAGCAACAGTTTTTCCTTTGCGAGACACACGCACGCATTTTACCTTGATGCGACAAAATTTTTAGTATTAAAAATTTATAATATTAGTAATTTGTACGCAAAAATTGAAAATTAAATATAAATCAGTTTTTCTGAGAGGGTGTAGTATCATATTTGTTAAGATTTTAAGCAGACATCACACAGAAAATAAATCATTAAAATTTACATCAAAATTTTCACTTCAAATATAAGGTGTGTTACTTCAAATATAAGATGTGTTACAGGTTCTTCCATTAAGCTCTTAAAATTCTATAATCAGCGCTATAAAATTAATAACCACATTTAGCATACTAACAATTGACTATCTTTTATATTTTTTAAATGATGAATAATTTCACATCTATTTCCAAATATAAATAAGTATCACTTCTGTGTTAAAACATAAGTTTTTAAATCGATCAGAAAATATTTTAGTTAACTATTTAAGTAAAAAATTTTTTTAACTACCTCTCGGTTAAAAATTACTATCTTTATGATGAATTACATATTGTGCATTTTGAATCGATTTTTCATAAATAATGAAAGCATTAGATATTAGATATGACATTAGGTACATAAAAAATAAACTTTTTTTCGACAAAAAGTCAAGACTTATTGAAAAGTACAAAGAAAAAAGGAAAAAAAAAAAAGGATCAGTAAAAAGTTATTTCAATATAGTTTATCGCGATGTTATAATACTTTGACTTCGTTATTGATTTTGTGATTTGTAGTATGCCTTTGATTTTGTGATTTTTTAAATACTTAATTTATTTTATTTTTTATCATTTATCATTTACGTAAAATACTTCTTTAAAGTGGTTACTTAATGCTTTTCTTTGGTCGATAGTATAATGTTGAAATTTCTGTTCTTTTCCTTATTATGATAATCAGTCTTCATAAAGAAAAAGACAGCATTTGTGATGCTCTTGAACATTTTGAAATATGTATAATGTACATATTATAATTTATAAGCATTTATGTAAGAATCATTTTATATGTAAAATGTTTCTTACGAATTTATGTGTCTCCTATAGTTTAAATATATTATGACTAGTATTAAAAAATACTCTGACGAGCACCAAAAAAGGTTAATATGTTTTTAAGTATGAAAAAGGGTTTGACAAGTGCTTCTGTTAATTATTGAGCATGAGGAAGGACAAGGGATCCCTTCTTGGCTACAACTCACTTCAATGCCAACTTTGAAAAAATCATATTTGCGCTTTTTCCATATGAAAGTAATTTGCGGTTCTTTAGTAGAACTTTCCACCGTGCTTTAGATGTTAACCAGGGGTGTAGTCGTAAAAATAAGATAGGATATATGCTCTAAGCAGAGGGATACCCTAGAATGTGTATACTATAAGCTTTCTTGAGAAATAATGTATATGGTGTTCTATTAAAAAGTCCAGAAGGCATACGGCGTATAACATGCACTTACATCCCTGATGTTAACTGCACTGTTCACTCTGCACTATACTACAAATAAATTTTCTGTGCAATTATACACTTAGGGCATGCTTGGTGCCAGTGCATGAATGTGATGCAGGAACTAGGTTTTTGGCACTGTGTCGTCTTCCCTTACATTTATGTCTAATTAAGCTGCACCTTTACTGGTTATGTCTTTACACTATACATTTTTATAGTAACTGCGACTGATTTGTTTTCACGGAAAAAGCGCAAATATGATTTTTTAAAAGTTGGCATTGAAGTGAGTTGTAGCCAAGAAGGAATCCCTTGTCCTTCCTCATGCTCAATAATTAACAGAAGCACTTGTCAAACCTTTTTTCATACTTAAAAACATATTAACCTTTTTTGGTGCTCGTCAGAGCATTTTTTAATACTAGTCATTTAATTTTTTGATAAAAACTGAAGATTTTCTAATATCTTAAAAAGAAAAATAACTGCTGCTGTCAAAATTTATAAAATGATAACAACAGCATAAAATTTTGATGTATCAGAATAATTATAAAAGTCATTGCATTCCTATATAAAATGCATGATAAGAAAAATAAACCATGGATTTGAACGAAAAAAGTACAGAACTTTATTAAAAGAATTAAAAGCCATACCAATTAAATATATTCAAGGTAATTTCTCAAATAAAACATTCACAACTAGAAAAACTCTAGAAATTGAATAACAATTAACATAAGAATATTCCCGAAGGAATAATAATTTAACACAAAAGCATTTCTAAATAAAACGAACTTACATCCGACGGGATTTGAACTCTATACCCGCTGCTGAGCAGCCAAATGTCTTACCACGAGAGTCCTAGTTTAACACCAGAGATGTTGCAAATTTTGCTATAATACCTATATAAATACCAGCATAAGTCTTGTGACTGTCATCAACAGCTCCGATCTGATTGTTTTATTTTTTATATGCCCGACGGCTATTTTCCTACTTTTATTTTAGCTACTCGAAACAATCGCCAAATAGGTTTCCTTCGCCATAATTTCATTTTAAATATAAAGCTGTCACTAGCTTTATTTAAAATACATGACTTTCATTAAAAAACACATAAATTAAAAATACATCCCTATAAGCAAACCAATATTGGCCCAACGTTGCGCCAATATTGGTTTTCTTGGAAATATTTCCAATAAAACGCCAATATTGGTTAAATATTGGCATTTAATTTTGAAATATTTCCAATGAATTCCCAATATTGTACAAATATTGGCGTTACATTGGAAATATTTCCAATGAAACCCAAATATTGTACAAATGTTGGCGTTATATTGGAAATATTTCCAATGAAACCACAATATTGTACAAATCTTGGCTTTACATTGGAAATATTTCCAATGAATTCCCAATATTGTACAAATGTTGGCGTTACACTGGCAATATTTCCAATGTAAATCCAACATATCTACAATATTGGGGTTTCATTGGAAATATTTCCAATGAAACCCCAATATTGTACAAATATTGGCGTTACATCGGAAATATTTCCAATGAAACCCCAATATTGCACAAATGTTGGCGTTACATTGGAAATATTTCCAATGAATTCCCAATATTGTACAAATGTTGGCGTTACATTGGCAATATTTACAATGTAAATCCAACATATCTACAATATTGGGGTTTCATTGGAAATATTTCCAGTGAAACCCCAATATTGTACAAATATTGGCGTTACATTGGAAATATTTCCAATGAAACCCCAATATTGCACAAATGTTGGCGTTACATTGGAAATATTGCCAATGAATTCCCAATATTGTACAAATGTTGGCGTTACATTGGCAATATTTCCAATGTAAACCCAACATATCTACAATATTGTGGTTTCATTGGAAATATTTCCAATGAAACCCCAATATTGTACAAATATTGGCGCTACATCGGAAATATTTCAAATGAAACCCCAATATTGCACAAATGTTGGCGTTACATTGGAAATATTTCCAACGAATTCCCAATATTGTACAAATGTTGGCGTTACATTGGCAATATTTACAATGTAAATCCAACATATCTACAATATTGGGGTTTCATTGGAAATATTTCCAATGAAACCCCAATATTGTACAAATATTGGCGTTACATTGGCAATATTTCCAATGAAACCCCAATATTGCACAAATGTTGGCGTTACATTGGAAATATTTCCAATGAAATCCCAATATTGTACAAATGTTGGCTTTACATTGGAAATATTTCCAATGAATTCCCAATATTGTACAAATGTTGGCGTTACATTGGCAATATTATCAATGTAAAGCCAACATATCTACTATATTGGGGTTACATTGGAAATATTTCCAATGAATTTTGAATATTGTCCTAATATTGGCTTTACCTTTGAAATATTTCCAATGAATCCCCAAAATTGCACAAATGTTGTCGTTACCTTGGAATCATTTGTACAATAACGCCAACATTTGTACAATATTGGTAATTCGTTGGAAATATTTCCAATGTAACGCCAACATTTGTGCAATATTGGGGTTTCATTTGAAATATTTCCGATGTAACGCCAATATTTGTACAATATTGGGGTTCCATTGGAAATATTTCCAATGAAACCACAATATTGTAGATATGTTGGATTTTCATTGGAAATATTTCCAGTGAATACCCAATGTTCTACAAATGTTAGCGTTACATTGACAATATTCCCAATGTAAATCCAACATATCTACAATATTGGGGTTTTATTGGAAATATTTCCAATGAAACCCCAATATTGTACAAATATTTGCGTTACATTGGAAATATTTCTATTGAAACCCCAATATTGTACAAATGTTGGCGTTATATTAGAAATATTTCCCATGAAACCCCAATATTGTACAAATGTTGGCGTTACATTGGAAATATTTCCAATGAATTCCTAATATTTTACAAATATTGGCGTTACATTGGAAAAATTTCTATTGGAACCCCAATATTGTACAAATATTGGCGTTACATTGGAAATATTTCCTATAAATCGCCAATATTGTACAAATGTTGGCGTTACATTCGAAATATTTCCAATGAATTTTGAATATTGTACAAATGTTGGGGTTAGATTGGAAATATTTCCAATGAAACCCCAATATTGTCCTAATATTGGCTTTACCTTTGAAATAATTCCAATGAATCCCCAAAATTGCACAAATATTGTCGTTACCTTGGAATCATTCCCAATCAATCCCCAATATTGGACAAATGTTGGCGTTACATTGGAAATATTCCCAATGAATCCCCAATATTGTACAAATGTTGGCGTTACATTGGAAATATTTCCATAGGAACCCCAATATTGTACTACTATTGGCGTTACATCGGAAATATTTCCTATGAATCCCCAATATTGTACAAATGTTGCGTTACATTGGAAATATTTCCTATGAATCCCCAATATTGTTCAAATGTTGGCGTTACATTGGAAATATTTTCTATGAATCCCCAATATTGTTCAAATGTTGGCGTTACATTGGAAATATTTCCATTGAAACCCCAATACTGTACAAATGTTGGCGTTACAGTGGAAATATTTCCAATGAATTCCTAATATTGTACAAATATTGGCGTTACATTGGGGATTATTTCCATTGGAACCGCAATATTGTAAAAATGTTGGCGTTACATTGGAAATATGTCCAATGAATTTTCAATATTCTACAAATGTTGGGGTTAGATTGGAAATATTTCCAATGAAACCCCAATATTGTCCTAATATTGGCTTTACATTTGAAATATTTCCAATGAATCCCCAATATTGCACAAATGTTAGCGTTACCTTGGAAACATTCCCGATGAATCCCCAGTATTGTACAAATGTTGGCGTTACATTGGAAATATTCCCAATGAATCCCCAATATTGTACAAATGTTGGCGTTACATTACAAACATTTCCAATGAATCCCCCATGTTGTAAAAATGTTGGCGTTACATTGGAAATATTCCCAATGAATCCCCAATATTGTACAAATGTTGGCGTTACATTGGAAACATTTCCAATGAATCCCCAATGTTGTAAAAATGTTGGCTTTACATTGGAAATATTTCCAATGAAAGCCCAATATTTTACAAACATTGGCGTTACATTGTAAATATTTCAATGAAACCCCAATATTGTGTAAATTTTGGCGTTTGATTGGAAATTTTTCCAACAATACTCCAATATTATACATATATTTTTTTTTTTTTTTACATTGGAAATACTTCCGATGAAACCCCAATATTGTACAAATGTTGGCATTATATATAAAATATGTCTAATGAATCTCCAATATTTACAAATGTTGGCGTTGCAGTGTAAATATTTCCAATGTATACCCAATACTGCATAAATATTGGTGTTACATTGGAAATATTTCCTATGAATTCCCACAATTTAACAAATGTTGGCGTTGCATTGGAAAAATTTCCAGTAAAAACCCAATATTGTACAAATTTTGGCGTTACATTGGAAATATTTCCAATGTATTCCCTGTGTTGTACAAATGTTGTTATTACATTGAAAATATTTCCAGTGAAACTCCAATATTGTACAAATATTGGCGTTACATTGGAAATATTTCCAGTAAAACCCCAATATTGTACAAATATTGGTATTACATTGGAAATATATCAAATGAATCCCCAATATTGTAAAAAAGTCGACGTTGCACTGGAAATATTTCCAACGAAAGCCCAATATTGCACAAATATTGGCGTTACATTGGAAATATTTCCGATGAAACTCCAATGTTGTATAAATATTGGCGTTACATTGGAAATATTTTCAATTTAACTCCTTAGGGTCGCGCGGCACTTATACGTGCTGCAAAAAGCCTCAAGAATCCTTTTTATCCTTACTAGTAATTTTTTTCTGTAAAATTTGCCTTAATTAATCCGAACATTATTTCAATTTAATAAGGAACAAATTTCTGTTTTTAAAAACCGGTGACAAATCATATAAAATCACGTAAAATGCTCCCATCGCGAAGGGGTTAATGGAACTAAGTTTAATATTTAATATCACCTAAGGGTTAATAATTAAAAAGAAATATCTATTTTAATGCAATAATAACATCAATAATAACATTTTGTTTTTTGAAATTCTCATTATTTATTAATACAGTAAAACCTCTAAAAAACGGACACCTTGGGAGCGCAGCAATTGTCCGCTATTCGGAGGTGTCCGCTATTGGGAAAACCTCAGAGATAGAAAAATTGCTAATGAATGCTTAATGTTTCTTTAGTCGATTTTAATATGTTTTAAAACCTCTATTATATGATTAACCAGAAATTAAAATAATTTTTAAAGCAATAAAACTGAAATAAAATTGTGCATACCTTTATCCTTTGTTTATTACATTCTTACAAAAATTGTTTTTACAAAAGTTTGCTTCTACTTGCGATTACATGTAATTTGTTTTACAATGTGAAGTTTTAACTCTGTCAGTAGTTTTAATCCTTTTAAATCGCCTTTTTCTTAAAAAAAAAAAAAAAAAAAAAAAAAAGTATTACTATTTATTGTAATTTTCTGCTTCTTGAAAGCATACAATCTCAAATCATCCGAGGGAGGGGGGTTATGATCACAGATAGATGTGGGGGAAGAGGTAGTTTTTTCCAGTTCATCCCCATATTTATCTGTGATCACAATTTTTTTTACACATGGCTCTAATAAATTTAGAGGACTTTTTTTTTTTTTTTTTTTTTTTTTTTCTCGTTAAAAAATAATTGTTCATTCTTTTTTCCAAAATTACTGTCCGCTATTCGGAATGTCCCTTATTCAGAGGTTAAACATACAATAATTTAAGTTTTGGGAGTGGGGATTTGAAAACTGTCCGTTAAATAGAGGTGTCCGCTATTCGGGAGTGTCCGTTATGGAGGTTTTACTGTATCTACAATAGCGGGAAATATTAATATTCAATAATATCTGAAGATACTAATTCCAATGATCAGAACATAAAAAAATACATTCTTCGTTACTACTTTAAAATTACTTACCCATCATACGTAGCATAGGGTAAGTATTGCAATCGTTTTGAAAATCGAAAAAATGTTTATGACGGATTTACACGTTTCAGATACTGGAGATTCCGAAAAACATATTTTTAGAAAAAAAAATTGCCGTCCGACCGTCTGTGTGTCTGTGTGTCTGTCTGTCTGTAACCGCTCTATCTCTCGAACAAATTGAGATAGAGACTTGAAACTTTGTATGTGCTTAATATGTAAGAATGGGACGAAGCCTATTTAATATCCATAACCTTGATTATCCGGAACTATTTTTTTCGGACTCTCGAAAAGTTCGTTCTGATGAAAGGTATACAAAAATTTTCGAAATGTTTTATTCTAAGGAGAGGACTTAAAAGGCAATAAAATAACACAAATTTTGCATAAAGAACGAAGTCGATCGGATTATTAGTTGTCGAGATATTTGTAATCCTGTTTTCCACATTCTTCGATTTTTCATGACCCTGTATTTCATTCAAATTTCGATTCAAAGATATATTTCAATTGGAAAAGAGACGCTTAATCCGATGCAGTAAATTGTTAGTTAATATGATTATTATTTTTGGAGCTATAAGGATGCTTCTTTTGCGCAATCCTGTACTACTGGCGTATTTTGGAGTTTTATATAGTTTGTCGAAATCGGCTCATCAGCAATTCATTGATAAAGCATAACTATGTATATTAAAACTATTTAAATATGCGTTTAAACTTTAATTTTGGAATTGCGAAGCATTTTGTAAATAGTTTACATGCGTTTTATTTTCATATTTTATATTATGCGTATCCATGATGGGTAAGTATTACGGTTGTCCCCCAACGACACTAGGTTAGCACTTATTTATCGACAAGTTTAATATTTATCAATTTCTTTTCACTTTTTTTTCCCGGTCATTTTTTCCCAGTCACTTTTTTCTGAATCACGTTTTTTCCGCTTTTGTATTTTCTGTCACTTTTTTAAGATAACTTTTTTTTCAGATACAGTCGACTCTCGTTAATTCGAAATCGGATAATTCGAATCTTCGCTTAATTCGAACTAATTATGAAGTCCCGAAATTTTCAATGGCAGAATAACGTTAAAAATTTTCATTAATTCGAACTCATTTTCTCTTGACTTCCTTTTATTCGAACTAACGAAAATTCCGATTTTTCATTTTTCTCTTCTTTCTTGCGAATTTCAGATTATCTGAATATTTTCTTTGATTTTTGTGAAAATTGTTCCGAACAAGTATACATATAATCCCATGCATCTGATATCCACTTTCTTAGTGCCCCGTCTGTCCATCAGTGAAGCTTTAAGTTTTTCTTCCATTGTGCTTGTTTCTAATCTTTTGATTGATTAGTTATGTATTGATTGACATTCTAATTTAATATTAGGTCATATTCTTATGATAACAGACGAAGTAAATTTAAAAAACACTTTAAGATTAATTCGTTTCTAATAGTGTCCATATTAAGCATGTTTTTATTTTATATTTTCCATAATTCGTACTTCGGATATTTCTTGTGGTCCCGACAAGCTCGAATCAACGAGAGCCGACTTTACTTTTTTCCGTTTACCCAACTATTCAGGCTTCCTAAAAATTAATTTATAAATATTAATTACAGAAAACAAATTACTTTGTAAAGGAATTTATTTTTTATCTATTTTTTTTTTAATTGTCAACTGCAAATTTCAATATTCTCCTTATTTACTAAACATTTCAGTTTTCTTGCCGTTATCACGAAAAAGAACGAAGCACAAATTTAAGTTTTTAAGGCTGCATTCAGACTGCAGTACTTTCAGTTCATTTAGGCGCCGCGTTTTATGTTTCCACACGGCTCATTTGATGTTAATGACTTTTGTGGTTCAACTTCAATCCAAGTGTAGGTCAGGAATCTTTCACTTAAGCAGGGTTAAGATAGTGATCTCCCAGACCATTGTATCTTCCCCGTTTTCTAAAGTCAGTAAACATTAAGTCGGAAGAGAAGAAGGGAGTTCAGGAATTCAGTTGAACTTCAAAGTGGTCAGGCCTGTTTTAGCCTTCAACTCCCTTCTTGGGGACGATTTTAGCGGAAGTAAGGGATGCACGGTGCAGTGTTCAGTTTTTTCTTGGAATCCAGGACTGGAAAATATTTTCTTTTTTCAAGATCACTTGCTCCCGAAAGACAAGATCTTTGGCCAGACTTCATGAGCTATGCTTAGATCAGTCCGGCCGTGCTAAAAATAAAATGACATTTTCTGGCTTTCCAAAAATAAATAACTTTAATTTATAAATATATCTTTAAAAAATATCAAAACTAAATATTTAAAGTTTAATTTAATCGAGTCGAATGGACTACGATTTAACTGAGAAATTATAAAAGTGATTTAATGTTTAAATCGACAGAAGCGTTGAAATAATTTAAGAAATTAATGAAAGATAAAATAGCGAAAGCCATGCTTTGTTTGGATTCGCGAAGCAATATTTCATAAGCTAAATATTTGAAAGTAACAAAATTGTTTTACATTATTTTTGCCTCTTTATTAAGCAAGAACATTATTTTATGTTTAGGTGAATTTTAATTTTAGAAATGTAAGCTCAGACGAATTCCATAAATTGTTTTTAAACGGTTAATATATTAAAAATAACACTACTAGTAATTATTTCTTAATAATAGATATGTTTCATTTGGTTCAATTTTCAAACTTCGAATAGCACTTTATATGACAAATTTAACAGCTAATTGTTCATAATTATTTTGCTACCACTTTACAAAAAAAAAAAAAAAAAAAAAAAAAAAAAAATCATAAAACAATTTTTTTAAAATGCTTAAGTATTAACTGCGTAAATGATTTCACAATTTCACATAATAAGAATAAATTGTATAGTTGAATTCTTAACACTGAAAAGTAATTTTATAATTGAATATAAACAATTGATGGTTGGTTGTGTTTTTGACGGCAAATTATCAGCACGAGGGATATAGGCTTTAGGGGGGGGGGGGCTCCCTTCGTTGGCGTCTTTCTAAGTGTAACTAACCCGTATTTACGCAAGAAAATCCAAAGTTCGAAGAAAACCACAGAAAACTCCGAACGATTAGGCCAACGGCCATCATTGGAATCGAACCCAGCGCCTGCGGTCTACGAGTTTCGAGAGCAGAACTTCTTGGCTACTGGTGGGGCTGTAAATAATTGAATTTTGACAAATTTTAATACATTATAAATATACTATATTTTCATAAAAAAGGGTATTTTCAAAATTTGCATAAACGAAATCGTGAAACTATAATGGGATTAAAAGTAATGAGCACCAAAATATGCGCCATTCCTAACCAATCTTAATATCTTAATAAAACATTCTATTAAAATGTATCTTTTCCAATCAAATAACATAATTTTTTAATATAAGAAAGTTTAATGTTCTTTTGCGATTTGAAGTATAAATTCTGAAATTATTTTCAATATTCTAAAATATAGAAAGTCGTCATTTTCACCTCTTATTGTTCATTATATTTTCAATATGACGTAATATTTGCTTTTTTTTTCTTTTCTTTTTTGCTTTTGTATCCTCCAAGCTATTTATTTCATTTTCCGTTTTCACCTGGAAATTTTGTATAGAAAAGTTATGACGTTGTATTCATTTTTCATTAAATTCATCCAACTACTTTATTTTCATTTTTCGCATGGAAATATTTCAAATTAAGTCTTCAAAGGGCTTTTGAGATATTTTAGTGGAATAATGAAAATATATTTCTTTTATTTAATTAATCATGATAAATCTATAATTACTAATTCTATGATTTGTTTTGGGGGGATTAATGGATTTTAAGCTTATTCTATCAACAATAATTCTCAGAATTTTCAAGCTATGTTTTTGAAACTTTTACAAAAGTTGCTCTACAAACTTAGCTAACATATTATGCAAATTATATTTTGATTGGTTTTATGCATGCGCAGTAAAAAATGTTTTAGTAAACCTGCTCATTATTCATACAATTTTTATTATTTCCTAATTCTGATTACAGGGTTTTGTCTACAATAACATTTGTCATGTTTTCTGAAAAGAACTTTTTTTTTATTAAGAACTCTGCAAATTATAAGCAAAAAATCTGGCAAAATTTGGGACTGTTTTTATGAAAACCTTAATTTTTCTACGAGTATACATGCTATCCTCATAAAAATGAATACGGTTTATTAAAGTGACGACCCATTCAATCATAATCTACAGTTTGAACGCTTTTGCTACATTAATTTTGACAGGTTAATCCAAAAGATATCTGTTATTTTTCAATTTGTGGACGAGCCCCTATTTGATTTCGGAAAAAATATTTGCGGAAATATAACCTGTACTATTTTATTTACACACCTGAAGTTTCAGGATAACTCCTCATGCATTTCTCCATATATTTGAAAAAAAACGTCAAAAATCGCAAGTGGTCACATTAAATATGACTGTACTGTACATAAGGAATACATCGTATAAATTATATTATTCGATATACAGCAATAAAATATATTTATATTTAATTGTAATAATTTTTACAAAAATTTTCAGTAGCTTATTTATGCAGCCTCTAGAAATTGGACGAAAATAAAAAGAGGTTGAATAATGAAACATATTTCTCATTGTAGCGCGTTTGCAAAGCAAAACCTTCCGCCTTTGGCGATAATCAATGTCTAGTGTCCCAAAAGCCTATTCCAGTGGAGAAAAAAAATACAAAAATAAAAAAATATGAAAAAAAAAAATAAGGGAGAACCCGACTTATATTATTCTTTGAAAATAGGATTAATTTGGTTTATTTTGTGACGGTCGCGATTATCTACTTGAAGGATATAGGGCCTACGGAGGGGGTGGGGGGTGGCCCTTCGTGGAGATCTAAAGGAGCCTAGCACATATTTACGCAAGGTTCGACGAAAACTCCTAACAGTTAGGCCGACAGGCGTGATTGGGTTTGAACCCAGCTCGTTTCGTCTACCAGCTTCGAGAGCAGAACTTTTCAGCCACTGGTGGAGCTGTTTAATTCTTAATATATATATATATATATATATATATATATATATATATATATATATTAAGGATATATATTGGATGTATTTATAAAAGTATTTATATATATATATATATAAATACTTTTATAAATACATCCAAAGTTATTCAGACAATACCAATAAAAGAACCAATGAAACCAGTATTTTTACATTAATATTATTAAAAACAGTTGAAGTTTGAAGAGAAATAGAAGGCAGATTACCAAATTACTAAGAAATATGTGGATAAATGGACATTATATAACCAGGGTAATTCATATACTACCATACAATAAACCAATGAAACTAATATTTTTACAATCATCTTATTGAAAACAGTTGAAGTTTGAAGTGAAATAGAAGGCAGATTACCAAAATAATGAAAGATAAATGGATAAAAAGGCAGTAGAAGGCTTTTTCATTAAACTACTTCATCAGGGGTGTATAGTTTAACAAAAAAGCAAAAACATCCAACCAGTTTCTGTTATGAGTCGTGCTGAAAGCTAAGAATTCGACTCACAATACACCCGACTGGCTGGAAGCTATTCAGATGACAAATTAGTAGAAAGATACACGTAGAAGAAAATAAAATCAATATGACAAAATAACAATAATACATTATTCCATTAAAAAAAAAAAGGATATATATACTAAGATATTTACCATTACCCATATCCTAGCAAGATTTGTAGTGCAATCAGATACAAACTACATGTGACTTACTAACAGTCACAGTTATGGTCATAGTATAAATCACATAGATAATAAAATAAAGTTGTAACAATAATTATAATATATATTAGAGCATATGGTGGACTCGAAAAATAGCACACAAAAAGTGTTGCGATGCAGTCCTAAAAATGGCATGGCTTACTGAAAAATACAAGAGTTGTTATTATACGAGGAAAATAAAAGCAAAAAAAAAGGGGAATTTATTTTTTTCCCCAAGAAATTTTTATCAAGGAATTTTTTTAAAATCGAATGCAAAACTCGCCAATGATTTATTATTTAGTTATTATTGTTTGTTATTATGGTTAAGTGATACTATTTTATCTTTATTATTATTAGCGATGTAACATGCTACAAAACGGTTTAAGCCTGCGCGAACGCGTTCCGCTAAACCATTATATCACTGCGGAAGAAGCTCGAATTTGAATTAGTCCTTTTACAGTGAAAAGAAAAAAGGGAATTTTGAAAAGCAAATCCTCCCTTAAATTGGAAATAATTTCCATGTAACATCAATACTGAACAAACATTAGAGTTAAATTGGAAATATTTCCAATCAAACGCCACTATTCTACTATATTATTGTCTTTACTTTGCAATCTTTCCAAATAAATGCTCATATTTACAAATCGAAAAAAAAAAAAAAAAATAGAAAAAGTACATGCAATTTGTTGGCAAAACACTCTTGTGATCAGAAGTTTTTTTTTTTTTTTTTTTTTTTTTTTTTTTTTTGGTACATATTTTTGAAGAATTTTGTTTCTTTTGGCCAGAGAATTTGTACAAGTTTCAGGTTGCCGAACATTCCATTTTTGAGGGGGTAAAAGACATACGCAAAAATTAAATGTTTCTTAGTCGAGGGAAATATACTGTAATTGTAATCACAATCGAAAAAGTGCAACAAACTCTGAAGTTACCCACTAATTCGAAAAACATTTTTTTATCTTTAGAAATCTTAGAAATCAATAGAATATTTTCAAAAATTAAAGAAGCTTTCATAAAAACAAAGTTTCTTTTGCTTGCACGGAGTTTCTGAAACGTCAACATAAAGTTTTTCTAATTAACCTGTATTTTCAACCGGGATTTTCTGTTTTTTGAAGTCCAATTAACTCTTAAGAAGCTACTTCATTCAAATAAAAAGATCCATTCGCTAATACTAATCCTACGGAAGAAATTTATAAATCTAGCTCGGTTATATTTTAATATTTTTAAATGTTTCTTTGCATTGGATATCTGAGATTGATCTGTATGCTGATCGTTTTTTATTTTTATTTTTATTTATTTTATTATTATTATTATTATTATTTTATTTACAGATAATTTTTATGAGGACGCTTTCATTTTCGGGACTGTTTAGAAATTGAAAACACCCTCAAAAAATAAATAAATAGATAAATAAAAATAAAAATAAAAATATCTTCACCCAAAATCGAAAAAGTAAAAAATGGGCTGCACTCAGAGACTCGGATCAATCTCAGCTATCCAATCAGAAAAAAAATAAATAAATAAATAAAAATATTGAACAGCAACCGAGATATCTTTAAAAATTTCTTCCACAGGATTTGCATTAGCGAACGGAACTTTTCATTTGACTGAAGTAGTCCCTTATATAAACACTTTCATGTTCAACAAAGATCCTTTACAGACAAACCTGATAAAATAACAGCATGAATATTAGCATCATTAAAACTAATTTTCATTTCTTAAGGCACGGATATTTTCGAATCCAAACTTCTTGCTTTCAGATTCTTTTTAAAATTAATTTTTGTTCTGAAACGCATGAAATTGACAGATTTTCTTATTCAAAAACATTATGGTGTGCGATGCTTATCTATTTTTTGATAAAAAAGAGATTATATTTCAAAAACCGCTGTCAAAGTTAGCGTTTTGCACCAGATTTACCGAAGCCGACTGCTGGAAATGAAGGAAAAAAATGCTCATACTGAGGAAGTAGTTGTTAAAAATGAAAACTCACAGCTCACGTACTCTCTTCAAAAATCACGTCAGCAAGTTTCATGTTTTCTTTTTTAAAAATGAGTCTGAAAATGTATTCGAAATTTTCGGGCTGCTGAGAGTGAACATATATATATATAGATATATATGTGTGTGTGTGTGTGTGTGTGTGTATGTAATGTGTATATATATAAATGTGTGTGTGTGTGTATATGTAATGTGTATATATATATATATATATGTATGTATTTGTTAAACTATACACCCCTGATGAAGTAGTTTAATGAAAAAGCCTTCTACTGCCTTTTTATCCATTTATCTTTCATTATTTTGGTAATCTGCCTTCTATTTCACTTCAAACTTCAACTGTTTTCAATAAGATGATTGTAAAAATACTGGTTTCATTGGTTTATCGTATGGTAATATATGAATTACTCTGGTTATATAATGTCCATTTATCCACATATTTCTTAGTAATTTGGTAATCTGCCTTCTATTTCTCTTCAAACTTCAACTGTTTTTAATAATATTAATGTAAAAATACTGGTTTCATTGGTTCTTTTATTGGTATTGTCTGAATAACTTTGGATGTATTTATAAAAGTATTTATATATATATTTATATATATATATATATATATATATATATATTTTTTTTTTTTTTTTTTTTTTTGAGTACACCAATTACATTTTAAGAGGATTGCATTAAAAATCTATACATTAAGATGTATAAATCGATCATGAATAAAAATGTTTAATTGAGAGGTTATTACAGCATAAAATACTGATATTCCGATTTGAGAAAATTATTCATCACCTATAAGTTCACTTGGAAACATTTCTGAAAATACAGTTCCAGCTAAAAGAAACTTTTATAAATGCGTCTTTTCAAAAATATATTGCGTTTCTGATGATTCTATAGATGAAGATAATTAGACAAAATTCACTACAATGTTTTTCGCGAAATACTATATCAAAAGAGAAAAATATACAGTCTAACCTATCTATAATTTCTATTTTTTTTTTTTTTTTTGACTATCCGTAACGTGTTTTAAAAACTAAGGTTTTTTTTTTTTTTTTTTTTTTTTTTTTTTTTGTGAAACGAATTTAATACTTTTTAAAAATTGAGATTTTTAAGAAGTTATTCAGAAGATAATAATATTCTTTTGTAATTTTTGAAAACTTTAAATGACTAGTCTAGTGTCAGGGTCTGAAGAGGGGGGGGTTTCAGCCTCATTACTCCCCCTCCCCCTGTGGTGCGCAAATCTATATGTATATATATCCCGCTTTAATTACTTTTTGTTATTTTTTTCAATAATATTTATTCGTGATGTAGCGGCTTTCATTAGCCTGTAAATTTTTAAGAAAAAACTACAGAAACCAAATTCTTTTAGAAAGGAATTTATTTTTATTCATTAAAAAAAAAAAAAAAAAAAAAAAAAAAAAAAAAAATAGATCGCTGCTTTATCTTTTTATAGCATAGAACTAGCAAGGACAGCAAAAGACAGCCCCCCCCCTCCCCTTTTTCCTTTCTTTGCTTGTCATGATTGCCTGGAGAAAATGTAGCGGACCAAGTGTCGTCAGACGATGGACTCATTCACCTGATTCTGAGAATTAGTTGAGATTTTTGAAGGACAGAGTTCCCTCTCTGATCTTTGCATGTAGGGAACTCGGGAAACGTAGGTGTTGGTGAATGTGAAAGCCAGCGTTTCGCGATTCATTGCACTTCGAAAATATATAACCTTAATTCACAAACTTATCTTAAATATGTATGTACAACAATCGTAAATAAATTGGAAGAATATTTCTACTTTATCAAAATATTTTTTCAAAATGTATTTTTTTAACTTAATATTATTTATTATTATTTCACTTTATTATCGTATGCTTCATTTAATAGTGTCGGATGCATTGCCATTAAAGTTTAACTCGTTATTATAAATCTACTTTGATATTTAAGCGGACAAAAGAATTGAAATACTTTAAGAAATTAATTTCATGTTACGGAAAATAAAAAAAAAGGGGGAATTTAAGTCTACATTTTATTTATGCAAACAAACATCCTTTTTTTTTAATTTTAATATCAAGATTTCGTAATAATAAAGTTATAAACTATACACAATGTCTCAAAAATATAGATTTTTTTTTTTTTTTTTTTTTTTTGACAGATAGCAAATAATATTTATAGCTTTTTACATGTGAAACTAAAAATAATGAAGATATTTTAACAAAATTTCCACTGTAATACATTGCTGTTTTTGTGTGTGAAACTCGATAACGTCACGAAAAAAGCAGGAAGAACGTAATAATTTAACCAGTGACAGATTTCATTTTCATAGTTTTTATTATAGTTGCATCATTACAAGTTATCACAATTGAGGCATTTAAAGTATAGTTAAGATGTTAGGGAGTTAATTTCTAATATTTGTTTGCATTTCGAAATTTTTATTTGTTTATTATTATTATTATTATTATTACTGAATAATCGAGACACATCTCTACGCCGTTCCTTTTTCATTTTTTTAGGATTTCATTCATCTGACGGAAACCTATTCGTTTTTGTCCTTCGTCTGCCTGTCACAGAGTCCGTACATAAAAACTATATATGCGAGAGAGTTCAAATTCTATCTAGTTACAGCTGAATACCTCTTGTCATACAACAAATCACAAAATTTTGAAGAAAAAAAATGTTATTTTAATTAAAATATTTTGTTTTATATCATCAGTTCATTTTAACTCCCCAAATCGCCTTTTTTTGTCCATATATCTATATATGAGAAGTGCCACCTGGTTTTACCCCCCCCCCCCTCAACGTCATGCTTATGTCTAGACCTAAGTCCAGATGTTTATGGGAACAATTATTCACTCCATTAATATCTGTACTGGTAAATTCACCTTTGAATTGAAAAGCAATTTATCATACTCCATATTCATAATAGCATGCAGAATTAACATAGCCCCAATGTTATGAAATAGGATTGCAAGATACACATCATAAAGCAGATGCATAAGCAAATTCATTATTTACTCATAAAGGTTTAGTTCAATTCGTAGAGTCGCAATTTTTTTTAACCTGCAGTGGTTTTTTATCATTTTGAATGCGGTTTTTGACGAAATCCTGCTATAAATACTATTAGTTAAATATAAAAATCTGAAATAGGATAGTGGATAATTTCCATAAGGCACATTCCTAAATATAATGGTGCTACCATTTATGCAAAGAATGATTAATTCTTTATTGACAATTTTCGTTCGTTAATTTAATAATAAAGTGTTTTGAAGGCGATATTAAACAAAACCCTCTGGGGATCAGCGATCACATTTACCTATTTGTTTTCTTGGATGCAAATAATTTTTAGAATGTCACTTTCGTTTTCGGAACCGGTTTTGAAAGTGTGAGTAACTTTTTAAAAATATTTGCAATCAAAAATCAAAAAAGGAAACAGAGAGCGATGTAGAAATGTACCTTAGCAATCCTTTTTTTTCTTTCTTTTTTTATGTTGAAATGCAAACAATGTATTAGAAAATAACCTCTCCATAGGTTTAACATTAGCTTGTGAATACCTTTGAATGCAGGGTCAGGAGCCTTGAGAACAGAAAAGAATTTTCTGCATGCGCACGTTGATTTCTAAAACGAAAAATATTTTAGGTGTTAGTTGCATCAATTTTTGTGGAGCTATTAATTAATGCAATCTTCCTGTTTATAAATTGATATGCCGTTACTACTCTGTTATCCCGTCGACCGATTTCGCCAAATCATACAAATCGCCAATTTGATAGCCAAATTATACATATAGACGTAACTTTTATTTTAAATAACAAACAAATAATTAGTAGAATATTAATAAAAATACAAATAAAAAGTCAAAGTTAAATCACTCAATGACATTTTAAGCACGTGTATCATATTTAATGTCATTGAATTGACATTCACGACCATCCATTTTTGGCATTTAATCTTATAATTTGGCGATAGAATTTTGGTCGACGGAATAACCTAGTAGTACCGATATGTCTATATGCTTTCCTGAACCTAACTCTAATTAATTAATGACTAAGTAAAAGACTACTAGAAAATTTAGCATTGTCGGTGCCGAGATTAAATTGGATTTTCGAAAATTCTGAATGTACTTCCGATATTCTTTATAATACCTTTTTTCATAATTTAATTCATAGAAAACTTATGTGATAATAGAGAGAATTAAATATTTAAAAAATTATTTAATGTTACAAAAAGAAAATATATAATTCGTGGAATTTTTAATTAGTAGTAGTAAATAATAATTAATAATTCCACTACACAACATAATCAAAATATGAAAGTTGTTTGATTTTTTTCTTTGTTTTATCTGCTTTGTGTGACTTTTGTGATGTCACAACAAATCGTGTCGTGATTTTCTCCAATCTAGGGGCGATGTCTCAAGCAATCAAATTTTGTAGTCCATATGTCACCACATTCACTGTGCCACACTAAGCACTCTAGAATCACTAGTATGATGGACTCTCACAGAAAATATAGGACTAGAGGCCGAACTAGATTGTTCTTTTAGTCAGAACTTGAATCAAACATGCTTTCGCTCTTTCGTCGCTAAAAAAGATGGAGGTTTGAGCAGAGCCTGATTACCGCACAGGCCAACTAAGGTCGTGGCCTTGGGCCCACTGTTGATAAGGGCCCAAATTTAATAAAATACTTTAGAAAATATTTCCCAAAATTGCAGTTTCCAGCAATTATTTTAATTAATTTAGAAAATATTTCCTAAAATTGCAGTTTTGAGTAATTATTTTCTCAAAAACGATTTTGGTTAACTTGTCAATTATATGATAATCTAATGATAACCTGTCGAATAATGCGAGGGGGGGGGGGGTTCAGCTTTTATACTAGCACAAGGGGGCTCTTAAAAAAGTGCTGGACCTTGGGCCCTGTACAACCTTAATCGGGCTCTGGGTTTGAGATTATATTTTTTGGCGATGATTCCTTTTTTGGTAACTTTCGGATTTCATCTCGGTCAACATAAGATCCGGAAGGAGATTTCAAGGAGCTTTTGCAGGGAGAAAAAACAATTTTGCGAACATTTCTCTCTGCCATCACGTAAAGGAGTGAAGCGATGTAAAATTGAAGAAAAAGTTACCAAATTTGATTCTAGTATACTAGTTAACAATGCACTGCACTTTAACAGTGTACTACTAAAAATCTGCAGCATTTCTTGCATACTCACTCCGCCGCTTGTTTAGAAAACGATTACTTGGCTATATTCTATTTTCATTTGTCGGAATAGAGCTATTCTATACAAGCGGCATAGTGAATATGCAGAAAATGCTGCAGATTTTTAGCAGAATATGCACTGTTAAAAATATATACTATTTGCTGCATCATTACTCCACCGTTGTCATAAAATATCTCTATTCTGACCAATGAGAATTCTCCATAATAAGTAACCGTTTCCTATAAAAGCAGTGGAGTGACAATGCAGCAAATGATAGAGATTTTTAACAGCGTGAGAAGTCTGTGAATAGATTATTATAATTATTATTATTATTATTATTATTATTACATACATCTGACGTGTGTGCTCGACATGAAAGCCTGCTTATAAGTCATTATCAATTTACAGGGACGAGATAGCACAAGTAAATTTCACAACACAAGAGAAGTACAACCGGGAGCTCCACACAAAGAGTGTATGCAATGGAGCCAGTGGGATTTGAACCCACAATCTCCTACACTCGCATACTGTGAATGGACTTTACCCGAGGCTAACGAGAAAGACAGGCTACCACGGTCTATTTCACATATATTTTTTTACATACCGCTAGAGTCATGTGATGCTCGAATACACCAATGCGGGTTCACGAATAGAGCACTACGTCATTCTACGGTCTGTATAAAAATAAAAAAGAATACTGCCCAGTTAAACTGAAGGCATTGAGCTCACAGGCTACAAATACTAATTGCACATTAAAGCTTTATATTTTCAAGGGTTAATTCCGTTCGAAAAAAAATTAAGAAGGGGAAACAGCTCTCCCCTTTTCTCTTTTTTTATACTTAATCATTGAACCTCCTATACTATCAAAGACATGCTTTATCATATAAAAAATCTATATCCAAAATTCAGAGCAAATTAGATAATTCTTAATAAAAACCCATTTAGCATTTATATAATTTAAAAAGAGTTATCCCCCTCTTTTATACTTAACCATTAAACTTCCAAAACTATTCAGAGATTTGAACGAAATCTGAAAATTCTGCTTGAAAAACCCATTTATATAAATTAAGGGGGGGGGACATTAGAACTCCTGTTCCCCTTATTTATACTTATTCAATGAACACCTAATAAGAGTCATGGAATCGCCTCATCAGAATGATCCTAATCTAAATTTTAAACGAAAATTAATTCTGCATGAAAATCCCATTTATATCAACTAACGGGGGGGGGGCATTAGAGCCCCTGTTCCCCCTATTTATACTTATTCAATGAACACCTAATAACAGTCACGGAATCGCCTCATCAGAATGATCCTAATCTAAATTTTGAACGAAAACTTAATTCTGCATGAAAATCCCATTTATATCAACTAACGGGGGGGGGGGCATTGGAACCCCTGTTCCCCCTATTTATACTTATTCAATGAACACCTAATAACAGTCACGGAATCGCCTCATCAGAATGATCCTAATCTAAATTTTGAACGAAAACTTAATTCTGCATTAAAATCCCATTTATATCAACTAACGGGGGGGGGGGCATTAGAACCCCTGTTCCCCCTATTTATACTTATTCAATGAACAACTAATAACAGTCACTGAATCGCCTCATCAGAATGATCCTAATCTAAATTTTGAACGAAAACTTGATTCTGCATGAAAATCCCATTTATACCAACTAACGGGGGGGGGGGCATTAGAACCCCTGTTCCCCCTATTTATACTTATTCAATGAACACCTAATAACAGTCACGGAATCGCCTCATCAGAATGATCCTAATCTAAATTTTGAAAACTTAATTCTGCATGAAAATCCCATTTATATCAACTAACGGGGGGCGGGGCATTAGAACCCCTGTTCCCCCTATTTATACTTAATCAATGAACACCTAATAACAGTCACGGAATCGCCTCATCAGAATGATCCTATTCTAAATTTTGAAAACTTAATTCTGCATGAAAATCCCATCTATATCAACTAACGGGGGGCATGAGCCCCCCGTTCCCCCTCTTATACATATCGAATGAACTCCAAAAACTAATCAGGGAAGCGCCTTGTCAGGATATACCTACATACAAAATTTCAAGTGGATCGGATATTTTTATCATGAGTTATCGCGTTACGTACATACATACAGAACGGACGGGCACATAAGCTCACAGGCTATCTATGATAGCCTGTGAGCTAAAAAGACATTTGGGATGCATCACTGTAGCCTGTCTTTTTCGTTAGCCTCGACTTTACTCACGTGACGTCAACTTCAGTTAAACAGAAGAAAAATACCAATAGATCCATTGCATTGACGTCACAGCAACGGCTGATACTCTAATCACAGCGATTGTCATAAAGTGGCACGCTCATAATTTTGTACCATTAGCAGCCTGTCGTAGACAGTTGCCAGCCACGATCACAGACTTCTGATATACACGCACATTCCATTGTTTTCTTGGCATGGTTTCGAATCCAACGTCTTTGGCGAAAAGATACTGTTTTTTGGCGGTGATCGCTTTATTGGCAACTTTCAGATTTCACAAAGAAAAAAGCAGAAGTGCGGTCAACTCAAGACAAACATAACAATACGAGTTTCGGCGGGAGAAAAACCGGTTTGGCGCGTTAAATCTGTCCTCCGTCAAGTGACGGAAGGGAAAGATGTCGGCGTGGCGTAAGAAAAGGTAACTGATGTGCTGTTTAGGTCTCAGAGGTCATTGGCCACGACATGGTTAACGAAAAAGAAAGGCTACCGCGGTGCGTTACGGGTATCGTTTTTACGGACCGCTGGATTCAACGGATGCGCGTATGCACCAATGAAAACATACGAAAAGAGCATGATGTCACTCTAGCGGTCTATAAAAAAAGATATGCGGAATACATCGAAGTAGACTATCTTTTTAGTTAGCCTCGAGCCACCATTTGTCACGTCATAATAACGAGTGAGAAAACCCCGATGCAAAATGCAAATTGCATCAGCTGGCGAAGTAGTGTATTAAAGATGCCCCTAAAGTCACTCAAAAAGACCCGGATGATAACGTTAAGTCTATGGGGGCGTTATTTTTAGATATCTTGAACAAATTTTAATATTTTTACATGATTTTTTTTGCATAGAATAACTGAGGACTATAACCGGGCTAGATTTTACCTTTTCTATTTTGGTTATATATATATTTTTTATACTATGCTAGTTTCAATTTCAGAACCTGTTCCAACTGGTTCCGAAAGTTAAATTTTCTATTAAAAAAAAATGTGAAGAAGTAAAAATTAGCTCGGTTGTTGATCGTCTTAAGCTATCCAATTCAAAAAAATCATGTAAAAATATTGAAATTTGAATGAGATATTTGAAAATAACGCCTCCACAGACTTAACATTATCATCTAAGAATTTTCGAGTGACTACTAGGGGCTTTTAATGTTTATCGAATGACTATAAATCAGGAGGTGGCAGTACAGATTATCACATCATCAAGTTCACGACTGAAATTTTAGAAATAGTAAAAACTTTAAATTTGACAAATAATTTTGATAAAATTAAAACCGACCAATTGTATATTAAAATGTAATTGGTCGGCCAAGTCATATCTTGGTGGAAATTACCTAATTATCCGATTTCAGCGGTTGAGTAATAGCTTTGCTAATGTATTTTCATGAACTCAAAGGTATGAAAACATGACAGATTGGATTAAGAGCAGGAAAACACAATGGTAAACCTAGGAGTCAACTGCTGAAATCGAGTTTTCAGGTGTCTTACATCTAGATATCACTTGGCAAGCCATTTTCATGTTTTAGCCGGGAACTCGAAGAGATTGTCTGTGCTGCCGTCTCCCGGTCTAGTCGTTTGGATCCAATTTATGGTGGCCACGCAGATTGGCACTGTTAGACGTAGGATACCTCAGTATGTGAATGTCAACATACGCTGATGGCTCACAAACTGTGGAAAACCTATATTTCAGAACCTAGCAATAATCGATTGAGATTAATTAAAAAACATTAGTTTGGTAATAATGGCAGTTTTGACACAATGCTTGGTGATCCTTTTTTCTTTAATTTATCCTCACTCAATCAAACTTTACGTACCCTATGTTCTCACTCTCATATAGAGGCATTATAATTAACTTTGAGGTGCATTTATGTTACGGTAAGACGCGTCTGAGAATTGCGACATAAGGGATAGGTAATTTGATCCGTTATGATGGTTAGGGGCAAAAACAAATTCCTAGCCCTCGTATACGCCAACTACTTCGACCCCGAGTTATGCATGAAACTTGGGTCCAACACTCAAATGGTATTCACCATCTAACCTAGCTTTATGAGGTTGAAGCTGAAAACTGACGCTGTTATTCGACCTTTATCCAGAAGAGGTTGAGGTCGAAGTCCCTCAACCGAGCTTGCACAGCAAACAAAAAACAAACGGAGAGAACAAGTTTGGCAAATTTTACGATAATGGCGGCGTATTGAATTAAGGCGCTGTGTAAGATATAGAAGTTAAACAGAAGAACATTATGCAAAGGTATGTAATATCATATATATGTATATCTTCATTTTTTCAGTTTAATTTGTTTTATATTTATATATAAATCCACTATATTATATGTTTAATTATTTGTTTACATAAATAGACATGATTGTGAAGAATTTGTCCTAAAATGAGTCAACATTACCTACACTGTCGATAAATTACTACTAAAATAACAACTGTTGCATTTAAGGTCATTTATTTTTTGCAATTTTGATCTAAAAAATACCATTGTATTTCAACAATATTGAAATGCAAGTCGCATTTACATAAATTCTAATTAAAATATGAAACATAAGACATGTTTGCATTTCTTAGGATAAAAAATATATATATATTCAGATTACCTTTAAATATTCATTGATTCACTGCAGATTTTTTATTTTAGTGGTCAAAGGATATGTTTGAAAATGAGATTTACGGTCTATTGTATGAAAGATTATATTACATGGTTTTTAAACAACATGTATATAAATGTGCATCAACTCTGTAAATTATATATTTAAAAATCACATAATTTCTACTTGTAATTTGATAGTTTAATAAAAGTGCATACAAGTAAATTTCTGAAGGAATGAAATATGTTGAAAAAAAATTGTTCTTTTAAACCCCACATTCAAAATCCTCTTTTCTCATCATTTTATTTATGACTAATTCACATAGCCATCCCACATAATTCCCTCCCCTCCCCCCTTCTCATCTATGTTTCTTCTACGCCTGGCCCACTTTTCCATGATTTAGCAAAAATGAGTATCCCACTTGTTGGTTAACATAAATTAGTATAAAACAAATCAGAAATTGTACATCAAACATGACAAATGAGATGCGTTCTTGTTATAACTAGTCTTATAAATAATCAGATTTTGGTGCAATAGCTGTTGTATTCTTATACGAATATCAATGAAAGCAAAATTTGTTACAATTATTAAATATTAACATATTAAATTTAGTAATACGGAAATAATAGGACTCCTTAAAAAAAGAACGTAATCATCGTGGCAACCTATTATCATTACCTATCATGATGACTTGATTTAGTAGAATGAAATTTTACAATATTTATAACATTCGAGAATAACTTTTGAAATGACAAAATTCTGAAACAATTATACATGGGGACGTCCATTCCGAAATTCAGGGACAATTCGAAGAAATTCTGATAAATGATCCCAATAATTTTATTAAAAATATAATTAAGGTAAAAATTGATGTAACCAGTTAAATATACCCATGTTTCATTCACGTAACATACATCTAATTCGTAACGAGAAGTATTTTACTTCTTTGTACATTAAATCAAAATTTTGTTCCTTTTGTGACACTCTGGTCACTCTTATATCTTTCATAAATTTCAAGTATTATACATTTTTACATATTATTATTTTTTTTTCAAACAAAATATATTCGTATCAAAACCAAAAATATTAACTCAACTGATACTTAAAAGTAATCAGTATTTTTATTTATTATTTTTTAAATTCAGTTGTTAAATCAAAAAATGGTAATTAGTCTGCTCAGGGGCGTGCGAAGAAAAAATTGCGCCCGTGGCAAAATTAGAATTTGGAGCCCCCTTCTCCCAATGTTTTTCTTGTGACAGGTCAAAAATGACGTTGGTAGTATAAGTTTGGCGCCCCCTAGATTTCCGCGCTCAGGGCGATCGCCTCCTTCGCTCCTCCCCCTTTCTGTATTTATTAATTTTTTTTTAAAGATTTCAGATGTTAGTTTTTAACATTTTTTTTTACTTTTAGAAGTAATGCTTTTATAAAATTTATTATTATTATTAAATAAATAAAAAAAGATTTGTTCTTTGATCATATCTGAGCTGTGATGAGATCTAGCTAATTAACGTTTCCGTTTGACAACACTTGTTTTGTGTACTACTTTTCTCGCCCCTGCAACGAAAGCGTGGGCTCTGGTTGGCCATTACTCATCTTCCATCTGTTCATAAGACAATTTTACTGTTAACGGATAGCTTGTCTATCTTGCGAGCTTGCCAGGCCTATTCACTTCGTTCATCTAAGGTCATTCTCCATCTGATCCATAGCATTTCGGTCATGAGTAATATGGGCTACTGCATCACTTTGGTCTGGTGCCCCGCTCATAAGGGTATCGTCCCGAATGAGAGGGCTGACTTTCTGGCTAAAAATGGTCCATTTCTCTGCCAGTCTATCCCTTAGATTTCTCCGGAGGACTTACGTTTTCACGTCAAGAAGAGCTGGCTCATTGAAAATGGCTTTTCATGGCTTAACAGTGACTACGCACCTACTTACCCTCACCTCACCCCTTACCGGTCTTTTTCTCTGTGGACCCCCTCCAGGCTAACTCATGTGCTTATTGCCCGATGGAGGGCTAAGATGATCCTCACCCAGCAGCGTCTTCTCCCCGCTGTGTAGGCATTGTTTTGAGTTGGATACCCCGGAGCACGTTCTCTTGCACCGCATGTTTCTCAACTGCCCTTGCTGACAGCTGTTTTTTTCGCTCAAGTTGCCTGCCTCCTCGAGTTACAGCGACACATGTCTGTAGCTCTCTCATCTCCTCATGGTGTTGCGGCCCTAATCCGATTTTCACGTGTGGCTCTTCTCCATCTTTTTTGACTGCTTTTTGTCACTGTGGGCTCTTATTTGTGCGAGCAAGCTGTTTTCGCCCGTGCTTCGTTATAGTACCCACTCTACATATGAATTCAGGCATTCTGATTGGTCTACAAATTTTATTATGGTTGTCTGCTTGCTATGATTGGGCTACGTCGTCAAGACCGCTATGACAAAAATGTAGCGGTAGATTGGTTGACAGAAGTGTTTGTTTATAAACATGCCCTTTCCTTATTGATTTTTTCTCTCGTTTGCCTGTGTCGTACATGATTTGACCATGGCTGGAGTTTCGAGACAAAAGCCTCCCTACGGGTGTGGGGTGTGTACACATGTCTCAGTAGTAGCCAACCAACCAACCAACGAAAGCGCGGTAATTTTCACAGGAAGCGTGAGGTGTGAGATGAGATTCGTGATTCGTGTTGGTCTGCCTGCCGGTACAAGTAAGTTTTTATTGTTCTACTGCGAATTTTCTGTTCAGAAAATCCAAATGAAATTCTGTTCCAAAAATCAAATTTAGTTTTGAGATTCTTTTACAGTTTTGCAAAATTACTAAATTTTATCTAAATAAGCGATTTAACACTCCCTCATCCTATTTGTATACAGGAAGCTAACTTGATTTTGCACCAGTTATGCACTCAAAATTTTCATCATCCTATACTTTCCTTAGTATAAAATGAAGTTATTAAAACAGTTTAATAGGAAACTTAGTACCTACAGTGTAAATATGCACTTATTTATCTTTATGGCAGAGAAAGAGAGAGAGAAAAAAAAATAATTAGCTACCTCTATAGATCACTTCTAGCTACGACCTTGGAACAATATAAGTGAATTGATAGTAGAAATGTTCTTGTGATCAACAGATATTAAAAATGCTTATTATTAGACAGTTTCTGCAATAAAAACTTCGCTGAATCCTAGAACAGCCGAGACACTTGGCATCGTTGAATATGACGAGGCGATAAATGGCTTTTCTTGTTACCGGATCCTTTCCTGGATTGTTTCCATGCCATTATGCCTACACTTGTTAGTTCAGGATTTTGGATTGATTTAATCGGATTGCACGGTTTCTTGTCTTTTGTTTAATTGGATTTTATGAAATGCCATTGTTACGTCAGTCTTGTATTGTTTAAATTTAAAAAGGAGATTGCATTATATATGTATGACTATATTTTCTGGTTTCTTATTCATGTTATTTTAAAGATGTTGCTTATTTCAATAAATAGTAACATCATACATTTGGAAACATATATGCTGGTAGAGCACATAAATATATATTGAGGGTATGCTTATCTCGAAATAAATATTCAAGGATTTAAGTTGTGATTTGTCAATAATATTTAAAAGATTGAGATGACAATGTGTTGATGTTATTGAAAGTGAATTCTTATATCAGAAATACTTTTTTTCTTGCTTAAAAATCGCATAATGTTTATATACCACAAATACTTTAAAATTTTATCACATGTTTTTGTACAAATTTATAGAGATTTTAATAGCTTGATATCTGCATTAATAGCTGCGATTTTGCTCATTTCTTGAATGTGCCTTTTGTGCATTGAAATTAAATTTTCAGTTTTAGTGTTAGTTAACTAGGGTTTGATGAGTTTTGTGCATTTTAGTGATTATTGCACAGCGAGTTTTGTGGATGCACTGATGTTTTTTTATTTTAATGGTCGGGCAGCACTCATACACACATTAGTGATTGCAGTATTGATAAGTTTTGTGCATTTTAGTGATTCCTGCTTGAGCTGAACAGAGTAGTTGAAATTTCATTTTTTAAGCATATGAATTTATAACTGACCTCTAAAAAGTTATTTGAATATCAATGTATTCTATATGCAGTAATTCATAAAACTATTTACTTGGTATTTAATAATACGTCTGCAAAATATGAAAAAAGTTATGAACAAAAACCCTCATAAAATATCTCCAGATTAAAATTGTTTCACATTTATACAAATAAAAATAAGTACTTTTTTTATATATAGGGAAATGGAAAAGAATATAATTTTGAATAAAGAAACTGAAAGTGAAAATACAATAAATGGAAAAATTAATAATTAAAGAAATCCAACCATCATCATCAATATTGTATAAATTTGAATTACGATTTTGAAGAAGCCTTGCAAGTCTTTTTAGAAGTCTTGGAGCCTATCAAGGAGTCTAATGAGTGTATATAACATACATTACATATGTACCTTGTTACCAAAGCTCTGCAGTACTTCATGAAATTGAAAACACAGTTAGTACACCTAACTACATTTAGAAAATAATTTTTATTAGTTGGATTTATAATAACAATGATGCACAACCTTTTTTACCAGAAAATCGTTTGACACCAGAATATTTGAAAAGTGTAGTTCCTTTTCTTGAATCTCAAAGTTTCTGCCTTTACTATAAGGAAAATTATTCTGCATAAAAATAGTGGTATCATTTTGGCCCGCGGGCCAGAGGTTGTGCACCCCTGATAATAATATACAAGTTATCAATCTGCAAATAATTTTAATGAGATATTTAAAAAAATAATAAATTTAAAATAACTTAATTTAATCTGTACACATGAATAGAGCTGGGAATGCTCAGAAAAATTGGGAAAAAAGCCATTTTTTTTTTCCCGTTTTTTTTCCAAAGGCTTATTTTTAAATTTTTCCGAGATGGAAAATTTGAAATTTCATTTATGTAATAATATATTGAAAATTTTGTAATAGCTACATTCTCATATTTTCTTGTTTGAAACACAAGACCCTTCGCAAAATTTCTCTTGAAAATAGACATTTCAGAAAAAAGTTTAATCTACAAATTGAATCTTTCCAAATGCAGTGATTGAAGGAAAAAAATCTCATGCCATATAGCAGCTGAATCTTATCAAGTTGTATATGTGTATAAATAACCTTATTAAAAATGGCTAAATAGGAACCTAAATATAGTAATAATTTCTTATTCACAAATTTTGATTATATTTTGTACAAGTATATACAAAAAGTTCACAATTTCACAAAAACAGGATTATATGAAAAAAATCTAGATATATAATTAAACGCAACTTCTCTTTTTAAAAATTAATTAATGTACAAAATTATTTCAATAATATGCCGATTAATGGAAATGATTTATTACTTTTTTCTATCTTTTCAAGAAGTAAGTATTGAATTCGTGAAAAATGTGACTTCCAGTTTTTTGTGTATTTAAACGTTTTAGAAAGTCCTGAACACGATTTGATTTTTTTTTTTTTTTTTTTTTTTGAAATATCGTTACTCTACGAGTCTGTATGTGACAAAAATTTTATGGGCACTCTATCTCAAGAATTGATGCACATAATTTCACAAAACTTTAGATTCAGTTACAATTTGAAATAAACTCTATGTTTAGTTATTAATGTATATCGCCCAATCGATGGCGCTGCTATGCTGCATTATTAAATTATCGCAATAGTTCTATCTCAAGAACTAAAGGATGATTTTTCAAACTACAGCTTCAGATAGTTCCTAATATAATGTTGTTTAATTTTTAGTGTAAATTGCCCTATAGGTGGCACTACTATGGTGCATTTTTCAAGATTTCGTTATTGGTTGATTCTTTTTTCAAGGTGTTCAATCTAAAATTGACCTCCATAATGTACAGTAATGTTGCAAAATATGGACAGTTTGCGTTAGGAAAGTACAACTGCAATGAGGAAAAAAAAAAAAAAATTACAAGTATTATATTCCAAATTATACTTTCTCTCTTGATTAAACTTTTTTGTTTTCAGTGAGTAAAAATCTTAACATTCAATAAATCCTATGCTATTTATTAGTTGCAGACCTGAGTAAGCCAAACTAAAACTTTGTTTTGTTTGAATTTAGATTACAAAACTAAATCAAAACTTTTTTGAGTTGAGATTGAAAAGCTATTCTAAAACTAAACATATTTTTTAAAGGAAATAAAATTATAATTGTAAGAAAAAATAAAGGAATAATGTATAAAATATACATTTTTTAAACAAACAATGGAATTTTTGAATACAGTCCTCCCCACTTAATCGGGTAACGGATAATCGAATACCCCGTTTATTCGAATAAAATCCTCCGGAACCGAATTTAATCCCATTGGGCTAATGTTATTTTTCCCCGCTTAACCAAATACTTTTCACGAAATGTCCTCGCTTAATCGAATAACATATGTGTGAGACAATTTGAAAAATGGGTGTGAAAAACATGTTTCAATTGGAATTTCCTCCACAGTTTTTGTCATTTTCTGTTGTTACACAGAAAATAAATTTCCAGAACTCTCAGCATGGATTTTGCCTGGCAGGTGTATAAGTACTTGTCAAGGAAGTTCCCTTCCTTGTTCATTTTTTCGAATTAATTTCAAAAATGGTGACATAAATTGGACAGGAATTTCGATCAATTTTGTATTTTGTTTACTTTCGTTTGTCAAAAGACTTCTTTTTCAATTTTTCGATTTTTTTTTTTACAATTATTCTTAATGGAGACACTTTCATTTTCAAAAGCAGGCCCCGAAACAGAAATCATCCTCATTAAAAATATCCGCGATTAAAATGAGAAAAGTTAAAAACGACGACGCCTTTTGTACAGATCGACCTCAGCTATCCATTGCAAAAAAAGATCATTTAAAAATATTGAAATGCAAAAGAGATATCTTTATAAACTTTTCTATAGCATTAGCATTAACTAGCAAATCCTCGAAGTAACCCTTGAATAATAATGTGTTGTCAGTTAGAGGTTTAAGATGGTAATTATGAAACCATTCGAAAAAAATCTCGTCCATTTTTTACTCTAAAATTTCACATAAACCGTTTTCATCTACTTTTTTTTAAACCTGTATAAATTACGTAAATTAAATTCTAATAACAAAATTTGGATCCAATTCACATGATCTGCATTAAATGCAATGTAAACAAAATACATGTGTTTACTGTCATTGAACTATTGCGTATTTACTTTTCATTCTGTTTTTATTTCAGTTTGTATTATTCTATAAGTTTTTAATGATTTTCTTACTCTGGTAACTAAATATACTATGTTTAATAATTTTGTCATTTTATTACACCTTAAATATTACATTTATATGCCTCCCCGTTTAATCAAATACCCCGCTTAATCGAATATTTTTTCTGGAACCGTCGATATTCGTTTATGCGGGGACGACTGTACTGATATTTATAATAATGACAAAATTGCAATAATTTCTTTAAAGTAGTTTAGTATCATTTACTTAAAAACTATAGTTATGTAAATGGAATGCATATTTTATTTCATTCCAAACTGCACACTTTTGGGCTCAAGTTTTTAGGTCAATTGGTAGTTAAACATGTAACTGAAAAATCATATTTTAACAGAGATCATATGATGTAACAAACAATAGTGTTTAATAAAAATTTTTAGGCTGTGGAAAAAAAAAAATAATAATAAATATTAAAAGCAGGCTTTGCTACTTTTTTTTTTTTTTTTTTTTTTCTTTTTTGTAATATAAAGTGAAAATAATTTTCTTTTTTATATAAAATGGGAAAAAATGTTTATTATTTAACATTCTCTAGAAAATATAATTTATTTGGGAGAAAATATGAAAAATTAATTTTTCAAACTTTTCTGTTTTTTTCTGGAAAAAAAACCCAGTTTTTCCACCACTTATAATATTTTTCCGGAAATTTTACGTCTCTACACATGAAAAATGAAAAACTGCAAAGCCAGTATAATTTTTTTAATCAAAAGAAATTAAAGTACAGACAATTACAAAATAAATACAGAGATGAGATTCTTCAGACTTTAGTTGAATTTCAGACTTTTCTACAATTTTTAAAGAAATTTTACAAATTGAATTTTAGGGAAAAATTTTATATTTTTCCCCTTAGTTTTGTTTTTGTACTTTAATATAATAGTCCATTTTTTCATGTAATATGTTTTAATAACAATTATAATATTTATTCTGTTTGAAATTCATAAGTATTATTGTTCAAATCTCAGTTGTGCAGTTTTCAGATTTTTTACTTTCTTGTCAATCTCATCCCTGTAAATATGAAATGTTTTCCATTATTCAATGAATTGTTACAGTAAGCAGTAAACATTTTTTTTGATAGACTGATTTTAATGGTCTGAATAAATTGGAGGTTTAAAGAATGTTTTAATTTTATATTGGTTAATAATTGTACTTGTTATGTATTAATTCTCCTTTTTTTTATTAGTTTTGAACTGTCAAAAATTGTCTTTAAAAGGTGCACAAATAAATTCCAAATTTAATTAGTTAATTTACAGAGTTTCCCCCAGAGGGATTCATGGGGGGGGGGTGTGTGCTCTGCCCCTCCTGCCCTTTAGTTCTAAAAATAGCGCCCTTCTTGCCCCTCATCCAAAAACTAGCGCCCCTCTTGTCACTCATTCAAAAAACTGGTGCCCTTTCTTGCCCCACATTTGAAAAAACGCAACCCTCCAGTGATGATGTGGACATATAGAGCATAAATTACGCAAAAAATAGCTCTTATGTGTCCCACTGGAGGTGTAATTTCGTCAAAAGATCGAGAAGTAACTTCTAATTTCAGGCAAGATTCTCAAAAAAGAAAAGCTAATTTCGTCACAAAATCTCGGCAGATTTCTTCAAAAGGACATGAAAAAAGACTAATTTTGTCCAACAAATCACGATAAAACAGAAAATGTTGTCAAATGATTCACGAAAAACAGTAAATTTTGCCAAAAAGTCAACTTTCGTCAAAAAATCGTGATAAAACGGGTGATTTTGTGAAAAGATTTGCGAAGAAAAGACAAATTTTGTCCAAAGTGAAAAACTCTATCAAAAAATTTGTGTAAAACTACAAATTTTGCCAAAAATTCACGAAAAACTCAAAATTTATCAAAATATCCCGAAAAAACCCCGCAAATTTTGCCAAAAGATAGCAAAAACATGCAAATTTCATCAAAGGGGCACAAAAAAAGTTAATACCAGAAGTGAATTTTTCAGTTCTAAAAAATTTATTTTCCTGCTTCAAAATTGTTTTTTTTTTTTTTTTTTTGCTCCAAAGGCAGATTTTCCTGCTGTATAATCACGGGTGTGCAAAGAGAAAATTGCACCTAGGGGATAATTAGAATTTGATGCCCCCCCCCCCCTCCCACACTCCTCTCCCAACTTTTTCTTGTGACAGCCCAAAAATAACGTTTGTAGTATAGATTTGGCACCTCCTATATTACCGCCTCCGGGGCGATTGCCTCCTTTCCCACAGTTCTCTTCACAATCTGTTTTAAACCAGTCCAAATCTTTCTGAATGTGACTCCTGAAAGCACATGTTCATTAAACAAAAAGAATTGTTTATTCAACAAAAGTAGTTTTTTTAAAGCCTTTTTCAATAAATCCGTTTTGCTCCTTTTTAAAAGAAATGCAAACAATATATTTGTTATCCTCTACACTCAAATAAGCATTATTTCATAATTAAATTTGTACCTTGCTCATTTATTTTTAAAAAAGTAAAGAAAAATTAGCAAAATCTGCCTTTTTTTTCGTGATTTTTTAACAAAATCTGCTTTTTTTGCATCTTTTAACAAAATCGTCAGTTTTCAATTTTTTGGATTTTTTCCTTGATTTTTAGAAATTTCTGACCGTTAAATTCTAGATTCAACTATATAAAAGTACCCTGAAAAAATTAAAAAGTGCCCTTTCTAGAATAGTAGTGCCCTGCCCCTTTTTAAACCTGTGGGAAACTCTGTAATTTATATATGCTATATTTGTATATTATTTATATTTGCACACAGGTATATTTATATATATATGTACATCCAAGCTCACATTATGTGCACATTGTTTTTTTTTTTTTTTTTTATTATCACACAACTACTCAGCATTCGGTATCTCTGTACTCAGCCGAGTAGTCAATGGCCGAGTACTCGTAATTCGGCTACTCGGCCAAAGTACTCTCGGTACACCACTAATATTCCTCATGTGATTTTGGAAAGGAATGAGCTAATCACTAAAATTATTTTCAACATCAAAACTTTTTTAATTTCCTTAATAGTTTCATTTAAATCCGAAGATGCTAATAATTATACATAGTGCTAATGACTGTACTGTTTACCCTATGTATATATTTTTTTTTTTCACAAAAATGCCTTTTTTTTCTCACAAAAATGGACCCCAAAAAATAAAACATGGATTGACCCCTGTCGTGTCATGTTGAATTCAGAAACAACCTTTTACAATTGTAAAATAATGACTATCTGCTACTTTATTGTAAAAATAAATAATCAGTCATATAATTTATGTATAGAATATGATGTTTGTATTCCTATATGTATAAAACATGTAGTTTTGAAAATCATACTTAATATATTTTTCTTCCTTTTCATATACATACATGCTTTATGGGAGCTGGAAAAACTGATTTTGGATTTGATGCAGCTTTTTAAAGGTAAGTACATTATAAACTAATATGAGGTATTAACCTAATATAATAATTCTCTTAATTAATACAGTAGACTGACTCCCTCAAATCTGCTACCCTAAAATCCACAACTCTCTAAAATCTGCTCTCTCTCAAATGATCATCAAAAACTCTTAAATTTCATCAAAAAAGAAGGATTCTAAAAAATAAACATTTTATTCAAAGATTGAAAAAAACAAAAACATGAATTATGTCAGTTTTAAGAAAATTCTATCAAAGCATCTCTGAAAAACATTAATTACATTAAAAAAAATCTCTAAAAGAAAGACTGTCAAAAGATCATGAACTTTTTGAATGATCACCAAAAAACGCACTTTTGTCAATAGATTGCAGGAAAAAGTAAAAATTTTGTTAAAGAATTTTGCAAATTAGAAAAAAATGCAAATGTTATCCAGAGTTTTCCCAAGAGGGTTTCAGGGGGACGCTCTCCTGCCCTTTAGTTTAAAAAATAGCGCCCCTCCTGTCCCTCATCCAAAAACTAGCACCCCTCTTGTCACTCATTTAAAAAAAACTAGCGCCCTTCTTGCCCCACATTTGAAAAGACACAGGCCCTTCAGCGATGATCCTGATGCGCTATAGAGTGTAAATTACGTAAAAAATCTGTGACGGAACGCAAAAAAAAAAGCTCTTACTTGTCCCACGGGATGCATAATTTCATCAAAAGCACACAAAAAACGGCAAATTTCATTTTTAAAAGATCGAGAAATAACGACTAATTTTCAGCAAGATTTGTGAAAAAATGGCTAATTATGTCCCAAAATCCCCCCCAAAAAGGGCAGATTTCCTCAAAAAATCGTAGAAAAAAAACTGATACATTTCATCGAAAAATTGAGATAAAATGGCAAAATTCGTGAAAAGTAAGCAAATTTCTTTAAAATAACCTGAAAAAAAGGCAGATTTTGCCAAAAGATCTCAAAAAATGCAAATTTCGTCAAAGGGACACAAAAAGTTAATGCCAGAAGTGAATTTTTCTGCTCTAAAAACTAATTTTCCTGCTTTAAAATTTTATTTTTAATGCTTAAAAAGTGGATTTTCCTGCTTCACAATCAGGGGCGTGCAAAGAGAAAATTGCATCTAGTGCATAATCAGAATTTGATGGCCCCGCTCCTCCCAAACTTTTTCTTGTGACAGTCCAAAAATGATGTTTGTAGCTTAAATTTGGCGTCCCCTAAATTTCCACATCCGGGGAAACTGCCCCCCTTCGCCCTTTAATCAAGCTTTTTTTTGGTTATTATATTAAATCTGGCTAAACCTGAAAAAAAACTTTCTTATTTTATAATTTAGATGTAAATTAGTAATGTACCTTTGAGGCAAATTTTATCGATTAATTTAGGAGAAATGTGTTATGAATATTTAATCATACATTATTAATTAATACTTAAATTTTGTAGAAAGATCATGGGAAAATATGCGAATTTCGTCGAAAGATCAGAGAGAAAATATGTGCATTTTGTCAAAAAAAAACTTGGAAAATAGACATAAAAAAACACGAAAACTTTGGCAAAAAAGCGAGGAAAATATGTGAATTTTCTCAATAGATCGAGAAAAATATGCGAATTTTAACGAAAGATTAGGGGAAATATGTGAATTTTGTCGAAAGATTAGAAAATTATGCAAATTATCAGGAAAAATCTGAGAATTTTGACGAAAGATTGTGGAAAATATGCAAGTTTTGATGAAAGATCACAGATAAATAAAAAATTAAAGATCTTATTGCATGGTAATTTTATTTTAAAGAAATAAGAAAATTTCAAAGTTTAAACATCAATTATTATTATGATTGATGTTAATTACACTTTGTTATTTTAGCTTTTCATAGGTATTTATTTACATATAATGTAGCCAATTTTCAAATTTAATTTTTAAATATTACATTATGTTGAAGTTTGTTTTGTTAAAATGTTACGGAAACATGTTAAAATATTTTAGTCCTTTGAAAAATTTTCAATTTCACCCCTGAATGGACAGAAGAGGGCATTTATTTAAATATTTTCACAACACACAGACTTCTAAACATTTAGCATTCATATTCCACTTACACATTGCATCATTAAAAAAAAAAAAATGTAAATTCTGTTTATTTCTAGTCTTGTTTTAGATGGAAAAAAAAAAAAAAACACTCCAGCTATACAGATAAAGGAGGAATCCATAGATCTTCCATTATTTGAAGAAATTTCACATCTATTCCAGTTTTACTTAAATTCTTTTGCCATAGTACAAAGGAAATAGTGTTTGTCTTAGGAAAAAGAAGTCTCAGAAAAGTTACTGCCGTAATTTCTGGAAGAAACGCCGCGGCGTTTACGTGTTTTAAACTGAAATTTCAAGCGATGCGCCGTTTCTACCGATGCGGTGTTTACGAGCATTTTTTTTCAAACAGCCGTGATATTTTTCTGAATTTTTTCGAAAATTAAAAAAAAAAAATCGATCATAATTCCAAAATTTCGGACATAAAATGTATTGCGAATTTCGACAGATGGTTGCAAAAACAAATTAATTTTGATTTCGTCAAAATATCACGAAAAAATGTCAATTTTCATTAAAAGACCGCAAAAAGTTACGCAAATTTCGCATTAGATTACCAATAAACGAAAATTGCATTTTCGAATGAGTTTCCTGAATTTCCCCTCCCCTTCTTTTATAACTTTCAGAAAATTTGTTCTGAATCATTTTTTTCCCCCGTTCCAAAGATTCAGTGATGAAATGAATGAATCATGAATCTTTGATGAAATGTGCTTTTCTTTTAAAGATTTTTTAATTGATTTCATACATTTTTTTTACAAATTTCTCCTTTTTTCTGCGTTTTTCGACAGAATTTGTTTTTTTTAAAACCAATTTTTTTTTTCAAGTATTGCTTCAATTATCAAAATTCATGATTCATTCAAAGATTCACGATTCATTCCTGAAAATTTTGTGAAACAATCCAGGAAAAATCCCGTGTAAGCGCCCTTTTCTAATTATTTTATGATTTTTCGTCACGTTTGGGGGGGGGGGGGGGATTAACGTTTTTTTACGGTACTGTTAGGAAAAAAAAAATCACTGTATCCGCTGCGCTGCACTAAGCATATTTTTACTTTTAAACTCGTATGCGTCGCGGCGCTTATTCCCGAAAATATGGTACTTAAATAATATTAATTTTGTATTTATTTATTAATTTCTGATTAATAATTTCATTTTTGATTTCTTAATACAGCTTATTAATGTAATTTTGTTTAACATGTTAACTGCGATTACCGCGGAAATTTCACCTGCGGCGTTTACGACCATTTTCTAAATTTTTTTGAGTGATTTTCCGCAATGCAGCGTTTCTTCCAGAAATTACGGTAGTGGTGTAAATATTTAAATTTGCATTTTTTGGATAGGAATTTTGGGAAATATACCTTATTTTATCAGTTGCAGCGCTACAAAAAAAAAAAGTTTATTCAGATGAGGTATATAATTTTATTTGGTATTGATTGATCAGATTCTTGTTTATAACAGAATTCTTATTTTTTATTACCATATTCTTTATCTATAATTTAATGTTTATTTACTATTGATAGAAATATGGTGAACTTCTGGTACTGCTGATGTAAAAGAACATTTTGTGTGTAAATATTGCACTAAAGCAAAATTGTAAAATTTAAAAAAATAAAGTGTTTGATTTAAAAAGTAAATAAATTTATTTAAATTTAACAGAAATAATTTTTGTTTATCTTGATGATACTGATATTTTTAAGTTTAATTTTACTATGTTCTAAAATATATATTTAGAAAATCATTATTTTATATATATATGTATATATATATATATATATAAATCCAATAATAAATTTTTTATATGGCTTTTCTACAGAATAATTTTAAACCTAAGGGAAATTTTTAATAACTATATATTTCTAACTTTAATTTTACGCATGAGATTCAGAAAGCCAAAATATTTCTTAGATATTTTCATTTGAAAGTTTTTCCCGGTTATTTACCCCTTTTTCCCAGTATTCACCTTTTTTTCTAGTGTTTTTTTCCTCAGCGGGATGGGAAAAAAATGCACCCATTTTAGAACAATGTTTCCCTTTTGAAAAGAAGGAAAAAAAAAAAGCCCTTTTTTTTAGAATAAGAATGCCTCTGAAAAATTTCCACCAGGAAGCCCCTTTTTAACAAGGTTAACCCTTTGGGGATGAAGCACTGGTATACATGACAATTAAGTGATCAGAATCATTATTCAGGAACTTTATTCTTAAAAATCAACTGCACAAAAAAATTTAATAAGTTTTTTTCCATTCAGATTCATTAATCTATCACTTATTTTTTCACTAGTCTGTACCCAAAATGACCTCTGAAAGCATAAAACTATATAGGCTATTATTAAGAATGAGGATTGACAGAAATATAAAAATTTATTCGAACAAAAAGAAATAATGTTATTAACCACTTAACTGGTCAATATTTTTGAAAAATCTTTCAAAGAATGTCTATTTTTTTCATGTCTTTTACAATTTTTCTTTTAGCACCAGTTTTTCAAAATTTGAAATGTATTTGTACACCTTTTAAAGACATTTTTTGACAGTTCAAAACTAATAAAAGAGAACTGATACGTAACAAGTATAATTATTAATCAATATAAAATTAAAATTTTCTTTAACCCTCCAATTTATTCTGATCATTGAAATCTATCAAAAATAAAAATATTTATTGGTTGCTGTAACAATTTATTGAATAATGCGAATGAGGAAATTGCAAAGAATTACTTGAGCAAAAGGAATGTGGCACTAGGACTAGTTTAAAATCTCTGCATGAAGAATTGGTACAAAGAAAAGTACTGGCTTTCTTACAGAAGACTGATACTCCATTTGCATAGTGAGGGGAAAACAAAACACTTTTACTGATTATGTGCAATTTTGCAAAAAAAATTTTATGTGCACTTTCAATAACTGTTTATTCTGAACGTATATTTTCAAACACAGGCAAAATTTATAGCATTAAAAAAATGCTCTGTCTACTGATAATGTAGAGCATTTAGTGTTTTTGCACCATAATTTGAAATGTAATAAATTTAATTATTAATTTTTTATTGAATTTATTGTATTTTCAGTTTCTTTATCCAAAATAAGTCTTTTCTGTATTCCTATATATTATGTGAAACTAAATTTTAATCTGGAGATATTTTATGAAGATTTGGTTCTTATTTTTTTCTATATTTTGTAGACATATTGTTAAATACTGAGTAAATAGTTTTATGAATTACTGCATATATTATACATTGATATTCAAATAACTTTTTACAGACTTAACTATATTACAGAATAACTTTTTTAATTCATATGCTTAAAAAATGAAATTCTTACAACAACTCAACTCGGTATTAGCCGAGTACTCAACAAATTGGCCATGTACAGAGTATTTACAGAGTACTCGTAATCCTGAGACTTAGAAGGGTAATTCAATCTGCTGGATATCACGGTAGAGTAGCCAGGAAAAAATTCTTCGTAAGTGAAAAGAATAGAAAACTCAGACTAGCTTTCGCAAAATCCAACATAAATAAGAATTCTGATTACTGGAATAAAGTTATATTTGCTGATGAGAGTAAATTTAATATATTTGGTTCTGATGGTAGAATCTTGGTGTGGAGAAAACCCAGGGAAGAATTTTGCAAACGTAACTTGGTACCAACAGTAAAACATGGTGGAGGAGGAGTTATGGTATAGGGGTGTATGTCGTCCGCTAGAGTTGGTAATCTTGTTTTTATTAAAAGTATAATGGATCAGTACAAGTATATTGATATTTTAAAGCAAAATTTGAAATCTTCAGCAAGAAAATTGAACCTTCATAACGATTTTAAATTCTACCAAGACAATGACCCCAAGCACACTGCTCTGGACATTAGACTCTGGCTGCAATATAACTGTCCTGAAATAATAAAAACATCACCACAGACTTAAATCCCATAGAGAATATTTGGCAGGAATTCGCAAACACACCATTTCTTCAAAACAACTAAAATCGGTGCTTCAAGAAGAATGGGGTAAAATCACTCCAGAAATCACAAAAAAATTAGTCAAATCCATCCCCAAAAGATTAAATCATGTTTTAAAAGTAAAAGGAAATCCAACAAAATATTAAAACCTTTTAAAAAGTAAAATTTTTGGGTAAATATTTGATGGAAAAGTAAGTGTCCCATCACTTATGTGAGCTATTTTTTGCTCCGTTCTGAACAATTGTATTTTTACTAAATTAATATTTTAATATTTCTATAAAATGTATTTTATGTAATAATTGTTACTAACTTTAAATATGAAACACACCCAAAAAATTTTTGCACATGTTTGTTTATTTATTTTATTGCAGTTTCTTTTTATAAAGCACAAGTGTCTCATCACTTTTGTGAGATATTGTAGTTAGTACTTGTTATAATATGGTGCTGATTACTTTTTGGTGTAAATTGCTCTGCAGGGCTGCTGCCATGGTTTATTTGTGATTATTGCAATAGCTCTATCTCAAGAACTAATGCGCAAAGTTTCACAAAACTTCAGATTCTGTGAGACCTTGTTAAACTATATCTAATTAGTTTTTGGTGTGTATCACTCTATAGGTGGCATTGCCATGGTGCATTATAATTTGTGATTATTGCAATAGCTCTAAATCAAGAACTAATGAAAGGAATTTCACAAAACCAGGGTTGGTAAAAAACCTTTTTTTTTGGTTTCCTTTTACATATACATGCGTATTTATCAACAAAAGCAAACAAATTTGAATATATAAGTAATAATTTGATTTAGAAGTAATTCTAATCAATATAATTATTTAATATACAATCAATTCTGTAGAAAATTGAAATCATTTAAAATTTAAACATTTTTAGAAAAAGCTATGTCTTGTTATTTTCTCTATATTTTATAAATAAAATGTTCTACATGATGAAACATTGATACCTTGAAAATATTAATGAACCTTGAATGAATGATTCTTTTGATTACTAGCACTATAAATAAATATGATATAGATTCATATATAAAACTTCATATATATTATTTTCAACTGATTATTCAAAATAATTTTGAAATACTTGTTATATGTGATATCTGATTTTTTGTTAGAAGACTACATGAATTATCTTTTATTGAAAAAAAAAAAAAAGATTTTTGGAATTATTTGAGTTTAACAACAGAGACTTTACGCACTTTAAGTATTGTGTATTGCTATTTGAATCTTTTCTGAAACTACCAGGTTAAAAGAAAAAAAAAGACAGTAAAAGAAGCAAAAATACTATTGAATAGCTTTTTAGACATTTGAAAAACATTGATCTTAAAATATAAAGTAGTTTTATTTAAATATTGTCATCCACTAAAGCATTTAAACAGCCATCAGACTACATGTTTTATTAGAACACTTAGTATTTTTAAATGCCTGAACTAAAAATTACATCATTTTAGGCATTTTTATGAGCCTTTTTTGTATTACGTCTCAAGTAAGCCTTGTCTTACCCCCCCCCCCCCTTTCTGCTGATTTTCTTGGCTGATCTAAGTAATGGGTGTGGTTATGCAATAGAAGATTTAAATACATCTTTTGCATATTTTAATTAAATGTAAATAGGTGCTTTACTAGTGCCTAATTTTTCAATGTCTTCTTATTCAATTTCATATTTTGAGCTTCTTTTTTATTCTTAAAAGATAATCCCTCCAATCAAGAAAATTTTCTTTTAAAGCTTAGACTGAAGTTTTAATGATCAATTTATGTCATTATCTGTATATCTGCGTCTCTCAAAGGAAAACATTTTTAAAATCTAAATATTGCATATTTCATCTATTTTATCTTTGCTAAATTTACATAATTTAAGTGTTTTCTTTAGAGCTTCAGATATGTTCATCAATGCATGAAATTTGCATTCTACAAGCATACTAACATGACCTTGACTAGACTCACTATGTCTTATGGTGACTATTGAGATAAGACTTAAAAACGGAAATTACTTTCATCCAATAATTTGAAACACTTAAATTACAAAAATGAGAAAATATAGTAGATTTGTTCGGAAAAACCAATTGGTTTGAACTGTGCCAACCTAGCTCATAACAGAATAAAATCATAATGCAAAACCCAATCTCAATATAGAAATGCAAGAAACACAAAGGTGTATTAAAATCAACAACCACAAAGCCCTCCCCCCCCCAAAAAAAAGCTCATTGCCAATTATTCAATAGCATACATAACAAAAAGAATTAATGGGGGAAATCACTTAAGAATGTCATATTTGAGGCTTTGAAGAATGATGAAATCCTTAGTAAATCTTAATTATTCAAGCAATTTAAAAAGTAAAAGTGCATTTTTAACTCGTCTGCCCTTCTGGCTATATATATGTATGTTTTACAGTTAATGGCTGTGTATATATATATATATATATATAAAAATAACCTCCCCCCCCAAGGGAAAAAAAACTGATTAGTTTTTTTAACTAGCTAATTTTAGAAAAATTAGTTATTGTGTCATGTAGATTTATAGCTTACATTACAAGAAAAGTTGAATTGATTAAAAATGTTTGTCATTTTAGAAATTTATTAATTCATCTTTTTTCTATAGCTTTGCTTGTAGTTTCTTTATAATTTGGATTTTGTATTTTTCAATAATGTGTAAAATAAAACATTTGGGTAAAAGAATAAAAAAAAAGGTGAAAAAAACAGCATGGTTATTTAAAAAAAAAAAAAAAAAGGTTTTAACCACAGTTTAAACTAACTTGGTTTAAACCAAACAACCCTGCTCTAAACTTAAGATTCTGCGAGACTTTGATATAACCTATATCTGATTAGTTTTTGGTATGTATCGCTCAACAGGATGGTACTACTATGTTGCATTATTTACAATTCCCATAACAGCTATATCTCAAGAATTAGTGCATGGATTTTCATAAAACTTTAGTTAGTACTTGATATAACATAATGCCAATTGTTTTCATGCAAATCGCTCAACAAGTAATGCTGTCATGGTTCAATATTTGTGATTATTGCAATAGCTCTATTTTAACAACTAATGCATGGATTTTCATCAAACTTTATTTAATATCTGATCTTTATTTAATATCCAATTCATTTAATATCTGATAAAAAATTGAGCCTGGTTAAATTTTGGTGTACATAACCCAAAAGATGGTGCTGTTATGCAGATTTTCATAACATATTGCAACAGCTTTATCTCAAAAATTAATGCATAGATTTTCATCAAATTTCAGATTGTTATAAGTTAACATAAGTTGTTGATTGGACTTGTGTTTAAACCACCAAACTGGTGGCACTGCTATGTTGCATTTTAAAGGAAGTATTAACATGCATAAGATATGAAAAAAGTTTTGGGATTGCCACATCTGATTAGTTAACTTCCTCTATTTGAGAAACTTTCAGTACTGAGAATAAAAGATAGTGCATATTTAAAGCTCATTTGTCATTTCATAAAACTAAATTCAGCATAGTAATAGTAAAAATCTTTTCTTTTTCCTGTGTAGCTAACACAAAACCCTTCAAAGTTTAAACTTGACATTGTGCTAAAAGAACTTGTGTAGAAAGGAGCTTGCAAATGAGCAAAACAGCTTTGGTCGGATTGAGTTTGATTCATTTTTTCAGATAGATTTTTAATTAACTTTTAAAGACATGAGAGACGTAATGCGAAACCCACTCAATACAGGGTTTGCTCACATAAGTATTTTTTTTAAATGGTTGTTCTAGTACCAGAATTTTTGTAATGTAGTGGCCGCAATAGTCAAAGTATGGAAGGATTTGCATTAAAAAGGCAAATAATGCTTACAAAAATTAAAAATCCTGTCACTAAAATGGATATATATATTTTTTAATTTTTTATATGGATAAGCCCTGATTTATGTAATTCTAATTAAATTATTATTTTTGCAAAAGTATAAAGTTTATTGCTTTTATACAGCTGCTAAGTATTGCATAACACAAATATATTATTAACACTTTCGCTGCCGATAACTCCACCCTCCATGTTAAATGATTGAGAATTTCAAGCGCTACAGCGTGACCGGCAGTGAATGTGTTAAAAGTTGTTAACTAGGCTTTAAAAGCAGGTGATATGCATAGTATCCCCCATCACTATTTATGTTCAAACCGTCCCTGTCTAAGGGATAAATGTTTCTGGAACATATCAATGTATGTAGTGAAAATCTTTATAATCCCTTCCTTGAGACCTGCAGTTGTGCAGATTATATATACATTTTTGCATGATATAAATCCTTTGATACATTTTTTAATTGCCAGATAAATAGAATCCAAATATGACGAACAAAAGAATTATATTAATAATTTAAAAATTAAATGATAGATTTTTTTCATTAGAAAATTTAATAATTAAAGAGGTAAAGATGATATAAACTCTGAAACTTAGTTCTGTAAAGCATTAAATAATTATCGGTGACAATAATTCTAAAATGTAGATTGCAGTTTCTTAAATGCAAAATTTATTGTTTACATGTGAGAAGTTATGTTTATATATAAAATTGCATAAAGAATTGTATTATAAATATATTTTACTGTAAATGTATTAAGAGACACATATTTATTAAAAAAATTCTTTTATAGTTTAAAATTTTCATTCAACATGTGTATTTTCAATAATTTTTAAAAACTATAATTATTTCTTTTTATTGTTTACAGGTGCTAATATGAAGAGAGAACTAATTGTAATGAAAATGGTCCTACTGCAATAATAACTATGTTTTAAAAATTAATTTTTATTGTTCATAGTTAACAATTTTTTTGTTATTTCAGGAAAAAAAAAATAAAATGTTTATACTGCACATATTCTTATTTTGTTTGTATTAGTTTTTATATTTCTGTATTTTGCAATATTTTAAAAATAGAGTAAAAATAAATAGTTAAAAAATATAAATACAATATAGCAAAAAAAAAAAAAAAAAAAAAAAAAAGTTACTTCATTTTGTAAATATGTGTACAGAGTGACAAATATCTGTTTTGAGAAAAATAAAGTTCAAATTTATTTTGCAGTGGATAAATATTACTGCACATATTTTTTCATAAAAGCAGTTCTAATAGGAGTATCACCAGAACCTCTATTCAAAGCATTTGGTAACATGTTAAACTTTAATAAAACTAAAAAAAAATGACCATTTTAAAATGTTTCAGAGTAATCTCTAACCCCTCAATTGAACAAACTGGAAAATCATTTCAGCAGAAATAGGATATATAACAAAGAATAGTTAATGCATCAGAAAAAAATTGTCAAAATTCTGTGACTGCAAGACCTTGAAAATATAACTTTAAAAATGTATTCATAGGAAGTTGAAAAAAAAAATTAACTGTGCATAAAATGAAATTTTATTATTATCCGTTCTGAAATATACATATATATATTTGTCAAAAATTTTCACACAAATATCATTTTCTAGGGAAAAGAAAAGTTGTTTTACACTAAAAATTTTTCAGAAATTTAATAAATTACAGCTGTTCTCAAATCTGCAAAGATTACTTTCTGACAAATTTATTTAATTTTTGTTCAGAAATAAATGAAATTGACAGAAGTTGTTCACTAAGTGAAAAAGTTTTCTATTTTTCGGTAAACACAAAAGATCTTTCTGAAAATATACTAAATTTAGCATTTTGAACAAATTTCCAGACATGACACTGGAAGAAGAAAAACTTGTCGATTAAACTCTATAAATAATTCAGTTATCAAAAAATGAAAACACAAAGGTTTCAAATTGTTTCAATAGTCATGACTACACAAATGGATTTTTAAGATGCTGAGTATGATTTTTAATACATAATTCCTTATGACAGAATACTGCCAACAATGGAAAAAATTAATGTTTTAATAAGTTAACAAATATTAATATTGAGTGAATTATGTATATATATAAATTGTGTCAATCGGACATGGCTATGATACTAGCACCATTTAAGTTATTTGACAAAATAAATTGCTCATAAAAATAGTAAATAACTTCTATCGGAATATTAAAAGGCAGAAATTTGATGTTAAAAATACATAAAAAGCAGAAAATAGCTGTTTCTAATATGCAGTTGAGATTCTTCAGCGCAAGATAGAGGAATAATGACTGTAGATGAAGGGTGATTTGTGTGGGGAGGTAAAATTATCCAATCAATCAAGCCTGATGCTACATATTTATCTTTAAGTGTTTTATGTTTATATAATATTCCTCCAATAATGGCAATATATCTTGCACCATTATTGGCATAAATGTCCCATTCTTGGCATAAAATATTGTTGTGCTATGTGCATGAGATATTGCACCATATTGGGGTACCATTTCATGCTAATATTGGAGCAATGTTTCATGCTAATGTTGCGAAATATTTCATACCAATATTGGAGCAATATTTCATGCTAATGTTGGGAAATATTTCATACCAATATTGGAGCAATATTTCATGCTAATGTTGGGAAATATTTCATACCAATATTGGAGCAATATTACACTCCAACATTGGTGCAATATCACACCCCAATCTTGGTGCAATATTTCATGCTAATATTGGTGCAATATTCCATACCAATATTGGCTAAACAATCGTAAAATGTAAAAACCCCAATATTGGTGCTATATTTCATGCCAATATTGGGGCAATATTCGCTAAAAATATTGGGTAAATTCCAAATTTAAACATCCCAATATTGGAGCAATATTTCATATTAATATTGGAGTGATATCACACCCCAACATTGGTGCAATATTGACAAAATGTAAAGAGCCCAATATTGGCAAAACATTTCATGCCAATATTGGAGCAATATTTCATAATATTGGGGAATATTTCATACCAATATAGGAGCAATATTAAACCCCAATATTGGCGCAACATTTCATGCCAATATTGGAGCAATGTTTCATGCTAATATTGGGGAAATATTATTCCCCAACATTAGTGCAATATTTCATACCAATATTGGAGTGATATTACACCCCAACATTGGTACAATATTGACAAAATGTAAAGAGCCCAATATTGGTGCAACATTTCATGCCAATATTGGAGCAATATTTCATGATAATATTGGGGAAATATTTCATACCAATATTGGAGCAATGTTATACCCCAACATTGGTGCACTATTTCATACCAATATTGGAGTGATATTACACCCCAACATTGGTACAATATTGGCAAAATGTAAAGAGCCCAATATTGGTGCAACATTTCATGCCAATATTGGAGCAATATTTCATGATAATATTGGGGAAATATTTCATACCAATATTGGAGCAATATTAAACCCCAACATTGGCGCAACATTTCATGCCAATATTGGAGCAATATTAAACCCCAACATTGGCGCAACATTTCATGCCAATATTGGAGCAATGTTTCATGCTAATATTGGGGAATATTTCATACCAATATTGGAGCAATATTATACCCCAACATTGGTGCAATATTTCTTACCAATATTGGAGTGATGTTACACCCCAACATTGGTACAATATTGGCAAAATGTAAAGAGCCCAATATTGGTGCAACATTTTATGCCAATATTGGAGCAATATTTCATGATAATATTGGGGAAATATTTCATACCAATATTGGAGCAATATTAAACCCCAACATTGGTGAAACATTTCATGCCAATATTGGAGCAATATTTCATGATAATATTGGGGAAATATTTCATACCAATATTGGAGCAATATTAAACCCCAACATTGGCGCAACATTTCATGCCAATATTGGAGCAATGTTTCATGCTAATATTGGGGAAATATTTCATACCAATATTGGAGCAATATTATACCCCAACATTGGTGCAATATTTCATACCAATATTGGAGTGATATTACACCCCAGCATTGGTACAATATTGGCAAAATGTAAAGAGCCCAATATTGGTGCAACATTTTATGCCAATATTGGAGCAATATTTCATGATAATATTGGGGAAATATTTCATACCAATATTGGAGCAATATTAAACCCCAACATTGGTGAAACATTTCATGCCAATATTGGAGCAATATTTCATGATAATATTGGGGAAATATTTCATACCAATATTGGAGCAATATTAAACCCCAACATTGGCGCAACATTTCATGCCAATATTGGAGCAATGTTTCTTGCTAATATTGGGGAAATATTTCATATCAATATTGGAGCAATATTATACCCCAACATTGGTGCAATATTTCATACCAATATTGGCTAAATAATGGTAAAATGTAAACACCCCAATATTGGCGCTGTATTTCATGCCAATATTGCGGCAATATTTTATACTAATATTGGAGTAATATTACACCCCAACATTGGTACAATATTGGCAAAATGTAAAGAGCCCAATATTGGTGCAACATTTCATGCCAATATTGGAGCAATGTTTCATGCTAATATTGGGGAAATATTTCATACAAATATTGGAGCAATATTATACCCCAACATTGGTGCAATATTTCATACCAATATTGGATTGATATTACACCCCAACATTGGTACAATATTGGCCAAATGTAAAGAGCCCAATATTGGTGCAACATTTTATGCCAATATTGGAGCAATATTTCATGATAATATTGGGGAAATATTTCATACCAATATTGGAGCAATATTAAACCCCAACATTGGCGCAACATTTCATGCCAATAGTGGAGCAAAGTTTCATGCTAATATTGGGGAAATATTTCATACCAATATTGGAGCAATATTAAACCCCAACATTGGCGCAACATTTCATGCCAATATTGGAGCAATGTTTCTTGCTAATATTGGGGAAATATTTCATATCAATATTGGAGCAATATTACACCCCAACATTGGTGCAATATTTCATACCAATATTGGCTAAATAATGGTAAAATGTAAACACCCCAATATTGGCGCTGTATTTCATGCCAATATTGCGACAATATTTCATACTAATATTGGAGTGATATTACACCCCAACATTGGTACAATATTGGCAAAATGTAAAGAGCCCAATATTGGTGCAACATTTCATGCCAATATTGGAGAAATATTTCATGATAATATTGGGGAAATATTTCATACCAATATTGGAGCAATATTTCATGCCAATATTGGAGCAATGTTTCATGCTAATATTGGGGAAATATTTCATACCAATATTGGTGCAATATTTCATACCAATATTGGAGTGATATTACACCCCAACATTGGTACAATATTGGCAAAATGTAAAGAGCCCAATATTTCATGATAATATTGGGGAAATATTTCATACCAATATTGGAGCAATGTTAAACCCTAATATTGGTGCAATATTTCATGCAAATATTTGTGCAATATTCCATACCAATATTGGCTAAATAATGGTAAAATGTAAACACCCCAATATTGGTGTTGTATTTCATGCCAATGTTGTGGCAATATTTCATACTAATATTGGAATGATATTACACCCCAACATTGGTGCAATATTGGCAAAATGTAGAGTCCAATATTTGCGCAACATTTCATGCCAATATTGGAGCAATGTTTCATGCTAATATTGGGGGAAATATTTCATACCAATATTGGAGCAATATTATACCCCAACATTGGTGCAATATTTCATACCAATATTGGCTAAATAATGGTAAAATGTAAACACCCCAACATTGGCGCTGTATTTCATGCCAATATTGCGGCAATATTTCATACTAATATTTAAGTGATATTACACCCCAACATTGGTACAATATTGGCAAAATGTAAAGAGCCCAATATTGGTGCAACATTTCATGCCAATATTGGAGCAATATTTCATGATAATATTGGGGAAATATATCATACCAATATTGGAGCAATATTAAACCCCAATATTGGCGCAACTTTTCATGCCAATATTGGATCAATGTTTCATGGTAATATTGGGGAAATATTTCATACCAATATTGGAGCAATATTGGCTGCAAATATTGGCTAAATAAGGGCAAAATGTAAACACCCCAATATTGGAGCAATATTTCATGCCAATGTTGCGCCAATGTGCCAATATTGCTCCAAGATATAGCCAATATTGGGCCAATATTGTTTGGCTACTGGGGTGTATATAAAACTTATTTTTTGGTGTTTCTGATTTTTAATTGACATAGAATAAACTTTTACATTATTATTTTTATTTAAACGTTATGAAATACATAATTATTTTTAATTTTAAACAAATTTAGTCACGAATTAATATTAGCTGGAAAGAGGTATAAGTCTAAGAAACACTATTAATTTCTAAATCCTAGTAAAATGATATATTTTTTATACTATTATTGTTCTACTTTTTATACAAAAATATTATTGCTTTTTAACTTAAGGAGTAATTAAATGTTCCTAAATATAGCTCATCAGATTGTTACAATATTTTTAAAAACATTACTAGATAACACGTTACGGTGAAATCTCAATCCACTATCGAAATTCTCGTTTCCTACGTGATTGAAATAAATTTAATTAAATTAATGTATTTTTCATATTCGAAATTGTGCTATAATTACATAGATATTTGACTTTATTTCAAATTTTGATTATAGTTTTTTTTTCTCGCGCGCTAAAAAAAAATCCGAAAATATTTATTTTTATTAAAGGAAATTTCAGAATATCTTTTTTTAATACAATTAACTGTTGCACAAATTAAACCCTGGTAATTTGCTTTGTTTCTAATGATTTCCAATTCATTTAATTGTAAACTAATTGTTCTATAATGTTTTGTTTTATTTGCAAACGTTGTTTTAATTTGAAAACTTATGTTCCGTGGATTCCATTTACCCTGTCATTAGTAACATTATTTGGTCGAAAACTGATGCCTTAATTTCTTAATACATGTATATTTTTATAGGCTTACTTAAATGTGACTTGAAATAGCAATTATAACTTAATCCAAATCTTAAATAAAGTTTGCAATAAATGTGAAATATAAGAATGAAGTTAAACGTATCAATTGACATTATCTTAATATTTATATTAACAGTTTAACTTTTTAAATTTATAACATTAACTTGACATATTTATAGATTAGCGTTTGAATAGGATCAAGAAGAATTTACACACAAGTTATAAATATCAGAACTTAACACTCTGACTATTCAAAATTGTCCAAAATCAAGAGAGCTGGTAAAAAGATTGAACTTGAGCAAAGATTCAGAATATTCATCCAAAATCACATGAATGAGAAAAGTAAGCGAAATGACTATAAGTAAACTGCAAATTTTTAAAACACTAACTGAACATGAAAATAAACACTTTTAACTAAAATCATTTTTAAAAGTCTTGTGAATGTGTTCGAATATCTTGTGCCATTAAACATACTGTGCAAGAACTTTTATTAAAAATTACATAACTTTTTTCAGAAATGCAAAACATACCATTGATATTTATTGGAAAAAATAGTCAGCCCATTCAGTAGTCTCCTGCATTTTATTTCTATAAAGCAATCTCCCTTTTATTTCCCTTTTAAAAATGTGTAATTTTAAAGGCAACGTTAGGAAGAAATTGTACATGTGGGCCATTCCATGAAAACAGGTAAATTGATAGTCATTTTTAAAAAATTGTTTAAATAAATATTTTTGGTATTTACTGATTGGCAACATGTCAAATTTTATGTTTTGAGTAATAATGTAAAGTTTATCTTTTATGGATTGGCAACACAACAGTTTAAAGAAGGCGTCCATGTGCAAGCAAGTATGTTGCGTTTTACAATACATTTTGAGTGAGTTTTTTTTAATAAAGAAAATCCAGTGAAACTTTTGAAATCAACATTTTAGGTAAGTCTAATATTCATTATTTATATTTCACTAAACTGAAATATATAAGATAATTTCAAATAATTATTACAGCGCACAAAAAGAACTTTGTTTCTGTGTCCCACACGTGACACAAAACATGAACTTTTTCACTTAGGAGGAAAAGGGAACACATTTATTTCGTTTAATTGGCATTTCTAAAGCAGTTTAGTGTAGTACACTTATCCTATGCTAGTTAAAAAATTGGGTAAAATTTTTATTTGGAGAAAAATATCAAAACAAAATTGCCCCGCACGTGACACCTTAGGAGCAGGACGGTTATTTTTGTTTTCTGAATGTTAAATAGAGATTTATTGCAGCATAGTTTTAGCAGTTTAATGATTATTTTGTCCTAAGAACTTATTCTATGTAATTAAAACGAAATTAAGATTTTTTTATGATAGTTCCATTTTTTTTCTTTTTTTGTGATGCTAATATTTTTTATTTCCATTTTTTTATAAATTTATTTTTAAAAAATTTGAACACTTTGATGATTATTTTTATTTTAAGAACATACTGTTTTCCAGCAAGAATTGATCTACTTAATTTATAGGGATTTTTCTATACAATAAGAAGAGTCGTGTGTTTAAGAACTTGTTATTATTCTTTAGAAAAAAATAATAAAACTTCTTATCTATATTCTGTTTTTCTAAGTTTAATTCTATTTTAAGTTCAATTTTTCTATGAAATTAAGTAAATTTAGACAAAAGCGTTTATAATAGATAAAGTTTGTTATTTATTTAGCTGAAATGGAAAGATCTAAGTCTACTAGTGCTAGAAGAATGAAAAGGATGAGAGAGAAAATGTCATTAGAAAATCCTAATTTCCAAAACGAAGAAAATAAAAGGCTCAGAAACAGCAGCTTCTTTTAAGATGGGTGAATGAGTGTTGTAAAATATGACGGCATTAATTATCCTGGTGAAATTACAAGCACCCATCATGATAGTGTTGAAGTGTCTGTCATGATAAAAAGTGGTAAATTCTACAAGTGGCCACAGTATCCAGATAAAATTCTATATTCATTTAAAGATGTAGTAAAAAAGATATCAACCCCCACTGTAGCTAATAAAAGAGGTTGTTTCAAATTTCTAGAAAAATTTTGAATTTTTGTTTTACATTTACTTTATTTTATGTTTAAAAATGTCAATTTGAATATTTACTTTGTACAAAAACAATGTTAAAATAAATATTTTTGTATTGTAAAATGTATAACATGCATTTTCTTTTTTGCATTCCTTTATTTTCTGATTTTTGAAAAGGTTACTTGAATGATATTTGCAAATGTCCCACACGTGACAACTGTGTCCCGCACGTGACACTATACGTTACTGATGTACCGTGCTTGCAGTGGCCCCAGATGGCAAAATGCCTGGCCGAATCCATTCACTGAATAGGGAAGATAGCCCGGCGAAAGCGGACGAAACATTTTTCACGTAACCAAGGCAATGGTTTTAAATATTGTTTTGAATTTTTTATTCTGAGTGAAAACTGATATTAATGCTATAGAATATGTTTGGGCAGAAATCAATCCGGAAACAGAATGTGACAGCAGAAATTTGCATGTCAAAATTATTTGCATATACACATGAAGCCATTGAAAATGTTACAGTTGAACACTGGAAAGAATAATGTTCACATCATAAATTCTAACGATTGTCATCATTAGAATCTATTTATGGCATAATTGAAGAAATGTGTGAACACTTGAAATACATCTTTATGAAATGGATTCTGTTTGGGATTTATCATCTGAATCCAGTGATTCATAATTGTCTACGGGAAGAGTTCCATATCCTGCTCTGGTTTTTTATGGCGAGATTTTTTTTTTTTTTTTTTTTTTTTTTTTTTTTTTTTTTTTTTGGCATTAAATGAATCGACATGGTTGCAGTCTCCAGCCTTTGGGGTTGTTTTTTACCACTAGAAGAAAATTTATCAATTTTTTTTTATGTATTTTTATCTATTTAGCATATTTTTTCGGAAAAATTTATAGATTTTGTTTAAATTTGTCATATTTAATAAATATATAAAATTATAAAAATAATATAAGGTACTACTTAGTTATCCCGTCTACCGATTTCGCTAAATTATACAAATCGCCAAATTAATAGCCAAAAATTATACATATTGACGTAATTTTTATTTTAAATAATAAAAAACAAAAACAAATAATTAGTAGAATATTAATAAAAATACAAAAAAAGTCAAAATAAAAATCAATGACGTTTTAAACACGTGTATCGTATTTAATGTCATTGAATTGACATTCACCATCATCTATTATTGGCAATTAATCTTATTATTTGGCGATAGTATTTTAGTCGACGGGACAGAGTAGTACCCGTTTATTAAATAAATAAATCTTTATAAATTACTTAAAAATATTGTTTATCCACCATCTTGAGAAATCTAATAAGTTGCTAAAATATCTTTTTGTCACAAATTTCAATTTTTTCGCCAATCGCGCCAACCAGAACAGAGTATGTGTCTCTTCGCTTGTCTGCAATCCATTTAATAAAAAAATCCAATGAATAATGATAGGCATGGATGTCATATATGCATCACATTGGCGCAATTGCAACTAAATAGCGATTTTATTACTCACTTCGAAACCTGGCTATAGTTGTTTATCTGTTAATAAATTGTTTAACGACTATGATTTTATTTTTACAGTGATATAAATTATCTTTTTTTCTATAATTATTAATTGAACTTTTATTTATTATTATTTTCGTTTTAAAATAATAGAAAATAACTAATATACATATATATGTGTGTGTGTTACTGTATTTGAAAAAGAAGTTTTCACATACAGTAATTGTGAACAATATTCTTTCCAGTGTTCAATAGTTACATTTTCAATAGCTTCATGTGTATATGCTAATAATTTTGACATGCAAATATCTCCTGTCACATTGCGTTTCCGGTTAGTTCACTTAAAATTGGCGACAGAAAAAACTCGCGCCAACATGGTGTATGTATGTCATAAAATCTGTGGCAAAAAAGTATCAGATTGTTGCAAATTATTTGCAAAAAATGTTATGATTCGTTTTTTTTATTATTATTTTACTATTAATAAATGTATTTTTATTGTTACATATCTTTAAATAATATTTTTTACTACATTTGTCTTTTTATAACTTATTTTAATATGATAGTATTCCAATATAATATTTGAGAATATATGATTGAATGACAAAAACAAATAGGTATTTTCAGTGGGGGAAAATGACATATCCGTGATGTTTTAATAAGTAAACACATCCCTCCCGAGATGATACGGACTTCTCTATTTTCGACATAGACTAGCCTTTTCTGGTCATGCGCAGTTCGCTTCAGGTTCCTATGAAACGTGGTTCATCAGTATAATTTTTTTTAACAATTTAAAATTTTATTTTTCAAATAAGAATGCTTATTTCATGAACATTAGACCTTTAGCCTCTAATACATATTTTTTGTTTTAAAATTGCAAAATTAGTACAGCAGAAATGTTACCTGGATCATACAGCAAATTACAACTGGTTGACTTCTGATGTCCTGCACGTGACGCATGCAAATTAATTAATAACTAAATCAGTAAACCATTTAGGAAAAATCTGTTCCTGCCTGAGATATTGTTATAACAAATATAAACTTACAAAAATACGTTTATTCTTATTTCTAAAAAATCTTAAAACCTTTAACACAATTTTGGTGGAATTATGGTGTCTGATTGTCCCGCACGTGACAGTGGAATGGGCCATGTGTTGTTTTGTAGTATTCTAAATTGTGCGGTGTTTACAATGTGTTGTTAATTAGGTGACAAGGTATTATGCAGAACAACATTATTGTACGAAAATAATTTCATCAACACAATTTCAAATGTTTAATTAAAAAATCTGTTTAAAAACACATTATTGCAAATTAATATGAACACAATCACAATGCAAAAATATGTTTTTTATACGAAGTTGTTCTAATTCCCAACTCAAAAATGTTTTGTAAATTTTGTGGCAAAATGTGCTAAGATCGGTTTATTTTTGTGTGTCGAGAATTTGCAGAGTAACCTCAAGATACAGACACAAAGACTCAGTATGGATCTTGCATTCCAAATCCTTTTAAGGGGAGAGTTTACCTTCGCTGCAGCAAAATTGTAGCGAAAAAGGTCTATTTCTGTTGTATAATAGTACCAAAACAGTTTTTTTTTATTAAAATACCATTTATGAAGGTTTTAAAAATTAAATAATAAAGATCTCTATACGCTTTAAATTTATTTTTCTTAAAACTAATTTTTCGGCGTTTTTAGATTTTTCAATTGCTTCTTGCAACGTAATTTTTGATCAATATTTATGAAATTGATAAGGAAGTATCCTGACGCTGTTTAGAAAGAATTTGTGTAAGCTTTTTAAAATTCGTCTGCATTAAGATAGTTAAATTTGATTTGTTAATTATTAAAAGACAAACTTTTGATGAAAATCGATAAGGAATCTAAAAAAAAATCTGTAAAATATAAACTAGCCAAAATATTTTTATAAAGCTTTCACAAATTTGTTTCTAATAGAGTTTTAAGTGAAAAAAAATGCAAGATCAAGAAAATATCACAAAAATTAAAACACGATTAGCATTTTAAAATTTCGTTTATAAAATAATTTATTTTTTAATTTTAATATGTGCGAAAAAAATTTAAAGGTGTTCTATATGCTTTTAATGAAATGTATATATGCACAAAATTTCATATTGCTATGATGAAAAATAAATAAAATAAATACTAACGTCCACCGAGTGAAAAAAAATGTAAATTACCAGTTAAACAAGCAGGCTTATGACATCCAGACAAAGCATAAGATCCAAGGTGAAGAATAGTAAGAAGCAGTTTGACAAATATTGGGTTAATAAATCAAATTTACTTTTAATGGTAAAAGTGACAAAAAAAGTAACAGGAATTCCATCATTCAAAAAATGTTGCAGATGTATATGAAAATAAATTCAGGCTGATGAGTATAGCCTATAAAAAAATTAAAGTTAAAAACTGTACTCGGAAATTATAAAATCTTATTTTTATGTACTATAAAATAACTAATCTATATTAAAATTCAAAAACATATAATGATATAATTTACTTGAAATATTTTTAATTTGATGATTTTATCGATATTTTCAGTCTTACTAATCTATTGAACCTGATACACGGTAAGAATTAAAGAAAAAAAATTTCTTTTTTATTACATTCCAGGAAAATATTTAGTTTCCTATAAATAAAGAAGTAAAAGCAAAGATTTGAAATAAGATTCAAAGAACAAAGTGTAGGGCTCCGAACGAAAAAGTTTAATCATTTATCAAGATAAACTATGAAATAACAGACGAAGCACAAAGAAATTCTAAAAAGCAACTAAGAACATTCTTTAATCTTTTTTTATCATTTAACCTTACACTTTATCCCGCGATTTTCAAAAAGTTTCGTTAAAGGAGGAAAATCACATTTACTGAGACATCATTAGCTACCTTTTGATCACAATAGAAATGTCAAATGTATCATTTTTCAAAGATTTCATATTTATAAAAAATGTATATACGAATGTGTGCGCGTGTGTTTGTATCTATATGCCTGTACCTACAAAAGACGTTTTCAATAATGAGATGGTAAATGAAGTGTATAAATATGTATATGTATATATATTTATATACCAAAACTCAAGAGAAGTAGAAAAATCCAGCGATAATTCTTTATAGGTGTATAAAATCCCAAACTCCACAATACATAACACAGTTACATAATAAAAATTTACAAATATCCAATAAATATACTTTATTTAGAATAAATATTGTTCTCTGGAAGGTTTATAATATTCCAGAAGCAGACACTTACGATAGATTCAGATTGGCATTCAAAAGATAACACATATCGGCGTTAAGTTGATAAATTTTTAATGCCTCTTTGGCCATTTAAAAAACTTGAGGAAGATTAATATAAACAATAAAAATACATATAAAAATGAACATAAGAATGTGTGTGCGCTTGTTTCTATCTATATGCATGTATGTTTACAAGAAATTTACTATGATGAAATGGTAAATAAAGGATGTGAATAAGTAAAAAGAAAAAATATGTAAATAAAAGGAAAAAAGGTACGATTTATGTTTTTAGACAATAATAAGGCTTTTAAGCCACATATATCCTATATTTTTCCGAAATTGAAAGATATAATGAAAATTCAGCGACAATTCCAAGCAATTATTTTATCGTTATATTAAATCTCAAACACCATAATTCGATTTCCATACTCCGTGTATTATCAATATAAAATTCCCATTGAATGTGAAATCTACAGGATGTGTAAAACCAATGGATGTCCGAAGGATATAATGTAAAAGTGCTATGTGTCTTCCTTATACGGTATAAAATAAACATTTCTTTGCATAAAAATTTATTTTCACTATCACTAACCTTCTGTTTGCTGTGAACTGATATATCCGTTCAATAAGCTGCAGGTTTTACTGCGGTGGAAGCATCACTTAAATTAATATAACTCTGCATATACTGTCGAGTCTCTCTATAACGAAACTCCATTAATCGAATTTCTCTCTATAAAAAATATTTAGTAGGAACGGCTCCTTTTTTCCATGATTACATTAGAAAAAGTCTCTAGAATGTGAATATTTATTTTCATACACCGATTTCTTTCATAAAATGTTTTTTCTTTATTCAATTAAAAAAAAAGCAGCGAAATAACGTGCAATCATTTCCCATCACTTATTCCTGATTTATCGTCTAGTGCGTAAAATTTTTGACAAATGGTTAAAAGCTTTTAAAAAGCAAAGAGAAAAGAGCGCCAAAATTATTTATTGATAATTGTCCATTGCAGAATGCTAAAGTTATTTCCTTACTATCCTACTGCACATTAAGAATGCCAATTAATAGATTATAAGGTTAATATTTATAGTTAAACATTTCAAAGACTTGATTCAACTCATCAAAAAATGTTTGTTAAAAATTGACACATTAAATAGGAATTTTAACGTTTCAATCTATACAACGAATTTCGCCATGTAAAGAATTTTTTACTGGAAAAATTGACTTTCGTTATATAGAGACTAGATTGTATAATCCATTTAAAAAAATACGTTACGATTAACATTCTAATGGCTTATATGCCTATACGTAATCAAAAAAGTTATATCATGTTCAAAAAATCATATTTCTTTAACATTTATAAAATACAAACAAAACAACTTTACAAATTTTGAACTTTTGCTCGGCTGTCAGGATGCTAAAAACGAAACTATCAGGGAAATAATCATTTAAAATAAGACTATTTCAAATAAAATTTAAATTGCACATTTAAAAATTGCAGTATTGAATGTGAAAGAAAATGTAAAAAAAAATCTTTGAAATAAAATTTACTTTATGCATTAAACTATTGTATCAAACTATTTCGACAAATGGTTTACTTCCAGAAAATATTTCTTTTTTTTTTTCAAGAATCCGAGTGATACCATTAATGATAAAAGAAGTTTCCATCTAAGTCTAATATTTCAATGAAAGAATGAGGACTAGAAGCTTAACGATAAAGGGAAAAAATAAGGAAAGATTCTCCATTTTATATCAACTAAATTGCAATCAGAGTTTTTTGTACTAGGATAAAAATATACAAGAAACAATTGCGATAAGACTCCAATTATTTTTTAGGACATAGAGGTCGATAATAGAAGATTATATTTGTTATATTTCTTTTTATTGCTAATCCATTTCAAATAGATGTGTACATGAAATCGTTGTTCAATGTGATTAATCATTTTTAAGGAAAATTATAAATTACAAACAAATAAAAGATTGATTTTTCTTTCCTTATTAAATTTTGTTACCTATATTTTATTGATATGATTAGCAAGTTGCAGTAAACAATAATTTTAATAATATCTATTGCAATAAATGTTAAACTATAAGATATATACACATGTACACTATATATATATATATATATATATATATATATATATATATATATATATATATATTACAAATTTAAAATTTTTTTTCGCCAAAACTAACCTTTATACTATCTTAATTTTCTTATAATAATATTCCTTACTTACTTCAAATTATTAAATTAAAATCTTGTTTCTAGATCTAATCTGTTAATCTTTATGCAGATGATATAAATTCTTAATTTGCCTTAAAAACATTATTCCAGTATGCGTAAATTTAAAAAGATGGCTCTAAATTAAAAATATTCTTAATTAAACTTTATTTCTTAATATTCCAAATAAAACTCATTTCTATGTTTTTATCAACCCTTTTTAAGAAGGTCTTATTAAATTTATTCCAAAACCATAACTTTCTAAAAATATCATTATTTTATTTTATCTATTTATTTATTTTTCTTCCGTCAAACTTTGATAGTGTCTGCATATCAATGAATTCATTTCTTTTCTTTTTCTCTTAAAATTAATAATCTATAAAAATCGTCTGCCTAAGATATTTAAAATCCTGAGTCGATTATAAATTGGTTAAATAATATTTTTTAAAAATAAAATTATCATCTGAATGAAGTGTTTAATCTCGTAGCTGGAATAGAATTCTGTTTACATAAAAGAATGATGGTTTGAGGTTACAGAATGTTCTAGACTGTTCTTTTTAGATTTAAAAGAGGAAGCTCGAGAGGTAGTAAGGGATGTGAAGAAGATTCTTGGGTGCGCTCTTGCATGAGTACGACTTGATGTAGTAAAGCATGGAATATTTTTTGGATGTTTCGGTAAAATATCATCTACATCAGGAGCTTTTCTCTAGATTATAGCTACCGTTTAATAAAATGAACTTGCAGCAACCAAGGAGTTTTTATTTTGACCTTCTACATTTATTTATTTTGTTTTTTACTCGCTGGCCATGACTTCTGTGCGGAGAAAGGCAAACCTGGCGATGATGTTTCTGCCCCCCTAACTTTAAATCGTCACACACACACACACAAACATATATATATATATATATATATATATATATATATATATATATATATATACAGAGAAAGAGAGAGAATAAATATGTAGATAGATAGATATATAAGTGAGTTGATAGGTTATTATGAATCGAATTTTCAAAAATGAATTTTTTTGAATATATCTAATTTATATAAGGTGTGTTTCAATGCCTATTTTATTTAATTAAATAATTTCAATAAAAAATAATTAAATTAAAAAATACTGTGGTATTAAATTTCAAGAATAAAAATATGTTGAGTAGCTAGTGACAAGTAACACACATGCTATACAAATCGCAATAAACATTTTAAATAAAAAAATAATTTTCAATTTTTTTTTAAATACTCGATGCAATGGAAAAAAATCCTATTTTTTTTCCTTTCAGTGTATGTTTTCATTATCACATCTGTACGAATATTTCCTAAAAAGTGATATTATGTTATATATTCACAAAAAAAGTTTAAATTATGTAAATATCAATATCAGAGCATGTGTTTACATTGAACATCAACTTACCTCAGTATATGGAAAAGTATTGCTTAAAAACAGCATTAAATTTATACATGGGCAGAAGTTGTTATAATAACTTTGGAAATGCATAATTTTAAATCAGTTACAGAAAATTTTTCTGTTGGGCAAAGTTTAATGCAACCAGTCTTGGGGGGGGGGGGGGGCATCGTTATACTTACCCATCATGAATATGCAGAATATAAAATATGAAAACAAAACGCGTGTAAACTCTCTATAGAATGCATCGCAATTCCAAAATAGAACTTAAATGCATATTTAAATTGTTTTAATATACATAGTAATGCTCTATTAATGAATTGCTGATGAACCAATTACGGCAAATTATATAAAACGCCATACTCAAGTAGTACCGGATTTCATAAAAGGAACATTCTCATATTAAATAACAATTTACTGCGTCGGATTAAGCACCTTCTATTTAATTAAAATATAAATTTGAACTGAAATTTGAATAAAATACAGGGCCATGAAAAATCGAAGAATGTAGAAAACAGGATTGCAAATATCTCGGCAACTAATAATCTCATCGACTTAATTCCTTATGTAAAGTTTGCATTATTTTTTGCTTTTTATGTCCACTCCTTAACACATTCGCTGCTGATCACGCGCCAGCGCGTGATGTGGGGTAATGTATCAATAGCCAGTCACGCGCTGGTGCGAAAAACCTTTCACTGATTGTTTATTATAAAAAGTAAATCGGCTTCTGGGAAAAACCCACTTCTACAGTGCGGCATTAACTATCATCACATCTTCACGTACGTGGCAGGAAACTTGTTAAAATAAAAAAAAAATCAAAAAAATTTATATACATTTCATCAGAACGAATTTTTCGAGAGTACGAAAAAATATTTCCGGATAATCGAGGTATATTGAATAGGCTTCGTCCTATTCTTACATACTAAGTACATACAAAATTTCAAGTCTCTATCACAATTTGTACGTGGGAAACCTATACTACGTATGATGGGTAAGTAAAATATGTAATCGAAATTAATAAGTTACTTTTAAAATCTGGATAATATTTAAAAATAAAAACAGAAGATATATATTGTTATAATATTTTTATAATTATTAGATAATATTGTTATAATTATTTATTTCTAATTATATTTACACAATGCAATATAAATCAAAATTCACATTCAATTTAAGTAGGATTTATGCTAAAATTAATATTTTTTTAACGTTTTTATAAAGATAATTATTTTTTTCTATTACGTTTATATATATTGCGTCAAACATTTTTAATTGGAACTTTCTTAATAATGATTATTAACAGAGTTTTCACGCATACCTTTCACTTCATTTCTACTATGACAGTTTAAGTATTAAAATATTATTCATATCTATGACTGGCGATTTACCAAATTAGTTCAATGTAAGTGAATGATTCTGATGGTGCATAAAGCAGTTTTAAATTAAAATAATTTACTCGTGTATAAGGCGCACTTTTTTTTCAAAAAAATAGGGCAAAACTCCTAGGTGCGCCTTATACACAGAATGTTTTTTTACTCTTGGATGCAGTCAAACGATATACATATGAAACAAGAAATTATTCAAAGAAAATATTAAAACTCGGAAAAAGTTACTTAATTGAAGTATCACTGCATATTTATTTCACTCCTTTGCAGAACTAGTGACATTATCTAAACGCTAATTAGCAATTCTCTTTGCCGTCACTCATTCCTATGTCCCGTCATTCTCTTACAACTCGAAGTCTAAAAATGCATGTCTTGTTTTCTCATCTGTTGTATTGTTTGCTTTGACTTTTTTTTTTCTTTTTTTTTTTTTTTTTTTACTGTAATTCATTTGGTCATTCTTCATAAGCATATCAAATTTATGGTGCGCGTTACATACGAGATTTTAATAAATCGCCATTTTTACTTGTAAAGTAGGGATGCGCGTTACACACGCGTGCGTGCTATACACGAGTAAATACGGTACTATTAAATTATTAGTTAAAAAGATATTAAAACATTTATTAATTTCATATTTATTTAATGCTTTATTTTAAATGTTATTTTGACTCGGCATTCGTGATAATTCAGAGATTATCTCGATGAAACCACATGCCTTCAGATGATATTCTAATGTACCACATCTTTATACAGTCATATAATATTTATTTATTAAACATATAGAAGCATGTATTTGTACTTAAGTCTTTAAATAATATACTACTTATTACCAAAATGCTGAAAATTATCAGTTTGGCCGCATATACTAATCTCGTCTAAAGGATTACCCTAACGCCATCACAATTGATAAAATTTCGACTTTTTTTTTTCCATTTAAAAGCATTTCCAACATCACGTCTTGTTATCACCTACCATGTTCCATTGTCATTATCATAATTCTCTAAAATATAATCCAACGATAATATTTACGAAATCCCCATTAAAAATATTCAATATTACATTTGGTACAGCTAATTTTGCAGTTAATTAGACATTTCATAAATAAAATATTTCATATTTTTTATATATTTTTGATTTTATTTAAATATTAAATTGAAAGTAACCTATTACTTTAAAGTAATAGAATTAACGTTAAAAGAATTTACTTTAAAATAATTTCATAAAATATTGTTTTTTTTAAAATAATATTTAGTTTATTTTTTTTAATTTAAAAATGTCATGAAAATAATATATTCATCTTTTTAAAACTTATATATAATGAATTTTTTATCTAATCAATGATTTCCACAGATAGAAGGGTAAAATAATATAAATGATTCTTTTTCTTCTCTACATAATATCTAGTTTCGAACTAGTAAATCAAAAGAAATAATTTTGATATATGATTCAACGAGAAGAACTTCAAAGGGAAAAGTACAATCAGTGATCAAAGTTGAACTTTGAAATAAAAGACTAAAGCAAAACTAAAACTATAATAGTAGGTAAGAAAATCTTTTAATCTTCTTTTTTATCATTTTATTCAATCTAGTGTAACTAACGTTCTTATAAGAACGGTTAATTGAAGAACACATAATTTGCTATTATGAAACATCTTTTGTAGAAAATGTTCCTTATTTTGTGTAATTCTAGGTAAAAATTAAGATAACTATAATATTAACTACTCTTTAACCGCTTAATCCTCGCACCCTGACGTTCACAGATAGTGCAGAATACATTGTTTTGTTAATGAGAATTTGTTCAATTTATCCATAAAATTCAGTTCATTTGTGATTGGCAAGTAAATAAATACTCTATATACATAGCTAGGATAATTGAAAATTATTATGGAAACTGATGCTTATCATAAAAATGACAGTTTAAAGTGAAATTTATGATGTATTGTAATCACTTGAAAAATCCATATGAAATTACGAATGTAAATATATTGAAATTACGAGTTTTCAGGTGGACTCTATCTCCCCGAAAAAGGACAATACTCTGGTGCATCTGAGACATGAGACGTTCGTATACATAAAATTTACCATTAAAAGCTAAAATCATAAAAATAAAAAAATACAACATTTTTTTAAAGATATTTTCCTATAAATAATAAACTCCAATCATTAAATAGTTAATTTTATGAACTATAAGCAATAAGAATGTAAGTTAAATCAGCAAAGACTTTTTACCCTCTCAAACTAGATTATGCAGCAACTAATATAAACTAATTTAAATTGATCTTGATAATGGTTTTCCGTTAACTTGTATTATAAAATAATCTTATTGAGTTTACATGCAAGAAAATACAAAGAAATACTACGAAATTATCTTTTGTTTGATATTGAGATAGCAGTGTCTTAATGTGTTAGGAATGGATTTCTCATCAATCACTGCTTATCGTAATTAAAGGTAACTGATTTTTATTCTGAATAAGTTTCTTCGAAAAATTCGTTCCGTCTTCAGGACATTTAATTTTATTTACGTAGAAATTAATGACAAAATTGCATTGACAAGTTTCAAATTACGAATTCCTTAAAATAATGTTTAATATTAACACGTACAGAAAGGGTTTTTTTTACTCTTACAGTATGAAAATAGGGTGCTAAGACATAATTTATGTGAAGATTTTTATATTAAATTTTAATTTATATGTCATTTTGATACCTTTTCCACAAATATTAATTAAACTCTTATGGATATTCAATGTGTTTACATTAATGACTAGATTTGGCACATGCAGAATATCCTAAAATATTTAAATGTACTTTTGTTTCCTTATTCCTGTTAGATGGAATGCAAACTAAAAAATGTGTTTACAAAGAATTTTAAAAAATTTAATTTAACAAATAAAAACAACCAATTAGAAACAATTTTATTTTTAAAAACGAACATTTAAGACTTGTAAATTGATTCTACATTACATGTATATATATATATATATATATACATGTAATATATACATGTATATATATATATACATATATATACATATATACATACATATATATATATACATATATGTATATATGTATATATATACATGTATATATACATGTATATATATATATATATATATATATATATATATATATATATATATATATATATATATATATATATGTGTGTGTGTGTGTGTGTGTGTGTGTGTGTGTGTGTGTGACGATTTAAGCTAAAAACCTGAAAAATTTTTACTGGTTCCACTTTTTTAAAAACGCACAGTCGTGACAAGCGAGGGAAAAAAATAAATAAATGTAGAAGATTCATTAAATTACACATTGGCTGCTGCAAGTTAATTTATTAAACTGTATTCATGAGAGAGGAAAAGGCTCCCTTTGCAAGCCGTCTTTAACCGAGACAAGCCGTACTCATCGAAGAAAAAACCAAGAATCTAATCTGACCGCCTCTAGGTTTCCCTCTTAAATCTAAAAACAAAGTTCTAGAAAATTCTCTACTCTCTAACCATCATTTTTCCATGTAAACATAATTCATGTCCAGCGTCGAGATTTTATTCCACAGACGATAATTTTATTTTTTAAAAATATTATTTAACTAATTTATAATCGACATTAAAAATTTCGAATATATTAGACAGACGATTAATTTTAAGAGAAAAAGAAAAGAAATGAATTTATTGTTCTGCACAAATATCTAATGTTGAAGGAGGGAAAATAAATAAATAAATAAAAATAATGACATTTTTTGAAAGGTATGGTTTTGGAATAAAGGGTTGATAAAAAGGCTTTCTTATAAAGGGTTGATAAAAATATAAAAAATGAGTTTTATTTGGAATATTAAGAAATAAGTTTAATTAAGAATATTTTTAATTTAGAGGCATCTTTTTTAAATTTACGGATATTGGAATAAAAGTTTTTTAAGGCGAATTAAGAAATTATATCGTTTCCATAAAAATTAATAGATTAGATCTAGAAACAAGATTTTAATTTAATAAGTTGAATTAAGTACGGAATATTGTTAAAAGGAAATTAACATAGTATACAGGTTAAGCTTGGCAAAAAAATTTAAAATGTGTAATAATATTCCCTCTCCCCAAAACTAAGTATGAAATTGATAGTTAAATAAAACTACAAGTTCAGACAACAGAAATCTAATAACTTAGAAAAGTTAATATTTGGAATAAAACTGTCAAACCCAGGAAGCCAAGAGATGGAACAAAAAGAATATTAACGCAATATATAAAAAATAGCGATTAAAAAATAGTTAAGAGCAAATTAAATAGAATTAAAATTAGGTAAGAGCATTTCCCTGAAAGAAATGCGATAATATTACAACATCACTAACTATTTCTACAGGGTGCCCAGCAAATAACACCCTGATTTCAAAATTAAATTTCTCAATTTCAAAATTAAATCTCAAAAACAAAGATCGATAGTAATATGCGGTATACGGTTATTTCATTAGGTAAGCTGTAAAAATCTTATACAGAAATTTCAAACAGTGAATAATTTGAAAATATTGCATTCTGATTGCATAGAATGCTTTGATTTAACATTTTTCTTGTTTTAGATGTTAATGTTTTGATGAAAAAGAATTATATTTTTAATAAAATGGTTCACTCATGAAAATGTGACGTCATAGTTGAAATAAAGCAGGTACTTTATAGCAGTCGTTAAAAATACAAGGGGTATGAATATCAGTAGCCAATGGAGCCAGATAAATAATGACGTCATATTTAAAATGAATAAGAAATATTTTTTACTTATACTCATTAATAAGTTATAAGTTACATACAAATGAATATTTTTATTCAAAACTCATAATTATCAATTGAAGAAATTTTTTGTGGGGAAAAGGTGCAAAATAAAATCACTGATTAATATATTTTTGGCTCGAATTTTTAACACTTTCGAACAAAGTTGAAAAGTTATTATGCTTTCGGTTTGTCTGTCTGTCTGGTCGCTTTCCAACTTTCGTAAATATACTCCGATTTCCATGAAATTTTTGGACACTATTAACGTTTACCTAGCACGAATACCTATTGAAAATGAAGTTTCTACCATGATTAGTTTATTTACAGGGATAGTCAAAAAATTTCTTTATATTACGGCATTATGAGGAAAAATCGTTTTAATTAAATTTAACGATGTTACAGCCTGTAGAACATATTCAAATTTATATGCATTTACAAAGTGCACTAAAATATGCATTTTGTAAAGTATGTAGTGAAAAGGGCACTTACTATTCATTTACAGGGTCAGACAGAAGAATTCCATTGCATAGGAATAAAGGGAGGAACAGTTTCCGACATATTTTAATTATGGTAAACGATTTCATGTATAATCAAATTGATATATCTTGCTGAGGCTTAATTAAGTTATTTCATGCATAATACGAAGTGCATAGCATATACAGGGACACACAAAAGATTTCAAATATTATATATTCTATCAGAAGTACTGTATATCATGGATGATGACTGTTGCATGGATGAAATGCATTTTGAATTATGATATGTGCTTTTAAGTTTCGCTAAATGTATGCATATTAAATGGAGAATATAAATGGTAATATTATAAATAGTTAAATTTAGGTATACAGGGTTACACAAAAGATCTTGGAAAGGTTACTGCATATGAGCGTAATTTACTTAAAGGTGTTTTTTAAATAAAATATGCATTTTTATTTTGAACTGCATTTAGTAAACTAAGAAATGTTTGTAGTATATATATATAATGATAAACAGGGTCCCGCAAAGAACTGGATACAAGGTTGTCTTCGGATGATAATTTCTAAAAATGTAATTTAGGTAGTAATAAGAAATATTTTTGTTTGAAATAAATTTTAGAAAGATACTTGCGTGTATGAAAGGCACTTGGAAAACTACAGGGCTGAACAAAAGAATTCAAGAATGTTTCTATCTATTAGTATTAATCGCTGAAAGGAAAATTTTGACCAGCAAACAAATTAGCAACTAGGGATTATCAGAAGTTTTTTTACCATAAATTCGCGATTAAAAGTTAATTACACATGCTTTTCATCATCGAAATTTTTTGCTTGATTGATCAATTATTTCTTCTTTAAATGTTATGTGAACGAAGTCACGGGTAACTGCTAGTATGTTTATATAGAGAGAAAGAGTTATATTAATATTTCTGTACAGATTACATGTGTTTGTAAGTAAAATAGAATAATGATTTCTTCATTTTAAAATATACTGTATAAATACTTAAAAAAATATTACATGTGTATAAGAAATTGATAACAGATTATATTAACTGAATATCGCGGATTTTTCCTCCAATTGCAAAAACAATGATTGTATTTCTTCAAAGAAATAAAAATCGGAAAAAATTACCAAAAGAGAATGCATCTTTAAGCGAATGTATGAACTTATATTTCGTGTGACTTATTAAAAATACAATTTTTTTGTTTAAGTATTGCTTGATGTTTCATATATTTTAAATGAACAAAATCTTTGCTTTGAAAAGAAAAGAAAAGTTATAAGAATTAATAATATGTATATATATATATCTATTTACATCTATCTATCTATCTATATATCTGTATCTATATCTATATCTATATTTATATATATACCTATATCTATATCTATACACACACACACACACACACACACACACACATATATATATATATATATACACATGTGTTACTGTATGAATAATTTTTCCTAAGTTTTTTAAATTTCTCATCCCCTAAATTCAGATTTATTTGTATATTATGCGTATACATACAAAAACTATAAGTACGTAGAATTTATTAAATTTTGCAAGTATAAATATTACAAATAAATTTTTATACATTTGTTTATGTCCGATACCATATTGACTTTAATCAATGAATATAATAAAAGTCAAAGTTATAACGATATGTTTATCATATTGTGGAAAAAAATTATAAAGACTAAAAAGTTAAAAATTATTTACTTCTTTTACTTACAAATTAGCTTAATAGTAATACATATAAAATATTTTTAAAGAACGAATGATATGAATGTCATTATTTTAAAAGAAACTTTTAAGCATATAATGCTACTTTTTCTGAAAATGAAAATAACATATAAACAGATAAATTGCATATTCAAATCAATAGGGTCTTAACAAATTAAATAAGTAATTGTTAACGTATCGTTAATTTCGTGCAGCTTAATATTCTGTTTGGGAAACATTAAGGAAATTGTTAATCCCAGAGAGAGTAATATAAACACATTGGTTAATTACTCTAAATATTTAGTATGATGAAACTAGTTTTATAAAATACACTATCTACTTCATTTCTCAAAAGTACATTTTCTTTTCTTACTAAATAGAACATGGCTAAGGAAAAAAATATATCTGCTATTTAAATAAAATTGATGAGTTTGTTAAATTTCATTTATTTTGAATCAGATTAATTAAACATCAAATATAAATGAAATATTTTTAAAAAATATTTAGAATAAAATAATTATTTATCAGTGCATTAGAAATAGCTATGAAAGTAAAAATTAAAATAAGAAAGGGATTATTAAATATATTTTTAATCATTTTTTCTTCATAAAAGCAGCGTAAATTGAAAATAATGAAAATAATAACATATGTTGTTAATATTTAATGATAATTATCACTAACTAGCAAAAAATTAAATTAATTTTACATAAAATCAGTATTCAAATTCAATATGTTAAAAAAATAACCTAAACTATACTCACATAGAATTGGATCGTCCATGACACTCCGGCAATTTCTTTTAAAATTATTCAAAAATGTGACAACTTCTTTTACTGTCTCCAAACGAAAATTCAGATTGTCTGTAAAGACTAAGTATCTTCAAAAGTGTTTACTTACTCACATTTAACACAAAACTTATTCACCAATGTTACATTTAACAGAATTTCCATTTGGATTGATTTTATAATAGTATTTATAAAAGAGTTCAAAGTGTTCAATGCAATAAGGTGTCATAATGTAAAAACGCCATGATAACCAATTTTTCCGGTACTTTTGTTAAGAAATATAGGATTTGATACACCAATTTAGTGACTGTATATTCAAGAAAAAAAATTTAACTATTAATAAAATGTAGTACATCATTTCTTAACCAATGCTATTTGGTGTTACCATCCACCACGGTGTGTAATAATGCCATACAAAAAAGAACGTAAAGTAAGATGGAATGTAAGTGTCACGTAAATTGTTTTAGTCTGAAGATACTAACTCTACAGTTCTAGAAAATGAAAAACTGATTTTACTTGTCAATAACTGCGATACTTGGTGTTGTAGCAATCTTTTGATCTTTGATTCTTCAGACGTGAAAAAATTAGGAGCATTTAGGACTTACAAATTTCTATTTGTTCCTTTTAGTTTTAAACAATGACAATAATGGTCTCTCGTGCATAAAATATAAAATAAAATAAAGTAGGGCAGTTCAGTTACTGAAAATAAGGAACCAAGAAAATATTACTAGTAGACGGCGTTATTTCCATCGGCATACGCTTATCGCAGTGTATTTTAAACTTTAAGCTACTTCGCAAACACATCCTGAGTCTCCCAATACATTTCGAAAACACATGAAACAGACTACAAATTTATGTAATAAAAAACATTTTTAGAATAAATACATACATAGTCATATCACTAAACTTAGCAAATTTTAGATCGCGCGTTGACTCCTTCGTTCTTCGTTCTACAAATATAGCAAATTATTTTTTAGCAGTTGTATGTGACCACCAACAATCCAGAATCTTTCAGCGCGGAACCCGCAGCAACAGTCTTGTCGGATTCATTTGTGCATTCCTACGTATAAAGTTTGCTTTTGGTGTTATGACCCAATATGACGCTATTACTTGTGTAAAAAAAAAATACAAGTAATACTTTTCTAGATCAATATATAGTTGTAAAATATTTTGCTAATATGTCATAAATATTTAAAAAAACTGCTTTGGATGATACTCTGGCATTTTCTAATATTTGATTTTAATCCAAACGCAATAAAATAAATAAATAGATAACATGAATTACTGCAATGGAAACTTTGCAAGATAGTCTTTGCTTTTAAATTATCTTAAGATTACATTTTTATGATTAATTAAGGTGTAATGTTTGATATTAAGCATCAGAGAAACATTTTCTTTTAAAATTATTTAAATGTGTTCCCTATAACTGTTTAATTTTACAGATATTTAAAAGTTATTTTGTGAATATTTATGGCATTTAAGGTAACGCGCTATTTGCGATCTGACTGACTAAAGGTAATGCTAGATTTTTTTTCTCTGCTATACACAGGCAAATTTGCAGATATTTTCAATCAATATATTCTGGGGAAAACGCAGGTCGTTATATTTGATCGTCTTAAAACTTTGATCCATATGGCCTATCTGAACAAAAAAATTATATCTCATATACTCCACTATTCGATATGTCGTTATGCATAGTAGTTTTGCTTTGATGTTTAAGATGATTCATTTATTGTAAGTATGCGATTAGTTCTATAAAAATTAACAAAATAATAATATTTATATATAATATATATGCAATGTTGAAGACGGATTCGTCGAAAAGCTACGTATATTTTAGGAATTCCTGTAAGAAAATAAAGATAGCTCTTTTTGAGTGACGGATATGTTGTTGTAACCCGCAACCGTAAAAGACATTTAGAAAATAGGAATTCCAGTCCCCCTTATCAAACAAATATTAGCTACTTACTGAAAAACCTTGTTAGTACATATAAGGACCAAGAGCTCGGAGGTGACTCAGTCATTGGCTCCAATAACACGTCCCTCCAAAAGAACAAAATACAACCGTTTATTGTCGGCTTAAAAGAAAAATAGCACGAGATTCCTGCAAACAATTAGAGAGTTAGACGTTAAATAAAAATGTCAAATACCGCTTTTACTAAAATGGGTGGTGAACTTCTTCAGTTTCCTTGTAAATCGTAATTCCGGAAAATGAAATCTTTTCTTGATCACCTACTATGACATACTAAACTCTTGGATTCTCTTAAGATTCTCTTACACCCTCGTAAGATTGTATTTAAAGATATCCCCTTCACTGAACTCCAGTTAGTAACATATGCTCTAAAAGAACACAATTTCACAGATAGTAGCGCAGCAATGATTAAATCTTGCAGAACTAGGAAATACATGCCAATTTATGCTGCCAACGTTATCCTAAAAGATAACGTTGAGAAAATAATTTATATCCATGAAATAAGTTATATCCATCTGGTTGTTGAACGCTTTAAAGGTGTAAACATTGTTAAACAACGTTACAAATGCCAGCGATTTGATTATGCTTCCGAAATGTGATAATAATTTATTTCATTATTATATTTCTTAATTATCATATTCATTACAAAACTTTATTTATTAATTTATTAAATTTAATATATTGTAAAATAAGAAAACGTGATTTTTTGTTTTCATCTGAAGTCATTAACTACAACAGCCTTCACAGTAACAAAAAGTAAAATTTAATTGTGGACTTTACAATAAAAAAAATAATTTCCGAATAATTTTTTTGTACTGCTATTTTTTGTATGTTTGTTTGTTTTACTCATAATAAATATATTTATCTAAATTAAACGTGGAAGAAATCTTTCTTATATGATAATCATTTAAAAAAACTATGATAAAGGTAGAATGGATTTTACATTATTTTCACATTCCATAACGCAAAGGATTAAAAGACATGGTTTAGTGATTAACTTTAAGAAGTCATTATCGCAATCAGGATTGAAATTTTTCAATGTTAATTTAAAATTATCGTCTTCAAATATCTATCATTATCTGAATAATTTAAGGAAAACCATACAAAAATATACTTTATAAGACGTTCAGTGATTGAAATTTTAATGTGTAAAATTATCTTGTAACTGACAAAAAAATAATGAATATAATGCTTACAAAATTTTTTGTGTTTCATCCACTATTTTATTTTCAATGGAGTCAGTGTATTACAGATTTTGTAAATTGGTAATTAATTTAAGTATATATAATAAACAAACTTAGATGTTTTACACTTTAGCTGAAAGTTTTCAGAGGATAAATTTTTATTAATCAAAATAGTAATTAAGTATTGTTTTAATTATTTTTATGAACCATTTTAATTTAATGAAATTTGCTTAAAGAAAGATTTTTTAAATTTTTGTTTTAAAATTGATATAGTTAATATATGGATCAGATTAAAATGTCATCAAGCAAAATGTTATATTTTAATATCGAATGAAAAAATGCATTTTGTAAGTTTTTGCGACAAGTGGAATGTTTTATTTCAATTCTTTATGAAAGACTAAGTCTTTTATGATTTTGTATAACGCTTTACGTCTGTTATAAACAAATTAGGATTTATTTTTTAGAAGGAAAGGAAAATTCGAAGCAAATATACGTTATTTTTTGGATGTTTTCTTTCGAAATTCGTTTTATCATTTTATCATTTTATGTGGAATACAAAAGAATTTAGAAAATATGTTTCTGACACATCATTAAGAAATTTTCTTCAGCGGTTGCTTTAAAAATCCAGTTTTTAAATATTTTTACATTTTCCTAGACATATTTTATTATAATTATTATTTTAACATAAACTTGGGGAAAATATTTCTCTATTTTATGTAAGTCATTTAAATACGAATTAAGTAATATTTTAATTATTTTTTACCACTCAATTTAAATTATTGAAATTCTGCTTAAAGAATATTTTTTTAATAAGTTTGTTTTGAAAATTATAGACGTAATATTCAGAAGTGAGAAAGTTTTTATAGTGTAAAATTTCATATTTTAATATTTGATTGTAAAAATACGATTTTTAAATTTTTGCGTTATGAAAGGCAGTAAATCTTCTCTGCTTTCGCATAAAGATTTAATTGTATGCCACAAACAAGTTAATGTAGATTCATTTTTTTAGAAGAAAAGAAAATTCGAAGCAAGTATGTGATTTTTTTTAATGTTTCCTTTAGAAATTCGCTTTATTATTTTATGCGGAATGCAAAAGATTTCAAAAAATATGTTTCTGATACCTCATTAAAGATATTTCTTTAAAAATTTCTATGAAAATACAGTTTTTAAACATTCTCACATTTTCCTAGAAATATTTTACTATTATCATTATTATTTAAACATAAAGTTTGAAAAAGTTTGAAAAAAAAAATCGTAATTTTATTTAAAGTTATTATTTAAACTAAACATCATTATTGTGTGTGGTTTTTATGATTAACAAAACTTGGCAGTTTTTTTTTTTTTTTTTTTTTTTTTTAATGACATAAAATATTCTTTTATTGTTTGAGATAAAATAATATCAATGTACTTTAATAAAAATAGAAAAAAATATTGAATTCTAACACAACATATGTTATATATATATATATATATATATATATATATATATATATATATATATATATATATTTAACATAAGAACAGACAAATGTAAATAATTAAAAAAAATCTTTTGTTTAATTTCATATAAGAGTTTAAGTACACCAAAAAATAATTAAAAGACATTAACGGATATCAGAAATAGATTTTTTTCCTAAATGAGCTATATATTTTTTTTAATTTAAGATAAAGTGCAATTATCCTCCTCAGTCTTGAGATAAATTTTACGTGGCACTACATATACCAGTTTAAAAGTATTATAAAACGTCTCCAAAGATGCATCAGTCAACATATTGATGCTTCTACCATGTACACATTTATTAAAAAAGTTTAGATGTAATTTTAACAATTTTAGGAGCATTTAAATTAATTTAAAGGGTGTTTTTTAGTGTCGCCTCCAGGCAACATCAGAACTGAAGGGGTGATATAACTTCAAGAACTAACACCACTGGGGGATAAAAGAAAAGGAAAAAAAAGCATTTCTAAAAGAAAAATCTACTAAAATTTGTTAGATCTGCAGGTACGAGTAACCAAAAAACATTTCAGTAATGTACATTGGAAATAGAATTTCTATAGCTAGACTATGTATTATTACTAGACATATGATACCTGTTTCTCACTCCTTACCGGGAACAGAAGGAAAAGAAACAAATATTATAACCAGGAAAATTTAAAAGTTTATTAGATCAAAATATAGACAAAATGAAATTTAAGGATTCGGGTAGTCAAAGTCATTAAACAATCGCAGTTGTCTTTAGTTTAATGTATGTGACGCCTGCATCTGTGGTAAACAAATGCACATTTAAAAAAACACTGGGACACTTTTTTTTAATGAAAACCTTAATATTTTAGTGCGTATACATATTATCCATATAAAAATTAACATAGTTTATTACAATGATCCACTTAATTATAATATACAATTTGAACGCTTTTGCTGCAATAGTTTTGATTGGCTTACATAAAATATATTCATTATTTTTCAATTTGTTGACGGCCGCTATGGCGTTTTGGAAAAAAAAATCCCGGAATTATATAGCCTGTACCGCTGTGTTTGCACATTCTACAAACTATTCTGTTAACCTTGAGATTTCGAATGATTATTCAGGTATTTTATTAGACAAGAAACAAAGCGTCTAAAATCGCAAATGACCTATCATCTTTGGCCATATCATGTATTTAAAATATGTTCTTATTCATCTGAAAAGTATTGAAGTCAGCATAAATGGTTTACACACGATCAGTAGTTTTGCAGTGTAAAATTTTAAAAGAAATGTTTACATATTCCTTTATATTAATATATTTTTTCCAAAAATGTTATTCCAATAATATGTATTTCCTGTTTCAAGGAAACCTTTATTTCCCTTCTCGTATATCCACATGTTACTAATTTTTAATTTAACTATATTTTATCAATTGCATAAATACTTATTTTTTTTCAAAAACAATATAAAATGTTCTAGATTCATTAATATATGATTCAACTCATTCAACATTCACTTTTAATATTTACAGTTACAGAGCTGCCAACTACTACGCCTATTTACATAATTTAAATATGTTTTCTGCCACAAGTTTGTTTTAGAAAAATGTCCGCCAATTTTATTTAATGTTATGTTTGTACTACATATTGCGAATGGTTACTTAAAATTTCTGGTTCGAATATATGTGTTTGACTTTAAACAGGCGTGGAAGTTGGCAGCCTTGCAATTATCTTTTCATTGTTGCTCAATGAGTTAAAAATCTATCTCTCTAGCCATTTGGCCATTTTTAAAGATAACGATTATATAACCATGATTCAATAAAAGTTCTATAATATGGACTAATTCATATTATGCAGAAATATACACTTTATAAATCAAGTCACGCTTGAATGCTTGGATTTTGTACTGTGTTTAACATGCTGAAACCCTGATAGCTATATATGAACAAATAAAAATTACTAGATGAAAGCAGAGTAATAAACTTTAAAAAGTAGATATGGAGATATTTTAGAGAAATAAATTTCGATAAAACATTATGTTAATCGCTTACCTCATTTGTCCGTACGCAGTACGGACAACGGGTCTTTGCCAATCACGATTTGCCTGTGAAACGTACGGGCATCCATATTTCAATCATGATTTAGTATTCTCACCAGTAATTTTCGCGTGTAAATTTTGCATTATTTAATCCGAAAATCTCTCTGATTCAGATATGCAAACATTTCTGTTTTGAAAAATCAGTGTTAAAAGATAAAAAATAGGCGTTATTTTGAAGATTTATTTAAATAAATCGATCAGTTAAGTGGTTCAATCAATCAAATAAAACGTCTTGCAGTAAATGCATTATACGTTGTTTTCTTTAAGCAAGACTCACTCATAACGCCACATTTTCTATTGTTAAACAAATATCAAAACCAAATGCTATTTAGTAAATGTATAAAGTCTATTTAGAAAAAAAGTTTTACGTTCTAATTTTTCCGGAAATTTTATTGCCACAAAATTTTAATATAATAAGTATACGGACTTTAACGAAAGCTTTTTTTAATTATACTCTTACGTAATTATATACACATCACTTTAATAACGTCTTAAATATTTTCAGAAACCAAAGTTAATGAAGCGTCAATAGTAAAGTAAATTAGTCTGCAAGCACCAAATTTCTGTAAATTGCTTAAATGTAATTAACCAATTTTAGAATATTAAGTATGGTAATATTTTTTCTGCTTGAAATCCGTTTTAAATTTAGGTGAAGTAATGAACACAAAATGTTTTCTTGTAAATGACTTTGTAAATTTTTTCTTTTCTTATTCACAACAAATTAAAAAGAGCAATGTAAATAAGGCATACATAATTAATATTTTTATGTATCATAACTATTTATTGAATTTAAATTATTATAATTATGCATCGTATTTTGAACTAAGATTATTTATTAGTACACTTAATTCTCAACTTTCGTTTTTGGAATTTCAATAATGATAATAATAATTGAAAATTAATCCATCAATCGATATTGAGGTATATAGACACAATGATATGTTGATTTTTTTTTCTTTACTTTAAAAGATAAATACTAAAGAACTTTAAATCATATTTTGAATTTTATTGTAGTTGTATTGTTATTGTTACTTTTAAATATAGTTTTGGTAAAAAAAAAAAAAAAAAAAAAAAAAAAAAAATGTAAACAGCCTATAAAAACATTGTAACAAATTATCAGTTAATAAAGTTATTGGTACCAAACGATCGAGAATATTGACTACTTTTAAATAATATATATAAAATTCGTTAAAACGGCCAGCTACTCATTAAACCGAGACAGCAGTACTAAATTCTGGCAACATAAATGAAGTTTACAACTGCCGGAATCAGCCGGAAAACATATTTTCATGCAAATCGTTTAGTAAGTTTCCGAAAATTACTTATTTTAAACGAGCATATTTTAGGACCGTATACAAATTGAAATTTTGTGCGAGATTATTGACCAAGAAAAGCCCCTTCTTTATCAAATGATCTGAGGCGCTACACAAATAGTCATTGAAGACAGCTAGTTTACCCGAGAGCATAAAAATTTCAAAATATATAGTCACTTTTATCATAGACGGTCTATTGGCATTTCATAAAACTTAAATCAGCGTAATCATAGTATTTTCTTTTTACAATGTAGCTAAAAAAATTATTTTAGTCAACGATTAAACTTAGCATTGTGCTAAAAGTGCATCAAACGCAATTCAAATATTTCTAACGCTGCCTTGGTCTCACAAAACTTTTCCGAAAATGCCCCGAAACTTCTGAAGATAGTGAACACAAATTCGGAGATCCATTCAAAGCCCACTCAACGCCAATCCCATTGCATTTATGTGATTAATTCTAATTAAATTTGCCTGTTTTTCAAATTTTCAAGTTTATTCCTTTTATACTGCGGCAGATTATTTTATTACACAAATGTATTATTAAAAGTCTAATCTAAACTTTAAATAGGGTGATAATAAAATTAATCCTGTCACTATGTATGTTCAAACATCCTTTGCCTTCCAGAATTAAAATCGCTTAAGTTTTTTTTTTTTTTTTTTTTTTTTTTTTTTTTTGAAAATCATTGTCAACAATGATGTTTTTACACTTCTGCAACAATAAGGGTATCCAAGACACTTCAATGTTTTTACTGAACATGAGCAAATCTAAATTTGTGTGAAACAAAATAAAATGCGATTTTCTGAATAACTATGTGACCAAAATAGAATTCCTACAAAATTAAAATTAACGGCAATCGCCTCTACGTTTCTCATAATTTTAGGTCCGATTCAGAAATAGGGAGGATGAACATATTTTTGCACTACATGTTTAACACTATCTATGAAAGTACAATATCTAAAATTAAAAGAAATTCATTTTTGAATTCGGCGTTATAAAAGATTTCACATGATCCCCAACACGATATACAAAGAAAAAACTGTTTTTTCAAGTATATTAATGAACCCCATTACATTTTCCTATGTATATTTGCCGATTTTTATTAGTTTGTAAATATATGATCAATAGTTTTTATTTATTCCCTTAATTTTGACAAACAGACGCAGAAATGATTTTATACTGTTTCCGTTTTTGTTTTTTAAATTCGGAACCTAAAAACAAAAATATTTCTAAAAGGTTTGATTTGTCAACACCATTATTATAGAATAACATCATTACGTATTTATATCTTTATATATTAATATCTTTATTGTAAGATGACTTCTGAGATTCTTTTTGTTGTTTTCCTGAGAAATAGCTTTGAACTGTTCAGCTTGTATTTCTGGTTTGGCCTGAATAAACTTTTATAATTTGGGGAAATATTTTTTCAAAATTGCTCTCTATTGGTTAAAAATTGCCAGAAGAGCAGTAAGACATCAATGTCACGTGAATAAATATTTTCCAATTGCTCAGGTGAATTTATGTTGATCCTACATTTTTCTCATAATTCTTGTATAATAGATGACGTTGAAGAAATTCCCTGGAGTTTAAGAAGCACATGATTCATTATTGAAATGCATTGTAAGCATCTCCCATATGATCCACAATGGATAATAGAATTCTCCGACTTTTTAATGAGCACTTAATTGCCCCAAGAGTGTTAACCATCAAATATAATCCGATTCCAAAGAAGGGAAATGTAACATAACATGAATTAACTTTTATTGCGTTTATTTTATATATATTTTTAAACAACTCAGAAACCGGCATAAAACGAATGCTAAAAAGTTATTTGGGAAAATATTTGCTTTGCACATGCAGATCGAATTCTGATTGCAATTCTCCTTGACGATTACCATCACACTAATAAGCTCCTTTCTCAAATTGTAATAAATGCAAAAAAATGTATTAATACATGGTTAATATATACCATATACACATTTTCTTATCAAAGATGCTTATCTTATGATTTGTACAAGACATGCGGTTCATCCGTGCATAGGTGTAGACAAAAACACGAAAAGAAAGTTTACGACAAGAAAGAAACTTTTTGTATTCCAGCCTATAAAGATGACTTGATAGATAACATCAATTTATCTTGTTGACAACATGACACATTTTCTCGGAATGAACTTAATTCCTTCTTGAACAGATTTAACACGATAACACTCAATCATAATGACAGCTCTTAATAGAAATATCACATTGTATGTCGAAGCTTTTTTCCCTTTCTATTCCGCAATATATATCTATTTTTAACACAAGTCTTTTTCAGAATACTAACGATATTTATATTTTTACTTAATAGTATCTTTCTTTACTATTACGTTTTTATTATGATAAAAAGTAATATGAATATTTTTTGGAGTTCATGGAATGTGAATTTATAAATTGTCATACATTTTATGTTCAGCGTTTTCGTATTCACTCTTTTTTAGCGAGTCAGATTCAGTCGGTATTAATCGATTTCTCAATATTAAGTCATTTGTCGATCGCTTATTTTGCATGTTTTTTTCTGCAATAGACATAAAACATTCTGGCAAATGTAGAATACAAATTTAGGATATAGAGATGTTTTTTTTTTTTTTTTTTGGTTATGTATTTTCGATTATGTTATTTATCTTTCTCCCATGGCAAATTTTTTAATAATGTTTTTTATCGTCTTTCTTCGCTTTCATACACTATTAAAAATCTTGTCTATATAATCTTGTCTAAATTTTAGTGCTCCGTAGCTGCCACTATAAGATTGTGGAATCTCGTACTAAAAGTTGAAGCTTCCTAATTCCCCCTCATTCCAACTATTGGAACTACGCGCCAACAGGAGCTCTAAAAGTTTGTTCAAGATTTCACCGTCTTACAGTGGCAGTTATCGAGCACCAAAATTTGGTTCAAACTAGAACAATATTTTTAACTGTTCATGACGGCTTTGCTATCTTCTTATCATCTGTTATTAATTTATTTTAGTTTTATATTTTTTAGGAATGTTATTAGGTTTGTGCCAAGATAAAATACAGTTATATGCACCGATTGGAAAGTTAGTAGCCTATTGCAGGATTTATAACATGGTTTAAACATCGTGGTCATAAAATTTATTAGACACTTTTCAAACTAACAGGTTTTCTGGCAAAAAAAGGTATCCAGAATTTTTAAAAATGAACAATGTTTCTGTATTAAAGACCTAATGTGTGCCAATTATGCAGAAATTCACTGTAAAACATTTTCTTAAACAAGACGCCAGTTATTATAAAATACTTTTAGTTTGACGTCAAACTCATACTCAAAAATAATTTAATGTTATTTAATGTGTGTTTAATATTTTATTTTTATATTCTTATATTCTTATTTTATTTCTTATATTCTTATATATTCTTTCATTATGGCTAATTGTTCGTTGCTGTATTAGAATTTTGTAAGATTTATATTAAATATAGAGTCAGTTTTCCTCTTTTAAAACAAAATGCTATGTGTAAAAGCTCTCGGAAAACAACATACTTACCATGCAGTCATTCTAGGTGTGAATTTTATAAATAAAAACTTTTCTATTAAAAATAGAAACTATAATGATGATCTGAGACAATCTCTCTCTCTCTCAGTTCTTTTTTTTTTTTTTTTTTTTGGTCTCTCAAGTAAAACCTGTTAGAGATACTCAGATGATATCCATATCTGTATATATATGAATATATATACAGGGTGTTTCACAAAGGACCCCTAAATTTAAAAATCTATAACTCGGAAACGCTGATAGACAGAGACATGAAACCAGTGGTGTGTTTATAAAAAAAAAATCATAAGAATCTTATACATAAATCAGAAAATTTAGTTTAAAATAGCGCTCATAGATGGCGCTGAGAGCGATAGGCTCTCTGTTGAGGCTGATACTAACCTCATTTAACACTGATGCGATTTAAGGAGTTCAATGCGGAGTGGTTCTTGTTCGAAAATGCACTTTTGCTTTTACGACTCGATTTTGAATTCAATCCGTATAATTTTGATTTTGTTGCTTCAGCACAGTAATAGACAAAAATAGTGTTTCCATTGGAACTCCTTTAAAATTAAAACAACAACGTATATAAAATAAGGTATTTCGAATGTTGTTGTTTCTCGCATTTCAGTTTTAAAGCAGTCATTCCTATGGAAACACTATTCTTGTCTATTATTGTGCTGATGCCAACTAATTCAAAATTGAATTCAAAATCGGATCGTAAAATCAAAAGTGCATTTTCGAATAAGACCCACTCCGCATAAAACTCCTTAATTAGAATCAGTGCTAAGTGACGTCCATAGCCTCAATAGAGCGTCTGTCGCTCTCAGCGCCATATATGAGCGCTATTTTTAACTAAATTTTTTGATCTATGTATAAGATTCTTACGATTTTTTTAATAAACACACCACTGGTTTCATGCTTCCATCTTTCACCGTTTCCGAGTTACAGATTTTTAAAGTTGGGGTCCTTTGTGAAACACCCTGATATGCATGTAATTTGTATATAACAGATGTTCTAAAATAAAGATCTATTTCTATGAAAACACTAATCTAATATTTTTTTTTCACAGGTTCTTAAAAAATGGTCTTATTAGAAAAATGAATATGCATTGTTTTCTAGAAACTGGGTGATAAAAGTTATGAAGAGGAGCGCCAGCTGTATCATTGAAAATATGGAAAACAGCTGGCAACAAGGACCAATATTGGGATAATTGTAAAAAAATTCAGATGAAACGGTATCGGGGGTATGGAATATGTCTTGGACGACCATCAATATGAGACTATCTATCGTTTAGTCTGAATTTGTTCATAAGTAGCCCGATATTGGCCCTTGTTGGTGACAGTTTTCCATATATTCGACGTAACAGTTGTCTCACTTTTTCATCATTATATCACCCAGTTTCCTTAATACGAAGGTTATTCTTTCTTCTAAGTAGAGAATTTCTTCAAAACCTGTGAAAGAGATCAATAGATTAGTAGTTAAAAAAATATCATTAATTTTGGATGACCCAGTATATATAATAGACACCAAGAGAGAGAGGAAGGAATGAAGAAAAACAGAGGTGAGGGGAGTATGTAGAAAGAGAGAGAAGGGATGTAAAAGGGAAACTGAAGGATAGAGAGAGAGAGAGGGAGATTCTCTCCAATGATATACATCTGTCTTCGAGGTAAATTTATTTTCATCTCCTATAAGTGACAGTTGTTAACATTTTTCCAAATTTTTCCCTATTTTATTTGTATATACTATTGTTTCATGATTTATAAAAACTTTTATTAAAACAAATATTTATGGTTATAAAAATTATATGTGTGTCATTATTGAATATAACATATCGATTGGTTTCAACATATGAAAAAGAGTATTAATTTTTATTATGTTTTGTAATGCTTTGAATATTCATATAAACGTTTTAGCGCTTCATTTGTACAGTTCGAGATTAAATTAAAAAATAATATTAAGAATTCACCATTTTCCAGACCACCCATATATATATTTCTTTAAATAGTTTAAGTTTTACTAGGGGTAGTTGAATTTATACAACTAAATGGTACGAATTGTGTAATCGTGCGGCATATTGTCTATTGTCATATTTTAAAACATGCTTTAAGTGGCATAAAATAATCTCTGAAATTATAAATACATTAAGGTAGTTATTTAATATAACTGAATTTATATTCTTTATAAGAAATATGAAAATATTTTAAGATCTTATGTCAACAGCTATATTTTCAGAGCGTAATATCTTCAAATAATTGCAAACATTTACATTAGTGCTTCACACTGAATATGGGATGAATATTTCTTATACGAATAAAAATTTTCTTACATAATTAAAGAAATTTGTGTCCTACTGCATAGACATTTGTATATATGTAACTCGATTTTTTTTTGTTGTTGTTGAAATGAAACCATTGAAAACTATCTGAAAAAAGAATCTGCAAAAGCTCTTTTTATTGAAAAAATATCTGCAAAAAATATTTTCTTCACTCGTTCCGTTTTTTAAAAAGGGATTTCTATTCTTATTTTTGTAAATAAAATATAACTTGCATCTAACAATGACAGTCTAAAAGTGACAGTCTAAATCAAATTGCAAATACCACAGCTTTTATGGATTACTTTGTCCGAAATTTTGACGTATTTTTGCGTTTATGAATATTTCATAAAAATTTTAGCAATTTAACATTATATAGTAATTGCATTTTATATCATTTGAAAAAAAAACATTAGAATAATTCAATATTAGAATATAAAAAAATCAGAATTATTACAAATATTTATTAAAATTTGTGTTCTTAAAATTGTTAGTTTCTTATAAAATAATAATATTTAAAAGAGCATAGATTAATATATAATGGCATTAATTAAGCATAATGTATTAGCATGGTTTACTAAGCATAAATTATCATTGGAATATGTTTTTGACATGTTCAAATGTTTTGAGAAAGTACTTTTCCCTCTTTTTTAAACTTTCTTTTTCTTTTTCTTTCTTTCTTTATTTATTTATTTTGATAAAATTCAAATGACTTTAAAGAGATTTTGCTAGCCATGTTTCTTTATGATATATAACAAAATATGTCATACTCGGAAAACAAAAAGTTTTATACTGTGATTAATATATATATATATATATATATATATATATATATATATAATTCATTTCAAATATAGAGTCAAAAATAAGACAAAAAAGTTTCATACATTTTTTCAATCATTTCCCAAAAGGTAATGGAATTTAAAATATATTGAATGGTATAAGAAAATAAACTCATTGCTTGAAAGATATCATGTGTGACTTCGATAAAATACCTAAAAATATTCTATCACGCATTGTATTAATATTTGATAAAAACGGTTCATGTCCTTTTTTTCGTACTTTGTATGCTTCATTTTCAAATAAAATATGTTTAATAGCTATGATTTTGTTGAATTTGTAGTACAGGAACATTTTATTAAAATGAAGTTTTGCAAATATTTAAACGAACAGCATACATGAAAATCTTAGGTTAAAAATACCAAAAATGTTACGAAATAAAGCAAGTACAATATTTTATGTAATTTTTTCAATCTTATGTCCCTAGAATATTTTTTTTAATTACATCAGTTTTTTGTCACGAAGTTTCCGTTGTTTTAAACATGCGTTACAATAATACACTGAAAAAGTATTTCAAAAATAGAAACATGTATTTCCTTCCAAAAGAATTTAAATATTTTTCTTTATTTCTAATTACGTATTGCATTAAGTGCCTACACAATTCAGACAAAAACACTTACTAACCAATCTTGAACAATTGAAAGGATGCTTTTCATATTTTACACTTGAAATATCAGATTTGTAAAAAATATTTTATGCATAAAAGTTGAGGCTGTACGTCTGTCCTTTTTCTATCTGATGCAGTTTTTTTAAGTGTCTTATTTAGAAAGTGCAAGTTACATTATATAATAATAATAATAATAATAATAATAATAATAATGATTATTATTATTATTATTATTATTATTATTATTATTATTATTATTATTATTATTATATACAAATGAATTGAAAAACAACCCTTATATATTCATTAATTGTTAGTTTGGCTGTTTCCATTTTTATGTAGATTTCGTATGAAATTCTACCTATTGCAATCGCACCAGTTTATCTATCTAACTAACTATCTATCTATCTATCTATCTATATATATATATATATATCTCACTTTTTTATGGACACGATAACTTCTACAATTCTTCACCAATCTCCACCAAACTGGTACATAAAATCAAAGGGAATAAAATCTCGGCTAAGTTCGTTAATGGGCAAAATCGGACCAAGGGGGTCGGAATAGGGAGCGTTTTTGTGCAAACCGAAAAAACGCCATAACTTCTTAATTAAAGTAGATATTGAATCGGTTTAAAGCTTATATTACTTCTTAAAAATGGGCCAAAAATTTATGCATGACAGATTTTGGATAAATTTAGAAGTGGGCTCAAGGGACGAAAAAAACAGGGGTTTTGAGAGAAAAAAATTCATAACTTCGTGAATTTTCAAGATATCAAGTCTAACTAATTTTTTTGTAAATGTTCTTTAAATTATCTAAAACTTTTGTATTTACAAGTTTTTGATAAGACCAACTTTTACCGATGAAAAAAATTAATAACGAAAAGAAAAAGGGCGGTGAAAAAAGAGAAAACTCCATAACTCCGTCAATTTTTAAGATATCAAATCTGATTAAATTTATTTTACATCTTCTCAAAAATATCTACAACTTTTATATTGACAAGTGTTTCATAGGACCACTTCGTATAGCAAAAAGAAATTAAACAAAAATATGAGTTGGAGAAAAAACCAAGCTGCTTATATTCTGACTCATTTTTAAATTCATTTTTTATTTTAAACGCATCCAAATGGTAGATCCTTTTATTTAGAAACTGTATAAAGTGACGCATTGGTCAATTTTCTGATAAAGACAGAATATATTTCAAAAAAGGCTACCAAAAAAGGTATTTTGAACAGAATTTCCCAAAATCATCGTGACTGAAAGTTTAAGTAAGTGTTCAAATAAGAAATTGCGTTTTTTCTGACTCGTTTTTAAATCGATTTTTGCTCTCAAACGCATCCAATTTACAGATCCTCTTATTTAGGAACTATTTAATGTGATGCATTGATCGGTTTTTTGATAAAGACAGAATATATTTCGAAAAAGGCTACGAAAAAGGGTATATTTTGAACAGAATTTCCCGAAGTCTTCGTGATTTGAAAATTTAATAAAGTTTTCACATAACAAATTGCGTTTTTTATGACTCGTTTTAAAATCCATTTTCGCTCTCAAACGCATCCAATTTATAGATCCTCTTATTTAGTAACTATATAATGTGATGCATTGATCGGTTTTTTTAATAAAGACAGAATATATTTCGAATAAGGCTACCGAAAAGGGTATTTTGAACAGAATTTCCCGAAGTCTTCTTGATTTGAAAATTTAAGGAAGTTTTCACAAAGCAAATTGCGTTTTTTATGACTCGTTTTAAAATCCATTTTCGCTCTCAAACGCATCCAATTTACAGATCCTCTTATTTAAAAACTATATACTGTGACGCATTGGCCAGTTTTTTGATAAAGATAGAATATATTTTTTAAAATGCAGTAAAAGTGAGTATTTCGCACAAAATTTTCCGAAGCATTCATGATTACAGAATTAAAGATGTATTCAAACAACAAATCGGTTATTTTATGACTCATTTTTAAATTCAATTTTTTTCTCAAATGCATTCAACTGACAGTTTTCTGTTATTTAGTAACTGTATAATGTACTATTTTGGTCGATTTTTTAATAAATTCAGAATTTATTTCAAAATATGTTGTCAAAATGGGCATTTGAGCTGAATTTTTCTGAAGATAATTCTGATAAAACCAGTTTTTTCAGAAAAATGAAATTAAAAATTTTTCATAAACGGCCAAATGAAGTTATTAAACTGGGTTTATCTCTAATCATATATATATATTTTGTTGAAATGAGCACTCTTCAAAACCTACATCCGCCTATAGGCCCTGCCGACAGAGATTTTTTTTAAACTAACGGAGTATGCAGGTTTGCCATACTTTGCAAAACCTGTGAGGATACTTTTTAAAAAGCTTTTTGATGCTTGTTGCTCTCTTCCCACACTCCGTGGAGCAGGAAGTTTTTTTATAGTTGTTGGCTTGTTAAGAAAGTTCAGTTCTTTGTTTATAATGTTATTGCACACTATTTACATAATTTCATAATCGTCATATTCTCATACAAAATGATATAGATATATATATATATATATCTTAACTGAGTGTAAAGAGTTACCATCTTCATCCAACTGGCGCATAGCAGTTCTTTTTTGTACAATGTTCATATATTCTTTTATGAGAAAAGTATGAAAATGATGAAAAGATGACAAAATGGGTGCAACAACAATGAACTGTAAAAAAAAAAAAAAAAAAAAAAAAAAAAAAAAAAAAAAAACCTCTATGCTTTTCAGAAGGTTAGAGGAGTAACAGGCATCAAAAAGTTATTAAAAAATGTATCCTCACAGGTTTCGCAAGGCATCACAAAACCGCATACTCTAATTATATAAAAAAAATTTTAAAAGAAAATAACTGAATATAATAAGACCAAAATTTAATAAACCAAGATTATAAAATTAATTAACTTTAAAAACTGAACTTAACCCCTTCGGGACGAGCGACCAGTATTCGTGCCGGCAACATTTGCACTCACATCCCGCGCGACCGGTATACGCGACAGCGCTGTTGGCACTCAGATCCCATACGACTAGTATTCGTGCCGACCGTTTGGAACGTTTTAAATATATGAATATAACGTATAAAAAAATTATCTTAATCGTATTTGACTTTATATTAAGGAATAAAATATTCACTTCTAACCTAAAAACAAAAGGAATCAATGATTTTTGTTTTTTTTTTAATCCATGTTAATTTAATTTTTCAAAAAAAATATTGCAGTGAAAAGAAAATGTGATTTTTTTTATCATCTATTTGCCTTTCTGAATGAAGTTTCAGAAACGAACGGTCTTTTCGATCATAATTATTTAACACGTCTGGTAAAACTTTATTTTTTATTTATCATAAGGTTTTCTGCAGTACTTGTAGAGGGTGGGTGGGGGCAGGAAGAATAGAAAGAGTTGATGAACTATAAACATCATGCAATCTGGGCGCCTATGACTAACTCTTTTAATTGCGTTGTTCTATACATATATATATATATATATATATGTATAGTTTTTTACTTTTATCTGGATCGAAAATTTGCTTAGTTGAAGGTCGACTAAATGAATACTTTCTTAAGTTTTTTTTTTTTTTTTTTTTTTTTTTTTTCCCTAAAATCTGTGTTGTAAGGATCTACATAAATCGTTGTGGTTTCCAGACTCTTAGACCTGCTGTTTAAAAATAAAAGGATGTGCCCAATTTATAATTTTATTATTATTATTATTATTTTTAATTAATTATTATTATTATTTTATTTTTTTTTGTGTGTGTGGCGAATTAATTTGCTCAGTAAATAATAAAGAAAAAAAGGAAATGAAAAAGAAAAAAAAAGTTATTGATTCTGAGATTTTGCTTTCTTTACTTAGAATTATTTCGGTAAAGAAAATGTCAAAGAACTTTTTGTTTTTTACTTTAGTTTTATTTTTTTATTTTTATCTTCAATAATTTTATTTATCGTTTCAAATTAATTCATTTTAAATTAAGTTATATGCATCCATGTATGATATTTCCATACTCATTAAAATGTCAAAGAAAAAAAAAAAAAAAAAAAAAAAAAAAACGCAGATTTTTGATAAAGAATAAAACGGCAGAGATTTTGAAAAATATTTCGTCTTTAAAAGTCAAATTTTTTAGAGTTAGTGATTATAATATAATAATTTAACTCTGACTATTTTGATAAATAAACTCATACAATAACAAGTATATTTCAAATTAATAGTCAGTTTTGCCCCAAAATAGTAATAATTGAATACATTTGTTCGATATATTTAATTACCTATACATATATTTATTTATATTAATTTCAACATATTCTTTGATGAATGCATTTTAAGTTATTCAAGTTCACTCATTATTATCAAATACCCTTTATTTGATTTTTCATTTATGATGCATTACTATATATTGCTCTTTTATTTTCACAAATATTTTTAACATTTAATAACTTTTAAGAAATATTTATTATAAAGTATAATTCTGCTTTACTTATTATTATTAAATACTTTTTATTTAAAAGATATTTTATGATTGATAATATATTTAAATGGAATTTTGGAATTTTCAAAAGTTTACTTTAAATTAAACATTTTAAAACTATTTTTTTATGCATGTCTGCATACTTAATATTGAAAAATAGCATCCATAAGTTGTTTTAAAAGTTGTTTATTTCATTATTTTTATTTGTGAATAAATCAACTTTTTTAAAACCCTTATTTTGTTTAAGAATGTGTTAAAATTATGTAGCCTATTATCTTTTTAACAAAATTATTCTTTACTTGAGTAAAATGTTTCATGTGTTACTAAAGTACATAAGTGTTTTTTAATCATATCATAATGTTTTTTAATCTGAAAACGTGGTTAAATCATACATTTTATATATTTAAAAAGTCATTTTTATACTAAAATAGCGGAGGAAATACTCCAATTTTCTGCATGAATATGTATAATAACAACTTGTTTCATGCATGTGTATTTCAAATGGTTATCGGAAAAAACGATTGTTTTATAATTTTTTAAAGAGCACTTTACAGGAGTTAGGCTTAGCTTCGAAAAATCCTTCGGCCCTGAATGTGAAAACATATTTCCTCGCTCCGTCCTGAGATGCGCGCTTCGGAATGCGCGCGCCGTCGCGAACGGGTTAATGAATAGCCAAAAACAAAACCATAACATAAATCAACTCTTAACATAAAATATTCTGAAATTTCAAAAAATAACAAATGTAAAAATCTCAATAACTAAACAATAAACTAAACTAAATAGACATGCAGCAATGTGATGCCCCCACCTTTACCCGTGAAGAAAAAAGCAAAAAGATACCTGTTAAAAAATTATCACATTACACCTCCATACTTGCATGAGCGGGAAAACTGTTAGGCCTGGGATGGTAGCACTCCAGCTTCAAAATTTAACTTCTTTGAATTGTCCTTCCGTAGTTCAGCTCTCTCCATATTCAAACCTGGTCTGTCAAATCCCAAATGTTGATAACCATCGCCCTGTGAACTCTCCATAAGTGGATTTTCATTCACAGATCAATTCAACACCTGAGAAGAAACCTCCATTATGGCGTTTGGCCCTGCTGTTGCCACTTCAAGAAACTTTTTTGTAATTGATTTACATAATAAAATATAAATTTATGAGGATAAAAATTATTAAAAAACAAGTTTGCAGCAAATTTAAAGATTTGTGTCTCCAAAATTTTTTTCGACCCACATATATTATAATATTTAATTATTTGACTTAAAATAATATTTATAAAAACTCTTTTACTTAAATTAGAGTGCCAATGAGGCATTTTGTGGGTTTTAAAATAAAAAAAAGTCCTTTTATCAAATAATTTGACAACTAATTCACCATTATTAATATTTAAGTCAAGATCTAAAAAAACAACATGTAAATTATCATCAATGCACAATTCAATTTTAAACAAGGTGGATAAATATGATTAATCGACTCTAAAAATTTGTAATCGAAGACAATTATGTCATCGATATACCTCAAAACTCTGAACGATTTGTTAGAATTTAAAATAAATTTATATTCGTAAAAAATAATAATAATAATAATAAAAAACGATTAGCTGCAGTGCTTGAAAATTTTGTACCCATACCTATTCCACATACTTGATAAAAAATAGAACCATTGAATGTTATAAAATTATTATAAAAACAAAAGTTACCTAAACTCAGAAAAAAATCTCTATTAATACCCAGCTCTTCCTCAATATAAAAAGTATCAAACAAATCCTCCAGAGTTTTAAAAAACAGATCAATAGGAATGTTTGAAAAAAGTTTTTCAAAATCAAAAGTAAACAGATCTGTGGGCGTTGTAGGCGTGTTAAATTTCTTTAAAACGTCAATACTGTTATCGGTACGCCAAAAATAACTTGAATTTTTAAATTTAAATAAAAAAAAACCATAAATTCGCTTCAAAAAATCCTGTAACTTAACATTGAAACTTTTACCAATACCTCTGGAATTGCAGCATATGCACCTAAATTTTATAGGATTTTTGTGAAACTTGGGTGTCAGAAACAGAAAAGGAAGTCTGTGAAAATTGTTAATAGAAAAATTGTGTGCATATAGATTTTTAACCTTTCTTGAATAAGCACTAAATTTTTTAATAATTGTATTGTGATTCAAATTATATTTTTGATAATATTTAGTATCATTCAATTCATTAGTAACTTTTTCTATGTAAAATTCCCGCTCATGCAAGTATGGAGGTGTAATGTGATAATTTTTTAACAGGTATCTTTTTGCTTTTATCTTCACGGGTAAAGGTGGGGGCATCACATTGCTGCATGTCTATTTAGTTTAGTTTATTGTTTAGTTATTGAGATTTTTACATTTGTTATTTTTTGAAATTTCAGAATATTTTATGTTAAGTGTTGATTTATGCTATGGTCTTGTTGTTGGCCATTCATTAATTTCAGTTTTTAAAGTTAATCCATTTTATAATCTTGGTTTATTAAATTTTGGGTTTATTATATTCAGTTATTTTCTTTTAAAATTTTTTTTATATAATTGGAGTATGTGGTTTTGTGATGCCTTGCGAAACCTGTGAGGATACATTTTTTAATAACTTTTTGATGTCTGTTACTCCCCCCACCGTCTGAAGAGCAGGGAGTTTGTTTGTTTGTTATTTTTTATGTTGCTCTTTTACAGTTCATTGTTGTTGCACCCATTTTGTCATCTTTTCATCATTTTCATACTTTTCTCATAAAAAAAAAAATATATATAATGGATAATTATAATGAATGGATAACGTTGTTTTTTATGGGGGGGGGGGGGTATTTTATTTTCGTTGAAGTTTATACGGGTAATTTATTCTTAAACTTTGCAATGTATTTTTTTTTTCGTAACAGCTTTGGAAAAGTTACACGTATTACTCAATGGTTACAAAAATAGATGTAAAATCCCAATAAAGGAAAAAAAATATATATAACGTGTCTCGCATAAAAAATTGAATTATAGCGTTATCCGTTAAATGCATCATACGCCATGCAACTTTATAATATTATTTTTGTTTCTTCTTAAAATGACTCGGTGAACATTTGAAACATGTCAACAATTAAATAAAATTATTTTAGTGGTTTTTTTTTATCTTATTCTTACATCATTTTAACAATTAGAAAGAATGTATTAATACAAGGTCTTAATTTGTCACGTATTCATATCAGTAGTTTAAAATGAATAATAAACATATTAGAGAATGTTATCAGGCTTAGAAAAATAACATAACTGTCATATGGATATAATATGAAAAACAAATATATGCAAATTCTGTTTTTTTAATTATTATTATTTGTGGATTTTTATGGTTAGCTAATATAAGAGTATTATGACGGTGTCAAACACTTCCTCATAGTTCTCGTATTCATTCTCTGATATTTATTCTCTGACTAGCAGGCTATGCCCGCTTCGCTGGTCCGTATTTCCAAACGAACTTTGACTCAAACAAAATGGAGATTTTAACAAAATTTTATTTTAAAGCAGTATAGACCACCCTGGAATATCTTTCCTTATTGCTTAAACTCGTGCCAACGCCATTGCAATATTGTACTATTGTAAGTCTTGGCGAAAATTTGGTCAATTAAGCACCATCTCTTTTATTTTATTATTTATAGTAAAGTTTCGTAAGAACATGAGACCGTTATGACAACAGGTATCAAAATGTTTTCGAGGCATCTCACAATAACATTAGAGGGCATTGCAATGATTAGTGAGATTGATTATCAAACTCTATTAGCTTTCGGATTGTACATTATCATTTCTTAGTTCTTAAAATCCCGACATTTGAACTTGCACTATGCGTAGTTCTGGTAGCCTACACACAATGTCATTTCATGTTACATGTTTTAATAAACATTCTCTTCTAGCAGGTGTACTGTAGTTTTCTATCTACCTTGATCTGTTCCAGCAAGAATACATAGAGTAAAAAATTTAAAGAATTATTGACAGATAAAGAAGAGTTTGTTCGTATATAGGCCCTAAGGAAAGTGGTGCCCTCCGTGAGGGTGGCAGACGAAGAAGGGTGTTTCACTTACATATTTATTAGAACAATGAAGCATAAAAAGCGTTTTAAAGCTGTATTATTTGAATAAAATTAAAATTACATCAGTTTCATTGCCTCTTCCTTTTTAAAAACAGTTGCAAACATCTAGCCGTTAAATCGGGAATAATCTTGATAACTAAATTTTGTAGAAAAATAAATATTTAGTTTGCATCTAATAAAATCTTTCTACCTTCTGTAATAGATTCCAATATGATTTTTAGTGTCAAACATTAAAAGTGCTAGAAACGATATTGTTACAAATGTACCAGACTTATTTCATGTTTGTCCTAAAAAAAATGTGAAATTTACGATCATCCATTATTGGCATTTAATTTTATAGCTTGACGATATTTTTTAGTTTGACGGGGTAATGAAGTAGTGTCTAATAGTTTAATATTCAATTTTAAAGTATATTTATTTTTCTTACAATTTTTTAAATTTTAATGAATGATAAATTAATTGCAAATATTTTTTTCATTATAATGATTTTTCCGACACATTGAAAATATTGCTTTTTTGGTGATAGTGAAGTAACTGCAGATGAAAAAGATATAATAAAAAGACTAAAACACAGATTTAAAGACTGCTTGGCGTGTGACTTGGCGGGGACCCGATAAGTAAGCCAATTCTAACAATTTAAGTATCCAGCTAGAATGTAAACAAATAATGGGTACTACTTGATTATTCAGTCGATCAATATCGCCAAATTATACAAATGGACATAATTTTTATTTTGAATAACCAAAGGATCAATAAATTACTAAAATGTTAATATAAATGCAAATAAACATCGAATTAAAATTAGTTGAGGACGTAACAATTACGTATAACAAATTTAATGTCAAATGAATGTGACATTTACGATCATCCATTGACATTTAACCTTATACTTTGGCGATAGCTTTTCGGTCGATGGAATTATCAAGTATTACCAAATAATATAAACAAATTGTATAAACAATAATATTTATGTGCAGGTGTCATCTACGGATCCCGTTGACGCGATTGCAACAAATTGCGATTTTATGCCTCAAGTGGTAATCCGGTAATAGTTGATTATTTTAATAAACTATTTCATTATATTTCTTTCCCCTTTTAAAATTACATAAATTGTTTAGTTCCAGAATTATTTATTGACTTCGTTTATTATTATTATTTTCTTTTTAAAATAGAAAATAAATAAAAGTAATATAAATGCAATTGGTATTTAAAAACGCAGTGTTCTCCAAATTGGCATCATAAAAAAAAAAAAGAAAGAAAAAAGAAAAAAATCACTCTAAGGTGATGCGTGTATAAATATGGAAAAATGTAAATAATATAAACAAAATATTGCAATAATATAAACAAAAAAACGTAAACAAATAATTAAAAATTCGCCATTTCGATAGTTTTTAAAAACATCAAGCATAAAATCAAATAACATCAAGGTTAATTTTTCAGTCGGGCAGCAATAGTAAATTTTCTTTTCTTCGTCTGTTTCATAATAAAAAACATAAATTTAATAACTTCTAATTAAATAATCTGACTAATTTTCTGTAATCGGATTTATGATCTAAAAGTGTCCTTAATATATAAACAAAACAGCGCAGTTGTCATGTACGGGCCGAGGTCGGCGCGATAATTTTTTACACTAATTTGGCGAAAACATCGTTTTCGAATACCAGTTTCATATATGTAATTAAATTATTTTCTATCATTAAAAAAATAATAATAACGATTAGTAAAAATGTTTAAATAATAAGTATAGAAGAAAACAGTTTACATAATTTTAAAGAAGAGAAAGGAAATAAAAAACATTTTATTAATAATTAAATAACAACAGTCTGTTTAACATGCCAGGCAAAATAACATCAATTTAGTGTCCATTAGTTACCTCGGTGTGTATATGATATCTGTGCAAACAAAACATCCGATAATATAATAATGACGTCATATTTATTTTCCTTTAATTTTTTTTCACATGGATACTGTTCAAGTTAAAATTAATTGCCGAGGAGAAATTTTTTTTCCACATTTTGACTTTCTTGGCAACGGGAAAGATTTTTAATAAAAAATTTTATCGGAAAAATTTTAATTGATTCTGTATGAAAAATAATGACATTTTGAATTATTAATGAAAATATTTGAATAAATCAATTAAAAATTAGCCTATGTTCACCGGAAATAGTGTAGCTTTCCAACGGTGAAAGGATTTTTCAAAACCGTCCAGTAGTTTCGGAGCCTATTCAATTCAAACAAACAAACAAATAAATGTTTCCTCTTTATAATATTAGTATAGATAACTCCATACATTTATGCCATGCATATTTTGTTGTTTTTTCCTTTTCTTTTTCAGTGTTTTTTTAAACGATGTACATTAAATGTGTATGGCGTAAAAAATGATATGAAGGATTATTATTACAATATTTTTCATTATTTTTTAGAAAAATGGCGCACTTCTGAGAGTTTTACATTAACCCGTTCTTTGACGGTGTGTTTTATATTCAAGGCGATTGAAGCTATTTTTTTAAACCCGTCATCATTTTTGCACAAACAAATAAAAATTTATTTGTGAATTTAACTAAAGAAAACTGACTAATATTGATATTAAGAACTATATATATTCTCGTATAACTTGCTGTTTTACATTTTGTCAATATTTGTCTTTTGTAATTATCTAAAAATATTTTTTAAGAATTTCTTTTAAAACTTTTAAATTGTTTCAGAAATTTAACTATGAATTGGTTTAATTTTTTAAATAAAATACAATATTGAACCGACATATTTTAGTTCTGGAATCCTTCTAAGCATTACTTTTTATGAATGCAAATTGCATTTTAATCATCTAATCTGTTGCCAAAAAACTGTTGCATTTATGTTTTTATTTTCTGCATTGTAATTCAATTATAGAAAGTCAGGCTCTATTTCTGATTAGAGAACGTCTGGTTCCTGGAATTCATTTAAAAGGCGCAAATATTAAAAAGAAAATTTCCATAAAAAACATAATGTATGGTATAAATTCTATATTTGAAATTTATAAAATCCCTTTTTAACAAATTGAATTTTTCTAACTCGTTTGTAAATAGTACATTAAATATAAATACAAATACAAATTGTAACAGATTTTCACAGATTTTTAATCTATTAATAACATATAATATAAGAATTTCTTATATCAAAATCACAGTTATGTTTTAATAAAATAAATGGCTTTACATAATTATGAGTAACACAATTTAAAATATAATTAACATTTTCCTAACTATTCATTAAATCACATGTAAACGAATTCAACTTTTACTGTACAGAAAAATATTTAAAATACCTTAAACTTTAATTTTATATTATACTTCTTCCATACAATGTAATTTAATAAATATTGTTCTAGATTTTCGCCGTCGAACAGGAATAATTATCAAAGATTATATCATCCAATTACAAAATTTTAAGAATTTGGTTAGTCCGCTATCTGGTTTCTTATTATGAATAGTGCGGCCGTTAAAAATGTTATCGCATAAGTAGAAAGTTAAAAGTAAATACTTTTAAAAATTTGTTTCAACCTCAAAGTTTAATTTTATTTTTAAGTACTTTAACTTCGTTTATTTTTAATGGTTTAAAAATATTATTACAATTAAAGTTAAGAGAATTGAATTTTAAAAAATGTGGAAACATACGTTGATATGTGCGTCACCATAAAATACTTTAAGAATATTTTTTAGTTTATAATTAGTTCTTATTTCACAGAAGGGGAATAAAAGATTTATGTAATTATTTTGCATTACATATAAAGTAAATAAATAATAATTGGAATATTATATCATAAGTAAAAATTTAAATCTAGTTATATAATAGCATATTTAATTTTATTCAAACTACTTAGTCATTTTGCAGAATGTTTTACACCCATCCATCCTGTGTAGTACATTTATGTAAATAATGAGTTCAATGAAAAATAAATATAATAGTTATTTTTAACGCTCTTGCAGTCATCTTTTAAGCTCAGTAATGAATTATATATTTAAAGGAAAACACTATTCATGTGGATATAATTTTCAAACTTGAACTACTACATAATCAAAGCATCATTTCAAAAGTTTTTGGGAACTACATATCACAGTTTTATTATATGAGGTTTAGACAATTATGTATAATTAAAGGAACATCACAAATCTTAAAATAGACATCTTTCGATCACCATCGACGTGTGTAATTAATTAAATTTTCAACCAATTATTATGTACGCTTGTCTTTTAGATTTAATTGTTATTGCTTCGTAGAATTATTAAATTATTTTTTTTTCTTCTGATAGATTACTTTAATACAGTCTCTAAATTTTGATTGATTGTAGTAAAGGATAATGACGAGCCTCGCTGTCATTTCAATTTTTGTCTATTATCCAATGTTTTTTTTTCACATTTTACTGCAGTGCATACATAAGCATTCGAGAACTTATATACCAACAGTACTAGAGTCATTAGTAACAAGTGAGAAAAACTAAAAAGTCTTCGAAACTTACCTCTGTAGATGAATTACTTTTATTCTCTATTATTTGCGTATCTATTCTATCCTACGTCACTGAAAGGCACATAAATTGTCTTTTTATTAAATTTCTGCGACTTGTATTCTTAAATATTTCGTATATTTTAATGTTACGCGATGGCTTCACGTGACTTTAAATACAATTACATTTTTATACGATGTATAACATTTAATAGGATTATTTTATCGCCTGTTTCGTTGCATCTATATCCTTTACCCCTTCATGTACTTCATCTACGACAGTGTTCTAAACCTGATCATGTAACATTAAAAACAGAATATTAATAGTAACGTACACATTCACTAATTAAACATGCCTCTGTCGTTGTGACTAAAGGCGCATTGATCGTAATATCAATACTTTGGCACTCTATGAAATTGTTGTAACTTGAAAATTTTTCTATCACGTAGTGTATCACATTAATCCTGCTGATGATCGTATGCAGCGTGTATCAATAATTTGAGCTCAGTAACAATTTTAAAATGTGACTTTAAATATTCACTTTCTAACAATATCTGCCTTCCGTATGTTAATAATAGCAATTTTAACATTATATTCAATAAAATTACCTTTAAAATTTTATTTCAAACAATGGGGTTTAAGTATGGGACAAAATTAATCATTCCAAATGTTTAAGCACAAAATCATTTTTAGCAAATTTTACGAACTGATGTAAACGGCTGTATACGCAAATGATTTCTGGATTGAATATGATGCAGTCAGTTGTTGATTTTTATTTAATACAAAATGCTTAAGTCGGCAGAATTGGTGCTAAATATCTGCTAGAGAGAAAAACAAAAGTATGTTTCTAAAATTGCAAGGGGTATTCATGATGTTTTGATACGTGCTAAGGATACCAAACGAATTTTTTTTTTTTCATGAAGATCACAAGTGATTGCTTTGTACGAAGACTACTGCATCAGAAACTTCACAGAAGAAGAATGACGAATGTTAATGTGGGCCAGATAGCATATTTAATTTGGCGATAAGTGGATGAATGTCATATTCAGTGATAAAAAATGGAACTTCGATACCTCTGCGGGATGTAAGTAATATTGACATAATCTTTGCAAAGAACCTACGAGTATATTCAGCCAACAACATAGTGATGTTTGTGTAATGGTATACATGCCTATTTTTTTTAATGATCAGACATGTCTAGCATTTATAGAGGTCGAAAATTGGTTTATATTTAGGTCAAAAACTTCTAAAATCTACACCGGCAAAACATTTGCTCCCTTTTATCGGAGTTTTAGGGGGATAAAATGCTTATTTCAGCATGATAATGCTTTTGTTTAATCCATCAAATACAACTTCAACGTTATTTAACGTCCACAGACTGATGTCCCTGTAAGAGACACTAACAAACATACTTTCGTTTAATTTAACTACTTCTCGATTTCCTAAAATTACTTTTAGACTTTTTTGAAAAGAGTGTGCATATCATAAGCATTTATTTATAGACTGATACATCTTTAGAGATATTTTGTATTAATTTTAAACTAGTTTCTGTAGCCTCTCGTGATATTATTCTTAGGACTGGGAAGGTTTAGTAAAAAAAATGCTTCTGGTTTGAAACGCTCTACAAAAGTAGTATTCTTCAGTTAAAGATTTGAAAGATGCCAGTGAGAACGCGTGGTTAAAATTGAACCAGAAAGAATTCCGAACCTCAATTTGTTGATGGAAGTCAGTAAATTTAACGTATTTTGAAAGAAAGGAGCAATAATGAAGGTTTATTTATTTAATTGGTGTTCTATTCAGATAAAAGAACTACCCTAATTTCCTGCGTATAATCCGCGGATCAAACAATCATTTTTCGACCCAGAAATTTTATTAAATAAAATATAACTTTTCAGATCGCCGTAAATATTTGCCTTCATTTACGAAATAAAATTTCTGGGTCGAAAAAGAATTGTTTGATCCGCGGATTATAGGCAGGAAATTAGGGTACTATGCTTAAATTTTTGACGTGCTCATTTTTTTTTTCTTTGATTAAATTTTATTATTTGAGAAAAATTTAAAAATATACTTCATTAAATATCTTTTAAAAATCAAAATATATAGATTATGTTAAAAGAAAAGTAGCATTCAGTCAATAATTTTTAAACAAATATATATATATTCAGTGGAGGTCAAAAGTTTCCGGCCAGCAAAATTTTTATTTAATTTGTAAGTATTCCCATCTGAAGAGGAATTTCAAAAGGATACTGATGCATTTTATTGACATAATAGTTAGGAAATTATTTATACAATAACATATAAATATAAAAAAAATAGTTAAAAAATTAAGTACAAAGGAAAACGCATGTTCTCAAAAGTTTCCGGCTACCTTCACAAGTTTGGAAAAAATGCTATTGAAACAGAAAATCACAGTGATCAATAACATTTACAACTAGCATTTTATTACCATATTTTTAGTCATAAGTACTGCTGTGCAGCAACGCCACATTCATACAATTAGCGGTTAAAGATCGTCATTGATACGTTTTTTCCACATTCATGCATTTTTTTGGAAATTTCGGCTGAGTTGGAATATTTATAGCCACGCACACTTTACCAACTTCTTTCCAGAGATTTTATATAAGATTCATATCAGGCATTTTGGCTGGCCATTTAAACAGCAATTTTTTTGTGCAAAAGCCATTGCTTTTCGAGTCTTGCACACATTATATAAATTGCTATCATGTTAAAACAAATAGTTACGACCACAATTGTTCTTGCAATACGAAGCAAATATACACACAAGATAACTTTATACATTTAATCATTCATCTTGCCGTGGATTTCAAATAACGGACAGACATTTTTTGAAGAAATTACTCCCCACAGCATAACGTGTTCTCCGCCTAAAGCCCTTCACCATTTTTATATAATTTTTAAATACGTTTACTTTCGATTTTCCGATCGATGACTTTGCCGCAATATCTCGAGAAGATTGTCCTTTTCGCATCAAACCAATCACTGATTTACGAGCAATAATTATTGAACTTTTCAATATTTACATTAAATTATGCTATTCAGGCTGATTCATTCACAAACACGACTAAAAACACTTTACCGATAGAAGAAAAAAGGTTTGATGAGTGGCCGGAAACTTTTGCACACGCGAACTTCGATTTCTACCCCTATGCATGAAGCGTCTTCAGTATCCAATCAAAATCATCACGTGATCAGAGGTCATTTACATATTCCTAACTTATGAAGCAAGTGTGCTTCTTCTTTGCTGAAACTTTCTTGTAAAAAAATCAAAGAATCTAAGTGACCGGAAACTTTTGACCACCACTGTATATATATTCTGCCTAAAATTTGTGTTGCGCGCGGTATATCTACCGAAGAATTGATTTTAAGATAGTTGATGAGTTTTAAAATTTGTATGAAATTTAATTATATATAAAAGTACACCACATATGTATAATGTAATTATTTTCCAAAAAGCTTTGTTTTTCGAAATTAACTGCGATTAAGATTTGATCTTTGTTATTTTTATATGTAATTTGCTTATGATGAAAGTGAGACCATTTCATGCCACGTCTACGTCGTTAGAACTTGTTGAACCCTTTCCGTACACTGTGGTCAGTCCGGGTTATATATTTTTAATTCTCAACTTGCAAACGGCACCAATAATATTTAAAAAAATATTGCTTTTATAATGAAAGCTTAAATTAAGAGACTCTTAGCTTTTAAAAAAGTCGTTTGTAAATTCTGATGACCGTTGATAATTTTTCATTTTATTAACAGAATTTATCCGTGCAGGAAAAGGATTAAAAGTTGGTAATTTCGAATCATTACAAATTAAATACTTTGGTATAAGAATAAAGACAAGAATTAAACTTCACATGAAAGATATTGTGATGCAAATTGAATTAACAACATTTATAGTCACAATATGGCTGTGACAACGAGCCAATGTATCCACTGATCTACTGTGATAAATATTTATTTTAAAACTCATGGATTAGTGTTCGTGTTGTAAACAGGAATAAAATATTATTGTAAAACAAACAAAAATTCGAAGCTTCGATTGGATTCGTGTTGATTGTGGTAAATGATATTCAAAAAGAGAAACCATTTACGGATGGTTGCAATTTCTAACTACTGACGAAACAGTTTAGCAAGTGTTGTCCATTTAATTTAATACTTTTCAGTAATGTCATACAATACTGAAAGAAGAAAAAACATTTAAAATACTTTTCTGGATCTAATAAATATTATGTTATAAAACTTAAATTAAATTTCTATTTTATGCAAAAGATTACGTGCAAAAAATGTATAAATTTTCCTATTTAAAGTTTTAAAAACGATATATTTATCTTATTAACTTTCGAAGAAATGTGTAAATTTCTATTTCAATATAGCTATTAATAAAAAGAATATTTAAAAAAAAAATAATATTAATAAAATAATATAATGTTTTGTTATAGAATATGTGTTAGGTAATATTAGCTACTATTACATAGTTATTAAACAATATTTGGATAACTCTTAGTGAAATTTGTAAATTAATTTTCGTAGATATAAAATAATGTATAATATTTACTTGCATTATATAAAAATATTTAATATATTACGTACAATGTAATTAGAAATAAAAAGGTTTATAAGCATGTATTTTTCTAATTTGATAATTTTATTAATTCTTTTTATTTATTCTAAATTTGTACTTCATTTTTTCTGAACTGCAATTACTGAGTAAAGATAAACATATTAACTGAAATACAAATAAAACGTACTTCAGAATGATATACACGTTTCAGTAATACGAACACATTTGTTTATTTAAAAATAATCAAGATTTAATTTCATACATAACTACATCAGAAATAGGTATGCGAATTTATCCCACATAAGGTACCCTGGGGTAATAACGCCACGTTAAGGTTCTACCAATTTTCACGGCTCAGTTTTAGATTGTATTTTTCAAACAAGTATATGATTTGATGCAGCAACTCATTGACTATCTATATAAAAAAAATAATTTAACAGATAAGTATTCATAAAATGTAATGGCGTGATTTCTTGACCATTGCTATTTGGCGTTATTACCCACCTATATCGGTAATAACGCCATGCAAACAAAACTATGAAATAAGATGGAATAATTGCATGTAGATTGCCCAATTCTAAAAATACAAACTCTACAAACTTAGAAATTCTAAGCTATTGAAAATGTTCATTTTTTGTGAAAAGGTAAGAAATATAAAGGTGTGGTATGTGGGGGGGGGGGAGGGGGAGGATAAGGCAAAATAATATCAGACCGTGAGCTTCTTTTTGCTTAAAAAGTACCGATTATTAGAAACATTGCACAGTTTTAACTGTGTTTATTTGAATCAGTATTTAGGATGTAGCTCGGCCACTGTAGGGAATCAACCGGGGTATTAATGCCAAGGATTGGCGTTATTACCCCGTTATAGTTATTGTGATGTACATTTTAAATTACAAATTATCTCGAGAAGATATCCAAAATTTTCAACAACATTTTGAAAATCCATGAAATGTACTTCAAATTTATATAATTAACAAAGTATTTCCGGATAAAAAAAAATGGTCTTCAGATCACAAAACTTATCTCGCAAATTTTAGATCAAGCGTTAATTTTAGTTGCTTGTAAAAACAATAAAACCTAAAAATGAAATAAATTAACTTGAAATTGTTTTTTGCGATTTATATGACTCAAAACTCTTCTGCGCAGAGCTTATGGGTGTCATTTACCAGATTATTTCATAATTATGCATAATATTAGCACTTTGCGTTATTACCCCGCCTGGCGTTATTACACCAGACCACCTTATTTCTTTTTATATATGACTATCAAGATCTTACACATATATTTACAATCATATAAGTATGAAATGAAATTCTTATTGAAATATTTCTAAAATAGTATCTTTTATAATGCATAATATATAGACATATATAAATTGTTATAATTTAAACGACACTAAACGAAAGAAAAATATGTAACAAAACATATTTCTTATTATCACGAACATTGTTTAATATAATAGAAGATCAATCATTTCAGAACACTTTCGTGAAAATACACGAACATTTCGACCACTATCCGAAACTAAATTTAATATAACCATCATTTAATCTGATAAATTACACGCAGTATCAGTATTTTAACGTCACGATAGGTATTCTGCATGGCGTCATTCATCAACTAAAAGACAGTCATATATTACATTCGTTGATGAACTGTAGTTTAACATATATTCAAAAATTGTTTTAAAATATTGGGTTGAAGTTTAGAAGTTGAATATAATATTTTTAAAAAAAGTTCTACAGATTTTAGATTAAAAACATTGATTGATTGAATTTAGGAATTTTTTGATCTCGAATGTATATTATTTTTTATGAAATGGATTTATTTTAATATAATACATTGTATATAAATTGGTGAATCGTTGAAAATTATATTTTATATAATTCTCTGCAAAAAATGTATGTAAATTTAACATCTACTTGGTAATTATTTAACCATATTCTTTTAACTAATTGGAAATACAACAGTTTTTAAACATGTATTTTTCTAATTCTTTAATTTTATTTCTTCTCCTCATTAATTTAGTCGTAATTTGTAATCTATTTTTTTTCTGACCTGTACTTACTGTATAAAGAAAATTAAGAAAACTAAAGTACAGATACAACATACTTCAAAGTGATATATGCGTTTTAGTAATACGACCAGACTTGTTTATTCATAAATTATCAATTAACATTTAATTTCGTACATTAATTACATCAGAAAGAGATATGTGAATTTGCGCACATGTATTTCATTTTATATATGGATATCGATATATTTCATATATATTAACATACAAAAAGTATGGACTGAAATTATTATTGAGATACTCCAAAATTGCATCTTACACAATGCACATATAAGCAAATAAAAAAATATATATAAATTATAGGACATTAAATGATACAATAAACATGTAACAAAACATGTTTATCATTATCACGTCCAGTGTTTATAAAAAAAGATCGATCATTTCAGAACACATTCGTAAAAATACACGAACATTTCGTACACGATCCGAAACTAAAATTAATCTATACATAATTTAATCTTATAAGTTACAAGCCGTATTAGTAATTTAACGTCACGATAGAATTCCTGCATGCCGTCATTCATGAACTAAAGGACAGTTGGCTATTTCCATGCGAATTTGTTTGTCTGTTACATACTACGATTTTTGGCTACCAGTATTTTAGAGTGGAAAAATGTGATTTTTTTTATCGAACATATCTCATCAATTGAATAAGGCAAAGCGAGCTTTTTGGAAAAAAAGGGTGGCCAACAAGCATAGAAATTTTCAGCTGTGTAACAGACAAACAGGTTCGCATGGAACGAGCCAGTTACAGATTGCATTCGTTGATGAACAGTAGTTTAACATATAGTCAAAAACTATTTTAAAATATTGAGTTAAAGATTAAAAATTGAATATAATATTTAGAAAAAGTTCTGCAAGATTTAGATTAACAATATTCATTGATTGAATGTAGGGATTTTTTATTTTTTTTTATTGAAAAGATAGCTTTTGTTGTTGCTGTTAAATGTATCACATTGTATATAAATTGGTAAATCATTGAAGAATAAAGATATTTATGAAAACTGAAGTGCAGATAAAATATACTTCAAAGTGATAAACATGTTTTAGAATACGACCATACTTGCTTATTCATAAATTATCAATTAGCATTTAATTTCGTTCATTAATTACATCAGCAATAGATATGCGAATTTCCAACCCCATATCTATTTTTATATATGGGTATCAATATTCTTTATATATATTTACATACAAAAAAGTATTAAAAATTTATAAGTTATAGGGCACTAAATGATACAATAAAAGTGGAGCAAAAATATGTTTCGCATTATCGAGTGAAGTCTTTAATATAAAAGAAGATCGATCATTTCAGAACACATTCGTGAAACTACACAAACAAATCCTACGCTTTCCGAAACTAAATTTAATCTATACATCATTTAATCTGATAAGTTATAAATAGTATCACTATTTGAACATCACGGTAGATTTTCTGTATGGCCCCTTCCATCAACTGGAAGACATATATACATTCCTGTACTTCTAAGTTTCTGTACTAAGTATTATACAGTCCCGGACCCATTTTGATGTTTAATAACTTATAAAATAATTGATATAGGTTAAAATTAATATTATAAATGATTAGATAGACTCAAATATTTTCATGACCCTTATCAATGAACTTCACTTCTATGTGAGCCCCCTTCTTGGATCCTCTAACGCACGGAGAATATCAAGTCGATAGTCAATTTTCCGCCAGGTAGCGGCAAGCATGTCAGCATCCATAAAGGCTGTTGCGGTTATAATTCTGGCTTTGAAATCATCAATGTTTGACACTCTTTTCCTGTAAGCATTTTCCTTTACCGATCTCTAAAGGAAAAAGTCTGGCGGCGTTATATCAGATGATCTGCGTGGCCAAGGAATTGGACCTCTTCACCCAATCCATCTTCCTGGAAAATGGTCATTCAAAGAAGTACGAACGGTGGTATCCCAATGAGGTGGTGCGCCATCTTGTTGCAAAAAAGACATGTGGCTGAAGTTCTTCTAGTTCTGGACTTTTTCCTTTGGAGATTCGTAAAGGACAATGTTTACAGGAGGAGAGTGTCGAACATTGATGACTTAAAAGCCAGAATTACAACCACAATAGCCTCTGTGGATGCCGACATGCTTGCCGCTACCTGAAGTGAAATTGACTATCGACTTGATGTTCTCCGTGCGACGAAGGGTGCAGACGTGGAAGTGACGAAACTTTTTGATTCTATCTAACAATTTATGTTATTAATTTTAATCTATCTTTAATATATTTTGAGTTATTAAACATCAAAATGCGTCCGGGACTTTATAAACACCCTATATATTGCATAAGTTGATGAACAATAGTTTAAAATATAGTCGAAAACTGTTTTAAAATATTGGGTTGAAGTTCATAAGTTGAATATAATACTAAAAAAAAGTTCTACCTGTTTTAGGTTAAAAATATCGATTGATTGAACGTGGGGATATTTGGCTATTGGAAATATTTTTTTGTTGTTGTTGTTAAATACAAAACATTGTATATAAGTTGGTAAACCATGAAAGGTTTTTTCGTATTAGCTTAGATAATACTTTGTTAAAAAATACATGAAAAATTTAACATATGTTTAGAGAATATTTAACTTTATTTTATTAATTAATTGAAAATATAATGGCTCATAAACATGTATTTCCCTAATTTGGTGATTTTATTTCTTCTCCTCGTTAATTTTGTATAAATTAGTAACCCATTCTTTTCTAAACTGTAGTTACTGGATAAAAGTAATTATGAAAATTGAAGTACACAAATAACGTACTTCAAAGTGATGGACATGTTTTAGTAGTGCGATTAGATTTGTTTGCTGATAAATTATCAAATTCAGATTTAATTTCGTATATTAATTACGTTAAAAATAGATATGTGAATTTACACGCACGTATCTCTTTTTATATATGAACATCGGTACTTTACACATATGCTTACATACGAACAAGTATGAGTTGAATTTTTTATTGAAATATTTCTTAAACTGCGCCTTATATAATGCATAATATATAAGCATATCAAAAAAATATTAGTTAAAGGATTCTAAATGTAACAATAAAAGTGTAACAAAAATATGTTTCGCATTAGTGAGTAAAGTGTTTAACATAGAAGAATATCGATAATTTCTGTACACATTCCCGAAACTAAACGAACACATCGTGTGCTATCCGAAACTAAATTTAATCTATTACTCATTTAATCTGATAAGTTACACAGCGCATCAGTATTTTAACATCACGATAGATTTTCTGCATGGTATCATTCATCAACTAAAAGACAGTTATAGTTCGACACATTCGTTGATGAACAGCAGTTTAACATATGGTAAAAAACTGTTTTAAAATATTAGATTGAATTTTTGCATTTGAATATAATATAATGAAAATTTCTACAAGATTTAGATTAAAAATACTGATTGATAAAATGTAGAGATCTTTTTATGTTAAAGAATATTTTTTTTATAAATTGATTTTTTTTATATATAATACATTGTATATAATTGGCGGATCATTGAATGTTATATACATTTTATTATAGGTAGTTATTTGTCAAAAAAATCTATGTAAATTAAATATTTGCTTAGTGAATATTTAAATTTATTCTTTTAATTATTTTGAAATTTAATGGCTTATAAACATATATTTCTTTTAGTTTGATCATTTAATTAGTCTCCTCTTTAATTTAGTCTAAATTCGTAACATATATTTTTCTGAATTGTACTTACTTGGTAAAGTTCATTTTAAAAACTGAAGAACATATATTCCGTACGTCAAAGCGTATATCACTCAGTATTGATAATTTATGAGTAAACAAATCTAGTCGTAAATACGACTAGATTTGTTTACTCATAAATTATCAATTTAAGATATAATTTCGTACATTAATTACATCTGAAATAGATGTGCGAATGTACGCTCCGATATCTCTTTTTATATATGAACATTGATAACTTACACATATATTTGCATATAAAAAAGTATGAACAGACATCCTTATTGAGATATTTCTCAAACTGTATGTTACATAATGCATAATATATAAGCATATATAAAAATTTATAACATAAAGGACACTAAATGAAACAATAAATGTGTAACAAAACATGTTTTGCATTATCACGTACAGTGTGTAATTCAGAAGAAGATCGATGATTTTAAAAATGTTCGTGAAACTATACGAACAATCCGAAACTAAATTTATTCTATCCATCATTTAATGAGATAAGTTACACACCGCATTAGTATTTTAACGTCACGATAGATTTTCTGAATGGAATCATTAATAAACCAAATGACAGTTATAGATTACATTCATGTCTGAGAAGTAGTTTAACACATAGTGAAAAACTGTTTTAAAGTATTGGGTTGCAGTTTTAAATTTGAATATAATAAAAAAAAAAGTTCTGCAGGTTTTAGATTAAAAATACTGATCGATTTAATACACGGATATTCTGATATTGAAGAATCAATATTTTCATGAATTTACAAGAAATAATTACTTTTTTTCTGTTTTCGTTAAATATAATGCATTGTATATAAATTTGTGAACCATTGAAGGTTATATTCATAATATTTTAGGTAATACTTTGTTAAAATTATGTATGTAAATTTAACATATGCTTAGTGAATATCAAGCTTTATTCTATTAATAAATTGAAAATATAACGGTATATAAACATGTATTTTAGTAATTTGATAATTTTATTTCTTCTCCCCATTAATTTAGTTTAAACTAATAACCTTGTTTTTTCTTTCTTTTTTTTTGGGGGGGGGGGGTAGTGATATTATGTGATATGATGATATCATGTTTTATTAATAGGATCAGATTTGTTTTTTGATAAATCATCAATTTAAAATTTAATTTAAATTATGAATTGAAATTCTCATTTAAATATTTCTAGAACTTCATTTTACATAATGCATAAATAAGTGTATCAAAAAATGTATAATTTAATAAGAAAAAGTGACATAAACATTGTGATGTTCTATTTCTTATCTATGAAACTGAAAATGAAAATCTCCGAAATACTCAACAGTGACCGTTAATGCATGGTGAAGGTCTACATTTCCACTATAAGTGATAAGTAAGAATATTTAGAAAATATTATGTGCATACACCAAGAGGATGTGTGAATTTTGACATTCGCCAATGAAAATCGAATTTCTCCATATTTCGGTTCTTCAAGTTGGCATGTAATCACACATGTGTTTAATATATGTGCATGTCTTTTTTTGAATATTTTCTAAACATAAAGCACATTAATGCAGAGTGAGTATTTTTAACTTAATATGTATCTCTTAATTAAGCTTTCGGATATTCTATTTGCCTTCTGAAGTTTATTCAAAATCTCGTTACAGTCTTCCGTAAACACTTCCCGATTTTAATATCTGGCAGATTCAAATGCAATAACGAAGTTTGCATTAGTTTAGAAACAGTTCTGCATTCGAAAAGTTAAATAAACACTTCCTGTAAATAACATTTTAAAGAGTTCCTTACAATTAAGGTTAAATTACAGCGTTAGAAAATTAAAATTCACCATTATTAAACTTTTTCTACGGCATTTAATTGCTAAAGAAATTTTGAATGTTTGAAATATATAATTTTTATTTGAGAAATATCTTGAAATATTGTGACATTTATTTATGAATTTGTGCAAATACATAGTGTAAATATTGTATATTCTTTAATTCAAATGAAAATATTTCTATCGTAATGAAATAATAAGGGAATTTTTTTTTCTATAGCTTGTTTGTATAGAAGAAAACTTTTTATCAATAGGAGCAAAAGTTTCTTTATTACAAAATGTATTGGAAATTCTCCCTGAGATTTTTAGAATAGAGAATTCTATTCAACAAAACAGTCCCTCTTTTAATTTCTAAGCAATTTAAACATTTTACTATCTTTATATATGGGATAAATAATTAAACAGGCATTTAGTCTTTCTTAAAAATTAAGATCAATAAAAAGAACAGGTTGATTTTTTAAAGAATAATGAAAAGTTTTTAAGAAATGTATATATACTTGTTGGTATATTCACAACTTATATAAAAAATAAAAAATAATAATTACTTATCTGTAATGAAAATAATTTAAAATATATTCGAACAATATTCTCTCAACCAATTATACATATTAGCAAAAAAATAAAAAAAATAAATAAAAAATAAGTTACACACAAATTATTTATCCGTGATTTCGAATTAGTTCAAATAAACGGCCGTGTATTAAAATTATAAATATTTGCAAATTTTCTGTTCGCAAATATTTCCACGCTTTCACTCTGGCCACTTTCACTTCCTAAAGAGAGTACTTTTGTTTTCGACTGCTGTAAATCTCACAGATGAAACTACCAAAGATATAAACAATAGGGTTTATGACAAGAATTAAAACTGGAGATTGAGAATTATTAATTTTTCTTCTGTAAAAGCCACGGTTATGTGATACTTCAAACATCCATCCAAGATCCTCTAAAATAACAACGAGTAGAAGGAAATGTTGATTTAGTGTCTATTGATATTTTTAGGAATTTTGTCATACTTCCAAAAAAATTCCAGAAAAGTCCTGCTTTTGATGCCAAAAATCTACCAAACTATAACAGGTTTACCATCTTCTTTCTTGTTTAAAATTCTCCTTGGTTTCTTTCGTAGATCATTCGAATGCATGCTCTATCCAAAAGAACCATCCATATTGAGTGCTTCTCACAACTCAATAAAATTGTACACCACTTGTCCCTCCTCGGCATATGTGTTTGTTTGTCTAATTCATGCTTTTTCCTTAATAATATAGTTTGATGCATGGTTTGCAAGCCATCAACTTTAATGTATTGTAATCACATAATTTAATACGTCTACGTACAGTATCATTGGAAAACTAAGCCGTGATTATTTCCAATTTGTTGTATAAACATATCTTGTATAAAAACGAACCACCATAAATTTATTTAATGAAAACACTAACAAAATTTAAATAAAATGTATTCTTTTTTTTATGTTTCCCTAGTTCAGAATTTTCAATGTTCTAAATGAAATGAAGAATTTTAATCTTCTAAATGAGTGTATATTTTATAATAATGCAGATTAAATATCTAAAAAAAATTAACTCATTTTTCTAAACTATATACTATCAAAATAAAACATATATATATATATATAACTAAATAAAAATATAACTTCAGTCGAAATTATTAACAGAAGAATTTATTTACTTACATTGCAAATTCACATGTAATATTTTCACAATTAGTTGAACGAGTTCTATTATTTTATTTTGTTCCGGAATCAAATTTCAGAATGATTTACTTTACTTTTTATCAAAGAAATCTGATTTTGTTTCATTAAAGATTAAAGATTAAACGAAAAGAATTTATTTCTTTCGCAATTGTCTACCTTACACTTTAGTAACTATATATTTGAAATCTTATCCTTCACACTGTAAGAATCAAAGAATCTTGGATAGAAAATTATATTTCAAAGTGAAAGAAACATTTTTATTTTAGAAAATGGAATTTTCAAAGTTAATTTTTCGATGCTCCTATTTCAAGCACCATACGGCTAACAACATGTGAGATTATATTAATTTACTATTTTCATTAAAATATTTCTGTTCATTAACAATAGCATTTTTCAGTATAAATATATTTGTTATTGAATAGATTTTTGCATTTCGATTAATTTCCTAATATTGCATAATTTTCAATAATATTTTTATATAAAAAATAGCTTGTAATATATTAATTAAGATTGTGAAATAGACACGGTTAAAGCTTCGAAAAGAATCAATTTCAATTGATTGCATAATTCTCAATAATATTTTTATTGAAAAAAAAATAACTTGTTATATATTAATTAAGATTGCGAAATAGACACGGTTAAAGCTTCGAAAAGAATCAATTTCAATTGATTGCACAATTCTCAATAATAGTTTTATTGAAAAAAATAACTTGTAATATATTTATTAGGATTGTGAAATAGACACGGTTAAAACTTCGAAAAGAATCAATTTCAATTGATTGCATAGCTCTGAATAACATTATTATTGAAAAAAAGTAACTTGTAATATATTAATTAAGATTGTGAAATAGACACGATTAAAGCTTCGAAAAGAATCAATTACAATTAATTAATTGAGAAAAGAAAAACTTGGTTGATAGTTTTAGGCTGATTTCGAATATGTTTTAGAATTTTTATTAAGTTTAATAATTAAAAATTTTGTTTGTGATTAAAACATCTTTTGGAATTCTAAAAATCTATCCGTTTACATTTATATTTAGTTATTAAACGTATTTTTTAGAATAAATATCGTTTATACAGTCGAAAAATTTTTGCGTTACCAAATATGTTGAATTTCTGATGCTTATACAGGATTTTTATTAATTAACGTAAGGTGTTCAGAGCCCTCTAGCGATTCATGTTTTGGGCGACACATAACCAAATTGGATCAGCATACATAGTAAACCATGGGATTTCGAATTCTTAAAAAAATAAAAAAATGAAAAAATTATCACGTGGGGCAATTTTAGCGTTGTTTACCGACTAAAATGCATTAATTTGCATAACATCAGTTCTGTGTAGCGATCAGGAGTATAAAAGGAAAGGCTGGGAGAGTCACATCGACAATCGACGGTCACAAAGTCACAATGTGACTTCACAACGACGTTGCAGTGACGTCACCATGCTTTACGGGATATGACCCGGAAATTAATTGAAACGTATTTACAAAAGGAAATCCAAGTTTCAAAGAAAACCGAGCACAACCTCCGGGCTATTGGTGGGGTCTTTCAATGTGACACTTTGAAATATTTTAATTTTATCAAGAAAATGAGGTAATCAAAATGTGTATTCGAGAGAACCGCAAACGTTGCGAAATTATTGAATATGTACTAGTATAGCACATTGTAGATGTGATCAAAATAAAAAGAGATTTAACAAAGTAAAATCATCATATTACTGCCAATACGAAATTTTCTGCAGCAAAAAGTTTATAAATATAATCTTTTTTTTTAAAGAAGGGTTTTATTTTTTAAATTGATTCGCAACTATTTGGGAAAGTTATTGTTTTAGTCAATCGAGAATAATTAGAACTGAAGCACGTCTGAAATCATGTGATGTCCAAATTTTGATCGTTTTCCGATTGGTCCATCTTTAACTTCATGAACTGGAATACTCCTGCCGCTGTGATGACAAAAAAGTATCGAAAACTACAACAAAATTAATAACTCAAAAATGAATTAAGTTACAGATTACAAAGAAATCGCATTAAAACGTGCATTTTTTTTCCTATAAAAAGGTGTAAAATTTGAAAGTATGTGATGTTAAGAAAAATTTGCAGTATCGAAAATTGCAAAACTGAAATTTTATTTATCATATGTTTCTGGTCCGTCCAGGAAATTAATATTTAATCCATGACGTACATAATCCATGACTCTGTTTTTGCATAAGACGCATTTTTGTCATCATAAAAAGATGTTTACTCTTATTATTTTTTTATTAGGCTTTATTTAGACATTTAAAATTTTAGTCTTTGAAAATATTATTTACCAAATGGTTATTGTAATATGTTAAATTGGAGTTTGTTAACCATTTGGAAAATGGTTGTTTCTGTCAGTCACGGATAGAGATACCTGAAGCTTTGATGTCTGAATTTTATTTGTTTTCTGATTGGTCCTTGTTTAATATTAGAGATTAAATACTTCTGCTGTCACAATGATAAAACAAGTATTAAAAACTACAGCTCAAAAGTAAATTGAGATACAGCTTTTAAACACATAGCATTTAGAAGTACATTTTATTTCTAATATAACGGTGTAAAAATTGAAAATGTGCTATAAATAGAAGTTTAAAAATTCGCAGCACGGAAAATAGTAAAATTGAAATTTCATTTAAACTTCGTTTATGCCTCTTCCAGGCATATTAATACTTAATCCATGGCGTGCATAATATAAATTTGTTATTACGTAAGTCACGTTTTGGCCTTCATAAAAATGATGTTCATTATTATTATTGTCATTTAACATAGAATTTATTTATGTCTAACGTTTTGGTCTTTGAAATATTTATTTTCCAAATGGTCGTTGTAATTTGTTATATTACTTTTTTTGACACAATTAAAAATGGGAATTAGATCAATGGAGATAGCAATAAAATGCCAGTCAGATCCCGATATATTTAATATGACATCCAGGAAAAGATTTTAACACATGTAATAGACACACATATATAGTCTGCTGTACTCCTCTATCAAATAAGATAGCTTTACTCATCTGCAACTTTGTAAATATTTGGAAGGCATCAAGAATATTGTTAAGTGATGTAATCACAGATCTCATATAAGCTCCACATTGGCATAATGTTTCTTTCTTACACCAATCTGGCGAAATCTTTGATTTCGAATACCAATTACATACTTATATATATGGTTATATATAGGAGAGACTGGGGATGATTGACCATATGAGAGGCTTGACCTACCCGTCCATATTCATATTTAAATGTTTTTCAGATTTTTATTGCTAGATGGCAATCATAGCTAATGGAATGATCAAACAACAGACTTCGTTTCACGTAGATAATTGAAACAGGTGTAGATAGAATCAGTTGTGATGTGTTTTCAACATAAAAAGAGAGTTATTTAGAAATATTTTGTAAGAGTATTTTAGATAAAATAAGTCACGGAATTTAAATTAAGTAGGTTTTTATCCATGCACAAATATTGAGCTTTCATTCTAGGCATAGCTGCCAACATCTTCCGCTTTTTCAGCCCGGAAAAATTTAACAGTAAATTTTACTATTTTGAATTGCCATAATATGCTAATAACCAATGGCAAAAATTACTGTTCAATTTTTCCGGGTTGAAAAATCAGAAGAGTTGGCAGCTATGATTCTTGGTATGAAGTTTGGGCAGTAAATAAGTTAATATAACTATAGGCTATTGATTACAAAATTGCTATGTGGGGAGGATTGACCCAGAAAATATCATGGAAGGTTGACAAAGGTGAAAGCTACCATAAATAAGTATTTTTGGAAAAATATTTATTCATAATCTCTGTATTAAAGTGTTAATGTTTTAAAAATGAATATTAAAGCTACAGGAACGATACAAAAGAAATTTATTAAAATTAACCTTTAACTGATGAGACAGGAATTATCATATAATTTTAAAGTGATCTTTCAGACCAGTTCATCAAAAATGAATTCAAGCCAATATTAACTTATAGGATATTGTTTTTGTACTTAACATTTTGTATATGACTGCTATAATTAAAATGTGCTATTCACACGTTTCTGGTGATAGTACTAAAGTTTCAAAAGGAACAAAATTTCGCTAACATTTGTATTTAAATTAAAAGTTATAAGTAAACTAAAAAAATTTAAAAAAGCAGCAGTCAGTCTGCCCGGTAACATTAGTTAAATGAAATAGGAATTCTGGTATTTTTAAACAGTGAAACCTTGTAACATAAACGAATTTCTGGGTTTATGAAACTTATTTTATTTGTTTAAACCTTACAGGGTAAAGGTATTTTGCATTTTTTAAAGCTTATTTTATACGCATATTTGTATATTATTGCCAATATTTTTAATATAAAATACCGCGGGTCAAGCCTCCCATATGTGGGGAGCTTTGAGACATTCTTTTCAGAAATCTTTTTTTTTTCAGATTTGTTATACATTCCACTTACAACATAATTTTATTCTGATAGCTGATTGTATAACGAATAAAATGGCATATAAAAGTGTGTTCTAGGTTCAATATTTGAAAAGATAAAAATCTTTTTGTAAAAAGTGAGTCAACCTTCCCTAGTCTCTCCTATATACAAGGTGTCCCCTCTCAACGGTGGCCAATGGCTAATTTCTAAACCGTTGGTTATAGACATATAGTTCTAATTGCAAAAATGCTTTAAAAAAGGCAAATAATTGTTTTTTAAGCGATTTTGGTCAAAAAAAGTTTTACTAGAAAATTATGAAAATTAAATTTTTATACGGTCCCCCGGTCTTATAAGTGATTAGTAAAAATTTTTCAACACTCTAGCAAGTAATACAGAAAAGACCCCATTCATGTAACATTAAAATTGACCGAGTTATGAAACTTTAAATTTCCTGACTTAAACCACTTTTCTATAGCTGAAAACGGATGAGTTCGAGTGAGCCTTAAGAGAACGTACACTAAGTGCTTAAAGTATTATAAAGGGAGTCGATTTCCAACGCTGTTCAAAGGCTGCTTAGTAAACTATTTGTCACAGACATATAGTTCCAATTACAAAATGTTTTAAATGAGCGATTTAACTGAAGGCGGTTAAGTTTTACGGTAGTGTTAATTATAATTAATTAACTTCTAGATTGGTTATTAAAATAACTGAAGACATGAATTCCAAAATTCTCTTTATCGAAAAAATCAAATTTCGGGAAATAGCGAAAAAACTTTAAATGCATCTATTGGTTTTCATTATAAATTTTGAGATTGCATTGTTACAATAGAGGAGGTTTGTATAGACTGATAGAGAAATCAAAAAGCGATAAGTCGAGTTTTGAAATTCATATCCTCAATTGTATTTTTATGTATGTTTTATTTTGTAAGGAAATGAAGCTGATTCTTTTCGTGATTTTATTTTAAAAAGGTATGTTATTTTGATAAGCTTTTATTTTATTCATAGTTTTCGTATGTAAATTTTCCTAGTTCAAAACTTATATTTAAATTTTAACTCACTTCCAAATATCTGATTGATGTTCAATTCCCATACTTATTTAAACCCAATGACAATGTAATATTAATACGTTTTTAGGTGCGTTCCATTTATTTATTTTATAGGACTACATCAAATTCTATTAGGTTGCGTAATCTAACAGAGCTTTAAATATGTATCATTTTGTAACGATTTGTGACTGTTGCTTTTCATAGTTTAATTTAACAAAATTTCTGTAATTTTTTTACTTATATTTTTAGCACAAATTGCATATTTTACTTTAACATGTAAATGTCAACAAAAATTCAGAAACAACATTGTAAAAAAAATTTTTACTCTCAATGTTTAAAGTTAAATTTTCTATTTGATGTTTATTTTTATTTCCAGTAAATTTGTGACTGACCCCTATTTTGCAGCAAAAAATATGCTTCAACTTTGAACAGCTATAGCTCGGTCAATTTTGATCGCAGAGGAATGGGACTTTTTTTGTCTTACTTGTTAGAATATTGGTAAAATTTTTCTAAATATCACTTATAGGACCGGGGGACCGTATAAAAATTTAATTTTCGTAATTTTTTAGTAAAGCATTTTTTTTTTGACCTAAATCGCTTAAAAAGTAATTCTTTACCTTTTTTAAAGCATTTTTGCAATTAGAACTATATGTCTATGACCAACTGTTTAGAAATTAGTCATTGGCCACCGTTGAGAGGGGACACCCTTTATAGGAATACATCGGTTGCATCCCCTTCCCCCTAGACCTGTATGTGTAGTGTAGATATTTTAACGTAACGAATGGAAAAAATTATTTCGTTAGTACGATAAATGGAATTTACAGTAACTATTCAGCAAAAATACCTTAAATAAATAAAAGTTTTTTATTATTATATGATTTAATTCTTCAGATGTTGGTAAAACTTTAAACAGACTCCATATATTACGAAAATTTTGAAAATATCAAGAATATTTGAATATTTTAAATGATGAAATTATCACATTTATATTTCACATTTATATTTATATTCAGATTTATATTTATATCACATTTTAATCTCTTATGAAGAACGAATTTCATTCAGAAATTCATTCAAAGATTTTAAACTATTAGATTCTAAAATATAACAGCAGTGGAACGCGTGAATATATTCAATTCCCACATAATAAATAAGAAAATAAATCACTTTAACGACAAAGTAGTTCAAAAAATGACTAGACTAATCGTTGTAGTGTTTTAAATATTGCATAAAAACTTTAACACACTCATATATATATATATATATATATATATATATATATATATATATATATATATATATATATATATATATATATATATATATATATATATATATATATATATATATATATATATATATATATATATATATATATATATATATATATATATACATACATATATATACATACATATATATATATATATATATATATATATATATTAATGGAGCTCTTGAAAAGCATTTATCTTTATATAAGTGGTATGCTAATGTCCCCTAAATAGATTTTAAAAAAACGTAGAGGAGATATTAGATTTTAATCCTTTAACGAAATGACATGAAGAAATATTGCTTTCTGAATTAAAGTAACGCTACAATACCTCGTTGATTAAATCAGAAATGGTCCAATATATTTTGTTTTAGTACGGTAATTAGTCTTTTGTCTGTGCAACCCATCAAAGAAATTATAGAAATACGTAGAAAAGAAAGATTTAAATGAGAATTTTAATGCATTAGGAATCTAGTACATAAACAACATTCAGAATAAAATAGATAAGAAAAATATGATTTAAATAATTTCTGTTTAACATAAAAAAAATTAAGATTGAAACCTGGAGCAATAACTATATATTTTATTTTGCGGAATGCTTAATACATTTTCAAAAACCTTAGTCTTGTCGAAATCTGAGACTGTAATAATTATACAACAGTTTATGCAGTATTAGAAAAAATGACAATGCGCATTGATGATTTTTTATATTTTTCTACCCATCAAAGAAATTGTAGAAATATCTAGAAAAGAACATTTTAATGAGTATTTTAATGCATAAGGAATCTAGTACATAAACAACATTCAGAAAAAAATAGCATAAGATAAGAAACATATGATTTAAATACTGTTTCTTTTTTAAGTTTACGGTTTTCTTAAATGCTGTTTTCTTTTTTATGTTTAATATTTTTTTTCTAAAACATACTTTTACAATTTCGTTCCAAATAAGCATATAAAACTATTATTGTTATTTTTTTATCTCAGTTCTGTTTACATTTAACATTCTAAATCAGTAGCATTTAATTTATAGTACTTAAAGCTTATTATTTCTGTACTGAAATTTCTAAAATAACTTAGTTTTTAATTTTTCTCCTAAAATAGTTTTTTTTTCTGTTTCAACGCTTGAGATATCAAATTTGTTTAAAATGCTTATTGAACTAAAAGAATTTTGGCGTAAATCTCACAATGCTTTTTTTTACGTATGCAGATTTTTTATGTTGATTGATTACATTATCCAGATTTTTAAAAGTATAACAATAAAATGCCTATTAAAATATGTATGAATTACAAAAATAATCACGACATCAAAAGTCACGTTTAGAAAATAATAATAATAATAATTTAAGTATGATAAATGCACAGCAAATTGTCAATTATAATTTTCTATTTATTCATAAAATATATAAAAAGACAATTAAATGAATTGAATGAATACCACTCGTATAACGAAAAAAAGAAATCTGTAATTTAGCATTAATTAAAATTTCTCAATTTGTTTTAGCCGTTTATTGTCAAAAATATAAACCTATTTATATAATGTATGGTTCACATTTTCTTTTCTAAAATCTACATTATTACATGTGCTTTATTTAGATCACTTTAAAATATCACAAAAGTAACTAGAAGAATGCTAGTAGAAAATATGATACACAATATTTGTATTTATTTGATAAAATGTAAATGTTCTAAATATAAGGATAGTACAATATGCGTTATTTTATGTTTTTTGTCTAGATTTGTATAAAATAGTCTGTTAAATAACATATTGTAAATTATAAATAATATTTATTTCTAACATTAAGAAATATTGTCGTATACCTTTGAAATTGTAATAACATTATAAGAGTTATTATTAAAAATCTATGAATATTAATATTCGACTCTTAAAACACAATGTTTTCCATAATCATCTAAACAAGTTCTTTATATAAATATATTATTCCTAAATTACTACACTGTTAAAAAAAATCTAATATTAACGGCTATATTTTTCCTGAATTTCACAGAAAATGTCTCTTTTCACAATAATAGGACATTTTCCATTTAAAATCAGAAACTTCACCATAGTTCCTGAAAATAACGAAACGGATGGAAATAGAAAATAAACCGAAGCACGCCGTTATTTTGGGGTCGCCGTGGCCGAGTTGTCAAGGAACCAATCTCATAATCACCTGAGGTCAAAGATTGTGGGTTTGAATGCCACTTGCACCATGAAATAATGAAAACATAAGGAGTGCTTTTATATTACTTTTTTCTGTTTATTTTTTTCTTGCATATAATTAAAAAAATGTTTAACAAATTCCCCCCCCCCGAAAGAAAAATAATTAGATAAATAAATAGTTTGCGACAACCTCAAAAACTGTCTAAAACATTATTTTTGTAAAAAAAAAAAAAAAAAAAAAAAAAAAAAAAAAAAAAAAAAAAATGAATATTTTTTTTTCATTTATTCATTCAATGAAAAAAAAAACAGTTATTTTTTTTTATTTAAACTAGTTAAAAAATTAAAATTAATCTTAGAAATCATTATTATTATGCATCGGTTTAAAATAAAATAAAATAAACCGTTTGTAAATATTAAAACGAATATATTTGAAAGGAATCTTTTTAAAGCATAATAGTTTTTCCAACTAAATTATAAAAGTCATAATTTGTACAAGCAAACATCAACATATTCGGCTAATAAAAGCTATTAAAAATAAAAAGATAAATTAAAAAATGTAGCAGCTCAAAATCACTCGAAAAGTTCGAACTCGTTGAAGATACGTTATTTTTAAAAATTAAACTAAATTATTATCGTAAAAATTAAACCTTGTAAATGAAAGTTACCGGTTATTTAAACGAAGTTTTCCTCTTTTTCATTTCTCATTACGGAAAATCTACTAACATAACGGTAAATGTCTGGCAACTTTGCTGCTAGTAGTTTTACCGTGAAATCACAGTTTTTTAACAGTGTACATATATGTACCGATATCTAAAAATGCCTTACATTATGAATATTACAAATATGCATAAAAAATTGACTGTAACACATAAATTTACAAAAGAAAAAAATCTATTTATAAAAATTCCACAATCTAAAATTATAACTTATTTACATGGATAAATAGTACAAAAATACAAATTATCATATTTTTTACCTTTTGAAATCTTCAGCGATGAAACACTTATAAACAACAAAAAATGTTTTCACTGAAGCATCTAAATATCTGTATTTGTTACCATATGCCCGTAACGGATATAAATACTTAATAAGGTTCGCATGGTCCCTTTTTTTGTTTTCGAATTTTATTCCACTATACCAAATTAAAGAAAAAAAACTCCCTGATTGATTTCTGTAATCTCTACTATAGAAACCTATAATAAAGATTGTCGTTACGGCATATTGATATCAAAGTGTGAAATTTTTCAAAAGCTTGGAGGCTTTATGTTATTAGAAATGTAATATCTATTGAAAATACTTCTTTTATTTATTAGAAATATTTTTATTAGAAAGTATCTAAAGAAATTCCATTATATAGCATTTAATATGAATTTTACTGTGCGGAATGCAATTTCTCTATCTTGTTATATTCATCCCTCAATACAATTATTTAATCGTATATTTATTTGAAGGGAGGTGGTATTTTAACTTAATTTTCAAATTGTTTTAAATAGTTCAAGTGGATTTACTGATTGTTATGATTTCTTCATTGTTATTAAAACATTTCATCCGCATGTCGACACGATCATTCGTTTCAAAATTACGCTGTCTTTTTAAAAATAAAATCATCAATTGTACTTTATGTTTTAGCACTGCTTTGTCACATTATTTTTTTAATCACGTTCTTTATATCATATTAACTAACATCAAACATATTAATGTATAAAATCCCCGATACAACGATACTGAAAATTAGGGTAATCTGATCCTGTCTGAAGACATCCGAATGCCTAAAGAAATTTGTCAAAATCTACGTATTCATAATTTTTTTACACATAAAATTATTCTTCATGATTTTGTATTCAAAAATTTTGTCAAAACTTTGAAACTAATGATAACATCGATTTGCAGTTAATGTGATTGGATTTAGAACATTATTGTAAATATATAGTAAAAAGTAAATCACTGAACCTAAATAAGTTGACTTCCCTCCTCTGAGTTAGCCACCCTCTTTTATCTTCGATAACAATACTAAATCACCTGTATTTTGTGGGGCGCTTATCGAATTCTCATCTCTAGTCAAAATTTAACTTCTTTAAAAATTTTGTGTGGCCACAATTGTCATTATATTACTCAAAACAAAACAGTGTTACACTTTTAGCTTCTTTTGCTTTTTACATGCAGAATAGATATTATAAATTTTAAAGTATTATAATTTGAAAGCTTTATAAGTTTAATAATCTATTTCTTTATGTGACAGCATACTTAGTATATTATTTCTAACCATTTAAAGTACATTTTTGATAGACAATTTCGTCATTCAGAACTAATTTCCTGTGTTGCGAAATAAATGACAGTTTAAAGTGCATCGTAAATCAACTTAAGTGGTTGTTACCGGGACCTTGAAAAATAATTACAGAAGAAATAATCATTATGTATTGTTCGAACTCTTAAAACTCTAAAATAACATTTTTTATTCTTTATTTGCTTTTATCATGTGATTGTGTGTGCGTTTTTGATTTTCACTATAGTAATGTAGCTCTTAAGTGGAGCAGTAATGCTCCGTTATTTCTCGTGGGGTTAAATAAAAAAAGATGTATTTTTCGTGTGATTCGAAGTTATTAATGTGTTGAATGCTAACGAGTTAATAATGAAATCTGCACTTTTTTTAAGGAAAAATTATTCTACCCCATGATTACAGAAACCTAAGTGCTCGGTGCTAAAAATAACCAAAAGGATAATACGCTACAATATTCAGATCGGATACGTCAACGCAGAAGAATACATAAATTGGGTGAGTACAATTTTACTTGCCTTTCATTTTGAAGTTTTATAAAATTAAACTGAATGAAGTTAGTTAGAGGTAGAAACCCGAACTTACGCCTTAGCAGGAATAAAATAAATATTCCAATAATGATCATGAGACTGATTTAAAAAGTTACGTCCATCTGAAAAATATTAAAACTTAATTTATAAAAATAATAAAAAGTCAATAATCAAACAAAATAAGAATGGCCACCTTGAGAGACAATTATTCTATCGCCAAACTGACAGCAACAAATTATTCGACCTGGAAATTTAAGGTCGAAATGCTGTTAACAAAAGAAGAGCTGTTTAATGTTATAACAGACGATCCACCAAATCCTTTGACCGATGGGTGGTCCAAAAATGATCGTAAGGCCCGAGCACTCATAAACTTAACTATTGATGACTCCCAAATCACGCATGTCAAAAATCTACAAACCGCGAGACAAACTTGGGAGGCTCTAAAAGATATTCATGAGCGGTCAAATTTGACCAGCAAATTGTTTTTGTTGAGAAAACTTTATAGCATTAAATTAGCCGAAGCAGGCAACATGCTTAACCACATCACAAGAATAATGGAACTAGTAGATCATTATCTAGTAGATCAATTGGGAGCAATTGGTGAGGTTATTAATAACCACCACATTTCCGCCCTGTTATTATGTTCTCTACCCCAGTCATACGATAACCTTACTAGGACTTCCCTCAGAGGGATTAGTCTGAGCGATATTGCTGAGAATACACATTTAATAACTTGCGATAAGTAAAGAAAATGAGATGTTACCTTTAATTGGTCATTCATTGTGATAAAATATGATGAAAATAAGCATATTGAATCTTAGAATTACAAAATCTTATATATAAAGTTGCATATACTATTTTTATAAAAGAAAAGCAAACCATGCATGGATATAAAATTGGAAATATGCAAAATGTTAAAAGTAATACAGAAAATAAAACACCAATTTTTCCAATATTGGAAATATAACTCTTTGAAATGATGTCATGCGCATAAACAGAAGCTTCGCACCGATTTGAGAAACTATAAATAACATAAACTATTATGTTTGAAGAGAATGGAGTGTATTTTATAAGGTGTGAAATCCGTCCGAATAGTTTATAATGTTGAATATCTGTTTGCCACGGATGCAATGAGGTTGTCGATAAGAGTTAAGCAATCCTTTTTTTAAAAATTGTCCTAAACAAGCACTTACATCTTATAAGTTACTGTGATGCCAAAGTTATAGTTTCTGATCCCAACAGTATCCTAGAAATTACAATATTCTCAATAAGTTGGGTTTAAAACTTTTTCTAGAAAAAAAAATTTTAATTTGTGAAATTAAACTGTCGAATGTTTTAGAAATCGTTCATAACGAGAATATTATATCTTAAAAGTTGCCACCAAAAAAAAAAAAAAAAATTAAAATTTTTAGTCATATCAACATAAAAGAATTCTCAATTTTAGAACTTTTTTTACTCGTGCATTGATGGTGATTATTGTTTCTACGCAAAATATAGTATATTTTGCAGCAAAGGTGGTTACCAACATTTTTTGCCCACATTATTTTTTAAATCGGCTAGGTACTCCCAATGATAACGAAAAACACACAAACGTTAATGCTTTATAGCATAGAAATACAAAATCAAAAGCTATTTATCTCCTATTATATACACATAAATTATCTAATTAGTGCTAGCAGATGCATTTTTAAATATACACAGATCAATATAATGCTTCATTTTTCTGTTATTAGTATTTCTTAGTATTCATTTTTCATTAATTTGTATTATTCAGTAAAAAACTCACTTTCTTCAGCTCGAATTACGTTAAACTTTTTATAAAAGCGCCTAAGTCCATATAACAGCGAAGTATTGAGAAAAGTATTAAATACAAGGTAGTAAGACACTTAGTCAAACGCAGGTAATAAATCGCCAAATATTGTTCTTTTCGCCCTCTCTCGAAATGCATTTTTTCCGTACATTTAAAAAATACGATTTAGAGTCATCTTATTTGAAATTCAAATAAATAAATAAGAGGAAGCAATAATAGCATAAGTCAAAACATTTTATTTCAGCATCAAGGAATTGTATCGTAGTTACACATGTGGAAAAAAGCTGCTTTTGGCCAAAAAACGTTGTCTTCACTAAATTTGAATTCGATTAAAAAAAGTACTGTGATTAATTAAAATGTTATAGGCAGAACTGCCAAGTCTCCGGCATTTTGGATACCGGTACTTTAATACAGAAAATGTTTTATTAAATTGGAACATTCTGCGGATTTAAAAAATAACTTTTCCTATAAGAAAATTCTGCTGTGCAATAAGCAGGGGCTTGGCATCTCTGTATGGGAATATTTCGTAATCTACTTTTTAACCTTAAAAAAAGCAATGACCATTTTTCGGGTACAAAAAGTATTTACTAATTGTTCCATTTTGCATACAAGATACTGATTGTAATATTAATACACCTATGGTGATAAATTTCCAATAATATTTCAAATCCCATTTATTTCATTAAAAATATTAATATTTTATTCATTTAGTATAAAATAAATCGTTTTTAACTAATTTCATAATACTTTTGAAATATCACTTTTCATTGGCCATTTTTTTAAAGCATTTAGAAAATGGCTGTTGTTTTCAGTCAAATATAGACTTTGGTCTGTCCGCATTTTATTTTATTATTATTATTATTTATAAATGGTGGAGAAATATTCATACTTAATCCATAACGTACATAATATATGACACTGTTATTACATAAGTCATCTTTTTATTATCATAAAAATTATGTTTTTACTGATTTTTATTAACTCAATAGGAAAAATATGTGCTTTGAGCAATAGATGTCAGTATTTAATTAATTTATTTATTTTAACAAAATTTTTTGTATTTAGAAGAATTTTTATTAAAATAGGAAATCCAAATGTCGCTGTTAATAAAGAAGAAAGTTACAAAACGAGTAGACGTATACTATCAAATATGGAAAAACGACGAATCCAAAATAGACGTCGTATGAAATATCAACTTTTAAAGCAAAAAAAAACGAGGTCTGACTATCGAGCCTACTGATTACAAAATATGTATTACATGGAAAAAAAAAAAAAAAAAAAAAAAAAACTGCAAATATTGATTTTTTTTTTCTTTTGTGCAGTTTTGGCTTTGAAAGGTGCGCTATGTTGCAAAAAGATATAAGCGACTATGAAAACACACTTGGTGGTAAACGTTCATGCTCAGTTTTACAAATAAATATGGCACATATATGCCCTATACAGACCAAGGTACCTAATTGGTGCCAAAATGGCGTTCAGTTGCCTAACATGCTGGTTATCATATAAATGTTATAATAAATTGTTTGTTCTAAAAATATTATCATTTATTGATTGTTATTTCTTTTTTTTCTTTTAAATAACAGAAAATGTTTCGTTTTCCTTTTTAGGTGCGTTCGTAATTATGTAAATACGTAGCACCTATTGTTGTTGCTCAGTCCGTCCGTCCGTCTGTCTGTCCGTCTGTCCGCATATAACAAAGCAAAAACTACCCAACCGAATCGTTTGAAATTTAAAATACATAATTATTACATAATTTTGTCGAGTCATTTCAAATTTTATGAAAATCGGATGGATAGATCAATTACAGGGACTATCAAAAGGATTCCGTTACATTACGGTCAATGGGGAGAAAAGTTTCAAATATATTTTAATCGTTTGAAATTTAAAACGTATAATTGTACATAATATTGTCGAGTCATTTCAAATGTTGTGAAAATTGGTTGCATAGATCAATTACAGGGACAATCAAAAGTATTCCGTTACATTACGATCAATGGGGGAAAAAAGTTTCAAATGCATTTAAATGGTGTTACACTCATTTGAATTAATAGAATTGACATGAATCTATGAAGTATGTACTAAATTATACATTCTGTACAATCTGGGATGTAAAGAATACTTATTTATTTACAGGGCCACACAAATGTATTCCACTAAATAATGTTATACGGGGAGACATTGTTTGGGGCGTGTTTTAATTATATTAAACTATTTCACATTTTATGAATAAGATATACGTTAATGAAGTATAATAAAAATTATTCCCTGCATATTTACAGGAACAAAAAGATTTCGACCACTATACTGTATCCAAAGTCCGCTCTACTATATCAGCAAGATCTGAATATTTTAAAACTTCGTTATAGTACGAACGCACCTCATTTGCTACGCTTCACGTGCAATTTCCAACTTGTTTTAGGTGCGTTCATAATTATGTAAATACATAGCATCTATAGTGGTCGTTCAGTCCGTCCGTCTGTCCGCATATAACAACGCAAAAACTGCCCAACCGAATCGTTTGAAATTAAAAATACATAATCATTACATAATTTTGTCGAGTCATTTCAAATTTTATGAAAATCGGATGCATAGATCAATTACAGTGGCAATCAAAAGTATTCCATTACATTACGGTCAATGGGGAAAAAAAGCTTCAAATGCATTTTAATCGTTTGAAATTTAAAATACATAATTATTATGTAATTTTGTCGAGTTATTTAAAATTTTTTGATAATCGGGTGCATAGATGAATTACAGGGGCAATCAAAAGTATTCAATTACATTATGGTCAATGGGGAAAAAGTTTCAAATGTATTTTATACGCTTGAAATGTAAAATACATAATTATTACATAATTTTGCCGAGTCTTTTCAAATTTTATCAAAATCGGATGCATAGATCAATTACAGGGACAATCAAAAGTAATCCATTACATTATGGTCAATGGGGAAAAATGTTTCAAATGCATTTTAATGGTGTTACACTCATTCGAACTTAATAAAATTTATATGCAACTATGAAGTACATATTATAATATACATTTTACATAATTTAGGGTACAAAGAACATTTGTTATTGATTTAAAAAGCCACACAAAAGTATTCCATTACATAATGGTACAGGGAGAACATTGTTTGATGAGCGTTTTAATTCTAATTCACTATTTACAATTTTATGAGATTGATATATGAGAGTAATATTTTTAAATCTTCATTATCGTACGAACGCACCTCATTTGCTACGCTTCAAGAGCAATTTCCAACTTGTTTCATTTTGAAATACATAAATAACGTGTTATTATAGCATGCTATATGTATCTGGTAATCAAAACGACGTTTTCGCTTAATTGGCATAAAAAATCTCGCCAAACCCGGTGCTTATATCTCTAGTATATTATCTCAAGTATTTTATTTATGTATACTATAATTGTTTTTATGTACCACTTACTTCTTCTTGTATATAAAAATAGGTAAGTGGCTCCTTTATGCAGTATAAATTGTATAAATCTTTAAAAAATAGCCCCCAATGCCCCTTTTTGGATCGAATTAAAAAAAATCAACTTCTAATTCCAGTATTGCTCCCAGGTATGCATACATATTCCAAATTTCAAAGTTGTATGCCAACAGGAAATGGATGAAAAATGGGAAAAGTTGTCACATATGCACCAGGGTACATAATAGGCGTCAAAATGGCATTATTTTACCTGAGATGGTAACCCGGCTGTATTTATTTATTATTTGTTTATTTACTCATAAAATGTTTATTTACTTTCATTTCCTTTTTTTATTACATAAGATATTTCTTTTTATAGTTATTAATTGTTATTATTATTTTATTTACTGTAAGTTCTTTTTGAAAATAGGAAATAATTTAAAAATGTGCATGTAAGCATTATTTGAAAACGGAGTTTTCGCCAAATGGGCTTTGAAAAAAAAATACGCCAAATCTGACGCGCTTGTAGTATCCGTGCCGAAAAATTAGTGACCAGAATTGACTTCCACACACAAACAAAATATAAGTTAAAAGAAAACATGCAATAAAAATAAATATAAAGGGAAAATGATGTCATAAAAGAAACTTTTTATTTAAAAACGTAATTGTTTCTAATTTTCACACGCGAAATATATAAAACATTCTTTTAGCGATCGAAAAATGCTATTAAGAGATTATCACAAAATCTCAAAATCAAAGTTTTTATGATATTTTTTTTAATATAAAAAAATAAATTTTATTTTCCTGCATGATTAAATTTTAAAATGTTTTATTGCATTCAATATTTCTGAGTGCGTAAATGATTACTATTTACTCCATGTACTGATTCGGTTATCTACGAAAATATCCAGCTGGTGAAAATCACGCTCACCAAATTTCTATGACGTATGCAAATAAATTGTGCTTTTTTATCAGTTTTTTTAATATAACTTTTGAACTATTTGGAATTAATTTTTAAAAGTAGGTGCATTCACCAGATTACCTTCATAGGTACCTATTGGTACAAACAGAATCAAAATCCGACAAGTACTTTTTGAGATTTGCTTGACGAAAAATTTTTTTTTACTTTTAATATCGTTACGTATCTCTGAGTATAAAGACTTCGCTTCGCTCAGACAATAACTGAGGTCGAATCTAAAGAAGAAGCTCAATTGACTCCGCCATATATAAAAAGCAAATTAATAGATGAATTTAATCGAAGAAATGAAAATTCCGAAAATTCTGAAAACACGGCGAGAGCTTTTAAAGCTCAGAAAAGGTTCTCAACTAAAAGAGAAAATAAATACTGTTCCAACTGTCGAATGAAAAGCCACAACACTCAAGATTGCTGGCATAATAAAAACAAAACACACACCACACAACAAAATCAACACAATAAATACAGTAAAAAACACTATTCGACATCACTTGTTTTTCAAAAGGGTGAAAACAATTTTAAGAATGAACAAACATCGGAATCGGATCACAGGTTTAATCGCTATGAAGGAAAAAACAATACTTGGAGAGAAAGAGAAAACAAAGATTATACCTTTATAACACAGGGAATAGAAAATAAAACATTTATTGTGGATAGCGGTAACTCAAGCCACATCGCATCCTCCGAATCAATGTTTACAGAGATTAAATCGCGGGAAAAAACAAACGTGATTATCGCAAATTGAAAAAACGTATCGTTCAAGGATCAGGCGATGTAAGTTTAAATACGCTGACATTGGATAATAAAATCCATAAATTAACACTTAAAGACGTACTTCTAGTACCCAAAATCGAAACGAATTTATTGTCAGTCAGTAAAGCAACTCAAAACGGATGTGAGATTGTATTTAAAAATGACAAGTGTATTTTCAAACTTAACGGAGAAATTTGCTTAGAAGCACGAAAAGTAAATAACCTCTGTGAAGTCCAATTAACAAACGAAAACCACGCGAACATAACAGAAACGTGCAACAATAAAAATTGTCTAGAACTATGGCACAGGAGGTTAGGACACAGAAATTTAACATCGATTAAAGAAATTACACAAAGAGAGTTAGTGAGACGTATCCAAATAAACAATTGTAAACATAATATAGATTGCGAACCGTGTATTAAGGCGAAATTAACTGATGAACCCTATCCCAAAGTTGCTCATTATAGAGCAAGGAAAAGGCTTCAACTCATTCACTCGGACGTTTGTGGATCTTTTAAAACACCCACGATAGGTGGGAAATCATATTTTTTGACTTTCGTCGATGATTACTCACGATTTACGATAATCTATCTATTGTCAAGAAAAAATGAAGTCTATGAAAAATTCAAAGAGTTCGTCACGCTAATAAGCTACAAATTTGGTGAAAAACAGAAAGAAATCAGAACGGACAACGGGGGGGGGGGGGGAATTTACATCAGATGAAATTGAGAATTATCTCAAGTCAAATGGGATAAAACATCAACATACAATCCCATAATGTGCAAGCAAAAACGGGGTGGCTGAACGAAAAAAGGAATGTCTAGGACTATGTTAAATAAATCAAATTTACCTTTGAAGTTCTGGGGGGAAGCAGTCTGTACGGCAACCACCTACAAAATAGACTACCTACAAAAGAATTATGGACAGAAAGACAGCCAAACTTAAGTTATGTTAAAGTATTTGGCTGAAAAGCCTTCGCTTACATTGATAAAGCCAAAAGACAAAAATTAGACAATAAAGCTGTAGAAGGCATTTTTGTGGGATACGACAATCAATCTAAAAGATACCGTATATATGTAGGAGGAAATGAAATAAAAATCGCGAGAACGGTGAAATTTCTTGAAAATAAATTTAAATATGTAAACGATAAGACTGAAATTGAACCAAAACAAGATGAGGGTGAAAAACGCAATTGTAAAAATCTTGTAGAAATATAAATTTCGAACAACAAAGCAACACCATCCGTGTCCCAACAACAATTTGCGAAACCAAGACGTTCAGATAGAATAAATAAAGGCGTACCTCCTCATAGGCTAATATACATTATTACAAATGAAAAAATTAATGAACCAAAGGATTATAAGGAAATTAAACTTATGGAAAACTCACCGGTAAAATAGAATTGGATAGAAGCCATGGAGAGCGAAATGAATTCATTAAAGAAAAATAAAACGTGGTCCATTGTATATCCTCCACCGAATAAGAGAATAATAGGTTGTAAATGGACTTTTAAATTAAAGCGTGACAATACCGGAAAAATCCAAAAATATAAGGCACGTTTAGTAGCTAAAGGATACACGCAAAAGTTCGGAAAGGATTACGACGAAACTTACGCACCGGTCGTGTCGTATACTACGATAAGAGCATTATTGATAGCGACGTTGAACCAAAACTTGAATGTTAAGCATATAGATATAAACACTGCGTTCCTACATGGGGAACTTGAGGAGGAGATATACATGACGCAGCCAGAAGGATTCGTTGAACCAAATCAGGAAAACAAAATCTGTAAATTGAATAAAGCAATCTACGGACTTAAGCTTGCCGCAAGAGCGTGGCATAATAAAATAGCAGAAACACTAAAAAACATGAATATCATTCAAAGTGAAATCGACACATATCTTTTTACAAAGAAAGGGAATAATGACACAACCTACATAATAACGTACGTCGATGACCTTTTAATTGTAGGAAAAGACGAAGCCATACAGGAAATAATCGCGAACTTAAATAAAGAATATGAACTAAATAATTTAAGGGATATAAGTAATTATTTATCCATGATCATTCGAAAAGTAAATAAAATCTACTTAATTAACCAAACTCCAAAAATTGAAGAATTAATTAATAAATTCAATTTACAAGGAGCAAAACCATATAGTACACCCATGGAAACAAATTACACGCACTTTAAAGAAGATGACAATCTTTTACCAAACAACACACAATACAGACAAGCCATCGGAGCACTCTTATATCTTGCCACAGCGAGCAGACCAGATATTTGTGCAGCTGATATTATCTTGAGCCGAAGAAACGAAAGGCCAAGAATGAAAGATTGGAACAGCGTAAACCGTGTAATGAGATACCTGAAGACAACAAAGAACTATAATCTAGTTATTGATGGAAAATCAAAGCCCACACTTGAAGTTTATGCGAACGCTGACTGGGGTAGAGGCAGAGAATCGAGGAAATCCACCAGCGGAAATATATATTTGTTAGGAGGAAACCCCATACTTTGGTCGACGAAGAGACAGTCCTGTATAGCCTTATCCTCAGCCGAAGCTCAGTACATCCAGCAGCGAATGCAACAAATCAAGTTAAACGGCTGGTGAACCTGCTCAACGAACTTAATCTCTCACAAACATATCCCATAACACTGCGTGAAGACAATCAATCGGCCATAAAAATGATAGAATTAGAAAAACAATCAAGTAAGACGAAACACATAGAATTAAGATTTCATCTTATAAAACAACTGAAACAAGAAGGAATAATAAACCTCGTATACTGTCCAACCAAATTCATGCTAGCTGACTTATTTACAAAACCCCTGCCCAAGAATATTTTTGAAGTTCACAGGAAGAACTTACATTTACGTGACAATGCAACTAAAGAAATTAAGGAGGAGTTGATAGACAATTTCGTCATTCGGAACTAATTTCCTGCGTTGCGAAATAAAAGACAGTTTAAATTGCATAGTAAATCAAGTTAAGTGGTTGTTACCGGGACCTTGAAAAATAATTACAGAAGAAAGAATCATTATGTATTTTTCGAACTGTCAAAACTCTAAAATAACATTTTTTATTATTTATTTGCTTTTATCATGCGACTGTGTGTGAGTTTTTGATTTTCACTATAGTAATGTAGCTCTTAATTGGAGCAGTAATGCTCCGTTATTTCTCGTGTGGTTAAATAAAAAAAGATGTGTCTTTCGTGTGATTCGAAGTTTATTAACGTGTTGTATGCTAACGAGTCAATAATGAAATCTGCACTTTTTTAAGGAAAAATTATTCTACCCAACTATTACAGAAACCTAAGTGTTCGGTGCTGAAAATAACCAAAATGATAATACGCTACAATATTCAGATCGGATACGTCAACACAGAAGAATACATGAATCGGGAGAGTACAATTTTACTTGCCTTTCATTTTGAAGTTTTATAAAATTAAACTGAATGAAGTTAGTTAGAGGTAGAAACCCGAACTTTCGCCTTAGCAGGAATAAAATAAATATTCCAATAATTTTTCTGTCTAAAACAAAAACGTAAATATTTTTAGGAAATAAAATAGTTTTTTCATTATTGATTTTGATAACATTTACGGTGCAGTTTTCTGAAAAGCATCAATATATATATATATATACATACAGTGACGGTCAAAAGTTTCCGGCCAGTTAGTTTCTTTGATTTATTTACCATAATGTCTCAGCAAAGAAGAAGCACAATTGCTTGAAAAGTTAGGAATATGTGAATGACCTCTGATCACATGATTATTTTGATTGGATACGGTGGACGCTTCATGCAAAGGGGTAGAATTCGAAGTTCGCGTGTGCAAAAGTTTCCCGCCACTCATCATTCCTTAGTTTTTTTCTATCGGTAAAGTGTTTTTTCTTCGTGCTTGTAAATGAATCAACGTGAATAGCGTAGTTTAAATTAAAAATTGAAAAGTTCAACAAATATTGTCGATAAATGAGTCCTTAATTTGCCACCTAAGGGCTAATCTTCTAATAATGTTGCGGTAAAGTTATCGATCGGTAAAATCGACTGTAAACGATATTTAAAAATTATATAAAATAGGCCGTGACCTTCAGGACTATGTGAGGTCCGGAAGACTTCAAAAAATTACTGCTCTCGTTGACAGAATTATCAGGAGAGAAACAAATTGATGACCCTCATTAAAATTATGTTGCAATATACGGCTATTTACTAAATCAAAATATTGTTGAAATAAGTCGGTCTACCGTGTTAGGATGCTGATGTGATACAGAACAAATATAAAGAATTCAGAAACGTTTAAAGTATAACATTAATGTAGTCAGGTTGCTAAAAAATTGATCTGGATATATATATTAGAACAAAAACATTTAACAATGGTTGAATCATATATATTTACTATTCTGTACTTACTTAGAGCTTTGGTTTTCTACTTCTAAAAATTATGTTATTATTATATGGGATGAAATATCGGTCTATACTTTGTACTGAATGGACCACATTAGCCTTTAACCTATGCTTATAAACCCATATTTTTAAACTGATCATGGACGATTGGAATCTACAATGTTTAAAAAATGCCACTTTTTCCCGATTTGCTTCTAGGCACCAGTAAAGCTCAGTCTATGATATCAACTATCAACAAAAAATGGGTAATTTCATGAGATTTACCAATAATCTGGTCCCATTACACTTTTACGCACTTTTTATTGAAATTATTTGCCAATTCTTTACTCTAACATTTTCCAGATGAAGCTCTACTTTTCTCTCTGGTTCCACCAGTTTTTCATATGATTAATACTGAGGATTGTGCAAGAATCTACCGATTAGGAGCTAGATCTGTCGCACTCCTAAAGAGTGGGTAAATTAATTTATCTTGAAATGAAAACTGTTTTATTGAAGAACATTTTCAAAGTAAGGGTTCAGAATTGACAGCGGCTGCGAGTTATGCCTAAGTTATTAGTTGTTAATTATATTCATTATGATTAAGAATATGGAAATGAATGAAGTATGATTAGACTTTTAAGATTATCATGTATTTGAGTTCTTCGTTTCTAGTGACGGAAATTTTAGTGAAAGTTAATATTTTATTAATTATCGCGAAATTATTTCCGTCTCTTTATATTGTGTAGTGTGATTGCAGATAAAGTTATCGAATAAGTTTAATGTTAAAATTTTACTGACTTTAGAGTTATTGAATGTTTTTTAATCTTCAGATTAAAAACTTGGTAGAAACACGCTCGTTAGGTAGCAATTTAGATAGAAACACGCTTCAGTCTGAATTTATATCTACCGCAAGAATTTCTTTCACATTTTTGCATAACGTAAATATTCCTTTAGACAATAAATTGTAATTTTATTCTATGTTTTGCAAATACAAAACACTACATAAAAATGTATCATGATAGCAAAGTTCGTTTAGAAATTTAAAAGAATAATATGCAATATTTTCATTCAGTTACATACCATCAAATTAACAAATATTTTAACTGGACAAATGCTCATAGTTCTTCTATTAACCTCTTTTTCAATAAATAAATAAATAAATAAATCACAATATTCATTTTCATGTATAACATCAAACGTTCACAACAAAAGCTCTGAAATAAAATTTATTTGCGTAAAATGAAATGGATTTTAAAGCAAAAAGCCCAATTAAGAAAATCTTGACAATAACACATCCCTTTCAAAGACATCTTTAATCATAATAATGAGTTTTAGTGCGTGCTTCATAAATGAGAAACTGTGAGAATGAATGTCTCTAACTTAAAACGCTCTTAAAATGTTAAGCAATTTCTTCTAGCAGAAAATCCTGAAACCAAATCTGTTTTCGTATAGAATTTTTATAATCGCGGATCATTTCAAAAGATGTTAATACCACAACCCCTTTAGTTCTGATTTATTAAAAAAAACTCTTTAAATTAATTTAAATGCTTATTGATAAAATCACATCAAGACGTTTTTAATAACCGTGTGCATTAGGGTGGAGCGAAAAAAATTTTTTTTTGAAAATCAAAAACGGGTAGGTGCCAAAAGTTGCCTTTATACTAGTACATCAACTGCGTGTAATTTTACCGCTGAAAAAAAATGGCTTGAGTCTGCGCTTTTGCTCCAAAAATCGAAATTTTGGGTAAAATTTGTCATTTTTGGACATTTTTTCAAAAAGATTTATAAATTCCTACAGAGCTGGTTAGTATTTAAAAGTGTTGCTTAGACCTTTATATTTATCTGCTTAACATATTTAAACTATAAAACAATATCTGTAGTCTGTATAATTGGAGCAAATCTGACAACTTTTTGTGAAAAATCAGCGTTAACCTCTCTATTGGAGCATACAACGAAATGTTGTTTTGAATGCACCTAGCTGCTTTCAAAACTACTGTGTATATAACTCATAAAGGTGGTTGCATTATCCCACTCGTCTCAACCACCCAATCATCTAGGTCCAGTGTTTTATTTATGTATTGAATTGTTATTTTTTTTCCCGAAGACGAGTATAAGTTTTCTATATATCAAAGTAATTTATCTCTTCTTTGTATTCACTGACTTTGGATGATTTGGATAATGCTGGTGTGACCTGCTGCACGTATATTTTTATACCATGTATAACAGAAGAGAAGGTGAGTAATGTATTGGGTATGTTCTTAATTGAACCTATTCAGCAGTCTATTATCTTCATTAAAATTTCACGCAATTAGTACATTATGATTGGAAGTTCTGTTATCACAACATTCTTTCAATCAATTACATTTTATATGCAATGATTTGCCTAATAATTGATTGTATGAATTCAATTTCTAGTATGTCATCATTTATCGAAGCTATTACATTGAATAGATGCTGAGAAGCTAGCTGTTTAATATTATGACGATCGTCAGAGACGATTGCAAACAAAATTTGCGTCTAAAACAACAATATTTCTAAAGAAGTTTTAGCATGCTTTATGTCGTTTTCTGTGTTGTTCCGTAGTCTAGTAATTTCTAATAAGATTTTAGATCTATTATTCAGGTATGTTGTTCATTTGGTATAAAACATCCCGCGGTATAATTTTGGATTATACATTTTGTGAGTGAAAATATAGACGCATTGCCAATCTGTGCTTATGTAAAGCGGAAAATTTTATTCGCTTTATGGGCTGTCTTTTGTGTGAGATGTTTTCTAAATTCCTATTCCTATTCTTTCCGAGAAATAGCTTTCCTTGTGAATTATCTTTGCAATCTCCGACAGAAATTTCTAGTCTGTTCTGAGTATCTTTTTCTCAATTTGAGAAAATAATTTTTCAAAATTATTCTCTATTTTATATTTAAAAAAATGCAATAGGAAGTGAATAGTACGAAGACAAAGATTTTCCTTATTGATCCAGTGAATCCATGAAGCTTAGAACGTTTTATATCGACTTCTCTAATAATTGACGCAGAGGAAATTCACTGGAGTTGAAGAAGCGAATGATTCAATATTATACACAATTCTAAGCTTACCCCATGCAAAATGGTTCACAGTGACAAATAAAATTCTCCCAATTTTAAATGAGCACTTATAGTCGATTATAATCCGTACATTCCCTCATAAAGTACTATGCATTATAAGTTTATGCCCAGGACATTTCACCATCAAATGTTGTCCATTCATAAAAAGGGGATCTAAAAGTTAATAGGAAATTACCTGGATACGAAAACACTTAGAAAACGGCATAAAACTAATGCCAAAAAAAAAAGGTTATTTACAACAGGGGTTGCTTTACACATAGAGAACAAATTTTCATTGCAATTCTCTCTGACGATCACCATTACATTAAACAGCTCGCTTCTCAACATATAAAAAATGCAAAAGTAGAATAAATGATGGCATACTTATAGTTGAAATATCTGAAATCATCTTTGAAGCAAATCATTACGTAGAAAAAATACAATTGACTGAAAAAATGTTGTGGTAACAGAACTTCCAATCACTATTCATCAACTGAATGTAAGTTTGATAAATATAATAGATGGCCGAATAGATCCCTTTAATAATATTCCCGTACATTACTCTGCTTGTCATTTTTTTTTATAAACTGTAAAAATATACATGAAGATAGTCACAGCAGCATGTGGATGCAAAGAACAGATAAACAAGGTGAAAGCATCGAAAACATGCCAAATTTTTATAAAGAAAATCACAAATCAATGTATAAATAAAACACTGTACTAAGATGATCGAATAGTTGGGCCGGGTGGTATAGGAAATATAGCCACCTCCACGGCGCATGTCCAAGGTAGTTTTGAAAACAAGAGCTGTATTAAAAACAACAATTCGTTGTATGACCCAATAGAGTGGTAATACTGTTTTCTTACTAAAAGTTGTCTGTTTTGCTCCAGCTATAGAGAATAAACATATTGCTTTATAGTTTAAATATGTTAAGCAGATAAATATAAAGGTCTAAGCAACACTTTTAAATACTAACCAGCTCTGTAGGATTTTTTAAATTTTTTTGAAAAAATGTCAAAAAATGACAAATTTTAACCAAATTTTCGATTTTTGGAACAAAAGCGCAGACTCAAGCCATTTTTTTTCAGCGGTAAAATTTCGCGTGCTTGATGTACTAGTATAAAGGCAACTTTTGGCACCTACCCGTTTTTGATTTTCAAAAAAAAATTTTTTTCGCTCCACGCTAGTGTGCATATTAGATGTATTGATATATAGACTGATGCCTCTTTGGAGATGTCATTTTATAATTTTAAAGGGACTTTTGTAGTACCATGTAAAATTTCTCTCACGACTGTGGAGGATAAAACATTCAGTATTATAAATAGTATTTTGAATGCTGAGTACGGCTTTAAAGAGCTAAATTTGTATCCAAAACTGGATACTTTATCTACAGTGATATATCTCAATTTTGAGATTATTTAAAAATATATTTTTTCGGTTTTCTGCTATCAAAAAATTATGCTGTATTTTCATTCTGCTACAAACCATAACATTTCTATGTATCTTAACGGGATAGTGCTTAGTTCTACTCCAAACCTAATTTTCAATAAAATAAATAGATAAATAAATCACAATATTCATTTTCCTTTTTTCGTGACAAATATTCACAACAAAAGTTCTTACATAAAATTTATTTCTATGAAATCCAATGGATTTCAAAGCAAAAAAGCACAATTCAGGAAAGCTTGACAATAACACATCTCTTTTAAAGACCTCTTTAATCATAATAATGCGTTTTAATACAGGCTTCATGAATGAGAAATTTTAAAGTATCTCTAACTTAAACCTCACTTAAAATATTAAATAATTTTTCGTAGTAGAAAATCCTGAAACCAAATCTGTTTTCATAAAAAAAAAAAAAAAAATTCATCGCAAATCTTTCAAAAGACAGCAGTAACATAAAAAATTCAATACTACAAATATTATTTTATATGCTGAGTACGGATTTAAGGAGCTTCATTTATCTGCAAAACTGGATAATTTATCTGCATTGATTTATTTCAGTTTTCAGATGATTAGAATTTACTTTCAGTTTTTCAGTTTACTTTCAGGTTTTAGATGATTAGATTTAGAATTTACTTTCGCTTTTCTTGTAATAATTTTTTATTATTATGTCCTAATACAAATGCCTTTTACAATGTTAAATTTTAACAAGAAACTTCAAAGAATCATGCATTTAACACAGTTCCAAACTTATAATATCTGCTAATATCAAAAAATATATATTTCTTTCTTTTGAAAAAGATAAAAGAAGAATAATTTGTACCGCTTAATCGTTATGTATATGCTACCTTTAGACCGTATAGTGCAAAGTGCATTTATAAATTAAAAATAATAATATGCAGCATTTTCCCTCTGTTACATGCCACGTAAAAATATTATGCATTTTAACAGGACAAACGTGCATTATTCTGCTCTTAATCCATTTAAAAATAAATAATAAATAAATCCCAATATTCACTTTCATTTATCATACCAAACATTCACAACAAAAGCTCTGAAATAAAATTTATTTGCGTGAAATGTAATGGATTTTAAAGCGAAAGAGCACAATTGAGAAAAGCTTGACAATAACACATCACTTTTAAATACCTCTTTAATCATAATAACGAGTTTTAGGTCGTGCTTCATGAATGAGAAATTGTAGAATGTCTCTAACTTAAATGCCTCTTAAAATGTTATGTAATATCTCGGAGCAGAAAATCCTAAAACAAATACGTTTTCATAAAGAAATTTTATCCTCGCAAATCATTTCAAAAGACAGTAGTACCATAAAACATTCTGTACTATAAATATTATTTTATATGCTGAGTACGGATTTAAAGAGATACATTTAACGGTAAAAAATGGATATTTTACCTTCAGTGATTTAATTCAGTTTTGAAATTATTTAATTTTTTTCGGTTTTTTTGAAATATTTTTTTATAATGTCCAAATACAGATTTTTCTAGAAAGTTAAATTTTACCAAATCTGTTTATTGAGAATATCAAAGTTTTGTGCATTTCGAAATAAACTATAATGTATATATTTTTTAATTATATTAATATTTTTTTCATTACAAAACTGAGCATAAATTCTTTACATTCTTTTTTCCTGTTTATTTCCTTATGAATAACTACGCCGATCTCCGAAATATAAGGATACAAGAAACTTAAAAAATTCATGCATATAACACAATTGCAAACATAAATAAAATTTATAATATTTGTAAACATTAAATAATATATTTGGTTCTTTTAAAAGTGATAAAATGGGAACAATTAAGTGCTGCTTAATCGTTATGTATATGGTACCTTTAAAACGTATAGTGCAAAGTGCATTTATAAATTTAAAGTAACATTATGCATCATTTTCATTGTCTTACATGGGCACATGTAAATATTATATTTATTAAAAGGACAAATGTGCATAATTCTGGTGTTAACCTCTTTTACAATAAGTAATAAATAAATAATCCACTTCATTTATCCACTTTCATTTATCATATCAAACATTCACTTCAAAACCTCTTAAATTTATTTTCATGAAATGTAGTGGATTGTAAAGAAAAAGAGCGCATTTCAGAAGAACGTGACAATAACACATCTTTTTTAATGACCTCTTTACTCAGAATAATGCGTTTTAATGCGCGCTCCGTGAATGCGAAGTTTTAGAATATCTCTAACATAAACTTTTCTTAAAATGTTGAATAATTTCTCGTAGTCGAAAATTCTGAAAGCAAATAGGTTTTCATAAATAAATTGTATCGCCACAAATCACTTTCGAAAGACAGTAGTACTATAAATCCTTTAGTACTGTAAATATTATTTTGTATGCTGAGTACGACTTTAAAGAGCTGTATTTATATACAAAACTGGATACTTTATCTGCAATGATTTCTTTCAGTTTTGGAATGATTTAAACTATTTTTTTTGTTTTTATTTACTTATTTTATTTTTTGATTACGTACGATTACAAATGTCTTTTAGAATGTTAAATTTTACCAAATCTGTTATTTGAGATTATCAAAATTCTCCATATTTTGAAATGAAATGAGATATATAGTTTTTCAATTAAAATAATGTTGTTTTTATTATGCAAGAAAACTTAAATTATGTAAACACTTTTCGCTGCTGTTGTTAGTTTCTATCTAAATCACTATGCCGATTACTCAAATCTAAGAACACAAGAAACTTCAAAGAATAGTACATTTTCCACAATTCCAATCTTTATTAAAATTTATAATATTTGTAAATATTAAAAAACATATTTGTTTGTTTAAAAAAAGAACAATTTATGACTATTTAATCGTTATATATAAGTTATTTTTAAACCGCATTAGGTAAGCTGAGGCAATTGGTGTTCCTATTTTATAGAAAACCGTAGATGACATTTAAGCTTTAGCTATTCTAAACTTTCCACTCTCATCTCTACTTCTTAAATCAACTTGTATTAACTGAATAGTAGCTCTGAATTTTCTGTGATATGTTATCAAAAGCTTAGGATAATTTGTTCGTATGACAACGACAATTTGTTTGAACATTTTTGGCTCTTAATTATAATACGGTAAGCACTTTTATTAAGCGATCACTTTTTTACAAGACTGGGTATGATACATTATTAATATCAGGTAGCTATGCATTTTTACATCATGTTTCAGATGTAAAGCCGGTGTTTTGGTTATCTCATACATTTTAACTGGAAATTGTGTCAGATTTAACTGAACCATGTAAGATCCAGTAACATAGATAGATTTAAATACATTTTTGAATTTTCTCTTACAACGAAAAATATAGTTTCTTCATTGGTTTTTGATGGCAGTAAAGATAATTTTGTAATATATTTTAAAATCAGATAATGGAAATGAAATGAAAAACATATCTGCAGATATTAAACCAAATTTCTTAAATACAAAATTTAGATGTCGAAATTTCATGATGGAGATGAAGAAATACATAAGGTACATAAGAAAAAGTTAGGATGTTAGAAAGCTATCGAAATCAACAAAAAATACTTCTGTTTGATAGATAAACATGATTACATTTTCCATTTTTTTATCTGGATTTATGTCAATCTTCGATTGATATAAATAAAAAAGGATAATCGAATACTTATGTACTTAATAAGCTGTTTGTTCATAGACTTATTTTCTTTATTCTTCTCATAATATACCCTTGCTATTTTTATAGTTATTAACTATGCTAAACTACACATGTACTTACTTGTTATTTTTTTTTGTATAAGTATATCTAATAATTTAACGTTTGGTGACTTTTTTAGACACATAGATGTAGGTTTCCCCTACAATGCTCTTTAGATGAAAAAAGATATATATATATATACATATATATATACTAGCCGCCCTGGCGACCAATTTGGTCTCCAGGTCTTAGGATTTGGTCATTATCTTTTTCTGTAAAAGGCCATTAATGATGTCTACCCTTACATTAAACTAAAATATCGTTCATTTAATGCCAATTATTCAATTGTATATTAAATATTATGTTATCTGGCTTATTTACATTTCACTTTCTCAAGAAAACGTTTTGAAGTTGAGTTATATAGTATTTCACTTAGCAGAATGAAACTGAAGTTTGATTGGATTATATGCTTTAATTATTTTTGCATGGCAAGATTGATGGTTGGAAAACTTGCTATGTGAATTATTACCTCCATAAATTATTTTTTTTTCAATCAATGGATAAGGAATATTTTTTTGTTTACTTTTGTGGAAACAGATTTTTGGAAGTTAATTTAAATTTCACTGAAATAATCTCAAAACATACATATACTTCAATGTAATTCATCTCTCAAATATTATCTTTTTAAGCGATCTCTACAAAATTATAACTTTTATGCAGCTTTAAACGGAAAAATAATTTTCATTAAAACTGGCTGCTTGGTTTATGAAAAGCGAAGTGGTCATCACGACAAACTGTTGATGACAGCCAAATTCGCTTATAATAGCAATAATCTGTAAAATAATTTGGCGACTTATCACCTGCGCTGGCTAACATCAAATTGGTTGCATATCATATAAAGAGTGACGTGGGTAAGCCCGGAAGTGTTGATGACAGTCACATGACTTAGGCTTTTATTATATAGATGATATATATATGTATATACATTAGACATTATAATGTAATTTTGAAAAAAAAAAACTGTCTGCGAGAGTGGACTCAATTACATTTACAAAGCTTTTGAAAGCTTTGCGAAGTTCTTTTTAACAAATTTATAGCTTTTAAAAGCTGAATTGCCAAAATCTCCAGAATAACATTGTAAAATCATGGTCCAATTTCCCCGTGTAATTTTAATTCAGTTATTTCAAAAAGTACAGATTTGGAGAAAAATGCAAACACTGACTGCTGAATTAGTATTAAATTAATGATAAGATACTAATACCAAACGATTGTAAATAAATATTACTTAATATATGTATATAATTTGTTTAATGGACTATATGCATATTAAAATGAACTCAGAATTTATTCATTCAATAGCAATACTCATGTTTGACATTTTAAAGGAATTGTATATCCAGAAATTGACATAAATACAAATTTTCTCGAAATTCGTACGATTAGTTTTAAATAAATTAACTCTTTGAAAATGAGACTTTTTTTTAAGTTTTGTATTCATACAAAAATTTGGTACACGTTTGCTGAAGTGCATAAGAATGAATATGTCACATCTGTTAATTTATTATTTCCTAATATCTTTGAAATTGTGAATTCGCATGAAATAGAACATAATAAATATAAATCTATATAAAAAAAATTGTTTGTTTGCAATTAATATTTTTTTCAGACATTGATTTTATAATTGATAATATAAATTTTTAAAAATTACAAAGCCAATAATTTTATGTTGAGGCTTTTTCGTAGCAGAAAAAAGAGCAAAAAAAATATCACACTGCGATTATAATTTCAGAAAATAATAATGAAAATATGAGTATGTATGTTAACATTAGAATCTCTAAATTATTAATATTTATGTTGCAAAAACTTAACATGCGAAATGCTTGAAAATTTGTTTCTATACTTTGGACATACAGTTTAAAATACATTGTTAAAATTGGGTACATTTTTTTAATTAAAAAAATCTTTAGTGTTAAAAAAATGTTTTAATTTATGTTTATTTGAAGGTATAATCTAAACAAAATTTTTATTCATCATTTCCTATCATTTCTTTCATTTAATGTAATTATTTGTAGAGTTGTTAGGTGTGGTTTCTTTATGTACGACTGTAAGTAATGGTTTCATAATGTTTCTAAGTTCGTATAAATGTGCACAATCGGAAATTCTATGATTTATTGTTTTTATTTTTTAGAATACCTATTTCCTAAAATTTAAATCATTAAAGAAGGCTCACGAAAAGTTGAATCAGTTATAGAATGTTTGTAAACTTTGCCATTTTTATAAGATATACTTTTTTTTTGTTTATATAGAGATAATTTAAATTTAAAGAAAATCTGAAAAAAAAAGCATTTCGTGATTTTAGTTGATATATAAATATATTTTAATGCCTGATAAGATTAACCTTTTTATCAAACATAATCAATTGCACATGATTCAATTTTTATGATCTATTAGTTGCACTTTATTTCAAATTGTATAGTACCTTTTTTGTACATATTCGCAAAGTACAAATAATAATGTTTCTATAAATGAAGAGATGCCTTCCGATAACAGTATGTGTTCGAGATTCCGTCATGGTGTCACGTAGGAAGTAATACCAATAGATTGCGGTTAATACTAGATTGAGCAGAAAGTTTTTGTAAATTAGTGAAAATTGTGTTCTTAAGCACAAATTAACAGCAAAAGGAACAAGAACTATTCTTCAATGTACAGACCGTCTTTCTGCCATTCTTCTGTCATATTCCGGATTTACTGGAAATATCATTGTAGCACCTTCGAATCAAAAAACTCTTGGCATGCTTCTTCAATTTCATTAAAGAATTCAAATGGATGGCTCTTGAAAATTTGTTATTTTGAACGAAGGCAACCTTAATCTGTATGAAAGACACGTAGAGAGAAATTCTAGAACTCCTATAGATATGCCACTATTATTCGTATACTGGGTGAGTCATAAATATCGAAACAATAGGCTATCTCCTTAAATATTGCCCCTAGACACGTACATCCAATTGCAAAGTTTCATAAAAAAAGGTGAATTTTTTGATAAAAAAAGTTGCAACTCCATGGGGTGTCTATTTTTAAAAATAAGAAAATTAAATTTTTATACGTCCCCGGATAAAACTTTCAATTAGAAAATTTGTCCTTATCCATTCCTGAATTGAACAAAAAAAATCATCTTGATATCTACAAATCCCCGAAAGATATTAAAATCCAAAATTTTCAAAAATTCGTGACTTAGAACACTTAAGCATACCTCTGAGAGCAGCGAAATCAGTTCATTTGAAGTACAATTTAGGGATCGACCACACATTTATGCATTGTTATGTAAAATAAAAGCGTATAGGTTATTGCTTTAAACTTCCTTGAAATATGCTAGATGTCTGCAATATCTCGACTTTGGCGCCAACCTCGTAACTGGCACCACCCACTGACCGGAGCGTCTTATTAAACACTTTTTAAAAGTGTTATTAAATTAAATAATATTAATTAAACTATCATTAAAAGTGTCCTATAAACGTATTGCCGCAGGCAAAAAAATTAGTAATAATAGTAATAGAGATAATCACACTTCTATTAACGGAATCATTGAAAATATATGTAATAAATTACATAGAAATATTTTCAAAAATCTACTTTTTTTACTATTCAGCTTCAAAATTTATGATGGTTTTAAATCTGTTTTTACTATCTTCTATCTTTACAAGAAGAAATTATTGCACTAATGAAAATTTTGAATTCCGTTTTTCGACGGTTTCACAGGTTTTAGGGCTCAGAGATACCGAAAAACATGTTTTTACAAAATGTCTGTCTGTGAGGGTCTGCACAAAGGAAAAATTTTTAAATCGACGTGATAAAAAATGAGGTTTAAAACAACTGACTCATTTAAACAGAAATTAAAAAAAGTGAGAATGGCAAAATTTAAACAAAATCTGAAATCGAAATTATACAGGATGGAGTTAATGGCCTAGAACATTTTAAAAAGTATTTAAACGTTAGGAGCCCATCTTTGTTTAAAACTAAATGCACTTTTCTGCATTAAATGTTTTTATTTCAGTATTTCTCATTTTTAAACTGACATAAGTCAATAACCATCGATTACGGCAACAGTCCCGCGAGATGAATAATTTTTTAACATCTCAAAAAAAATTTCCAACGTGTTTTTAAGAATTTTTCAGCTCAGAAAATTTACTTTTAAAAATATGATTTGTTTACAAAAAATGACATCTTTTTTTTTTATATTGCTATTTTAAATACTTTTATTTAATATATATATATATGTATATATATTATTTAAAATGCTGTAACAAAACTGAAAAGTAGGCATTTTCATTTAATCAAAAGAAAAAAAATCAACGCGACAAATAATATTTTGAGTTATAACAATTTTAATTTACTCTATTTAAAATAATAATAATAATAAAAAGTCTTATGATGTTACAATGCTTACAAATTATACGGTTAACCACCAAAAAACACTGAAAATTCTAACTCTATAAATAAATTAATAAAATAAATGTTTCCTGGACCCATTACTGCAACATTATTTCTTCAATTACACGCATTTCAATTTGTGTCTGATCCCTCGAAATCTCACGATTTATTAAAATTGTCATAACTCTCTGAGTTTTGAAAATATCAAGATGAATTTTTTTTGTTTAGTTCAGAAATGGATAAGGAAAACTTTTCTAATTGGATGTTTTATCCTCTGGGGGCCGTATAAAAATATAATTTTCGTAATTTTTAAAATAGACCCTCCATGGAGTTGCAAGTTATCTCATCAAAATTTCACCTTTTTTTAGGATTTTTTGCAATTGGAAGTATGAGTCTAGGGGCAATATTTAAGGAGATAGCCTATTGTGTCGATATTTATGACTCACCCTGTATACGATACAAATTCTGGTAACTATTAGATTATAAATTTCCGAGAACATCTCTGCTCAACCAAATATTAATTATTTATTACATTTAAGGTGCGGTGTTCAGCAATTCTATGAAGAGTAATAAAAATGTGCGAATTCATATTTTATAAAACCTTAAAACACTCTATTTCAGTTAACATGCAGAAAATTGCTAAATTAAAATACATACAAAATTACAGCTACATAAACCATAGATACATACCCAACCAACCGAACAAAACTGTAGATAACTAAGTAAGTGAGAGATAAGTTCTCAAAGTTACATGCAAATACAAATTCTAAGAGTGATAAATTAAAAATACAGTTTCAGGAAAGAAGAGAGTACTCTCCACTTGTAATGTCTTTTTAATAATAGCACCGTCTTAAATAAGCTACTTTAGAAACTTATTTTTCCGCTCGTTGAGCCAAACAAAATCACTTAATATAAGGGAAATTTATTATAATCTACGACAGACAAATGGAAACTGATTTATAAGACTTGTAGAGTTCTTTTAATGCAGACGTCACTGAAAATAAAGCTACTTTTATTTCTTAATTATTATAACGTTATATGTGATTTTTAAAATTATAATATATGTATATATATGTGTGTGTGTGTGTCTGTATATATGTGTGTATATATATAATGGGGCTTATAACTTGGAATGTAACACTTATAGCACTTTTAACACTATTATGGAAATTAATTCGAAAAATATCACAATAAATTTTAATTTATATAAGAAAAAATAAAGGTATAAACGTAAATATTGGACAATGTACAGCTACGAAAGAGTATATTTCATGTGGTAATTTTATTTCTGAATGCATGCAGCACAGTTGCATATGTAAAATAGACACAAAAAATCAGACCACGCTAAGTGAGACCACTCGCGTATCGCAAGAAAAGTGGATGGTATGGATTATTTTTAGAAAACTACTGCAGGTGTGGAAAAGGGGGGGATGCATTTACAGTGAAAATTGAACTCTATGTGTATAAATAGTCAAAATCAAAATTATAAAAAAAAATAAAAAAAAAACTGCTATAGCTATTGATAAGATGGTAATAGAAAACTGTAAAGATTTATCATTTCACTAAAAAACGATATTTGACATGCACAAAGGGTAAAAATACGTAGATAAAGGATAACAGCACTTATTTAGAATTTATTAAAAATTATAGAATTTATTGGTATGTGTTTATATTATACTAGAGTTGGAAGTATATTTTTAGTTTCGCCTACATATTATAGAATAAGTTTTGCTACAGAGAAAAATTATGTTAGGATTATGTCAGCAAATTCCACTTCGTCAGTGTCATTAAAATGAAAGAAAAGTCATTCCGTTGTGTCTCCAGCAATGTTAAGTCATCACTCGAAAAATCATTCCTTTTTTAAGTAATATCTGAAATCGTCTGAAACTTCGTAGTAGCAGTACAAAAATCACGAATACCTGGTATTTCATATTCCTTTTTAAAGTATTTTATTTAAAATTAATATAAGTTGTTATCATTCTTAAAGTGAATTGCATTTTCTGCAAATACGTTTTTTATGAAAATTGTTTCGTATCATTTTTTTAAATATAAAAAGTCTTAATTTATGCATTTGCGTCTAAAAATAAAATCCCTTTTATAATTAAATTTTACTTCCTGACAATTAAGAGAGAAAATTTGTTTTCGCTTAAACATTTATTTTCATTTACTTATCATTAAAAAAAAACTAATCAGAGTCTTTACTCCATTTTGTTATTTTTTTTATATTGTAAGAAGTATCAAACATAAAACATTAATTTCTTTTGTTTAAACTTACTTTATATAAAATCATGTTGGCGGTAAGGTTGTAACGGTTGGATGCTCGTGCTGGGAGTTAAATGCAGACATACTCATGAATTAAGATAAAAAATACAGTTTATTAAAATGATAAGGGCTCAAGGCAAGTGGAGCAAGTCTAATTTTCACAACTGAAAATACTACGAAAAGACTAAATGCATACTCACAGGCTCCGGAAACTAGCTCAATCGGGGCAACTCTGATTACTTCTCACTATTTCTCTGCTAAGCTGCTAGATAAAAGTTAATTAGACAGCCCGTGGCTGTAGATACCCTTTATTTACTTTGAGATAATCAAATGCAATTACTATTAAATTTCTTACCACGGCCAACTTCTCTATTCGAGTACCGAAACTCCTTCACAACTCACTGGAGGCTCGATGCTACTTTCAATCTGCTAGATACCAGCGGAAAACACACTTCGCTGACTAATATCTCGAGAACACTCGGCTGGCTATCGCCAGTGATTCACTTCACTATCTAATGTCGCTAGTCACACTCAGTCTTGGCTGGCTAATGCCAGAGACACTCTCCTACACACTCAAACTCCACGCTTTTATATGCTGCAAACTGAGATACTTCAAATTAACATATTACTACTAACCGCGAGCCTAACTGTAGAATCCGAAAGAGACACACACACTCTAGAAAGTTAAAGTAAAAGAGAGGATAGATGTCGCTTTTACGCTTACACATGTTAAATTATTGACGTCATGATCTCAGAAATACTAGAGTGCCTTTATGACAAATGTCACTCCCTCACAAGGTAGAAAGAATATAATTATACATTTTATTTGTGAACTATTTAATAATGTTTTATATAAATATTTTTTTTTCAAAAGCTAAAACATTTTCTTATATGAAACTGTTAGATATTAAATATTGACAAAGAAAAAAAAAAATAGTATAATTCATTTAACGTCCAAAAATTTTCAAGACTTCGATATTTTAAATATGTGCAACATAACTTAAAAATACAATCAAGATTTATCATCCCATTCTGTTTTATAAGATGAAACTTTTTGATTCAAATGACAATTTATGACAAAATTATTCAAATAATAAGTAGAAACAAAAATAGTTTCTATATACATACTTGGATAAACTTAAACTTCCAAAATTTTTAACATCTCCTTAAAAGATTTCGATTATTTAAGATTGCTTCAATGAGCACAATTTAAAATTTAACAATATGTTTTGCTCTTTAATGAATTGATATATTTCAGAACAATAGACAATAAAATATTTTGTCTTTAAAATTAATAATCTTTATTCTTAAATTTTTTTAAAAGAAATGTTCTTAATATGCAATGCATTTTCGAAATATTTTACTACTTAATTAAAATATTTGATAAAACATTTCAATGAAACTGAATTAACGCAACAGTAGAAATATCAAGAAAATTCCAGATACATTGATTTCAGAAAGTTTTTACAGAAGTATAAATACAGTAGCTTCGAAATTAAAAGTTTTTTTTCGAAAATTACAGAATGTTAAAGAAATCCAAGAAATTTAAATGTATACATGTGATACGTATATATGTGATAAAAATAACGCAAATTTTTTTTAGAACATAGAAAGTTAAAAACATATAACACACATTTATTAGTTTTAAGCAATGACTTACACCTATTTTATCTAATTCTGATTACGGGTTTGTTTCTTTCATTAATTAAATTTTTGATTATGGGATTTTATCATTTGTTCGCTACGCGTAAAACTAACAGAGTGAAAACATTTTCACGCCTAGATTCAAACCTGAAAACTTATAGATTCAAAATTCATAATAAATATTTAATTGTCTGAGCGAAGCGAAGTCTTTATGCTCAGAGATACGTAACGATATTAAAATTCAAAAAAATTCTTTCGTCAAGCAAATCTCAAAAAGTACTTGTCGGATTTTGATTCTGTTTGTACCAATAGGTACCTATGAAGATAATCTGGTGAATGCACTACATACGAAAAATTAGTTCCAAATAGTTTAAAAGTTGTATTAAAAAAACTGATAAAAAAGCACAATTTATTTGCATACGTCACAGAAACTTGGTGTGCGTCATTTTTCACAGGCTTGATATTTTCATAGGCAACCGAACCAAAACACATGGAGTAAATAGTAATTGCCTGAGCCAAGCGAAGGCTAATACACAGCGCAGTATTACTTTCTGGACATATACAGCTACGAAACTATATTAAAAGTCAAACAAAATTCTTTTGTCAAGCAAATCTCAAAAAATACTTGTCGGATTTCGACTTTGTTTGTACCAGAAGGTACCTATGAAGATAACCTGATGAATGCACCTACTACGAAAAATTAGTTTCAAATAGTTTTAAAATTATCCTTCTATAGTAAAAAAAACTAGCCTTAAAAGGAATGACTCCTGGAATGATGCTGATGTAGAAGATTTCCGGAACTAACGAATCCGGGTTGTCCACTCCTTCCATGAGTCGAATAGACCAATCAGGAAAGGGCTCCGTCTATGCATCGCCATATGGGTTACCATAAAGAGAGGAAAGGTTACCATCGCCAACAATCGCCAAGTTTGTCGCCAACTTGGCGATATATCGCCAAATTTGGCGACCAAAATTAGTTGTCAAAAGTGACGCCAACTTGGCGATAACTGTAATATTTCGCCAAATTTTTAATTTCTTTACAACACCAGTCGTTTGATACATCATTTGAGAGGTTTGCAACTGCTGATTCATAATGGATGTCTTGTGTGTTATCCCCCATTCTGCTCCCCAGGGGGGACACATTTTTAATTTATTTACAACACCAGTCGTGTTACACAAGATTTGAAAGGTCTGCAACTGCTTATTCATATTATGGATGTCTTGTGTGTCACCCCCACACTCTGCTCTCCCCAGGGGGGGGGGTCACATTTTTAATTTCTTTACAACACCAGTTGTGTGACACATCATTTGAAAGGTCTGCAACTGCTTATTCATATTCTGAATGTGTTGTGTGTCATCCTCCACTCTGCCCCCCAGGGGGGGGCACATTTTTAATTTCTTTACAACACCAATTGTGTGACACATCATTTGAGAGGTCTGCAACTGCTTATTCATATTATGGATATCTTGTGTGTAACCCCCCCCCTCTGCCCTCAGAGGGGGCGCATTTTGTAATTTCTTTACAACACCAATTGTGTGACACATCATTTGAAAGGTCTGCAACTGTTTATTCATTTTATGGATGACTTGTGTGTCACCCCCACTCTGCCCCCCAGGGGGGCACATTTTTAATTTCTTTACAACACCAGTCGTGTGACACATCATTTGAAAGGTCTGCAACTGCTTATTCATACCATGGGGTATTGGCGAGCGCAGCAAGCAGGGGTAGCCAATAATTTGGAATCGTGAAGCGATTAAGCGGGGGGCCTGCGAGCATAGCGAGCAGGGGGGCGGGGCCCCCCTAGTATATAAAAAAAAACTGATAAAAAGCTATTTGTTACGTCGCGGAAATTTAAAATAAGTCATTTCTAACAGTAGAAGATATTCATAAAGTTCAGAGCACATGCAGCAAAAATATTGTGCACGTTAACTTTATTCAAAAGAAAATCTCTTTTTTCTATCGAAAAAAAAAATAACTTTTTTTTTTTTAATGAAAAGCTATTTTAGCACTAAATTTTTAATTTCTGACATAATTTAATAGTAAGTTTGTGATTTTCTTTATTTAATTTCTTTTTTTTCTGATTGCACAGTTTTAAATCTACACACATTAAAAAAAACTGCTACTATTTGCAAAAACGAAAAACAAGATGTTATTAGCGAGATCGGCGACCGGCTAACATAGAAATAACAAAATATGTGGTTACATACGCTTTACCCGGGCCATGAGACAGATCGCCAAAAGTGGTTGTCTGTTGTGCGTTTTGTTTATCGTTCCCAGTGATATTTAAAATAGTAATTTAACTAACATAACTTTTTTAAAAAAGTAAACAATGTCAAATAAATAAATATAACAAAGGTACTTCTAGGTTATCCCGTCGACCAAAAAATTATCGCCAAACTATAAGATTAAATGCCAATAATGGATGATCGTGAATGTCACATTCAATGACATTAAATGCGATTCACGTGTTTAAAATGTTATTAAGTGATTTTTATTTCGACTTTTTATTAATATTTTTATTAATACTAGCATACGCAGCCCGCTTCGCCGGGCTTAATTTGAAAGTTTATTTAATAATTTATGTGTATGGTACGCTTCTCTCTCAGCTGGCGACGGATCCCCCGGTGACTCTACGCTTCTCTCTCAGCTGGCGACGGATCCCCCGGTGACTCTCCCCGGACCATCGGCACTCCACGTGCGTCGGGTGAGCGTCAGAACAAACTTTCAGCATATACATATGGGTGGTTGTACTTGAATGCACAGACCTGCGCGTTTTTTTCTATCTTGCTTTTATACCTCTGGACCGAGTTGGCGCATTGCCAAGATTTGCTTCCTCTGGACCGAGTTGGCGCATTGCCAAGATTTGCTTCCTCTGGACCGAGTTGGCGCATTGCCAAGATTTGCTTTCCCCTGTGCCTCAATTAATTAATTAATTATCCTCAGAATTCCTTTTATTTATAGAGATTCTACTAATTATTTGTTTTTTCGTTATTTAAAATAAAAATTATCTCAACGTGTATAACTTCGCTAGTAGTTTGGCGATTTGTATAATTTGGCGAAATTAGTTGACGGGATAACCTAGAAGTACCATAATAAATAAATAAAAAAAACTGTAAAACATTATATATAAATAAACTGTAATAAGTAAATAAATTACATTATGTATTATTTTCTTATGCTCTTATTGCGTATGATATGCAATAATGTTGTTAAAAAATAATGGTTATCAGAATTAATGTATTTGGCACCATGTTTGGCGCAGTTGTATCTGACATGACCCGGATAGTATGTAACTACGATACTACTTAATTATCCCGTCGACCATTTTCGCCAAATAATAGAAATCGCAAATTATTTGACAAATTGTACAAACTCAAGTAATTTTTTTAAATAACGAAAGAAAAATTAAATTAGTAAAACATTAATAAAATAAACATTAAAAATCTAATTAAATGTATGATTTAACAAACACATGTTTACTGTTAAGTGAATGTGACATTTGCGATCATATATTATTATCATTTATTTTTATGTTTTGGCGATAGTTATTTAATCAACGGATTAATCAAGTAATACCGTAAAATGATTATTCGTTAGGATTAATCTTGGACTATATAAATATTTTTTTTTCAATTTAATTGATTTTTAACTTTATGCAAAATCTATTTTCACAATAGTACAATAAAATATTAGTCAATATACTGATATTTAGTTACGCTATACTTCAATAATTGGATTTGCTGTTGATGTTGACATCAAACATAAACATGTTAGCATAAATATTTATGTGGTGAAATATTTATTAAATGAATATCAAATTTTTTGAAAAAAAATATTTTAATATTTTTAGCTCACAGGCTATCATAGCCTGAGAGCTTATGTGCCCGTCCGTTCTGTATGTATGTTCGTACGTACGTTCGTGCGTAACGCGATAACTCATGATAAAAATATCGGATCCACTTGAAATTTTGTATATAGGTATATCCTGATAAGACGCTTCCTTGATTAGTTTTTGGAGTTCATTCGATATGTATAAGAGGGGGAACGGGGGGCTCATGCCCCTCCCCTTAATTGATAAAAACGGGATTTTCATGCAGAATTAACAGTTTTCGTTCAAAAATTAGATATAGGATCATTCTGATGAGGCGATTCCGTGACTGTTATTAGGTGTTCATTGAATAAATATAAACAGGGGGAACGGGGGGCTCATGTCCCTCCCCTTAATTGATAAAAACGGGATTTTCATGCAGAATTAGCAGTTTTCGTCCAAAATTTAGATAGAGGATCATTCTGATGAGGCGATTCCGTGACTGTTATTAGGTGTTCATTGAATAAATATAAACAGGGGGAACGGGGGGCTCCTGCCCCTCCCCTTAATTGATATAAACGGGATTTTCATACAGAATTAACAGTTTTTCTTCAAAATTTAGATATAGGATCATTCTGATGAGGCGATTCCGTGACTGTTATTAAGTGTTCATTGAATAAGTATAAACAGGGGGAACGGGGGGCTCCTGCCCCTCCCCTTAATTGATATAAACGGGATTTTCATACAGAATTAACAGTTTTTCTTCAAAATTTAGATATAGGATCATTCTGATGAGACGAGTCCGTGGCTGTTATTAGGTGTTCATTGAATAAGTATAAACAGGGGGAACGGGGGCTCTAATGCCCCTCCCCTTAACTTGTATAAATGGATTTTTTAAGCAGAATTGTCAGATTTCGTTCAAATCTCTGAATAGTTTTGGAATTTTAATGGTTAAGTATAAAAGGGGGGAATAACTCATCTTAAATTATATAAATGCTAAATCGGTTTTTATTAAGAATTATCCGATTAGCTCTGAATTTTGGATTTAGATTTTTATTTGATAAAGCATGTCCTTGATAATTTAGGAGGTTCAATGATTAAGTATAAAAAAGGAGAAAGGGGAGAGCTGTTTCCCCTTTTTAATGTTTTTTTTTCGAACGGAATAAACGAAAATACAAGGCTGTAATGTACAATTAATGTGCGTAGCCTGTGAGCAAAATGCCATCAGTTTAACTGGGCAATATTCTTTTTATTTTTCTTTTGCGATAAAAATTTAAATGTTATTGCTGTGGTTTCTGAGGATGATGCCTTTGGGGTTGCATTTTTTGCCACTGGATTGGGCTTCATGTGTTTTCGTATGTAATATTTTGCATTTAGTATAATTTTTAAACACAATTATTGTATTTTTAATTGTATTTTTAAATTGTGTTTTTCTGTAAGTGTAATATTACATAAATACATTTTTTACGAATTTTTAAGAGTGGAATATGACATATATAATAGATATAGTATGTGAATTATATAAAATTATCAAAATGTACATATAGTTTGTGGTACTACTTGATTATCCTGTCGACCAAAAAATTAACGCCAAACCATAAGATTAAATGCCAATAATGAATGACCTTGAATGTCACATTCAATGACATTAAATACTTCAAAATATCTATAAGATTATTTCCAACCAGAGAACGCGTCGAAGAGTACTATAAAGATTGCTTAGGCTCATCTGGCCATCCTGTCGCTTTCATACCAGCTCGACATAACAACAGATGCGCCAGTAAAGCTCCTGGTGAAGTCGACTAGCAACTTCCGGAGATTTTATATTTATCAATCGGATGTCGAGTTATGGTCTGAAAGAATATATGGACTGAAGTTGGTCTGGTGAATGGCTCTCTTGGAACCGTCAAAAATATCATATATAACAATTCTCGACCCCCTACTCTTCCTGAATGTGTGTTGATAGAATTTGATAATTACAAAGGTCCATTCTATAAAGATAACTTAGTTCCAATTGTTCCAATTACAAGAACGTGGAAATACATGGATATTGAATGTTCAAGATCTCAATTACCATTAAGTTTAGCGCATGCAATTACAATACATAAATCGCAAGGTTTAACACTTCCACAAGCTGTAGTCGATTTTGGAGAGATAAAGGTTGTGCCAGGATTAATTTATGTCGGGCTCAGTAGAGTGAAGAGGATGAACAACTTGATGCTGGAAACTTGTGCTGATTTTACAAATTTTTTAACGAGCACTAAAAATGTTGTATACAGAGAAGAATTCCTCCGAAAATTTTATTAACTACAATATTTATGAAAAGCTCCTGGATGTGTATTCACATGATACATGGTACTACTTGATTATCCCGCCGACCAAAAGACTATAACCAAACTATAAGATTAGATGTCAATATTGCATGATCGTAAATGATACATTCACTTGACATTAAACACGTTATACATGTTTGTTACGTCATATAGATATTTTTAAGTCGATTTTTTGTATGCATTTTTACTAACTTTTTACTAATTTATTAGTTCTTTCTTGTTATTATACAAATTATGTTAATTTGTATAATTTGGCGAAACTGGTCGACGGGATAATCAAGTAATTCCATTAACATTAAACAAGGATAATTCAAAGAATTACCATAATAGCTAAAAATATATGAAATGATATGTGATATTTTGAATTCTAACATTTTTATTTTGCTATTTTACATTTTTTGAATTTGTATACTAATTTCATAAATTAAAAGTAGCTTATTTTCTTCACTTATAAGAAATTATATCAGAAATAAGTGTCGTCACTTGTGACAAACTAAATCTATGTTCGTAGCAAAATCGCTCAGACTAATCCCTTTAAGGGAAGTCCTAGTAGTGTTAAACGATGGCATGCAACCAATTAATCTAAATTTAATTACTTGAATATTTTATTCACGTTGCTTACAAGAAGTAAAAAAAAACAGATTGAAAACATATCTAAGCCACGGCTTGAACCTGGGTCTTTGATTCAGCCAACCAACGCCAATCTGTCTCTCAACAGGAAACAAACACACAGACTGGCAATCTGCACTCTTAAATGCTGGTAGGCCTGAAGCGAAGTGCAAGAAGATTTAACTTCATGAACCAAAATCCTGCTTCAAACATACTTTCAAATTAATGCAGTATTTACAGTACATCATTCATAATTTTAAGCAATCACTTACGCCTTATAAATTTAAGTTTGATTACGTGATTTTTTATTCACATAGCTAACAAAGAGTAATATCAACTTAGTGATGAAGTATCTTCGCAAGATTTTAGACGTACAAGCTAATATAATTAAAAACATATATTAAGTATTGCATAGCTTTAATTAATGACTTGCATACAATAAATCGAAGTTGAATGACATGATTTCATTATCCACGTTGTTAACAAGAATTAAAACCAACCGAATGAAAAACATATAGAGTCAAAAGTTTCCGGCCAGTTAATTTCATTTATTTACCAGAAGGTTTCGGCAAAAAAGAAGCACAATTGCTTCAAAAGTTAGGAATATGTGAATGACCTCTGACCACGTGATCATTTTAATTGAGTACTGAAGGCGCTTCATGCAAAGGAATAGAAATGGAAGTTCGCTTGTGCAAAAGTCTCCGACCACTCACTATTCCTTAGTTTTTTTTCCTATCGATAAATTGTTTTTGGTCGTGTTTGTGAATGAATCAACGTAAATAGCATAGATAAAATTCAAAATTGAAAAGTTCAACAATTATTGTTCGTAAATGAGTGATTAGTTTGTCACTAAACAGACAATCTTCTCGAGATATTGCGTTAAAGTTATCGATCGGTAAATTCGACTGTAAACGATTTTTAAAAATATACATAAAAATGGCTATGGCCTTCAGAACTTTGTCAAGTCCGAGAGACTCCGAAAAATTACTATTCTGGTCGACAGAATTATCCGGAGAAAAAAAATGATGATCCGCATAAAAATTCCGTTGCAATATACAGCTGTTTACGGAATGAAAATATTACTGAAATAATTCAGTCTACTGTGTCAATATGCTGATGTGATGCAAAATTTTATGGAAGAGTCGGTGTCCAAAACTTTTTCATAGGTAAACAAATATCAACGTGCTCGACTGGCGTTTTGAAAAAAAAAAACATAAAGTCTGGTCAAGTGAAAAATGGTCAAAGGTATTATTTTTCCATCAATCGAATATGAAACTTTTTGGGAGTGATGACAGACATTACGTCCGGTGACCTAACAATAAAAGATATGATTCGACCTATGTTATTCCTATAATGAAGCATGGCGGAGGACACGTTATGCTGTGGGTAGTATTTTGTTTTTCAAAAAGTGTCGGTCCGTCCTTTGAAATCCATTCAAGCTGAATGATGCAATGTATAAGGAAATCGTGCAAGATTATTTGCTGCCTTATCAGACGAAAAAGTTTGGTCGCAACTATTTGACAACGACATAAAGAATGTATCCAAGCCTTGACAAGCAATGGTTTTCTCACAAAATAATTTCGTTTTTCAAATGACCAGCCGAAACGCCTAACATGAATTAAATAAAGAATGTTTGGAAAGATGTTGGTAACCGTCTGCCAAACTATAAATATTCCAACTCAGCCAAAATTTCAAAAAAAATTTAAGAAATACGGGGAAAAAAACGTACCATAGGCGATTTTTAATCATTGATTGTATGAATGTCACGTTGCTGCGCCGTAGAACATATTAATAACGGGAAAAATATGATTACAATAAAATACTAATTGTAAATGATGTTGTACACGGTAGTTTTCTATTACAATACAATTTTTTTTAACTTGCGAGGGTGGCCGGAAACATTTGAGAACATGCGTTTTCCTTCGTATATAAATTTGTCAATCGAATTTATTGATATTTACATGTTATTCCATGAGTAAGTTCTTAACAATTATATCAATAAAATATATAAATATCAATTTGACATCCTTTTTCATACGAGTATAGTTACAAATTAACTGAAAAACGTTTGCTGGCTGGAAACTTTTGATCACCACTGTATATCCAGTCAAGGGTACGACAATGGGTCTTCGTTTCAGTGTACCAATATTCATCCATCTGAACCACCTGGAACGACACATCTTGCTTGGCATCTTTCACTATTAAATACTGAGCATTCACATACTGCTGAAGGCTGCCATGGCAGCACAGAATGGAAAAATAGTCCAGGGACTTCGTAAAAAATATATGCAAGTTTTGGTGTAGTTTTGATTTTTAATTCCCTTTATGTTTTTTGGGTCGCTGAACACGAATCTGGCATTATTGAAAAAAATTTCTCCCCGGAAACACGTTTTTTTGCAAAAAACATGGCTTTTTTGTTTTGTTTTTTTCTAAACAACTTCAAAATTATGCATTTTACATAAAAGTCATCAATACATAAATTAACGAACGCACAATTTCCTACATTTTCTATCCTTAAAGTTTTTTTTCTCTTATCAATGGTTTAGCCGTGAGAGAGCCGCAAAAATGGGTGTGAAAAGCAAAAAATTCTGAAAAACGTGAATTATGACACCGTACGTCGATGAAACATGAAAAACAACTATTTTACGCAAATTTTCTCAACTTAATAATACTAAATATATGATATGACTATATTTTATCAATCTGATGTTCATTGTTTCTTTCACAACTAAGAAATAAATAAAAATGAGCATATTTGTGATCAAAATCTTCATTTGCCACGGCAAAATAATAATAGTAATAATTTCTTAAAATGACTTTTAAATAATGTAAATAAAATAACTAAAACAGGCTTTTACATTTAAAAGTTGACACGGATTCCAGTTTTTAAAGTTCTCAAAGTTCAAAATGCGGGTTTGAAAATCAAAAATATCCGGAAAATAGGAATTATAGCACTCTACATTAGATTCAACATGAAAACTGACCATTTTTCGCAAAGATTGACTTTAAATTATACTGAAGATATTATGATTGACTATATTTTACAATGAAGTTGCTAACAATATAAACGACGATTCATTATGAATTATTATTTAATTATAAATAATTATGTACATTAGAAATTACATTTACTTAAAAAACAAAGTACTATTTCCGCTTTCTTTTATTTGAGGGTCCCTGCTTTTCTCCAACATCTTCAAAATAGAAAATAGACGAATGTAATTAGAGGGGTTTTTTATAACTATCAATATTATAAATAATTTTTTATAGTAAATATTTTATACCTTGAGGCATGACTATTAAAATTGGTATTGTCGTAAATAAATTGACAAAATACTTCTTTATTTTAATCTGAGGTTTCATAGCTAATGAGATCTCGATACGAGTTAAAAACCTCATTGAATTTGCTGCTTATATCAACTTTCGGGATCCAGTCTGCTTATAAATGAATAATGCCACACCAACTTGTAGGTTAGACAAAAATGATTTGGGACTCACAGAAGTGATGATGCTGGATGCTGCTGTGAGCAACAGGGTTGCATTTATTTTTCCATTTTCGAGCATTTCCGCGGTTTCTCTTTACAATCAGAATTTCCAAAAAATAGTCAAGAGTTTAAGGAATCACATTTTCACTCTCTTCTAGAAAATGGTCTGGTGGAGGATATTCTTGAGTGTCATACACTTGCAATCTGATATCTTCGCAAATAATTTTTGCTGCTGCTTCAACCACTCGCAGCCTCTCATCTTGATCAAATTTACAATTTTTCTGATACCATGCATTAGTCCGTATCTTCCCTCCTATATTCTTGAAACACACAACAGACTTTTTTTCTGATTCTGTGTGATCCGTTTGTCGTCTCCATATCTCTCAATGAGGTTAAACTTTACAGTTCTCATATCAGGTTGATAACTCCCTGTAACCTGTTACATTAGCTCTTCCATGGAGAATTGACACTCATCATCATGATTTTCAAGGGGATCGTATATACTTTGCATTGCTCTGTCGATTGCCTCGGCAAATGGACCACGTTTCTTCTGTTCTTGGACCTTCGGCCTCCCATAAATATATTTTAATCATTTGATCTGGTATTGAGCATCTTTTGCGATCAAATTATTCACTGGTTCGATACGCTGAATTATAGCCTGCCCATAATCATCGTTGCTAGCTCTTGCTGCATTCAGAATTGTCTTTTTTAATCCCATGTGTCTCACACTGTATACAGTATTGCGTTCACTTGGTGGATTTTTCGCTTGTGTTGCAATGAACTATTCTGAAATTAACAGTCCACATATAAAACAATTAGTTCGAAAATTAAAGTGAAGAGTTGAAGATCTTAAAATTTGAGAAGTGCTAGAACTTTGTTCCTCAACCTTCTTCAGATAAGCAGTAATCATCCGTTCATTTACGTATGCTTTTCTACACTTAACATGCACATCTACTGAGGTATCCCCTTTAGGAAAACTGCCTTTCCATCCTTTCTTTCTGTACTTGTCTTGATTAACGCTGCAATACCTCGATTAACTTTCACTGACGACCACTTTTCTAAAGGAGAGTCACAAATAACACACAGCGACATCGCGCAAAATCACTTTAGGTGTTCACTATATTCACGAAGACACAAACAGTGAATTACTAAATTATAAGTAAGCAGTTGCATATGGAAACTGAGAGGAATGTGTCCTCCTGATAAGCTAGTGATCTGTGCGACGCATATTCCTAACAGAGGCGAGATTGATGGGGAAGGGGGAGGGGTAGTATTTCCCTGAACGTGGACATGGGATGCGGGGGTGGGTGCTTGACCAATGTTATTTCACACTTGCATCCCTTTCAATCAAGGGGAGGGAGTGTAGATAGGATTCGTACAGTTGTGTTTCAAGGACGAAGATCGCCATAAGTTTCGTCTGTGTCAACTGATGAGATGTCCCCTCCTCCCAAATAGTCTGTTTAGGATAAAATTGAAACTTTCAGAAGTGGAGTGCGTGTCAGTTAAAGCCTGTTTTAGTTATTTTATTTGCATTATTTAAAAGTCAAATTAAGAAATTATTACTATTATTATTTTGTGATAGCAAATGAAGATTTTGATCACAGATATGCTCATTTTTATTTACTTTTTAGTTATGAAAGACACAATGAACATCAGATTTATAAAATATAGTCAATAATAATATATTTAATATTATTAAGTGGGAAAAATTTTCGAAAAATTGTTGTTTTTCATGTTTCATCGACGTACGGTGTTGTAATTCACGTTTTTCAGAATTTTTTGCTTTTCACACCCTTTTTTGCGGCTCTCTCACGGCTAAACCATTGATCAGTGAAAAAAATCTTTAGTATAAATGTAGGAAATTTTGTGTTGTTTAATTTATGTATTGATGACTTTTATGTAAAATGCATAATTTTTAAGTTATTTAGAAAAAACGAAGAAAAGCCACGTTTTCTGCCAAAAAAAGTGTTTCCGGGGAGAAATTTTGTTGGATAATGCCAGATTCGTGTTCAGCGACCCAAAAAACATAAAGGGAACCAAAAATCAAAACTACACCAAAACTTGCATTTATTTGTTCTTTTTGAGCACTTAATGCCTGGACTATAACTTCAAGAACAAAACCGTGCTTCAAACTTGCGTCGAAATCAATCCAGAAACCATAATAAACATTTAATAGTTTTAACAGATGACTTACACTCAAGAAATGTAGATTTAATTACATGATGGACTTACTTGATGATTGAATATTTACGTGAAACAAAATTGAAATTAAAAGAAAAGAAAAGAAAAGAAAAAGAAATAAAAATATGTAAAAAAGAATTCAAAAATTCAAATGAAAATTTTGAAACAATGTACTCGAATTTATTACCTATAATCAATGCAATTGTGTAAATAAACAGTTAAATATAAGATTTTAGTCTCTTTTAGCATAAACGAAAAAAATAATTAAAAGAAACGATCATCATGCGACAAACGTAAATACTAATTAAGAATATAAACATATAAGTTTACGAAGAAGTGAATATATAGTACTCTATAATAACCCAGAAAATTTGAGTTCAGAGACATCTAATAACTTATATTAACGATTTATAATTTACATATTTTAAAATTTCATTACAAAAATAATTATTTCCGTATGTTCTTTATTTGTTTTCAGTTACGTAATAATATCGTTTTATCCTTTTATCCTTTTATCGTTTTCCAGTCATTCAAAATTTTTCGCTTTAAATAATGACAGTGAAAGATTCATCCTAATTGTAATTTAATGAAACTGCAAAGATGCACTGGAATGTTCATTTTCGTACCGAATAACACGTATATCTCTAGAAATCTAAGAAATAGTGACATTACTATGCCTCGAAGTATAAATCAGGAAATACTTGAATGGATTTCATCTGTCTTTTAGTTTGCGCCTTATCTGTACAACTTTCCGAGAAAGAATGTTAATTAAATTCTGACACATTCATTTTAATACTACTTTCTGTTTAGAATTACGCATATAAATTATTCTAAAATACGCTATTAATTAAATTTCTCAAGATTATATCCCGTGTCATGAGGCTATTTTTCATTTTAACAAATAGCCATCTACTTTTTTATGGAAATCTTTAAATATAAGTGATATTACGTCATATTCTTTATATTTTATTGCCAGTCAATATTTCTAAGACTATTTTAAAAATTCAAATGATTACTATTTATCGTTCAAATAAGTTAAAAATATATTATTTGCTTAGTTTTTGCTATAAGTGAAATATTGAAATGAAAACTCGCTTATTTTTAATTTCATAAATTTGGTAATAAAACATATTTTTTATTCGAAGTATTATTTCTATCAACTTTATGCAATGGTATTTCGATTCACATCATTGTAAGAAATAAAAATAAGAAACAGCTTAATATTTCTTTTACCTTTATGCAATGAAAGTTCCCTTCATTTTATTCTAGGGAAAAAAAGAAAAAAAAAGAAATAGCTTAGCATTTCATTTGCATTTATGCAACGATATTTCTCTTCACATTATTGTAAGAAATAAAAATATTAAATATCTTATACACCCTACATTTGATGATAATTTATTTTCCTGCTATAAATGGGAAATACTGCATTCCGTTTCTAAAGATTTCTTTTTTCTGAAATCTGTTGCAAGTTATACCCTTTTCTTTTACTACAAGTCTAGTTCAGATCTCGGATGCAGATTCCTTTTATAAATACTTCAATACTGTTAATTCAGAAGAAAAGAAATAAGCCATTGGGATGCATTAAGGTAAATGATATTGGTATTTCATAAGAGAAATTCGCTAATTTTAAAAAATCTATATCTACATCTATATCTATATCAATATAAATATATATACACTAATATGGAAGGATATAATGAAACTACGTCTAAACTAGCCATAATGGTGTTTGTATTAACTGGAATGACTTTAACTTTATCCTTCCTGACTTTATTATATCCTTCCATCAATATGCACGAAGTCATAGAATACATTAATTTGATAATAGATAAAAATTCAAATATATCTCAAGATATCAAAACCTCCCTTAAATCTGGCCTAAACCTAATAGTTTTCAGTAACATTTTCATTTTTAATAAGAATATTTACCGACAGCTGCATGGTGCGCCGATGGGGTCACCAGTATCCGGTTTGTTTGCGGAATTCGCATTAAGACCACTAGAACAAAAATTTTTAATACGTTTAATTTAAAACCTGAATGTTCGTTCCGTTATGTTGATGATGTTTTCATCTTATGGAACCACAGTTTAGCTGATTTATATGTTTTTCTGCAAGATGTCAATAAATTAAGCAATAGTATTAATTTCACCCTTGAAGTCGAAGAAAACGCCACCCTTTCATTTTTAGATGTTCAAATTAATAGATGCAATTCAAGTTTAAAAATTTCAGTTTATAGAAAACCAATAAAAGAAAATACAGTTATCCCATTTTCAGCCAACATGCCTTTCGAATACAAAATATCTGCTTTCAGGTCATTTATTAAAAGAGCTTTTATGATTTGTTCAGATGACACATTAAATAAAGAAATTGATTTTATACAGAAAATAGCTTTTGACCATGGTTTTCCAGCAAAATTTATAAATAAAATAGTTCAACAGTACAATACTCCTCCCACATCTGGCCAACGACAGAATAAACTTATAGTTTACAGAAAATTTCATTATATCCCTTACATATTTGAAAAAGTAAAAAAGATCGCACAAAAATATAACATAAAACTTGTCGCCATTCCTCCTCCTTATCTCATTGACCTCGTTACAGATAAAATCGACAAAATTTCAATAGATCAAAAATCTTGTATTTATGAAATCCCCATCACTTTATCTAATAATCTTAAAAAAGTCTACATCGGCATGACAACGCGGAAACTTTTAACTAGAATTAAAGAACATCGTAGAGATATAGAACAATATAAACAGAATACTGCCCTTGCTCGCTTCTATTTGGCGAACAAGGGTTGCCATATTAATTTTGAGAAAGCCAACATCATAGTTCCATGCAATAACCCAGTTCAAGGTAAAATAATAGAATCCATCGAAATCATAGCACGTGAAAATAAACCATGTAATGATAATTTATCCTACAATATACCAAAAATATGTCATAACATCATAAAACCTTAAAATTTTATTTCCTTGCAATATTTTAATTTTTACTCACGTGTAATTGGCAACATTTTTAAATTTTAATTCATTTAATTTTTAATTTAGTAGAAATATCTCTCGAACAAGGTGCAAACGTAGTCCATCCATTTCATATTTTCCTGAAGACGCCCGCAGAAGACGGCGCGAAACGTTGAAAATTTTATTTTATTTTAATATGTACTAATGTATATTAAAATTCCTGTTCTGTGCACCACTGAGCAATGTGTTATTATTAGTTAAAGTTTATGGTGCAACTGTCCTATATATATTTATAATCTCGATATTTTTAATCATGCATTATTGCATTCATATCTTATATATTATTTTATTAGCTATACACATAAAAAGCATACCATTTTGCAGCATAAAGTCAAAGATCGTTTCATTAAAGAATAAACAACGTAAAGAACATCCTTTTCTGATTGCATGGGCATTGTTCACTCGGAATTGAAAAAAATGTTCGTTTGAACTAATTGTTATGCATTAAAGATAGCTAGTTTCTGGCTTTGTTTAGATTAGATTAAAAGAAATTTGTTAAATTACAGATCCCGAATAAAGACAATTTTCTTTTCAAAAAATAATTTAAAACCAACAGTTATAAACTATTTTAGATATTTATTTTAAATATATATAATTTAGATATTTATCTGTAAGTAATGTTTGTTTATTGTTGTCTTCAAATATGTAAAAATGATGCACATTTTTCAAAGTTAATTTTACGTAATTTACATTTTAAAATCCATGATATATATATTTCCAGTAGATGATGTTTAGAACTTATATCGAATGCAAAAATTTCCGCGTATAAATATTTTTCTAATTCCTAAAAATATAACAAATACTAAAATTATTGAAATAAAAACGAATCTTTGTTTATAAGTGTGTACTGAAAAGAATATTCTGTCGGTTTGTATGAGCACGTGACTAAAAAAATGTTATATTTAAAACATTTTTCTTGCTCATATTCTTGAATCTTATTAAAGAAATAACAATTGAACTAGAAACTTAGAAGAACTATTATAAAAAAAAGATTAATAAGTTTTACCATAATTTTCTACTCCAAGGATTAAGCACTAGTTTCTTTCTTTCTTTTTACTGTCATATTTTCGACAGAGTAGAGTTTTCTAAATTAAAAAACTTTATCTTGTTACTCGGAAATTGCTTTTTCTTATTTAACGTGACTTTTTTCTACTTCAAAGCGCAATAATAATTATATACTATAGGAACACCCTCTTCTGATTTACGTAATTATAAAAATATATTGAGTGAAAATGTATTTTTTCGATGTTTCTTTTTAGTATTAAATTTCCTATATATTTTATTAAAAAAATGCTAATAATTATCGGATTAGAAAACAGTAAGTCAACTTTCATGTTTTACAATAATAGAGAAATATAAAAATTCTAAAATAATATATTTCCTCAAAGTATATTTGAAATATATATATATATATATATATATATATTTATCTTCAATATTGGTAAAATTAACAACTAAAATATCATATCAAATAAAAACGATTGAATTACAACTATTGCATTAAATTGGAATTCTATGTATCACTTCCGTACTGGCAAAAGCATGTATGTCCCGGTATGGGATATTTTTTGATAATAATTCAGATAAATATTTCATACCTTTTAAAGACAAACCACTCTGCATGAAAGGATGGCTTAAAAAATAAGTAATACAGAAAACTATTCTGTAGTAATAATTATGTCTAATTTTAATGAGATTTTGTCGGATGGATGCTATTAAAATGTATATGTTTCATTTTATATCAGGATTTAGATGGTATTATGATTGAGGTTGATTATCTGCATGAATGATATAGGCCCTAGGAGAATTACCTTCTGTGGTGTCCTTCTAAGGGAACTTGATCCGTGTTTACGCATTTTATCACTTAATGTGTGAGATGGGACAGGTTGGGACAGTCGGTTGTGAAGCACCTTAGAACATTCCAAAAATGCTAAAATGACAAAATACAGTTTACAGAAGGAGAAAAATACACATCAACTTAGGATTTTCATCAAGGAGTGAAGATGAGGTGGTTGAATTAGCAAAATTGGTGAAAATTTTCTTCTTGAAGGAAAAAGAATATACATGGTTTGTATAATGGCAGTAGTGGTGAATTTAACTATTCATGTCATGTTGTTTTTCCTACAGATAGCTAACTTGCTCAAGATAATTCCAGAAACTTACACACATACCCACTGTGGGGTAATGCGCATTGGTAAAGTTTGCTGGAAAACAAAGCATTGTTGCATTTGTAGGGCATGCTCAAATCGTTGAGGACAGCAGCAAGTATGGGACTTTTATTTTCAGAAGAAGCGCTCAAAAGTTGTAATTTTTGTTTAAATAATTATAAGCATGATAGCGAATGTGTGTATTAAACAGACATTCTTTTAAAAATTAGCCACCTAAAATCAAAGTAGTTCAAAAATGTGTTTTATTGGAATTTGAAGACCATTAGGCTTTTCGTATCGAATACAAAATCATTCAATAAAAATATATTTTACAATTAAAATTATTAAAATCTTTCAATCCTTAAATTATTTATTTTCCCACTAAATCTTTATAAATAAAGCTTTGGTCATCAATTAAATATAAAATTGTATATGTATTTTGTATCAAAACTAGAATCCCAACATTCCCCACATTTTGAATGTTATTTTGATTTGTTTTTACTATTTCCTGTGTGAGATTTTAGATTATTTTGAGATTTATTTTATGTAGAAATGTTTATATTTTATATCTGATTGGTTCTAGAATAATATTAAATGCTGATAAAATTTAGAAAAATTATTTACTGAAAAACGACTTAAGCTGCCTCACCTTCCTGTACTGTGCGTGCAGGTTTACCTATCAACGATACATGTGTCTCGTCCATTAACAGAATGCATAATATCCAGATGTCATCGTCCTTATACTGGATGACTAATTCATACTCAAAAAGTAGTCGTTATCGCTTAACTATGGCTTGCAACATTTGGTGAAGATCTTATCGATGCCGAAACATGTGGAGGACAAAAGTACAAGTTTTACAAGAGAGTATCGTTTATCGTCTTATGGATATTTACTATAGACTGGACAGGGACATAAAATATTCATGTAGAAGACTGAACGCTTGTTCAACCAGTTTCTTTAAATTTGCGTATTATGTGACGTAAATAATATAGAGTACTTCGGCCTTGGCGTAAACCAGGGTATATGAGATAACACAAAAGTTCTCTGTGACACATTGTCCGCTCAGGTCAAATCATTTCAATTTCTCCATGCTCTTTCCCTGTAAAGTGTAGGTTCTTCAAATTTTAAGATAACGAGATACGTGATACGCCTTTCACAGTGATTTTTATTTTACCTATTAAAACGACGTTAGTCATGACAATATCTTATGCAGCACCAGTAACTCTATGTACTTTATGCTTTTCTTTTAATTTCGAGGGGAATTCAGTAAACAGAATCAGTTCCAAGGAAGCAGTGTTAAATGAAACGTCATTACAAAAGAATGATCTTTTCCAGCAAACGCAAATTTTTGTCTCTTTTGCTTTTATTCTGTCTAGTGACGGTAATTCTAAAAATACAAGTGCCGTTAAACAACATTTTATGATTTTAAAATATGAAAATCATATTCAAATAACAAAAGTGTTTGTATTTTAAAAATTTGAAATTTTCTCACCATAATTGTAACTGCTAAATTTGAACTATTTTTTTTTTTACATATGACACCTGAGCATATAACTCAAAGTAGGCTAAAGTGAAATTTTATTCAATTTCTCTGAACGGTGTAAACAAATATGATGATAGATATTTTATAATCCCTCTGTACATATAGTAAAATCATTAAAAGTGAGAAAGTAGACTATGAAACAGAGACTTTTAAAAAAAGTGTTTTCATTTCTTTATAATAGTCTGTTCTATCGGGTTTTGTTAGATTTATTCACGGCAAGATTTAAACAGTAGATGTTCTTTTGTAATGAAGCAACAAAAGTGCATTCAATATTTGTGCGTAAAATTTCCTTATTTATATTTCTTATATTTCAAATATCTGAGATCCTATTACCTATTGAATTTCAGTTCGAAATATTATGCGGTATATTTCAACTTCATGCATGGCGTGATAAAACTTGTTATTATTTAGCAATTCACCCCATCTTTGTTGAATTTAATATATATAAATATTTACTATTCATGTAAATGATCGGAAGCATTGAAACGTCACACAAGAAGCATCTCCTGATGCAAAAGAAGATGAATAAAAATGTAATAAATATTTGTAATTATCTAAAAATATGGATGCATTTTTATTGTCTTCAGAAACGTCTTACTGCAATAAATACTATTATCACTAAGCTATATGACGCCTTTTTTCGTTCGTATCTAAAAAAATTATTAAATAATTGTGATAAATAAGAGAAAATGTCTGAAACATCTACAGTCAAGTAGCACTTTAAAAAGGCAATGTAAATATATCTCTTTACTTATTATTTTAGGAATTCTGTGCTTTTATATATCACGTAATATGAAATATTCTGTTAAGTTGATAACTGAATGCACTATCATTTTTATTTTAAAATATAAACACAGAATAAATTAAAATAACAAGTTGGAAAATAATTTGTAAGTCCAACAAATGCCTTTATCCTTATGAATGTAATATAAGTAGAAAAATGCGCTTTCCGTATTTCGCCGAAGACAGATAAAATCTTCCTGTTATTCAAACTAAGTTTATTACACGATAAAGGCATTGAAATGTAATTTGTTGGAAATATGAAATGCAACGAACGATTTCGGAAATACGCAACATGATCTTATCAACTGCACCGTAAATTTTGAATGAAACTTTGTCTAAATAAGAAAGTACAAAGTAATGCTATTAACGGATTACAGTCGTAATCATTAACTCGGAAATAGATTTGTAAGCCATATAATTTAACATTTCATTTATATTATTTTTCCATGAGTTACTAATTGCAAGACAAGGACAAATGTATTGAAAAGAAAATTTAATCATAAATTATTTGACATTAGATAGAGAAAAAACTGCTGTTATTATGAAATGTCCGAAATTTGATTTAGTATAAAAAGTAAACAGTATGTAAGTCACAAAATATTTTCAAAAACTGGCATTTTAATTCTAAGTAAAAATGGATATTTTTGACAGAAATATACATAAAAAAGCGCATTCTTTCATAACCTCTTCGTTCATTAATTAAGATTTTTATAACGTCTAATATAATCTGGTTCTGCATGCTTTTTCAGTTTTTACGGTACTGGCTACTGAACACGGAGTATCAGATTCAAATCTTTATCTGTCATAGATATTACTTCTTATTAAATGTGTGAGTTGTGTACATGGCTTGTTCGGAAAGTAGTAGGATTGAGTCGATTTTAAAAAAATATATAGAGCCAATCATTACAATGTTTTAAAAACTTTCAAAATAGGCTCCTTCTGCGTCAATGCAGCTCTCCAGCGCGATTTCCAAGCATTGAAGGCGTCACGGAAGGCATTCTCCGGAATAGCCTTGAGAGCTGCGGTGCATTCTGCTTGGATCCCCCTCTGTCGTCTCAAAATGCTTGTTTTTCATCGGCTTTTTCAGGCGAGAAAACAAAAAAAGGTGCCGGAGAGCCCGCATACCGTCTGGACTGTAGAGCGGCTGCGGAAGCGTTGAGATGATGGCCTTGGTTAGGTAGCTGTTCACAAGAAAGGCGGTGTGAACCGCACACACCTTGCGCATCTTCAAATGCTCCCTCACAATATCATGAACCACAGATTTTGGTAAATTTACCATCTGGACAATTAAACGAATACTTAGCCGACGGTATGAGTTCAAAACTTTGCGCACACGAGTCACAGGTCGGTGTTTGTCGAAGTCGAAGGTCTTCCAGAACGGTTTTCATCGGCGACCTCTTCCCGGCTCTCCAAAATGGGCTGGTGCCACCGAAACACACCACGTCTTGATAAAGCAACATTTGGGTAAGCCTGCTTGATCATATCAAACGTCAGATCACAGATTTACCCAGTTTCACACAGAATTTAATTGCATACCTCTGCTCTAACGAACGCTGCATTTTTCGGCTTGCATCACTCACAGAATCACGTCGCGCGAAAATGCCTGTCCTGATTCTGCAGGTGCTCGGAGACAAATGAGCAGCCTCTCGTTCGTTAGCTAGGAGCGCCCTCTACCGAATTCAGTCGGTACGCGCACGCTCCAAAGTACAGTCGTGGCGGAAAAAAAATCAGTCCTAATACTTTCCGGACAAACCATGTATATTTCCACTTTGTATGGAGAAAAAAATTGATTAGGTTACATGTGAAATATAAGACCGTACTGTATTTAATCTATCACATTTTTTATTTTCAGTATGTTTTCTTCTTGTCTCTTGAGATAAACATTTAGTAAATAAATTTATAAAATGAAGTTTTTTCAAGAAAACGTTCGTAGTTATATTTTTAACGTAACGTTAAGGCATTAAAATAATAATGTTGCAAAATAATAAAGGCAGCAATTTATATATCAGTCAGTAAAATACTTGAAGTAGAAAATATATTATATGTTAATATTTCAAGTTAGTATACTATATTCCCATTTATAAAATATTTTTATAAAAATCTACATTCTTACAAAATACAAACTATGTTACTTATGAGGCACTTTTTTTTACTACTTTAGCTATCCTGTGCTTTTACGTATTCTGTAACATGAAATATTCTATTGTTTTAATCATACTGAAGAATGCACTAATATTTTTATGGGAAACTATAAACACATAATAAGTTAAAATGAAAAGTTGCAAAATAATCTGTAGGTCCTTCGAATCCCTTTATCCTTATGAATGTACTATAAGGAGAAATATGTGCTTTCTTTTTGTTGAAGAAGTCAGATAAAATCTCTTAATGCTATTCCAACTGAATTTATGAAATGATGAAGGCTTTGAAATTGTAATTTGTTGGAAAGATTAAATGCACCGGAAGATTTCCGAAGTGCGCAACTTGATCGCATCAACTACATCTTAAATAAGGAATGAAACTTGGTCCAAATTAGGAAATACAAAGAAATGCTTTTAACTATCACAGTCGTTATCATTAACTGGGAAATAGATTTGTAAGCCATGTAATTTCATTTCAGTTACATAGTTTTTTTACCATGCATTTCTAATTAGAAGAAAAGGAAAAAATACACTGAAAAAAATTTATTTATAAATTGTTTGATGATAGATAGAAAATAAAATTGCTATTATTGTAAAATATCCTAAATTTAATTTAGTACAGAAAGCAACCGACTACTGCAGGTCAAAGTAACGAAATACTTTCAAAAACTGGCATTTTAATCCTTCGCGAAAATGAGTATCTTTGATTGAAAATAAATAAATAAGCGCATTATTATAACCTCTTCGTTCGTGAAGTTAAAGTTTTTATAATGTCTAAGATAATCTGGTTCTAGATGCTTCTCAATTTATTACGGCACTAATTACTAAACAATGAGTATCAGATTCAAATCATTATCTGTCATGGATTTATTTATTTATGTATTTTTTTTTTTTGTATGTGCGTGTATCGATGTACAATTTCACTTTCAAAAGAGGAAAATGTTTAATCAGGCTTCATGAGAAAAATATGACAACAGTGCATTCAATCATTCACCTTATTTCTTTTGTTCTTGTCTATCAATATACAGTACCGGATAGACCGAACCTTGCTCGGAAGTTTATAAAACTCTTTTATTTAACGTAGCACGGCTCTCCTACGTAAAACTATATCGATATCCTGATCTGCCAGAACTGTAAAATTTAAATATAAATGTGTGTTTCCGATGATAATACAAAAGTGTAAAATTTCTAGAACTTAATTAACAATTAATACATTACATTTCAGGCGTTTTGAAATTATCCCGCCACAGGTGATAAATTGTCGAAAATTCTCTGTAACTCTTATGAAATAATAAATAAAAAGCAATGGATTTAATTAAGCGCCAACAAATGCTCGCAAAAATATGCCAAAACTTTGTGAAATAGAAGAAAAATTAAACATTTTTAAATATTAAAATTACTAACTAATATATTATAAATAAAAAATGGGAACTCCTATATTAAAATATTGCTTTTATGAACAATTTACAACTGTATGTATATGTTGAGATATCAATTTAGAAATGCTAAAAGGCTGAAAAAAGTTCCTTTCTTATTTCCTGCTTCCTTTCTTAAAAAGAGAAACAGAACAAAATTATGTATTTTTTAGATAAATTAATTTTTTAGAGCTTTCTATCAAGCTTTAAAATATTGGGAAAAAAAATATTTTTTAATTGAAATTTGTTTGAAAAGTGCATCTCAATTAATTGTTGAGATAATATTTTTTTGGTAATTTTAATCTCATTTCGATAATGGTAGTGAGTGAAGTGTTCCATTTCTGATGAAAAGCAAAAGCAAAATAGTATATTACTATGTACTTATGATTCTATTTACTCAGACAACTGAAAAATAGTCAGGTGGTACAATCCCAAAAATTTCTTCTATATCATGCATGTTAATACTTCCTGAAAAATGCAGCTTAGTGGCGTCGTCGTTTAGGGGATTTACAGCGAAATCTAGTCAGCATTATCTTATGTCAACTTCTGACTGAATATGAAGTTTGACGAAAATACGTAGATTAGTTCTTTTGATTCAGCTATTTATGAAAATATAAAAAGTTTGCTTAAAATTAACGCATTAGTTCTTCAGGTAAGGCTATTGCGATAATCATGAGTAATGCAGAATAGCAGTGCCTCGAGCGATTTGCAGGAGAAGGTAATCAGCGCCAAAATATATTAAAGACTAACTGAATGTAAAATTTTATGAAATTGCGTGCGTTAGCTCTTGTGATAAAGCTATTGTTGCGAATGGGAACAATTCGAGGACATATTAAAAATATTATTAAAAATATATCCGTATAAGGCAAGAAATGCCGATTATTACAGATAAAAATAAATGACTTTATATATGATTGCGATTACGCATCAAGCATATCTTACTATTTTCCATGTTTTATAAAAATTAAAATTATCATTTTTCAATAATTGTTGTCCCATTAAATAATTCGCGGCAAGCATGAGCTGTTTTAACGACGATGTGGTAACTTTAGCAGAAAAAATTTCATCTATTTAAAATTGGTGTTAATTTATTGTCATCGTGTACCCATGATATAGTAATACAACGATGTCTAATGCAATATTCCAATTTGTTTTAGACAGTTAAATACAAATTTTATCGTATCCAAGACTTAGATAGCTTTTTATCTCATGTCCGATTTAGGCACAGACATTCATTTAAACAATGGGTTTAGCGCGATTTGTTTTTTTCGTAATTTTTCTGAAAATCTCATTTTTTAATACCAGTTTATGTATATTTAATATTATTTTCTATTGTTTTGAAAAAGGAATAAAAATAAATAAACGATAGTTTAAATAATAACTATAGAACCAAACAGTTTATATAATTAAGAAAAACGAAAGTATTAATAAATAAAGACTTTATTAACCTGAGTTACCATATAAAGCAAAATAATGCCATTTTGGCAGGAATTAGAACATAGTGCATGCATGACATCTGCGTCCCAATTTATTATAGAAGGGAATCCTTTAGCGCCATCTAGGATTATCATTTGTCGCGTTGATGATCCATGACCAACAGTATTGGCGATAAGTATTGTATGGTATTGTATTTCTTAAGATTAAATATTTAAAAAAATACTTAAAACTATCAAAGAAAAGAAAACGAAAAAGAAAAATTTGAAGTCTCAGATGGATCATTTTCTTGTATTCGAATAAGGCTTATATTTTATAAAAATCGTCGGAAATAATGTCAGTTTCTAGCATTAGTTTTACACATTACATTATTAAAAAAAGTACTGTTGTATTATACAAGCCCCGAGTGATAGTTCGCCAATAATGGTTGACAATTTTAAATTTTGTTTATCAATACTGATGACGTTCAGATTAGAATCACGTTAGATTATTCATTATTCACATTAGAATTAGACGTTATTCATTACATAACGTTATTAAAAATGATAAACAATATAAAATTGAAATAAAAAAGGTAAATAACCTATAAAAAAGCAATAAATAATAAAAATATAAATTAGAAAAACCCTATAAATTATAATTAATAAGTAAACTATGAACAATAATAAGATAATAAACTGCAATAAAACAATTTATATGATTTAAAAAAAATATGGATTAATGTAATTAGTCTTATTGCAACATGCTTGGTTGAGTTGTGACTGACATGGCCATGACAATAAGAAAGTGCAAGTTTAACCATACAAAACGAATTTTCTTGAATTATCGACATAGACAGATTGATTTCTTGAGCTCGAATCGATAAAGAAACAAAGTTTCACGAAAATCGTTAGAGTTTTTTTCAATATATATCATCATTTTTACAGCTGAGCTTGTTTTAATCAACCAAAACAAACTTTCTGAAATTCGAAACCCAGCTAAACGAATTCCTCGTGCTCGAATTTGTGTAAAAAACATGTTTGATGAAAATCGCATGAAAAATTGCTTACCTGTAGCAAGTAGACCGTTCAGCGCACAATTTGATTTACGCTATAAACACCAAATTTCTTGAATTTCAGCCCTAGCCAGATCTTTTTCTCGTGCTCCAGTTAGTATAAAAGACAAGTTTCGTTGAAATCGGCCCAGTAGATTACGATATCATCCGTAATCGGGAAAACACTTGCTCCTTAAATATATATTATATTTATTAAATGGATTTATTAAATGGAGTTTATTAAATTGAAGTTTATTAAATGGAAGTTTATTAAATGTAACGTAAGTTGTTATATTTTCAAAAGAATATTAAGACATTAAAGTGATATTGTAGTAAAATAATAATGGTAGCAATTTACATATTATTCAATACAGTACTTGAAGGCAAAAAAAGATTTTATGTTAATATGTTAAATTATAATGCTATATTTCCAATAAAAAATCTCTGCATAAAAATCTACATTTTTACAAAATGCAAACAATCTTACTTATGGGACACTTTACTTACTACTTTAGATATTCTGTGCTTTTAGGTATTTTGTAATATGTTATTTTAATCCTGCTGTAGAATTCACTAATATTTTTATATGAAAACATAAACGCATAATAAGTTCAAATGAAATGTTGGAAAATAGTCTCAGTCCATCGAATACCTTTATCATTATGCAGAAAAATCATTAAGTAGAAAAATGTACTTTCCATATTTCGCAGATGCTAATTTTACTGAATTTATTTGAAGGTGGAGACAATGAAATGTAATTTGTTGGAAGGATTAAATGCAACGAAAGATTTCGGAAAAGTGGAACTTGATCTTATCAACTGCACCGTAAATAATGATTGAAACTTTGACCAAATTAGGAAGTACAAAAAAATGCTATTAACGGATCACAGTCGTTATCATTAATTCGGAAATATTCGTAAGCTATGTAATTTCACGTTTCATTTACATTGTTTTTTTCATGCATTACTAATTAGAAGACAAGAGAAAAAATACATTGGAAAAAAAATTGAATCATAAATTGTTTGACTTCATATGGATAACGAAACTGCTATTAATCTAAAATATCCTAAATTTAATTTAGTATAGAAAGCAACTGACTACTGTAGGACAAAGTAAAGAAATATTTTCAAAAACTGGCATTTTAATTCTTAGTATAAATGGGTATTTTGATAGAAATGTTGATAAAAAAGCACATTTTTTGTAATCTCTCCATTTCCGATCTTGAAATTTTTATAATGTCTTAGATAGTCTGGTTCTACATGCTTCTCAAGTTATTACGGCATTGGAGTATCAGATTGAAACCTTCGATAGTGTTTGTTTTTCGGTGTAAAACGTCAAAGGAGGTCAAAGGAGGTAAAAGTTTTGATTTGGTATCATGTAAAAAATATGACCATAGTGCATTTAATCAATCACATTTTTTCAGTATTTATTTTTCTGGTCTCTTAAAATAAATATTTTTAAATGAATTTTATTAATGATGGAAATTAATTAAATGAAAAGTTTGTAGTAATATTTTTAAAATAAAAATAAGGCATTAAAATAATATCGTAGTAAAATAATAATGGTAGTAATTAACATATCAGTCTGTAATATACTAGTAGTAAGAAACATATTTTATGTTAATATTTTAAATTATTATATTAAATCGCCCTTAAAAAAAACTTTGTATAAAAATCTACATTTTTCAAAAATACAATACATAACCTTTCGGGTAACATTAACAGCGAAAACTTATGTAATTCGGAAAAGACAGCAGAAAATTTACAGAATATCACGGCATTACTTCTAAATAAATTACTCTAATAACACAAAAACTCTTCATATCTCTGAAATTTCGTTGCTGCTAGTCAGATTGAATAATATATGTAATGAACACATTGAAATTTGTTTGTTGGGTGAATGTAATGTATGGAAAGCTTATCTAAATGTGTCTCATGATAGTATTAGCTGCCTCAAATACAATAAATGAAACTCAGCACAAATTAGGAAATAGAAAGAGTAATGCTGTTAGTGTATTCCCATCGCTGTCATTAATTTGAAAATGAATTTGAAAATCATACAAATATACATGTTTCATTAAGTATACATAAGTTCTTTTTTAATAATTATAAGGAAAAAACAATGAAAAAAATAATTCTAAAAAGAAAAATATTAAAAGAGTATAATTAAATATTTGAAAATTTTGAAGCATCATTTGAATAGGGGGGAAATGTTTTAAGAATGTGTTTTATAATTTATGTTCTAATGTAAATAATGATGATAAAAAAATCCATAAAAATTTGTTTAGTTTCGAACAATGGGAATAAGAAATTAGTTGGATGCGCCAATCATTAAACTTTCTGTTATCTCATACGTACATCAATTCCATGTGACATGTGACAGCATTTCAAAAATGCTGTCACATGTGTTAATATATAAATATTATTAGTTCAATACTATATCAAATTTAGTTTTCACCCTGAATTTCTACTATAGTAAATTAATCGGAATAAAAAAATAAATAAATAAATAAATAAATAAATACATAAAACTACATATCGATCATCATATTTATTGAAATCAATAGTTTTTTCTTTTTCTATTGTCATCAGCTGTTCTCAAATAGCTGGATTAGCAGCACGCAATAGACTTATGAAGAATCCAGAAAATGATACAAAAATCACTTGCGCAGTACACTTTTCCCATATTTCTAAATTCAAGGAAGATCTGCGGAACATAGGCAAATGCCTGCACATAATTTTTCGTTTAATTCCATGCATAATTTTATGCAATCTTGCATGTTACAATAAAGAAAATTGCACTGACATTGCTAATGCATCACACCCTTCCGGCGAATTTTTCCGAAATTCAAGGATGATCTACTAGTCCTAGCCAAATACTTACGAAAATGTTGGCTCATTTTTTGAATATTATAGGCTTCCCAGGCCTTAGCATACATTTATGATTAAGATATGTTTAGAATTTCACAATTGGTTAAATTTTGGTTGTGTTAGCCGGGATGTAGGACTTCTCTACAAAAATAATGTTTTAATGGCGGAAGTTCTGAGAACAATCTTGCAGTAATAACTACGGGTGAGTTGAAAAAGAAGATTTTTATCACTTTCGTTATAAGTGATAAGAGTGTAAGGTATGAAATGATGTCGAGGGAACTTGTTTAAATGCCGTCTTCTCTTAACAGCGAACCGGGCCCACCAGTGGCCGAGAGGTTTGGACCTTTCAACTGGCAGACGGCAGGTGCTGGGTTTGAACACAATCGCGGCCATCGGCCAAGCCGTTCGGAGTTTTCTTGGTTTTCTTCGACACTTGCGTAAATACGGGTTAGGTTCCATTAGAAAGACCTATAACCCTCGCCTATATCCCTCGAGTAGATAATCGGCCGAAACAAAATAAACCAAACCTTAACAGCGAACCCAGACATTCAGATGAACAGGTGACTCAAGCTCTAAGACACATCGCAATTAAAACGAGGATCTTATTTTCGAACTTCGCATTAGGAAGCTGTCTATAAAGGATGTCAGGCTTGCATGGGAGGGAAAAGGCAAGAAGAATTGTTACATCGCACATTTTGTTTATAATAAAAACATTAAAAGTCAGCAGATTAAATTATGAAATTTGTATTCGTAAAGAAAAAATAGGATTTAAACCCAAATATATTGAAGTATTTTCAATTTCCAAAACACTGCTGTTTTCAATTTCTTTTTCATATAAATATTTTATTATTATTGTATGTTAATTTTTTTTTTGGTAAATCATAATCGTATATCCTACAAAATAAGCACGCAAATCATTTTCATTGTTATGCTCATAAATGGCATTGGAACATAATATTAAATTTAAAAAAATAAAATTTGAATTATGATCTAGAGCGTAGTGCTTTGTTACTGAGCTATAAGTACATGTTTACGTAATATAGCATGACATGTGATAAGAGGAAGGGAAAAGAGAGTATCTTGAAGTGCGACACTTTCTGACAATGAGAGGAAAGGTAAAAAATATTGAAAAAAAATGTGACATCATTTATGGACGACCCCTTAGTAGGAAATTTGATGATATATTTTGTTGTGGAAACTTTAGATGTGTAGAAAAAATCATTATTGTTAAAAGTGGACTGAATGAGCTGAAAAATGACTCGTCAACCAAAATAAATCCTCGATTAGAGATTTTTTTCAAAAAGCAACCACACCTCGTTTTCGTGGCTACTATTTGCTTTTCTGTTTGTTTTGATGTTATATTTTTCTTTAAATTGCCGAGACGTCAGTAAAGGCTAACTTTGGAGACACGAATTTTTTTGGTTTATACCTGTCTGTCTGTTTGGCGGTAACTGCCATAAAAATGATCCGATTCCCTTGAAATTAATTAGGCAGGTTCATATGGCGCCCGGACTTAGCTGTATAAATTGTTCTTGTATTTGATTAATTCCTTCGGAAAATACAGAGCATTTTATTTTGCACCGTAATGCTTTTCAATGACAGTTCAGGCTATTTTCAAATGTCATCCTGTAATTAACTAGAATGAGCATTCAGGTACATCCTAGCTGTTTCCTCGCGTATCAAATTGAAATTAAACTTCTAAAAACACTATTATAAATTAGGTATAATTTAATGTCTAAGAAATTGGTTTTCGATAAATATTGCTAATTGGATATTTCCCCCATTTTTTATTTCTATTGAAAACCTCTAAGAATTTTATATATTTATAAATATTTATGTATTAAAATAATGGAAATTTTTTGGGGTTGAATAATGAGATTAAAAAGAAGAAATTTCAGAGCTGCCATTGAGGCTCCTGGTCTTCACATTAACTAATACATGATGTTACGCTTCTTGGTGATTATCCTAAGCAGATAACTGAGTAAAAAGGTGAATTTGACAGCAGGAAAATGGATTAATAAACTGTCGTTTTTGTCAAAGAGCCGTTTCAGCAGTTGCAACTTTGACTTGGGAAGATTCGGAGCCTTCCTATCGGAAACATGTTGACTTTTGGATGCAAATCTCGTCTAATAAAGTTTTAGAATATTGTATATAGTTTGTATGGAGATACTGTGAGCTGAAAATGGTTCACGATGAATTTGTTCCCATGATGAATATTGCCGTCATATAACTTATGCACACACATATAGGCACTCTCTTTCAACTCCATTATTGGAAAAAATTGAATATATATTTAATGATCTTTCGGCTAATAGGTATGCTCTTATATACGGTAACATAACACTTTATGCGCAAAATTTCACTTGTTTCTTATTAAATTTTGCTATTTTTCATAATTGCAAAATTTATGCAGATTTTTAGGAAACAGTCGTTATTCACTAACGTCCTATCTACTTCATTAAATATACCTAATAGACAAAGTACAAAATTGTAGCCTATTATTTATATTTATTAAAAAAAATACAATGGAAAATTATATTTATTCTAGGTATAATATTTAGTCACAGCAGTCACACCATTACATTTTATGAATACAGTGCGTGTCGAAAGTTTAAGCACAACAGACAATTTCAAAATAAAATTTTATTAATGGGTGAAAGTTACTTCCCTTTTCACATAGCCTGCAAATTGTAGTTTTAAAAAAATAGTTACCAGATTCATGCTATAAAATTTATCTTAAATAATAAAATTTATCAAAACAACAAAAATGAGTGTGTCAAAAGTTTAAGCACAGTAGTTTTTAGTCTTTAGCAGAATAAGAATAAAAAAACTAATACTTGATTATTGCTTCTTTCTGCTGAATTACTTTAAATATACGGTCTTCCATCGATAAAATGATCTTCTGTATTGTTTCTGGTTCATTTTTAAACCAAGCGTTCTCAATGCCATCTTTCAAATTTTTAACTGAAGAATACTGCTTTCCATGTGGATAAATTGCATGATTGAGCCCCTATATTTTCTATAAAGTTTAAATCAGGACTAATTGCCGGCCATTTCAAAACAGACACTGTTTTCGACTTAAGCCACGATGAAGTTGAGTTTGAGGTATAGATGGAAGCATTTTCATGTTGAAATAACCATTTTTCTCCCCCTAAAAAACCACGGCCACAGGAAGCAAATGATTGGCAACTGTCTCTTGGTAGTTTTCAAAGATATCACGACCCCTGATGAATGCTAGAGATGTCTGACCATTGAATAAAATACCCCCCCATACCATTACAGAACTACCATTATATTATCGGCTAAATATACTCCTAGGTTCTTTACGGAGATAGTACATGTCAATAGTACTTAAACCGCTCTTTGGCCCATTGTAATTTAGCTTCTTTATGGTGTCGTTTAAGACACGGTAATCGAGCCATTTTACGGTATTTGTTGTATTTGATATCCAAAACTTTTCTTTAAACAGTTTTTATTCGATATTTGTTCTCCAAATGCATATTTTATTTCCGAAAGGGAGTAATTACCAGTTGAAGCCAAATTTCTGATGCGGCTATCTTCGCTCAAACTAGTCACTCGCGGCCTTTCTGAACGAAATTTTCATTTAAAATCATTATCACGAGCCAAAATTTGATGAATACCTTGTTTTGACTTTTTTAATGGACTTGCAATTTCAGAAACACAATTACATTTTGCTCTCATACTCCAAATTTTTATCATCTCCTCCTATGAAAATTCTTTCGACCTGGGCATTTTGTACTAACTCAAAAACAACAGCGGACTACTTCTTGTTCACCCAGAAATTGTTTGCGTGCGCAACTGTTTACGTCAGACTGTAAAATTTGCATAAAAACGATTTTGTACTTAAACTTTTGACACGGTCATTTTTCTGATATTCTTAAACTCCATGGTTTGAAATAAAATTTAAAAGTTAATTTAAATGAATATAGTGTAAAAATAGATATTATTAACATATACAAAACAGATATTGAAATTAAAGATAATATTTAAAGTTTTATGTTAGAATTGCTATTGTGCTTAAACTTTTGACACGCACTGTACATGTCTGCTAAAATATTGTTTCTTGTACATATATTCAACTAGTTGCGGTATGAAATCTTATATATATTTTTAAAAAAATCTAAAACAAAAGTAAAATTTGTGAAAATTAGTAGAATAATAATGTGGTGTTTTCACTACAAGACAACCTTAGTTAAAAAATAATTCATGTCTTTGACACTTTTTGAAAATTGCAAAACATAAATTTTACACAATGTCAATAATTTTCCATTTATCGTTTTAGTATTCTTAAATAACTATTTTCTTTGTCTGTATTTTATTTTTCAAAGGAAATGTGTGCATTTTATAGAATTTTTCTAATTTATATAATATGATACTCAAATTGTTATCATTACAGTTCGACGTGATTCATTCTGTCGGTTTTTATTATTATTATTTTTAACAAGGAAACAAATATTACTTCGCATTAAACTTAAGCGAGGCAGAAATATTAAAATTAGTTCTGTTATAGTCTGTGGCATTGTTTATCTAGAAAAAAGCAGTTGAATGTTAATATTAATTATTATGCATTAAGAAACTTTATTATGCATTATTAAACTTTGTAAAGCTTATTTTGAAAGACAAATGAATAGTTTGAAATTTCTAAGTAAATTAAAGTTTGCTTACATTTTGATCGGTTTTAATTCAAGTAAGTTTAATTCTAGTAATTTTAATTCAAGTAATTAAATATTTATTATATATCTTCGACACTTATTGAAAACAATATATATATATAAATATTGTAAAATGTCAATGAATCTCTATTTATCGTTTTAATAATAAAAAATAAGAATTTTTAGCGAGTATGTTTTGTTTTAAAAGGAAAATTAGTCTAGTTAATATTTTATAAAATATGGTATTAAAAAATAATTTTAAATTTAAATCCTATAATAATAATATATATACATATATATTACTTTTATCATTTTAGTATAGTGAAATGCGGGTAATTTATATGGAAAGTTCAGGTATTGGGAATATCATTTTCCATTTTATTTGTAAATCAACATAAACGTTTTAAGTCCATCGAAAATTACTAACGAATAACTAAAGACTATTTTAAATTACTTTAAAGTGATAAAGTGGTTTTCGGTAATTTTGGTATATTTTCACTGACCATGAACCACAAACCCCAAAAACCACCTTCCGTTTAAATGTTAATATTTTTATCCATATATATATATATATATATATATATACATATATATTTGTAAATGCATGCATATATCAGATGTTTGTCACGCTGTAACTCACATATTTTAGAATCTATTTGAATGTAATTTGATGCATACTTAATACATATCAATGCTTCATCCGAGTTCTTTGGCCAACTTCATCTGCCATCCTGTTTTAAAATGGCTGCCATTTCAATTTTCATTATTTTTTATGTTTTGTAACTTCCTATACTTATGGATAGTGTTACGTTTCATAAAATATAATCTCCTATATAGCAGAATGTTACAAACATTAAAATATATTTTAAGCAGTTTTACAGTGTAAGTTAACAAAATAGATAATTTTAGAAGAAAGTTAGAAATCCTAAAAAATTCTAAAAGTGTCCAAGAAATTCAAATGGCAACCATAATGAACAATATTGCGGATGAAGCTGGCCAAAAAGCTCGGTTGAGGAATTAGTATGCACTATGATCAAACCAAGTAACATTCAAGTCAAATAATAAATATGGGAATTAGAACATGACAAACGAATGATATATATCTATACATATCTATAAATATACCAAAATTTTCTAAAAATGCTTCTTTAGAACGGCTACAATAGGTAGCTTTTAACTTTCTGTAATGAAAACTGTTTAAAGTTTTTCACAATTTTGGCCATCCCTGTACATATAGTATTTCGATTTTGAAAAATTTACCAATTTCAAGGAAAGAAAAATTGTCGGGTAACATGGAATTGGGTTATAAGCACTATTACAATTTACTAAACAATTCATGATTCATAAAAAATAATCAAAATTATTCAATAATTGAACATTAGTATCATCAGATTAACAATAAATCATTAGACTATTCGAACAATCGTATGAATTTTATCTTAATCAAAAATATAGTCTACACACTATTTTAGGATACAATCCGCGAGAGGCCGCATAAGGAATTATATACATCCCACCCCCTCTTCTATCCTGTGAATACTTTTATTTGCAAAACAAGTATACTGAGTCTTTCTAATCTAGTATATAAGATGAAGCAGGCATTTGAGAAAACACATTATAGGTGAGATACTACCCTGTACATTCTTATACAAGTCCTTTGCTGTTACATGTGAGAACCAAAACTGACTGAGGAAAGGAAGACAAAAACTTATGTTGTCTCATTAGTTGAAGAACACTCCGATTTAAAGAATGCCGCATTTTTCAGTTTCGCCTGGTCATTCTTCTTAAAAATAACGCGAAAAAGCGTCTGTATTACATGATGTGACAAACATTTCAAATGAAAAATGACATTGTTAGCAATATGCCATTATGAAAACCCCGGAATTGATGAGTCGTGTTGATGAAAATCCCAATAAGACGATGAGACTCGCGATAGCTGTCTACTAACTAGAAATCCTAATGATTCTACAGCTCTTAGAGAGGGTAATCTCTATGGATGTCCTGGTGAATTTTCCTTCAGATATGTGATTTATGAAGCCCTTGTTAGAGGTCGTATAAGATCAGGCGAGGAATGTTCTTGCACAGCCACCTCATCGATGACCATTGACAAACGCCTCCTTAAAAATCTGAACAATCCGGAAAAACCATGAATGTTGTTGTTCTACTCCGATAAGAAAATGTTTCCAAAAGTTTTTTTCGCAACGTGAGTCCCAAAAGCATTAGTGCGAACTAAATTTCAGTTTTCAACCATCGTGCACAGAATTTGACCATCGTGTCATCTTCACTGACGTGTCTAACCAGGAAACTCCACCATAGTGTAAAAGTGAAAAAAAAATCTAAGTAAGCAGCAATCGAACGTTTATATTAAAAAACATTTGCTGATACATAAGTCATTTGCTTAGGTCTCCACATTTTACAAATATACAGGGTTAATAAGAATGAGTAACCCACTCTTATTAAAATGGGTTACATTTTAATAAGACTTGCATTTTAATAATAGATATAATAATGATATTATATCTATTACACATATTATATATTAAGTCATATATGAAAGCAAAGAGGATCAGCCCAAGTTTTTTTTTTTCAGTTACAAATTTTCGCTCTGCGATCCCGCAAAAAAATCTTAGCAGTTCACTCAGTTTTACCTTTGTCTTTGCCTGCACTCCGAGGTGTGAAAACATGGAAGATTGGAAGCAGGAAAACAGAACACTAAGCCTGCGAGTCAGCCGTTAAAATCAGATTTCCAGTTATTTTCAACCATTATATGGCTTGGCAGACCGAATGCGTTTTAATATAGTAATCGAGTTTTTACTAATTCCTGAGTTTAGCTGTAACCTCCCCGTTCATTGGTTCTATATTCAAAATCTGTTTTCAAAGCTCAATAAACTCAAGTTGCACCGTTAATTTACCCAAAGAAATTCCAAGAGATAAGAATAAAAGATACCACTGCTTTACCATGAGCTATTTCCTTCGCTGGCTGGAAGGAAGCTTTCCGTCTTTGCGCTAGAAGTTTTAATTCAAAAATTTTAAACTTTATATCTCCGTAACGGGGAGACGGGGCAAATAATTTATGTATCTAAAAACTAAATTCTATATGCCCTTACGATTGCTACTCATTTAATTTTTATTATTATTATTACTCTATCGGGATCCTGATAAGAATTGCGAGCCGTGAATACGAGCTGCTTACTCTACATCTGTTTCATGAAGATTCCATATAGAAAACAAAGTTGCTCAGACAGTGGTGATATATATCTTCATTATTTCCATATTTCCTGAAGGCCGTATACTTTTCAATATTGATCTGCACCATCTCATACAAACAATAAACCCCATTCATAGACAAACAAAACCTTTCATGAACATGTAGTCTTCAAATTGTCAACACTCCCCCTAACTCTCCCTGCATTCATAAGATTATTCTGATGAGGACAATGCCATGATTAAATTTGGGAGTTCGTTGGATAAGTATAAAGAGGAGACGGTGGCTGATCCACCATCCTTTATTTCGATAAATGGGTTTTTACGGCATATTTTTCAGGTTTCATTGAAATTTTAGATATAGGATCATTCTGATGAAGGCGCCTCCATGATTTGTTTTGCTTGTTCATTGGATAAGGCTAAGAGGGGGGAAATGGGAAGTTGTGCCCCATAATTTAGATTAATGGGTTTTTCACTCAGAATTTACCGATTTGCTTCAAATTTGGGATAGAGGTTCATTGTGATAAAGCGCTTCCCTGAGAAGTTTTCGGTATTCATTGGATAAGCATAAATGGGAGATCGGTAGGATTATTCTTCGTATTTAGATAAACGTTTTTTCCTTGCAGAATTTACCGATTTGGTTCTATTTTTGGATACTGGTTCGTAATGATAAAATGCTTTTTTAATTACCTGTGGGGATCTTTTTTTAAGTATAAAGGGGGAACTTGCGATTAAATTCCCCCCTTAAATTTGATTGCGTGTCCCCCCCCCTCCTTAAACTTGATAAATGGGTTTTTCGGCAGAATCATCCGATTTGCTTTTATTTTTAGATGTAGGTTCTTTCTGATAATGCAAATCTCTGAATAATTTTAGAAGTCTAATGGTTAAGTATAAAAGATGTGATAACTCGTCTTAAATTAGATAAATGGATTTTTATTCAGAACTTTCCGATTTGCTCTGAATTTTGGATGTAGAATTTTTATACGATAAAGCATATCCCTTATGATTTAAAGGGGTTTAATGATTAAGTATAAAACGGGGAAATTGAGGGAGCTGTCCTCCTCCCCCGCCCCATTAATTTATTTTTCGAACAGATTTAACTCTTGAAAATATAAGGCTGTAATGTACAATTACTATGCGTAGCCTATGAGCTCAATACCATCAGTTTAACAGAGCGATATTATTTTATTAAAATAGAGAACTAACTAGTAAAATAAAAACTGCGAACCAGACTGGGAATTGCCATGAATTAGTTTAGCTTATGACCAATGAATTGTTGAACCTTAATTCAACAATCTCAAACAACCACAAACTCTCATCATTAAAAACAAACGAATTCCACGCGAAACGTGCAGGTAACTCCTGGAATTTGATTCAGATTAGCACTGAGAATCAAACCTGCGTTTTTGCGAAAAACTATTATCAGCGGAACAATCTTACAATCATCAGATTGATGGGATTCAATCAACAACTTTTTCAGGCATGTTTTGCGAAGCTTACATCATCAAAATTTCAAATCTCTCATGGTAAAAGCACGGATTTATTTAACAAGAAAAACTCATTTTCATCGATTTTGAATTGAAAAGAAATAAATATGCGCACTAAAAGAAATTTTCCAGGCCTTAATACTTTCCTGGAGGTCAATAACGCTTTAATTACTGGGTTTGATTTCGTAATCAAACAAAATACTGGAGTTCTCATCGAGTAAACTCAACACAGGACTGTTCCAGACTTCATCTCAACTAAAAAATCACTGCCATACTCGAATGACCTTTATTTTTTGATTGCTGAATGTCATCGATTTCAGGGCTGGTGCAAAGTTCCGCATATGCTTGAAATTTTGAAGCGCTGTTTGATTGAGAAAGCCATGCGAACCACTGTAGCTAATGTCTTTGTATAACAAAAGAAAGGAAGACACTTTGAGTAATTATGATTTTGTACTTATCAAACCCATTGCATTTAAACCATAAAGTATTTCTATATGCACAACTTTTCCTTTTTTCATTAAATAAGTCAAATTAAACTTTTGTAATGTAGTCCTTTATAACTATTAAACTTAATATCGCTGACACTGATATTTTGCAAAATGTACCTACAACAAACTGCAAAATTAGAGATAATATTTTAATTCATCGAATCATTCCAACAAAGGTATCCAAATAGAACAGATAACATTGCCTCACGGACGCTCTGGAAAGTTGTTTGGCAGTTTTACATTTGGCTACAATGCCGAATGTGCTATACTCTAAAGTTTCAAATTAATCCATATTTTAATAATACCTCAAATTCTTCTGTATAAAAAAATTGTTGAAGCAAAATGATTTATGCGTCAACATATCTTGTATTTGAAAATGTGTAAGAAATCTTAAGAATTGTCATAATAAAAAATTAAATAATTTCTGCTTTTTACTTCCTAAATATAAAGTAACAGAAAATATTATTTCAAATTATAATCAAGGGAAGTAGGAATCTTTGTATATCTTCTGTGAGTGTATGTGGCATTGTTCATTAAAAACAATACACTTGAATGCTTCACCTAATTGACATGCAACAAGTTTCAGGAATTCTTTCGTTTATTTTAAAAGGCGCATGATCAATTTTATAGTTATAAAAAAATTTCATTTTATCAAGAACAGTAGCAGTTAAAATTATATTCTATATATTTGAAACAAATTTAAAATCATTTAATATAAGTTGTAGGGAACTTCTATAAATTTATTTGCATCGTTACAATATATTCTGAAATAAATATTTTTTCCTATTTATATTATATATATATATATATATATATAAGTCAGATTCTACTTTATATATTACACTATTCAAAATCGTAAAATATTTAAATATTACACAATGTAAGTCAAATTAAACTTTTGTAATGTCTGGTCACCCTTTATAACTATTAAACTTAATATTAAACACTGATATTTTGCAAAATGTACCTACAACAAATTGCAAAATTAGAGATAATATTTTAATTCATCGAATCATTCCAACAAAGGTATCCAAATAGATTATATTTTACCTTATTATATTTTACCTCTTTTATACATTGAAATGCACTGGTTTTATGTAATTATATGTATATGAAAGTTATTGCTATAAAAATTATTGTATGTTCCGTGTAAAAATATTTGGCATAGAGTTACATAAATTCTATGAATTGCCGTCATTGAAATTCTTTTTAAAAAAACTTAATTTTATTTTTTAAATAAAAAATGTGTCTTTTGGTATCATAAGAGAATCGAGAGCAATAAAAATATTTTGATTTGATTTGAGATCTGTGACATTATTTAACCAAAACAAAATAGTTTAATGCTGGAACACATTGGCATTTACAAGACAACAAATTAGAAGATTTTGTAAGTTTTTAGTCGAAGAGACTTGGCTAATTTACAATTATAAAACATGTAGAAATATCAATTTATGCGAGAAAATTTTAATGCTAGTAATCTTAAATGAAATTATATGCTATCTGTTTGATTGCTATTCAAAGTTTCAAATCACAAATATTTCAAATGTCAATAGAATAACATTAATCGATTTTTAAATAAAAAATTTTAAATAATTTTTAAAATTTTTAATTAAAAAATATATATTTATATATATTTTTTTGTATTTTCTTTATGTTTCAGTTATTGGTATAAAATGCATTTAAAAAAATAATAATAATAGATTACACAATATATGGCCATGAACTACTGCATAGTAAAAAAAGAAAAAAAACTGATAATTGTTACGAAAATATTGTCAATTGTGGAGCCTGTATAAAACTGTTAAATTCACAGCAATTATTTGCAATTTTCCATTAACATTTTTTTTTTTTGGTAAAATATGTACACTGTTAAAAATTTGAAATTTTTGCTGCATCGTCATTCCATTGTTTTTAGCTAAACGATTACTTCACTGAATTATGAAGTATTCTCATCGGTCAATATTCTTTAAAAGTGATGGAGCGACGATGCAGTAAAATTTTCAAATTTTTAACAGTGTACTGCAATTTTTCGAAATAGTATTAAGCTTTTATTTTAAAGCCATAATTGTTTATTTACCAGAATCCACCACTCAAGTTCGTTAAGCTAAAAGTGTGGTTAAAACGTTAACAATATTTAACAATATGTGCACTTCTAACTAATAAAACTAAAATTGAATTTTTTATGATTTTTTATCAAAATTGTTCCATTCCAAAAATGTCAGATTAAACTTCAAATGATAATCACAATTTCAGGCAGAAGTTAAGATATTATTTTATTTCAAAAAATTATAGATTGTGTAAAAATGTATTATATATAAAAATATATACAGTGTCTCACTTTGTACGACTTGTTGTGCAAAGTGAGTCAATTTCCAATACTCCTTTATCGTGTTTCTATGCTTTTACAAATACTTTTTTAATGACTATTCGTACGTTAATGTATAACATATTTGTGTTACTTTAAGATGTAGCAATTCTTCTTCAAAAGAATAAACATTGTCGCCATACGTTAAGTCATAGTACTTTTTGTCTCAAATTGTACAGCTCTACCCTATATTTTTAAATATTCATCAAAATGATAAAAGTTCAACGTGTCCTGTGAGTAACAGGTACAAAGTGTATAACTTCATTTTTAGGAACTTTCATGAGAAGAAGGAAAAATTTCTTTCACTTTATGAAGTTATATATATATATATATATATATATATATATATATATATATATATATATATATATATATATATATATATATATATATATATATATATATATATATATATATATATATATATATATATATATATATATATATATATATATATCGAATTAGGAAACAACCAGGAACAACTTGAATTAGGAAACAATAACTTATTCTAGATGTTCGAATTATTGCATTGTATTTTCCAGAATATTATTTATTTTTTTATTTTATAAATGTAAAATAAAGCTTAACATTGCTCCCTTGTTAGATTATCTTCATATGTAAGTTTATGCTTTAGATTCGCTTTAGGAGTGATCTTACCTTTATAATTCTTAAAATAAAAAGAGTTGCAGGATGAAATTTATTTTCCTACATAAACAGAAATGCATTTTAGCATAAGATCAACATAAAGATTTAAAGGAACTAGAGAGAGATAATCGAAATTATATTTGAGATGGCGAAAAGAAGAAGTTGAACAAGCAATTCAAATTCATATATTTTATTATTTCACAAAACTTATAAGTTTGGACATGGACATGAAAATGTAAATCATCTGCGATTATTTGTTTACATAATCAACACAGTTATTTTCTTTAGTTTTATTTCATTTCTTTTATTAAATGTGTTGAAAAGTATATAAAAACCCATTTTTCGAAAAGATATAAAGATTATTTCATCGGGGTTTTATAGCAATATTTTTTTTTAAATCCAATAAATTCAAACATCAATTAACAGAGATTATACATCAGTAAAAAAGTTAGCTTTGTGTCGTGATTACCTGCTGCATTGCTCATTCAGAACAAAACTTTTGTTCACTAGAACTAATTGTCATGCATTAAGATAACTTGTTCCAGGATTTGTTTAGACTAGATTAAAATAAATTTGGCTGAATTCCAAATTAAGAGAAATTCTCTTTCTAAAGATAATTTAAATCCAGGAATGCTACTTTATAAAGAAGTTATACAATTAAATGTAATCTACATATAAAATGCTTATTATTATTGTTATTATTATTATTGATTACGTAATGTGATAAATTATAGTTTAAATTGAAAATAGTAAAAAAAAAATATTTGTATGTACAGTTTGGCTAAAGTTATATTTTTACCCAAATACATTGGGTAGATTTATAATTAGTTTAAAAAAAGTAATCATATTTGTCTAATCTTAATTGTTTTTGAGAAACCATTTAAGTTTGAATGAATATACTTCAAGTGGTGTGACATAGCATTATATAGCACATTATATTTTCGCTGCAATAATGTTTTAAATGATAATTACATATTTCATTTGTGTATTTATAATTGAAAAATAATCCTTTGTATTACATTTAGTCCGTTTATTTATTTGATATTATTATTTTCTTTTTTCCACATATTAACTCAATAAATCTCCACAAATGCACTTTATGTATTATATCAATTAAAACAAATATATTGGGTATATCAGTAGTAATAAAACCTCGTAAAAAGAAATTTGTTAGGGCATAATATAACAATTATAGCATAAAATTTGGAGGTATGACATTTTATAATGCTTTTCCCTTTATACTAATATTATAAAAAGAATGCTGATATTTTTTTAATGAATGATACTGGATGACTGAACTAATGACGCTTTTAATTTTTAATATCAAATGACAAAATTCGGAAAGTAAAGTTTTCTCATTAAGGAAGAGTTTAGAAAATTTATCTCGTTCGTTTTTTTTAAAAAAAAAACTTTAATTTAAAAAAAAATATTTTTTTTTAATTTAATTATTTTAGAAATATGCTAATTTGTTTATTTAAAGAATGTGTAAATATGCAATGCAAATAAATTAGGTATATAATATGAAAAACATTTAAATTTATATATTTTTCTGTAAAGAGTATGTGCAGTTGAAACAAAAATTATTTTTTCTTACATACGTGATAGATAATGGGAGAGTCCGATTCTTCTTACTGTGGACATGTTACATTTAAATCATCTTTTTTTAGTACATGCAATTCGTTACAATAAGTTAACACTACTAAGATTTTTTTTCACGTTTTAAGAAATTTCTGAATTTTTACTCAGCACTAAAAAAATGCAAAAACAGCTCTCTTGATTATGTGCAGCAGCTATTAAACAATAACTTTTGTAGATTTTGTGTACAATGATGCCACTTCAATTAGTTTCACCCTCTGACATCATCTAGTGGCTCATTTAAAAAATAAAGCAAACTGGAAATCCTGCGCGTATTGAAAATGTCCCCAGGTCTCCCCTGATTTTTTATGTGTGTCCCTTAGGTACAAAATTTGTTTATACAAAACAGAAAATGTCAGTTAAAAATGAGCATTTGAGATGAAAGAGTTATTCAGTGTAATCCAGCGTTTAAAAGTCGCATAACAAGAAGCCAGATGCATACTGAATAGTTAGTTTGTAACGATATAACAAGAAAGCAGCTGTAAAAAGTTATCCCGTTAAAAAGAGGAGACTACCTATGTGTGTATTTTACATATGTGTTATAAACGTTTCTTTTTATAACGTATTAAAGCTTTCTATGCTCTGCCACACATTCAAGGCATTGGAAGACATTTGACGTTTTCTGGTGCTATTTCGATGAATTCAGTTTCATTGATTGGTTGTATAAAACATCGGGGTTATATTGAACAAATCTCAAATACATCTATTGCTTAATCTTTATTGTAGACTCTTCCATCCAGTGATTTATCTTTAAGATCTATGAATTATTCCAAAGAGCAACAGATTATATGCATGAAAATTTTGGTGATTCTGACATGAGATTTACAGATGAGCAGTAAAAGATACTTCAATTATGCTCAGAAAAATTTCCGTCTTTGCAAACAAAATCTACATGTTCAAATAAAGTCAACTTAAGGGAGCCTGTTCACTCTACGCTGAAAATACCAATGTTTTTTAAATGTTTTGCTGATTTAAAATGTCAGAAAGCAAGAAATCAACAGAACATAATGCATCCAATGTCATTTCTTATTATTGAAATTTTTTCAATGATAAAATATTATCTCATGGCTGATTTTGAACAAGTACATCCTGAAGGTAAAACAGATATTATTCATTTATTTCGACACTTATTTGTTTAAATCCTTGAATTTATTAGGAAATTTCATCTCGTAAAAGACATCCCTCTGTATAAGAAACACGCTAGTAAGGACACGCTAGTTTTGGCTTTTTGCAGACTAACAATGCTTGAGGCTTATAAAAATGTTTCACCTTAACGAATGCATCAAGACAATACAATAATCAACAAACACAGTTCGAAAGACTCTGCGTGAATCAAGTTTCAGGCTACTTCTCATCTCTTATGCAACAATTCAAAGGTTATTGCTTACAACATAAGAAGAATGGTTTTAAGATACTATATATCCCTTTCACAAAAACAAGCGAACTAAAAAATATAATTAAGAAGTATTTCTTAAATCAATGTGGCTAATGACAAAAACATTAGCAGAGTACAATAATTAAATAACTACATGGAGTAAAGATTATCACGTTCTTGAACTTCAGGTAGAACTTTTCGCAGCAACTGGATGTTTAATTACGTTATTTTCCAATATATGGGGAGTGAGGATTAGTACATGATGAAAAGAGTATCGTAAAAAATATTATTGTCTAACACCAGAAATTTCAACACCTAGTATTTCTATAATGGATCCCTTTGATTATTATTATGGGTTATTTCTAACTGATAACACAGGTCTACAGAATTTGACTTTAAAAAAGTATTCTTCGAGCAAAGCAGGTTTTTTTATTTATTTTCATATGCTGAATACAAAAACAATAATTACATATGTAAATTAGTTTCCATTTATTAGAAAAAAATACAAAATTTTGCAAAAATAACAAAAATTACTCTGTTATTCTATTCGTTAACAAAATTTCGACGTCGTTTTCTCGCTGTTCTCTTATATTCTGCCTCTGGAACATCTCGATAAGTAATTCAACAATAATCCTCCAACATTGAAATATTTCACTTGCCCTGATACCGTTTTTTCCATGTTTAAGATAGCCTGATGGATTGTCCTGTCCTTTCCATATTCATCGCGTAAAGCCCCACAATTGTTCAAAAAACTAAACTTTGAGCCATTTCAAAACATTGTGTCAACACTTTTTGTCTAGTACGGAAATCTGTTATCGCCACACCACTTTCTAACAGGTTCCACTGTTGCTGTCTCGAGCCTAAAATTTCTGCTTTGTCCTTTGGCAATTTCAAGTCCCTTACAATATCATTTAATTCACTTTGCTTTATGATGTGTGGCTGTGATAATGTAACATGTACTTCGTATTCTGATATTGAGGAAATTGATGGTAAAGTGGATGTGATTTCATCTCTGTTGTCGTCAATCTTACGAGGTTCGACATTGGGTGAAGATCACCATTTCGCAGAAGACGACTAGCGAAAGTATATTTGGATAGACTATGGCACTTTTCTTTTTTTAGAAACACCTTTGCTTTTTCCTCCTTTTTACATTTACTTGATTTGTTGATTCTCGGCACTGCATTGGCACTGCGAAACGAAATTATGTTTTTTTTGCCACTCAGAAAACTCAACAATTTCTCAAACCTGTAGCACACGGATTGCAGCAGAAATGAGGAACCCAGCCTTTATCCTGGTATTTTATGTCTTCGTTAAAGTAGTAAGAATAGGCTTTTTTTTATCGTAGGCGATATAGAACAGCTTTGTTTACTAAATATCACCTCCTGTCAACTGCAACAAAAATTGTCGGGATTATTCACACATCTCTGTAACATTTTGCTATAAAATAATTTGTAGGTTTTTTTTTTTTTGTTACTTTTAGCACATTTATTATATATTAACACAGAACAGAGCAGTAAGTACGATACTTTTAACAATTGTCGATGCCAACTAAGAAAGTAAATATGAAAATTGTCAAGTTGAATGAGCGTAGAATTGTAAAGTTTGGCAGATATGAGATATCGTGAAAATTTAAACTGATAAATTATTTTTACTTATCAAAACGTATTTTGCACGGATACACAAGGAGAAATTAGTTAAAATTATTTCGAATACTTTTGCATTGCAGACTAGTGCAATTTTTCCTTATCAAACCTGTTTGTAAATATTGGAAATAAGAAAAAGCTTTAACTGTTTACAAACTATGTATACGGAACAACTGCAAACCTTCAAAAACTGTTGTGCATAATGGTTTAAACGAGTTGTTACATTAATACAATTTATGTTAATTTTAGTATAGCGTATAGTTTAGAGGAAGGGCTCATTAAAGCACTTTATTTTACTAAGTAGAGGCTTGAACAAATTAGAAGGCTGAAAGCACTGGATGACAGACACGCATTTAATCCTTTTCGGGGCAAGGTACATGTATTCGTAAAATTCTAAAAAAATAATTAATTGGCACCAGTATTTACAAGAAATTTTATTTGTAAACTAATAAAAGTGTATTTTTGCGTATATAATAAACGTAAAATTTTTCTAGAAATTTTCTGGTGCCAGTGTGGCAGTTTATAATTAAAATTAGGTGTTGTCACTATGCCAACACCGCCCTTCAAGGGGTTAAACATTATCCAAGGCAACTACTGACTGAATTCAACATAAGAAAATGAAGATTTAACGGCTGTTATTTCAAGCTTATTTTTATACTATGAACAATAATCATGAAAATAAAACTTTTATTTCATTTTAAAATGTTACGTTTTATGTTTATACAACTCCAATCTCAGACATTTCAGCCTAGCTGATTCTAGTTATGGTATGGAGAGAATATGTAAAATATAGTTTTTATTTAATTGACAGTATGTTTATCGCAGAAATCAATAGGGCATCAGTGGATAAATTGTCTGTTGTACATGCTTATTTCCATTCTGAATCACGTTTACAAGAAGGGAGCTATATAAAGAGGTGCATTCATATATTTTAATGTTTAATTTTTTTTTAATTAGCCCGGTAAATAATTCATAACAATGTCTTTGATCTTTCTTTCCACTTTCAATATATTCAAATGGTAAAACAAGGTTCCTTTTTTAATTGGGTACGTCTTTTGGTGAAATATTTTAATACACCTTTTACTTATCCATCATGCTTAGCACAGGATAAGTCTTGTAACTTTTTTAAATATCAGGATAATGATGAATTTACACGTTTCAGGCACTGGAGATTCCGAAAACATATAAAAAATTGTCGTTTGTTTATTTGTGTAATTATTTGTCTGTCTATGTGACTATCTATATATGTCAAGAGGCTGTGTATCCCAAATATAAAGAGATATAGATTTTTGGTATGCACTTAACATTTACAAATGAGAAGAAGCCTAATGAATATCAGTAATCCCAATTATTCGTTATTATGTTTTCCGGACTCTCGAAATATTCGTTCTAATAAAAGATATATAAAAATTTTCAAAATTATTAATTTTAAGTAGTGCATATAAAAGGCATTAATAATAAAAAATAATTTTAAAAAATATAAATTTTGTACAAAGAAGAAATCAATTGAATAATTAGTTGCCGAAATATTTGTAATCACATTTCCTACACTCATCGATTTTTCATGAACCTGTATTTCATTCAAATTTCAATTAAAGGATACTTTCTAATTGTAAATGAACCATGTAATCCGACGCAGCATGCTGTTACTTAATTTGATTTTCATTTTTGGAGTCGCGATAATGTTTTTTTAATGCAATTCGGTACTACATAATTTACTCGTCGACCAAAATATTATCTCCAAATTATCACATTAAATGCCTACAATTTCTTATCGTCTAAACAAAATGCCTATAAAAATGCCTATAATTTCTTATCTTGTCACATTCACTAGACATTAAACGCGTTACACATGTTTGCTGCATCATCAAGTGATTTTTAATTCAACGTTTTATTTCTATTATTACGAATCTTTTACTAGTTTACTTGTTCTTTCGTTGTTTAAAATAAAATTTGTGTACATTTGTATAATTTACGAGTAGTTTAACAATTTATATAATTTGCCGAAATTGATCGGTGGGGCAATCAAATAGTACTTTCAATTCAATAATAGAGCATTACTGCATTTTTATATACAAAAACAGGAATGATTTTGAAATGGACCAAAGGATTTTGAAATAGACCAATGATATTCTGCATAGATAAACCGCAGGAGGATTTACCACGGTAAAAGGAAAGACGGTTCTTTTGCCAAATATCATCATATATCGCCAAATTTGGCAACAAACATTACCTGCCAAATGTGACGTTAATTTGGCGCTATTTCGCCAAATTTTCTATAGACTCCCATTGTTATCCAATTGGGTGAAAACATTTAAATGTACGTTTAAATTTTATTTTGGAATGACAATGAATTTTATAAATAACTTAAACTTATTTTATCTGCAGATTTTGTGTCATGCATATCCATGATGTATAAATGATATGGTGGAACCTAACGACCAGTTCAACCTGAGCCCAGAAAACAAGATTTTATTTCTATAGTTTTCATTTGGAATCCGATCATTGCATGTTTTTTTTTTTTTTTTATACAAATTTGTGATCATAAAATCTAATTTATTTCTATGTATGGAGTTTTTAATTCTAATAGTAATTTTTCGACACCTCTAAGTAGTTAATTTACCCATATATATATACATGTATGTGTGTGTGTGTTTTTATAGATTATAATTTAGAAATTTTTGATATATAAACTCTGTAAAAGAATGAATTACTTTATCAGTTCTTTTGCAGTCAAAATTTTTGAAAATTTCGTTTCATATTTCGTTTTATGCATACATCAATTGTTAGATATAACTCCGAAATTTAAGCATGGCTGATCATGATGCTCGAAATGGTAAAGTTAAAAGTTTTTGAAGCTTTCGATCAAGAAATTTTATTAAACTATATCATATCAAGTTTAGAAAGAAGTATTCTTTATTATACACGCCTGAATAAATTTAAATTTACAAAGTTTTAATCTTACATTTTAGTAAAACTTCAATATCATATATGTTCTGAAAAATATCTGAAAAATAGTATTTTTTTCATTTCTTATATATTACTTAAACATAATTATTTATTACTTACAAATAAGATTTGTACTGTACAAATGCTAGAAAGAACTTTCATATAACCGGTTAAATTGTATAGTCGTTAATTAAACATCTAAAAATTTAATCATTTAAACCTATTTTACTATTTTAAATTAATAATAATAGAAAAACGAACTTTAATCAAGTAATGCACAGTTAATATTACATTTTATTTGAGTTCATTATTTATTAAACAAATTTTAATATGCCCAAATAATTTTTAAATATTTGTGAACCTTTAAAGACTGTGTGAATTTAAAAGTGTATATTTTGTATTTATATTGCACGCATATGTCTTAAAAATAATAATTAAAATCGCTCAACAAAGTTTCTAAAAATTTTTCTGAGATTAATAATTGAGGTGTTAATAGATCATAGATATATAGACCGAGATATAAATCTCGGAAAATATGCTTATTTTTTATATAACATTTAATGAACATTTACATTTGTTTTAAAGGATGACTTAATAAAATAGAATGATGTGTATTAAATATTAAAAATCCTAAATGCCATCATTTATTTTAAAGCGAAACTTTTTACATATCAAATACGATGTTAAAGGTGTTTACGAGCAAATGTATGCGCATGCTATTCATAGAGAAAATGAGATTCTAGAGACAAGAATTTTCTGTTGTTGTATTTGACGAATACAACAACATATCAACATACTTTTTAAGGAGAGTAAATTAATATACAGGTCTAATTGTTATTTAAAATTATTCATAAGAGAATCAATTGAAATGTATTTAAATCGTTCACATATTTATAACGATACACTGTCATTTCGCATCCCAAATATAGGGGTTGAATAGTTAGACAATTTACAAGGTAATTATTTAACTAGACCAAGGACAATATCAAATTAAAAAGCGCGTGATATATTTTATTTGTTTATTTTCAATAACTCTTTATTCCGATTTTCACGTACATTGTATTTGTAATTTTTATTTTTCTATTTACATTCTGAGGATGACTCTATTAATTTTTGAGTTGAAACATGTAAATAAAAATGTTTTAATATATTTTAAATGTTTTTGTTATTATACAACGTCTTAGAAGCAAAATGTTTTTTATAATGTAAATTCTTATATTTGTATGTAGAATTTATATTATTAGTATTACGATTTGGTTATTAGTGGACGTAATCAAGACTTATTTAGTGTTATTTTTCACATTCATATCTTTCTGAAAATGCCTCCCGGTTAAAAGGTTTATCTATCTGTCTAACATTTTATGGACATGATAACTTCTATAGTTCTGCTCAAATATCTTCCAAACTGTTACATATAATGAACAGAGAGAAAATATAAGTCAAGTCCGTGAATTGGCAAAATCGGACCAAGAGAGTACACTCTAAAAAATAAATGTGTAGATTTGCACATAAAAATGTGTAAATCGATGAGACAAAAACGACATGTCTATGTGTGTAAATTGGTGTGTAAATTGCCAAAATACACGCCTAATGTGTAAATTTAAAAATACACATTTTAATGTGTAATTTGATGATAAGTCCAAATTTGTAAAAGTTATCTGATAACTCTTAAAATACACACTTTCATATGTAAGTTGCACTGAAATACACATATTTCTGTGCAATATTTTTACACATATGTAATGTGTAAAATTCTGTTTTTACATATATTTTTGTGTAATAGGAAAATACCCACAATATTGTGTAATATGCAAAATACGCGTTTTTGTGTTACATACGGAATGCACAGATTTGTGTGTATTTTTCTGTTTTTACACATATGTCTACGTAACATTGAAAATACACATTTTTGTGTAATATTTAATACACAGGTTTTCATGTACATAGAAATTTACCTTATTCTTTGATGTGTAAACTGCGAAAAAAGGTTTTCAAAATCGCAAAATAAAATTACACGAAGAAAAAATTCGTATTTGTTTCACGTGTTTCTAAGTACGCGTTCGTAATTATGTACATTGGTAGCAAGTTGTTATTCAATCCTTCCGTCTGTCTACCTGTCCGTTCACATATAAGAACGCAAAAACTACACAACCGAATCGTTTGAGATTTAAAATACATAACTGTTGCATAATTTTATCGGGCCATTTAAATTTTTATGAAAATGAGATGCATAATTCAATTATAGAGACAGTCAAAAGTGTTCCCTTGCATTATGACCAATGGGAAAAAAATAGTTTCACGTGCATCTTAATAATGTTACACACTTTTGAACATAATAAAATTGATATGCATCTAGGAAGTACATACTACAATATAAATTCTGTATAATCTGTAGTGCAAGGAATAGTATTTATTAATTTACCGGGCCATACTAAAAAATCCCATTACATTATGGTAAAGAAGGAAACATTGTTGGGGACGCGTTTTAATTATATTAAAATATTTCACATTTTATGAAATTGATGCTTATTTTGCTGAGATTTGTTAAATATTACTTATTTTATAATAGAAAGAAGATATATAGTGTTTACAAAGACAAAGAAAAAATTTCGGATACTTAAACATTATCCGAAGTACTGTCTACTATTACACCAAGATCCGAATATTTTTTAACTTCTTTATAGTACGAAATGCACCTGATTTGCTTTGTTTAACGTGCATTTTGCAACTTGTTTCTTTCTTACAGATTTGTAATCTTAAAACAAGAATTATTTACGCTCAATCAAGAAACAGGGTCGTCTTAAATTGTAATCTATTATCTTTCTGTTATTATAATCTGTTTTCTTTAATTATTTTTCTTAATCTATTTTCTTTCTGAAATTTTAATATATTATCTCCTTCTGTTTGCATATATACAACGTGATGACAGAAATGATTAATTCATTTTACATAAGGGTTTGCAAGCAGTAAAAGAAAACTTAAAAAAAATTGATTATTAAAAAAATAATTTTAATAATAGATTGTAGATATTACATTCTTATTTATGAAATTATACATTTAAATCAATAACTCTTCATACATGATTTTAAAAAAAGGGTCATTAATTGTTTATATCTTACAGCAACTGAATCCTGTACTCTATTTTGCCTATAATGTGAAATTTTTATGTTCATTTTTTTCAAAAATGTAATTTCTGGCTGGTTTCTGTTGCCAAGGCCACTATAACGATGATACTATCATAAATAGTACAAGGGATTAGAATTATTACTATGCAATTTTTAGAATAAAATGTGGTGAAAATTTTATTTTTATCAGTGTATTAAAATACAGGTTATTTTTTATAAGACACAATAAAAAAAAAATAAGGAATGTGAATCCAGTAATGGAACCATGTTCAGAAAAGTAATAGATTTTATAACAATAATTAGAGCCAGAATTTAATGAAGGCATACTAATAAAACAAAATATTTACTTCAAATAATTTAACAAATTAGCATAGCAATAATTAATGAAATATTTTGAGAATTGTTCATTGTTTAATATAATCATTGTAACTATCAGAATATCAAAATTTTAATTATTTTAGATATATTGTTTAAAATTCTAAATGTCAGGGAATTACAGTTATCAAATTATTTATACATTGGGATGTTTAGATGGGTAAAAGAAAATATGAAAAAAAAGTTATTTTAGCACAAATTCGTTTATTTCCCCCTATTTTTAACAATCAACACGTTGAGCGCGTTGACACGCCCCTTCAAGAATCCCCTCAGCAAGTTTCATGTTTCTACTTTTAAAAATGTGCCTGAAATTGTATCGGAAATTTTCGAGCTGTTGAAGGTGAAGAAGTGTTTTTTCGAATACACCCTTAAATGGGAATTATTAGATTTAATTGAGCGCCCCCCGCTCCCAATAACACACGCTTCTTAAATTCTTAAAAATAAATGAAATTTTGCAAATAGTCATACGTACATAAAATTCAAAATTTTCTTTCTAACGAAACAAACACATTTGCACAAATTTTGCAAGAAAAGAAAAATGACAGTATTACTTTTTTAAATGAGGACAACTCTTAGCAAATTCATTCAAATTTTCCTGAAAATCGATGGAATTTTGAAATATTATTTTCTGTGTCTTGATTAGGAGTATAAAAAATAATTTAGATTTTAAATCATGTAGAGAGGAGTTAATGAAATATATATATATATATATATATTAAATTGCTAATAAGTATTTTTATTAACCAAAAATATTGAAGCTTGTCTTTTACCTTCCCATCTAGCCTATATATACCTCATATGCATGTTGTACATACCATATATTTCATATTCATACATTTTATAATGTGATATGATTCATATATGAGTTAAATCTCTGTTTAAAGTAGAAACTATTGGGATGTGATAATACATGTTTAGTATTTATGTTAACTATTGGTTAAATTACTTTAAAAACCCAAAACTTTTAAAATGTAAAGAAACGTAATTTTAACCGCATAGTTTTAAAAAGGGAAAAAATCTGATATAAATGCCATTTGAATGAATAAATCGTTGGCATGCGGCCTTTTATTTCAACAAAACAAAAATTAAATTTATTAAAGTTTATTGAATTGATAAAAGTTAAATTAATGTTAGTCATTGCTTTTATAAAATGTTTATGTGAAATTAACTAAAACTAAAACTATTAACTAAAAGAGAAAGCTGAGAAAATATTGTTTCTTACCCATTTCTTATCAATGACCTCCCTCTGTGTTAAATTGGATAATCCAAATAGAAATACGATTTGGATTCTTTCGTAGAATTATGTTCGAATGCAGTACAATGGCATTAATGAGCTCCTTTTAACTACATTACTGACACTGTACCTTTTTCGGACTGTTATGTAAAATATCCTTTGGCCGCATTCTTGTAACATTTTCGTAAAAGTTTTAAAATTCATGCGAACTATATACGTTTATAAAAGAACAACATATCCGAGCACGCTGAACGTTCTTTATTCCAAAGACCAACTCTTAATGATCGTCTGCAGCTGAATTTTTTGCACGCAGATGTTGTTTTCCGTTTATTTATACAATGCTATATTTGGAAGTTAAATGCACATTATTTTCATAAATGTGGCTCTAATTAAAATTTTCTGTTTAAAAATTTTCTTTATGCATTTCACTTTTGTTTTTATTCAATTTCAAAAATTTTCCTGTTAAAATGAATTGTTAAGTTTCTTTTTTATAAATTATTATGTTGTATTAGTCATAATTTGGGTTATGAATTAAAATATTGCCTTAATACATGTATCAACTACAGAGCAATCCAACTATTAACGCAAGTTAGAATACGGACAAACAAACCGTATTCTTAAACATTTTCAACAATGTTGCAAAGTATTAAAACGACTAATAGGTTTAAATTTGACTTTTAGAATTTTATACCCAAAAGACGATAGCAAATTTTAATTATTTTGTACAGCCCTGTATTTTGTCTACTATTTTTGCATAAGGTTATGCCACGATTTAGCTATGATTTAATTAAAACAAAAACACGTTTAAATCTAGTGAACTTACATTTCCAGAGGATATCTTACATAGGCAGCCAGGTATCAAATTCTTTCGGTGGTCCTGTATATCATTTTTCTCCATATATATCTTAGTTTATTAAATGCAATTTTGTGTAAAAATGTAGAATTTATTTTAAAACCACCTTTCAGCTACTTCCGTTCAAGTACCCATCTGTGCACTTTCTGCTGTGTTACCTTGTTCATGATCTACAGAATTTGTACACAGAACGCAATATGCAAAAATCAATTTAAAAACTCATATCTCAATTAACAAGAAAGAAAAATTATGCGTTAAGCATAGATTACGAAATACTTTCCACCACTTTTTGAAATCTTTAACAAAACTTCATTATTTAGGAAAATAAGGTGTTAATGTCCATAGCCAAATATGTATTTCAATACTTTTGAATAGCGCTGTATTTAATCTGTCTGTTGATATACATACTATATAATAAGAAAATTTAGTTAAGCAAGAAAACGCTAAACTTTCGTTAAATTTATTTTTTAGCAATTCATACTAATGAATGAAAGCGTACTTGAATACTTTTGATCAGCTCTGTAGTTTACCTAGTACCTGTATTACAGTCCAATATTTACCTAAAATTAATTTTAAACTAAAACACTCTTAAAATTTCTTAAATAACATTTCCAGAAATTATCATCGAATTGTGACCATGTATCCAGTACTTTACATGACCCTGTATATCATTTTATCTATATTCTACAAACATTTCTGGGTAAGCGGTTCAACGTAAAAATGTATAACTTATTTAAAAACCACCTTTTAGTAAATTACGCTCGTATTCAGTAACCTTTACGAGTTCTTTTGTGAAACCTTGTATATCAACTATAGAATATATAGACACCATGCAATATGCATATATTTAGTGAAACTTAAAAACGCATATCATAATTAAAAATGCATTTCATCCATCCATCAACCATCATAGATAATACACAGTATTCAAATAGAATATACTATTTGAAATCTTTTGTGTCTCCCTGTAAATGCTATGCACTTCATATTATGACTCAACGTATCAGCATATCAATTTTATTGTACACAAAGTCGTTTAACATTATTAAAATATCTCGCAAATAATCCACCGTTGCTTTGTTCTTGCATAATGGAATTCTTTCGTGTGGTCCTGTAAATGAATAATAACTATCATTTACACTGCACTTTTTAAATACATATTTTAACGTACTTTGCAAATGCATATAAATTTAAATATGTTTGGCAGGGTGTTACTCCTTTAAAACTCATTCGAAACTATTTTTCCCATAGGCCGTAATGTAATGGTAAACTTTTGACTATGCATGTAAATGAATTAATCATGATAGAAACTTCATTTTCAGTAGGGTTTTTGCTAACCTGAACATCAATAACATTTAAAATTTTCATGGCAATTCGAGTATATTTACGAGAGTTAGAGCACGGACAGATGGACAGACAAAACGAATGCATAAACACTTTTCAATTTTGCCGAAAAGTCTTCTAATACATTTAGAAACTGTCTTATAAAATTTACATATTAATAATTATGTAAAACACTCCGATTCGCGTAAATACACGTAGTCTTTTACATTTACACACTATTACATTTTACACTGTGTCTATTAACTGATAAAAACTTACGTACTCATTCTAATAAACAAAATACACATAAAAACAGGCAATTTTTTGTACGAAATGTGTAAATTTTAAGACAAGTGGGTGATTTCAGAAATTTACACACTCCTCTGAGTAAACATTATTATGCTTAAATTTGAATAACACTCCAATTCGTGTAAAGTCGGGCATTTTTCGGAATTTACACACTTGTCTGAGTTTATCAAGTGACAACAAATTACACACTTACTTTCAGACGCTAAATACACACAAAAACAGGTAAATTTCCGACAAAAATATGTAATTTTTATTACAGGTGTGTATTTTTTTCAAAATTACACATATATATGTGTAAAATTAGCCAATTTACACATTTATTTTTTACAGTGTAGAATTAGAGAGAAGTTTTGTGATAATCGAAAAATTACTACAGCCTCTTCAAAATATCAGATATTAAATCAGTTTAAAATAACGTTATTACTTAACAAAACTCCAAAAATGTACTTGCAAAATATTTTTTATAAAATTAAAACTGGATTTCCGGTGCGAAAAGAAAGGGAGAGTAAAGTTATTACTTCGTCAATTCTCAAGATATCAAATACAAATACTTTATTATAAATAATATTAATGCTATTTACAACATTATTTTGACAAAAGTTTCATAGTAGTATCAACTGTTACAAAAACAAATAAATAAGATAAAATAAAACAAAACAAAAGGGTGATTGGAAGAAAAAAAATCATAACTTTATGAATTCAAAGATATCAAATGCAACTAAATTTATCATAAATTTTCTTTTTATGATCTACACCTTTTTCATAGAACCAAATTCTACAGAAAAATAACTTAACAGTATAATGCGATTGAAGTGCTTGCTACTGACTCTTTTTTAAAATACTTTTTTGTCTCTCATCTGAAGTAGTGAGAAATCTCATAGCACCTCGCTGCACTTTAATCATCGGATTTTGCAAGAGGAAAATCATGATGACCTCACGAACACTGCCGCGTCAATTGGACGGAACTCACTTGCTGTCTACTTCACTCCCCCTTCATGCAGAAGTGCCTACACATGTTCACAACTACGCTGGATACTTAAATCGCATCCCTCGATGTCTCCCTTCTTTATTCCAAAGCGGCATGTTCAAATTTCAACCGGTTTGGTAGCTAGGGCGTTTGGTACCTTTTCATTTGATCGCCCCTAGTACAAATCTTACAAAAAAATAAAATTAAAAATTTCGCCAAAAGCAGCCCGAAAAAGTTTTTAAACTCGATTTATCTCGAATATTCATTTATTTTTTTATTGTTTGTGTATGAGTGTGAGTTTGTGTGTGAAATTACAACTTCTAACTGCGTCCTGTAGGCCGAGTCGGCAGGTATTTTTAAAATTATTATTAGATGGGCTATATGATGCTATACGTATACATTCACAGTATTGCTTTTCATATAGTTTTATGAGTATTATCAAGTTACAGGCGTTAACGTGAATAGTGGAATGTGGAATTGTTAATAAAGTGCTTTTGAAAACATGAGATGCTTTTAATTTTTCTTTAGCAACGTCTTTTTTGCCCAGATAATAATTACAGATGTCATTTTAGCAATATTAAACATTATAATTTTCATAACTATTTCTGTACATTAAATTACATGAAAGCATCCCTATACTTCTCTAGTTTGAAAAATATGTTAAAAATTGTTTTGCTGTCTAAAATTTATAGCGTCTTTACTGTTTAAAAATGTGATTAAAACTTTTCATACAGACACGCAGAATCGCATTCTTCATAGTATGTTTACAGAATAGGTCATGTAATAGTACCTGTTTAAGTACTTGTAGTTAAAAATATACTGTTTGCATAGAAATATTTTATTGGTGTACATAATGATATGTCATTAGAAAATTCGTTATATTTCCAGTTCTTTTCTTGTTGATCACATTTTTGAATTTCATTAAAGGAATAATAACTGAACTAGAAACTTCCATAAAATGGTATTAAAAAAACTAATTACTTTCACTATAATTTTCTCCTTCGGTGATTTAATAACCAGAATATTTTACTTTTTTTACTGTCATATTTTCGACAGACTTGTATTTTCTAAATAAAAAAAATTATTGTTCCCCGGAAGTAGCTTTTTTTTCTTTCACTGAAATTAATGCTTTTTATACCCCAAGGTGAAATATTAATAACACGATATGGAATCATCCATTTGTGATATTACATAATTATAAAAACATATTTATTAAAAAGCCTTTTGTTGATGATTCTTCTGAGTATTAAATGTCTTAAATATGTCAATACAAAAATACTTATGATTATCATACTAGAAAACTCTAAGACCAATTTTACGACAGTAAAGAATCGTTCTAAATCTAAAAAAATATACGTTTAATGAAAGTATATATTGGAAATATGCATATGTTTAAAATTAAATAAAATTTAAAACGAAAATATTATAACAGGTAAGTGGCAATGATTAAGTTACAATTACATCTTTAAATTAGAATTTAAAATGCATCTTTCTTTTTAAAAATATAATTCAATTTGCAAATTTAGTTTATTCTGGGTGATTTAGATAAATATTTAATGGTACACATATAACTTCTGTTTTGAAATACAAAACTCTATAAAACGTAACTTAAGACAGGAGTAGAACTGAGAACTGCGAAATTTAAAATTGAGAAATATTTAAATTAAATATATACAAACAGTTATAACGAAGATTATTTTTATTTTTTTAAACAAAAATATTATAACAGATAAGTGGCAAGGATTAAGTTACAATTATATATATGCAAAATATAACGATCCAGCAACATTCGTTGTATCAAAACTATGGCTCGATCTATTCAATGGTTACGGAAATAAATAAACATTCAGGTAAAACAAAAGTAATGTGTATTATATGGAAGAAAATGTTAAAAAATTTTGTAACGGAGTAGTATAGATAGTGCTGTTATATAATATTTTACATATGTTGTTTTCAAAATGATTCGGGTTGCACTAAAACATTAAAAACTAACCATTTTTTTTTACTGTTTTTTTTTTTAAGTTTTTAAGTTACAACTTTTATCAATTAAAACTCTTATAATATAAAAAGGTGTTATTTTGCTACACATTTACTTTTTATCTGATTTTAGTTTCTATAAAATCATCATCATATTACTTAGTGGCATAATTTAAATCATCATTAAAAGCTTATATAAATCCTTAGTTTTGTAAAGTGATAGGTTAATATATTAGAATTACGCAAATTAGCTAAAAGGAAACAATCTATTATCATTATGTAGAATATTTCCTTAGTTGTGTATTTCTGCTACTTGCATGTGTGTTATTGAATCAGTTTAACGATTGCAAATTAAAAATGAGTTTTCTCATCATATTTGGCTATTTTGTAATTTCATTAAAAATAATTTAATTTTAATTTAATCTATGAATTATAATTTTCCGAAATACAGTCTAATTGTTGTATTAAAAAAAAGCAAAAGTAATTAATAATTTTTCGACAATATATGGAGTAACTTTAAAATACATTTATTCAGTTAATTAAAAATATTTTTTAATTATATTTTCGAATAGAATACGACGACTAAACAAAATCTAACACAAAAACTGCACCTACCTTCTGTTTTTGTAGAAACATGTAATTGTGTTTCTACTTTTAAATTACAATTTATGTTATCTATTTGATCGTTGTCATTTCCTACTATCATACATATATGATATTTATTCATTATGCACTGTGGTTTTCTGCAAATTTTTGTTTAAGTTGTGTAAATACTCATTAGGTTCCCTTAAGGAGATCCCACGGAGGACATCTCCTGTACATTTGACAGTCATAAAGAAGACAATACAACTCATGAAACACATGTTAGGTTTGAATTTTTTTCATATGCCATCTATTTTAATACAGATACAGAAAAGTTATTTTTAATCAATGTATAGTAGTATGTTTGTTAAAAAATGACTTTTATTTTTAAAAATATTATTAATGTTATTAAACATTAATTATTAAATATTAATTATAAATAAAAAATAAATCCATTATTTTTGTAAATGCATTAATTAAACAGAACATATTTTAAATAGATGTACTTTTTTAAATAAATTTTATCTGCAGTACTTATTATATTTACTAGTCCTAAAATTATTTATCATTAAAACTATTTTTTGGTTATTGTTCTATTTATATAAAGGATATGAGGTACGTCACAAATGAAAAATTTCCTGATGAAACAGATAATTTACAAAAATACAATGTATGCTGGTAGTTATAAAAAGTATGAAGACATTATACTAGATTTTAAGTACTGCATAATGAATTATTAAATGAACTATAATATCTGCAGTAAGAAAACTAGTCGTTGGGGGCCACCGTAATACTTACCCATCATGGATATGTATATGAAAATAAAACATATGAAAACTATTTATACAATGCATTGCAAGCCATAAACATAATTTAAATGTTGTTAATATACATAGTAATGCTATATTAAAGAACTGCTGACGTACCAATTTCGACAAGTTATATAAAACGCTAAACTACTCAAGTAGTACCGAACTGCGTAAAAGAAACATCCTTATAACTCCAAAAATAATAATTCTATTAACTAATAATCAATTGCGTCGGATTAAGCGTCTCATTTTCAATTAAAATATACCTCTGAATTGAAATTTGAATGAAATACAGGGTCATGAAAAATCGAAGAATGTGGAAAACAGAATTACAAATATCTCGACAACTAAAAATCCGATTGACTTCGTTCTATATGCAAAATGCGTGTTATTTTATTGCCTTTTACGTCCATTCCTTAGAACAAAAAAATTCAAAAATTTTTATGTACCTTTCATCAGAACGAATTTTTCGAGAGTCCGAAAAAAATAGTTCCGGATAATCGAGGTTGCTGGTATTAAATAGGGTTCGTCCCATTCTTACATACTAACGACATACAAAATTTCAAGTCTCTATCTCAATTTGTTCGGGAGATAGATCGTTTACAGACAGACAGACAGACAGACGGCAAAATTTTTTTTCTAAAAATATGTTTTTCGGAATCTCCACTATCTAAAACGTGTAAATCCGTCAAAAAAAATTTTCGATTTTCAAAACGATTGCAAGACTTACCCTATACAACGTATGATGGGTAAGTAAAATGAGACTTATTTCCTATTTGTCTGAATATTGAAAATTAGGTGAAACTGTCCTAAAAATGCACATTCTAAGAAAAAAAAACATAGCATAAGAAAGCATACAAATGTTTTCTCATAGACTATATTTTTCAGAATTCAACATTGAAAAATCTATAAATTCATAGTTGCTTTTTAAAAAATCAGAAATAAAATCGCAATGTCAGAATAACGATTTAATTCCTAAAATGTCCTAAAATGACACTCGCCTAAGTTGCTACTAATAATACTTGCTAACATCACAAATATATTATATTGCATGTTATTTTCATGTGATGAATTTTCTTAACTTTATGCAACGTATGACCCTTTTCTTCCTAAAATCATTTTTGCAAATATAAACTTTGACTTGATTCTTTTCTTAATTAAAAAAGAAAAAAAAAAAGCATTTCTAGAATCGTAATTTTAAAATTTCATTTAACATTTATAAATAATTTTACTAAATCCCGGAAAACATATACAATGAAGTAGAACATACAAAATCTAAGTAAATGAAACATCAAATAACTATTTAGTTGCATTTAAATTATATAATTTTAATGCTAATATATTAGTTAATATATTATAATAATGCTAATGCTAATATATTGATGGCATATTTAATTTAATTATATTTAAATAATTATTTATTATTATATTGTTTTTACATATGAATCCGTTTAAATATTACTTTAGTTAGTTTTAAGTTTAACTTATTCTGTAGTATTGATTTGTTATTCGAAAGTACTGTAGAATTCATTGATTTTTTGCATGGAACTGTGTTAAAAAGGGGTAAGTTAACATGAAAAGTTGGAAAATAATTTGTAAATCAAAGTACGGCATTTATCTTTATTTTTATTTTATTTTTATTTTTATTTTTAAGTAGAAAAATTTTAATTCTTGACTTCGATGATTCTGGTTAAAATCTCTTACTGTTACTCGAACTAAGTTTATTATAACGCAAACTTATTGAAATGTAGCTTGTTAACAGAATGAAATGCAACGTTAGATTTTTAAAATGTTCTACTTGATCTTATCAGCTGCCTGTAAACAATGAACGAATCTTACAGCAAATTAGAAAGTACAAAGTAATGCTATTAACGGATTAAAGCCGTAATCATTAACTCGGAAAAAGATTTATAAGCGATATAACTTCTTGTTTCTTCTAAATAAGTATTTTTTATTCTGCTACTAATTAGAAAACAAGGGAAACAAGTATCAATGAGGCAAATGAGGTGCGTTCGTACGATAACGAAGTTTTAAAAATATTCAGATCTTGCTGTTATAGGAGACAGTACTTCGGATACAGTATAGTAGTTGGAATCATTTTGTGCTCCTATAAACATGCAGAAAGTATCTTTTATTTCACCTGAGCAGCATATATCATATTCGTAAAATGTGAAATAGGTTAATATAATTAAAACACGCCCCAAACCCCTGTATAGCATTATGTAGTGGAATACTTTTGTGTGCAACTGTAATTTAATAATGAATATTCTTTGCATCACAGATTATACAGAATATATATTTTCGTATATATATACTTCATAGGTTCATGTCAATTCGAATTATATTCGAAAGTGTTTAACACCATTAAAATGCATTTGAAACTTTTTTCCCATTGCGCGTAATGTAACGGAATAGTTTTGATTATCCCTGTAATTGATCGATGTATCGGATTTTCATAAAATTTGAAATGACTCGACAAAATTATGTAATAATTATACATTTTAAATTTTAAACGATTCGGTTGGGTAGTGTTTGTGTTGTTATATGTGGATGGACGGACGGACAGGTGGACAGACCTACGGACTGAACGACAACTATAGGTGTTACGTATTTACATAATCAAAAACAATAATTAAAGGAAACAAAAACCACGAATATATATTTTTTTAAACAGACAAAATAAATTGTTTTTATTTCAAATTACTTTTAACTTAAATCATTAAAAAATGGATGTACATTGTTCAAAGATACGAAACAGTTTCAAAAAGTGCAATTTTTATGGCTTATACAGATAAAAAACGTATTAATTGATAAAATAAATAATGAAATTAATTTTAATGTAATAAAAGAAAAGTAGTTAACTGATCTTCCACTGAGAATAATAAGGTTCTATTTGTATTTAGAAAAAATTGGCTTACCGATATAGAAAGGTTCTATTTGTATCTATGAAGGCATTTTTCCATCAAAATGACATTATATATAATATGATGATATTATATATATGGTATAACGATTATGTTATGACATTATTTTAATCCAAAAATGCCTTCATAGATACAAATTGAACATTTTTTATATAGATAAGGCATTTTTTCAAAAGCACAGATAGAACCTCATTATTCTCATGTGACGTAATGTAGCCGTACGCATGTAATTAAAATCAATATCCTGAGTTAAAATTTATTGTCTATTCAAAATCAATATCATGAGTTAAAATTTATTGTCTATTCAAATTATTAAAACAAATAAAATCTTTAAAAAGTTTCAAAATTAATTTGTTGATTTAAGTTTCTTTTTAACACTTTTCTTTTTCCTCAGAAGCACTATTAAGAAATTTAGTTAAGGTACTTTCGATATTTTCTGTATTCAAGAGCCAGTAAGTAATAATTTTTTCTAGTGTGGTCTTTTACGTAAATTATTTGAAAGCAATAATTTGAGTCATGCTATTAAAAATATTCTTTATTTTGCACTTTTGATAAAATTGGAATATAAAATTATAAATACGCGTATTTGTATACAAAAAATAGAATTTATGGGAAGAATGCGTCTGAAATATACCATAATTACTACATATAATTGTATTACCAATTCCCTTGCATTTTTCGTGTCGTTTTTACAGAAATCTTATAATATAATTTTGATTTGATGCATCCAATTTAACAAAATATTTGAAAAAAAACTTTTCTTTCTAAAAAAAGAATTGTTTTTATCGTAATATATATATATATATATATATATATATATATATATATATATATATATATATATATATATATATATATATATATATACACATATATATATATTACGACCGATTCAAAATTAAAATAATAACTGTATAATTGGGTTTTTTTTCTTTTTTCCTTTAGTTTTTCTTTTTTTTATATGCAGTATATTTGAAAATGCAAAATAAAAATTTAAACAAACTATGCGGAAAATTATTGTTATCGGTTAAAAATATAAAAAATTAAAAAATAATTTCATTCTTTTTTTTAATGAGAGACATTAATCAAAATTATGCAAAGAGGTTTTCAAAATTGTCTGTGTTAAATAATAAATATTTATTTATCTAAAACTATTTTTTATATAAATCTTAAAAAAGAACGCGAATTTTTAATTTGACCAATGCATATTATAAGCAAATTTTATGCTCTAAAATTCGTCCAAGAAATATTTTAATCGTATTTGTAATATTTATGGTCATGGCTATGTAAATGTCAAACATGGTGAGCTTCATGCTTACAAATATACTTTACATACACACCTTACAAAAGAGGAAGATAAGGCGGTAAGATACTAGTTCTACAACACAGGCAGTTCTTAAATTCATATTTATGTTATTTATATTTTTAGAAGAGACAAAGGCTGTGTGTTTTGGTTACTTCATATGTTCTTGACGCTTTACTAAAGTACGGTGATTTACAAAGAATACTTTGAAAAAGAAAAAAAGATTTAGATCATGCATACAAAAATTTAATTTTTGATGAAAGAAATCCCATTGAATAGACATCTCAAATTAATTAAATATTTTGTATTTACATTTAAAAATGTTGACGGATTCTAAGACTCAGTCTTTGAATGAGGAGCAATAAACTCATCTATATTGTTGAAACATTGAGGACAATCAAAATAAAATAAAATATCATTTTATTCAAAATATTACATCACATTAGTTTATAAAATAACCTCATGTTGCAATGTCTATATGAATAGTATTTACTTTTATTTTTATACCAACAAAATGTGTTATATTTTAATAGTATGGATACATTTTTCTAATCTTAAAACGTGTACCATAAAAAACCAATTCGAAAGATTTCATTTATAAATCTAATAAAAAATTCCTTACAGCAGATATAAACTAAATGTTTTTGCAAGAAATGCAACGCATTAAAAAAACGAAATTCACAAACGTATGACAAAACATATCTTCTTTTAAGAGCTCTTTAGTCATAATAATGTATTTTAATGCACTTTTCTTGAACGAAATATTTAAACGTTTCTCTCGTTTGTACCCTTTATTTAAATGTTCCATAAATTTTCACAACAGAAAAATCCAGAACAGTTTAAAACTTAAAACAAAGATCAAAAAGGAATATTACCGTACAAAACATATAAAAATGCGATTTTATAAAACATTTATTTTAAATTTTGTTTACTTTTTGTTTTGTTACATTTTATTATTATCATTTTTTAATGGAGCACAGTTTTAAAGCTGTGCATATCTGTAGAAATAATTATTTTATCTGCAATATTTATTATAATTTTGAGATCATTGTCAGAAAAGTTATTTATTGTGTATACATCTTGCTAATTTTGCGATTGTTCCAATATCGAATGTCTTTAATCGAGATACGTTATATCAAATTAATTTTATAGAAAGCCTTAAAATTTTACAAGATTAAAAATTAATTGAAAGTTACAATTTCTTAAATTGATAAATAGTTTTCTCAATTTGCATTAACGCATAAATCTGTCAATGTTTCCTACTGCTTAAAAGTGTTCTTTATAAATTAGTTTGTTGCCAAATGTAAAACGATTTTCAACAGCAAATGCTAATATATTTCATGCATTTCTATAATTTAATACATTTATGACATTTTGACAATTTTAAAAGCAGTAAATTGTTTAAATGTATAAAATGAGATAAACTATTACACTTTTTAATAGCAGTGATTTAAGGAAACTGCTTATAATTCTGGATATTTATTATAAATCTGAGGTCACAGTCAGAAAATTAATTTATTGTTTTAAAATCTGTCTAAAGTTAAAACAGAGATGTCTTTAATGAAGATTCAATATATCAGATTTAATTTGTAGATTTATTTTGCTTAATACTTTAGAAGATTAGAAGTGAATTAAAAGTTGCAATTTATTACAAAAATTTTAAAAATATTTTTCGCAGTTTGCAGTAAAGCATATATTCATCAAAACAATTTAAAAGTGAAATGGCGTAAATTTTATTTTGATGATGCTGTTTAATGATATGTTTTGATTATTTGAAATAGAATTATGAAGAAGAATTTTGAAGAAGAACTGCGAACTTTTTATAAAAATCCCAGCGTATACTGAAAAATAAAAAACACAATGACACACTTTTTCCAACACTGACCCACTAAACAACTGCAAATCGCCTTGGCATGTATTTCAGTAGTTCTTGTTAGATGACCGGAGATAAATGCTATTGATTTTTCAAGCTTCGACCATGAATATCTGCTATGTTCCAAAATGGTTGTTTTTTTAACTCTGGGCTGGCGTTGAATAGTTCCCAAACTGTAGTTTGTCTTATTAAGATCCGTCAAGTTAAGCGACCATACCGTTAACTGGAATTCTGTATTATGTTTCTAGAACAAATCGAACACAATTCTAGTCATGTACATGGAACGTTGTGTTAAACGAAGACTCCATTTCCATTTCGAAAGTCAGACACCATGAAATCGTGCAAATGATCAGCAAAGATGTTCAGAAATAACCCATGGGGGGCTCCGAAGTCCGGTTTATTTGATAACGCCTCGGCTTAAAACGCGATGGCTTCAACTGATGGTTTCACCGTCATTCATATTTATTGTACATTGTACAAGTGTTAACAAGTACTAACAAGTAATAGGCGAGAAACTTCATATTAACTGCAAATTAAGTAATAATTCCATTAATTTAGGTTATTATTTATATTTATGTTTACGTCCTATCATTTTCATTAATTAAATTTTAATATTTCTTATCTTTACTCTTTAAACTTTAGATTTGTTTAAATTTATTTGTTAAAATATTGAGGATGGGACAGCTTTTTGATATAAATTATGTGTAATTTCAATTTTAAATTAAAAAAAAATATATATATTTTAATATCGTACTAACTTTAGTTCGCGAAGAACAAATTGGGTAACCATTTGTGAAATAATTGTATTTTTTAAATATCAGGTGGAGCCTGTTGAGCTCAATCAATTGGTGGTCCTCCCCACCTAGTTGAACGTGAATTTGAATTTGTACAAGTAATAATAAGGATATTTCCCGAACAACCCATGTGACATTTAATCGGCACATGTAACGTTTGTTTCGAAGTTGTTCGTTCTGAGTCGTCAAAAGACTGAATTCTGCAATCTATAAAAGCAACTTTGGTTATCAACACTCACAAGCAGAAAAAAGCGAAAAAAAGATTTCCGATATTATCTAGCAGCATTTAAATATCACTCGTACCGGGTTATGTGCCTTCAACATCATCCAGGCGAGTCCATTCCAAAATGTGGTGATGTTCATAATGTTTTTGCTCTTAGGTATATTTTTACAAAGAAGTACGTAAAAATGTGTTACTAGTAATATACTGGTTCATTTTATGAAGTTTTTTTCTTTACACAGATTCCATGTCGTCTCTCATGGTACTGTCTAATCCGAGATGTCAGAACTCATTTGTGACACAGACATACACGAGCAGAGGGGGGGGGGTTCTGGAGGTCTAGTGGTATAGGATTAAAGCCCACGTAGGTGTCCGCCACATTGAAGCCACAGATTCACTTGCAAAAGCAGGTGCTGATCTTGAGATTGCCCGTGTCCATGTTGGTTTTCCCCGATTGTTGTTAAACACTACGTAAATCAGAAATTTTTAAGTACCTAGCAAGATCGGTGGGAAGACGAAAATCGAGGCAGGAGCGTCTACCATATCTTTCCAAAGATATCGGAGAGACGTGCTTGGGCATCTCCTTTTATCAACTGTGCGATCACAGTGCACGATTTGTTTCTGGTTTACTACAGACCCTTTTGGATTTTCGCTCATCCTTGTGCGTTCTGTTGATTTCTGTTTCCGGCTACGAGTCAACACATCTTAATGGAGTGTGCAGAGACTGGGGAATTAATACTTTCCTAGGCTAACCCTCATCTCGGCCCGGAAGCATTTTGCCTCCCTTTACTCGATTAGAGACCACGGAAATGTTTCCAGCCTCCTCATTGGTTAGCTTCTCTTTCGTCTTTTCTGTTGTTTAAGATCTTTGGAAATTGGTATTTCTATGACGGCAAAAGTTAACACTATTATATAAATGTATTTTCTTCTTCTTTTCATATATAAGTAAATCAGCATTTTAGCATTCAACATTTTAATCTAACTCAGTTCTTAAAAAAAGACAAATTATCGTAGGAGATATGGTATTACATTAGAAAGCACAAATTAAATGGAACATGTTAGAAAAAATATGTAATGGCGCCATCTGTTTTTCTTATGCGAAAATTCAACTTGCTTTTTTTGCTCAACATCTGCCTTTTGCGACCTTTTTTTTTCTTTTGGGGATTACATTACATATGGCTTTAGTCATGAGCTTCGAAAATGTTTGAATGTGTACATATGTTAAGGAATATATACATTCATACATATAAAGAATTTTAAAATTTCAAGTATTTTATAAAAGGAACGAAAGTTTCCTTTTTTCTTTCTAAATATAGATATATATTAAACAAGCTGGAAAATTCCTTAATTAAAAATATTAATGAAACTTTTATTGTGAAAATAAAATAAATGATAAGGTCATTAAATAAAAAATACATAATATTGTAAAGTTAAAATCTGAATATACATTAAATTTGAAAATTAATAATCGATATTTTGGTGATGACGTTTATTTAGTTTTAAACTTTACAACATTCAATATACATATCACTTAGTAATTTTTCGATTTATTTTATTTTCACGGCAAAATTTTCAATTGTATTTTATATATATATATAAAAAAATCTTTCATTCTCCCTCTTCCCAAAATACTTTCGTTTGACTATTTCTATCCATAAGAAAATCTATCCAATCAGGAGGCTGGAAATTTCTCTGTGGTCTCTAATCAAGTGAAAGTAGGTAAAATGCGGCCCGGAACTAATTTACGGTTCCGGAACTCAGAAAGTCTCTTGAGGCTTTTCTGAAAGAAATGGATCCCTATCTTTGGTACGGCCATTTTCCCTCTTTAGAATAATTGTCTCAAAGTTTGCATGGTCATTTAGTCTGCGGGAAAGCGTGTTCACGAGTGTAGTTGAAGTGAAGGCGAAAGAGGGCAAGTATTTTTGCAAATATTGTAAATAGTTAATTCTTTTCAATTAGACTACATGTGTATTCCGGTGCAGTGTCACCGTTTAAATAGTTTGTGAAACCGCATTCGCGCATCTACCACTCAGATCAATAGTATCCTGTATTACTTATTAATAAAATTTTTTGAAAATTGTGTGTGAAATTTATTTTTCTATTTAAGGACCATAGCTGATATTGGGGGTGGGGTCGACGACCTATACCGGCCTTCTTGCTCAAAAGAGTTTTGTATTTTGCCTAGGTGGCATGGGCTGTAGTGGCAAAGAATGTACCAAGTGTCGTTGGGGCAACATAAAGTAAAAAAACTGGTTTTTTGGTAATTTTGAAAATATTCAGATATCGATGGTTAGGCGACGGCGGATATTTTATATGGCAATTCCCCTTTTGAAGAACTTTAAAAGCGGACAAAGTCAAATGGTTTAGTACAATCACATCCATTCCAATGAATAATATCCGTATTTCAAATTTACCATCTTTTGACCTCAATGTAATGAATTATGTTGAATTGAATATTTGGGAAAATGATCACAGAACCTCTACTCAATGAACGATTAGGTGACGACATGATTTCAGAAGCAAATGTAAATTCAACAATCATTCCGGCTGCAATTCTACCACCTACTATCAAGAGGTTTCAGCCGCACCAGTGGCCGAGAGGTTCAGACCTTTCAAATGGCAGACGGCAGGGGCTGGGTTCGAACCCAATCGCGGCTGTCGGCCTAACCGTTTGGAGTTTTCGTGGTTTTCTTCGAACCTTGCGTAAATACGGGTTAGGTTCCCTTATAAAGATCCCCCCCCCCTGGTCCTATATCCCTAGCGTAGATAATCAGACGACAAAAATAAACCAAAAACTAAACCAAACTCAAGGGGTTTCTATGCCACACTCAAGCTACTGAACGAATAGCCTAAACAGTCACGGAAGCATCTTCTGCTATTTGTGGATTACAAAGAAGAGACAGTTTTACACGAAATCGGATACAATCACAGAACATCATGCCAATTTTCAACACCAAATGCGATTATTTTCCAGTGTATTTCAGACGATTTTTTAGAATTTTCTAGATTTAATAAAAAGAGTTTGTTAAATAAGAAGCTGAAGTCTTTGTCGCAACTATTTAAGTCTTCTACATTGCAAAAAATGTTTAAAAGTTCTAAAATGTATGTTTTACTTGACAAAAAATCAGTTTGACTTTCTACTGTAAAGAGACTCAAATATTTTAAATTTAACCCCTTTGCAGCAGTATTAAATTTTGGAATTATTTTCTTAGTTACTTTTATCTTACCTTCCATACAATAGAAAAACTTTTCCGCATAAGGTGGTTTTGACTAATATTAAAACAATTATTTTGAGTTAAAAATAATCTAGAAAAAATTTCGTATTTTTTCCACTTTTTCCGAAATTTCAACTCCAATGTGGCAGTATTAAAACTTCGAATTATTTTTTTTTTAATTACTTTTCTCAAAATCTCTATAAATAGGAACATTTTGTTCATATAGGTAGTTTTTGAAAGTGTAAAAAAAATCAAACTACCCTAATGTACATATATGCACGTATACAATAAAAACTGTTAGATAAATATATACACGAATGTATAAACCATTGGCTGATTGGTGCATGGCGCCTTGGAAAAACTTAAAAATATATTTTACTTTTAGTGCTAATTTCAGAATAGTGATATCTTAAATAAATTATCTTAAAACTTACGTGTTTTTCTCTCTCCGAGCAAGAGGAAATTGCTGCCCCCCCCCCCCCAAAAAAAAAAAAAAACTTTCTAAATCGAAAAAAAATCATACACATTATACAGAAGAAAAAAATGAGTATAAAATACATGATGTTGTTTTTAAAAAAAACTTCACAGAGAAAATGAATATTTTTTATTCCTTATAGTATAATGTATTATGCGTAATATAGTATTATTATAATACAAATAATATGTAATATGTGTAAATAATGTATAAATAATATGCAATCTGTGTTTTGTTTAAATTGCATAAATGTATCTTCAGCCATTTCAAAGTTTATTTCTGAACCTTTATACGAAATTATGAATAATTAAAAAATAATTTTTGAAAATATTATCTAGAATATTACAATAATTTTTGTATAGAAAACAATAATAAATAAATCAATAGCCTGAGTATTAATAAATGTAGAAGTTGGAATAAGCATGCGTTGCCCACCATTTATTTTATAAATGGACACATATAGCCTCTCATACATGTAGCCTCTAAATAAAATATGATACAGAGTAAGATCAATCAAAACTTCCAGACGAGGGAAAGCGAACAAACAAGTTTTATGTGGAAAACATTTTCACATGTAGAAAAAAAAGGATATCTGGTAAAACCTTCCTTTTAAGTATGAACATTTTACAGCATATTTACAAATAGTCAAACTTACAAGCTAAAATATATATCTGCCTCTCATATAGATTTCGTATAAAAAAATAAAATAAATTTGTGGGGATATAGTCATCAATATCTCTCGAAGAAAAAAATTAAAACTGAAGAAATATAATTTATTTGACTGTACATCAATTAGCTCTGTTACTTTATAGTATTCTGTTCTTACAGTAATTAATCAAATCATTTAATGTAATGTGCATCATTTACACATATTCACATAGATTCAGAATACTAGTAGTCTCACAAAATATTATACATTTTTTAAAGTTTTATTTTTAAATTTCACTAATTATCAAAATGGAAATTAATCTTTTATAATTTATATTTTTACATAAAATTTTTGTTTAGTATTTTATTTTGTAATTCGAAATAATAATTATAATTTCAACTTTTGTATTCAAAGAACAGATATTTCTTATGGACAATCTTCATTATTATTTTAAAGAAGAAAAAAATGTAAAAAGTTACTGATATTTAAACCTTTCTTTTTTTTCATTTTACAATTATCATACAAATTACTACTATTTTTAACGAAACAGCTCATAATAAGGTTGTGTTGGAAAATGTACAATATCAATTACTAATTGAATTGTTTTGATTAAAATCATCAAATATATAATCCTGGAGGCAATCAGATTGTCATTTAAATATGAAGTATTTTATTTCTAAACCAGTGAAAAAGTCTTCTCATTTTTTTCCAAACTAAGATATTTTTTATATACATATACATATAAGATTATGCAGAAGTACGAAAGTATAGTTTCAATTGCTTACAGTTCAAGAACTCTTGAAAATATAGTTGTATATAATGTTTCTGCTTATGGATTTTGTTCAATATAACTTTTAAAAGTAAGCGTGACTGATCTTAATATTCTAAATCTTAAATATGAAAGTTCTTGATCCGAAAGAAAAGTTACTTAGAGGTAATATTTTATTATAAAGAACTGAATAAATTTAATTTTATGATATTTAAAACTTTAAACATTTTCTGCTAAAGACAAGGAAGCAACTTTTAGAACGACACATGTAAATATTTTATATAGTATATATATATTTATGCATATTGAAGAATAACTCATAGAATGTACCATTTAGTTCTCTTATATTTATTTCATTTTGTTAATGTAATATGTAAGTATACATTACTTTAGGCAGCGATTTAATTTTCGAAGAATTTAAAACAATTGAAAATTTCTTATGGCATGATTTGTGTATCATATATTCTACTTTGTTTCGCAACTATGATCACATTCTTCGTTTCTTTATACAAATTTTCGCAAAAGTAATGAGTTCTTCAAAAAATTAATTTAAGGAAAATGGCAAATGACAGAAATTTTCAATTTGCTATATTTTATTTCGGAATACACAAAAAATTTATCCAGACAAAGTTACAAATTTAAAGTTTTCCAACAAATGGCATCTCAGGAAACTTGAAAGAACTCTGGGTAAACGCATTCAGTGCTTCGTTATCCTGTTGTCAGCGGGTACTGCTCCGATATTTTTAATTTCTGTACAGAATATTTTTACTTGTCTAAATAATGGATATTTACAGTCATCTAATTTTATCGCCTAAAGCATAGTATTTTTAAAGCAAGTCAAAGTTTTCTTGCGAAGTTTGTTGTCGCAAAAGAGCCGAAAAGATGTACAATAAATGATTTACTTGAAAACATTACATAGACTGTGAAAATTGATAATGATCATTCTGATTGTATCGAGCACTCGTTTGCATCAGTTTCAGGTGGGACTATCAAAGTTGAAAGCAAATGAACTAAAAAAGCTTGCGCGTTTTTCTAATCGGCGTAGTACAGCTGAGGTTCGGCTATGACGCACCGTATTATGGTGCACTATGACGCACTGTACACGTACTGCATCATGGGCAACAACCTCTAACTTTTTCCATACAAAAATCAGAATAACGAACATCTTTGTTCTTCAGTTCATTAATGCATGCTAAAGATCACCCGAGATCAGAAGACGGATGCTGACAAAATCGATGGGGAAAGCATTTGGTTGTCCATTAAAGCCATTTTTTTCTTTTCTTTCTTCTTTAATAAGCAGAACTGAAGCATCTGTGATACGAAAAATTCACATGTTGCTGTACCGTCATCTTTAAATCCTTCAAAAGATATACTTTGGGCCGCTATTGATTTCGGATAACTCATAGGGTCATATTAACGACGACAAACGATTACTGCTAATGTCTGCATGAGCGGATTTACCGTCTACATGCGCGGAGGCATCCACCACACTGCAGGATATCTGATGCTTTTTGTGTTGTATGAAAAAGGGTATACATCGTCGCTGAACGTTTAAATTCTTTAATTGAAATCCCCCAACGACAATTCTGATGATCTTGGCATTGGTCTGGATTATTCAAATATTTAATAAAAAGCATGGAATGCCCGCTTTTCGATAAATGAGGAATTAAAATAGTACAACTCTGCTGCATGAGAGACCATTCCTTTCGTAACATTAATAGATATTCTGTGAAATTTGTTATCAAGCTGCGTCATGTTGTTGATACGTATAATGTACATATTGAAAATATATCTTTTTTCGGCATAATTTTCGACAACAATGATTTTTTTAATTTTACCGTCGTTAACATTTTCTTAAAGATTTTTTAATTTCACCCTCACAGCTGGTAAAGTACAATTGAATAGTTTTATTTATTCTATCGTTTTCATTCGCAATTGATAACTTTGAGAAAAACTAAGATACAAGTTTCAGATTTATTTTATCGACTAATATAAGGTAAAGGGATCACACACTAAATTTCAATTGATGCGATTTCTGGTGCCATATAACACATTTGTGCATATACACCAAGATATAATTCGTCTTTCCTACTAGTACGTCGATTCAGATGTTTTCTAACAATGATTAAAAGGGCTTCTCAATGCTCAGAGGCTTCACTTATAGGAGATGTAACTGGCGAAACGGTTACTGGGGCTTTTTTGCAGACATGGGTTTCTCGTTTTGGTATACTCCAGTGGATAGAATCCCATAGATGAAGAAAGTTCGAGTCAATGTTTTAACACTCTGGCAAGATTATTGGTTACAATGTGTCTGTGATTAGTTGTTTACTTCATGTATACCGCAGTACACTGTTAAAAATTTTGCTCCAGTTTCTTTTGGCGCTCATTAGCTGTCACCATAAGATTGTACTAGTATTTGGAGCTTCCTATTTCAATCTCATTCCAGCTATAGGAACTATGCTTCAACAGGAGCTCTATATATTGGTTCAAGATTTCACCACCTAACAGTGGCAACTACTGAGTGCTAAAATTTGGTTCAAATTAAAACAAGATTTTCAACAGTGTATAATGGTTTGGGGTGGCAACGCCATTGACCTTTAAAACGCTTTTTATTGTGCTATAATATTTATTGGTTTTTTAATGCTCTTTCTCAGGTTATATTAGATCTCCGAACCACAGCAATTGAAGTTATTCCCGCCCCTATAGCTTTTTTGGCATATAGAGTCATCTTACGATGCTCAGTAAAGTTGTGAAGGTTCATCCTTGTTAGACCCACCAAATTACATAGCCAAGTTACTTAAAAATAATCTGCACTTTGAGACCCGTTTAAAATTTGAGGAATTTATAGCAAAAGATCTGTATTTCAAAACAATTCATCAACTGCAGTCACGTCTTTGTCCGGGAATATCCTTTCAAAAAAGCTTTACAATCTATATATATATAAAACCTTTTAGACCGGGCGGCGGCGACACGAATGACTACGTCATCGAGTCACGGAATGAAATCATGATATAGGACAAGATTACTAGGTGTAGATTAAGGAATGACTGGTCTGCCTTGTCATTCCTTGGTACGATATGCGTAACAGCGGGCGCCAACTTGCCAGATGAAATTGGTGCCAAATTAAAGGTAAAATAAAGTATTTTAAGAATATTTCGGTCTGCCTGCGCATATCTTGGTACAAAACCTCGGAAGACTGAAATTTATAACAAAAAGGCGTCATAATTACAATACAATTCATGATATGCCGAATTGGTCGTTTTGTCGCTTACTAAAAAGAATATTTTCCTAAACCATCAAATTAGCGTGAAAATCGATTGTGAAGTTAAGTAATGTAAAATACGTCTTTAGATTTTGTTATTGTACATTATGAAGCATAATTTGTTATAAATTTTAGTCCACCGAAGATTTGTACCAGGATATGCGAGGGCAGACCGAAATATTGTTAAAATTCTTTATTTTACCTTTAATTTGGCACCAATTTCATCTCGTAACTCGATGACGTGAAAGTGACACCAAAATGGCGAGTTAGCGCCCGCTGTTTCTCCCATCGTAGCAAGAAATGACGAGGCAGACCAGTCATTCCTTAATCTACACCTAATAATCTTGTCGTACATCATGATTTCATCCCGTAACTCGATGGCATAGTCCTATTCAATTTTACATAATAACGTCATTCTTTGTTATAAATTTCAGTCTGCTGAGGGTTTGTACCAGGATATGCGCAGGCAGACCGAAATATTCTTAAAATACTTTATTTTACCTTTAATTTACACCAATTTCATCCCGTAACTCGATGACGTGAAAGTGACGCCAAAATGGCGAGTTGGCGCCCGCTGTTACTCATATTGTACCAAGAAATGGCGAGGCAGACCAGTCATTCCTTAATCTACACCTAATAATCTTGTCCTACATCACGATTTCATCCCGTAACTCACTGACGTAGTCATTTGTGTCGTCGCCGCCCGCTCTATTTTTAGATTATAAAAAGACTGGAGAAAGATTTTATACTTGTCATTCACGAGGAAGAAAAATTTAAAAATATTGATAAATTAAAATTTGCTTTCTTTTGTGTGAAAAAGAACGAATTTCATTAATCTACACTCGAGAGCTTAAAGGAAAGTTAATTTTCGTCACTCAATATATTTGTGAAACTGTTGTGGAGGTTGCACAGAAAAGCGAAAAGAACCTTTCTTTTATTCTATCGTTTATCGTTATTCGCAGATGATAATTCAGAAGAACTAAAATAATCTTCTCTCTTATGTATTTTTATCGAATCTAGAGTTTGTGTGTATTCGAATGTATTCGGCCAACAATGTGTTTTCTACTTTGTAAATATTTTAATTTTAAAAGTGTTAATTAAAGTAAATTATTACTTTACATCATTTCCGTGCATACATCTGTGCCTACACTTCTCTTGGCAAACTTCACAATTGTATTTAAAATTCTGTTTGACTGATTATTTTCTGGTTTACCATGTCGAATACAACAAACTGTGTATTTTTATCACTTTCAGTTTTCTATTATTTAATTTTTGAAATAGGTTCGTACTTTTTAGGATACACTATATGGTTTATTATGCTTCGTTTCAGTATGATAGTTATCGAAATCACGTGCGCAGGTTTTATAATTATTTTTTAAGGTGTACTGAATTTTTTTAAAATCTAGTTTTTTTATGGGGTAATTTTATTCATGTACATGCCATATATGTTAATCGATAAATATGTACAAAAGTTTGAAATGTGCTGTTATATTCTGGCCAATGTGTTTTTAAACATATAGAATAGAATACCAATATTTTCCCTAAATAAGAATAAAGCAAATTTTTACAACCATTTTTCGAGTCGATGATATTAATATATATAACATATCATTTTATACAAATAACAAAGCAAAGAATCATCTGGCCACAGGCGTGACGTGTTTCCATGGAAACATCACACATCATCTCAATGTTAAATAATTTCAGTATGATTACAAATATGTTGTAATAACATTTGCAGTCAGACTGCAGAGTTTTGACATTTTAGCTGATGTTGTTATTATTATACTGCTAATTTTTCTGCATTATTTAATCGGTTATTTACCTATTAGAAACATTGAAAGACACTTTAGTTATGAAAAATGAAGTGGTGGCCGGAAGCTTTCTCAGAAAGATTCACGTTTTGAGCACCTTATCGCCAGAGCAACTTATGGCACGGGGAGATGAATTCAATGCTACGTGTACCCTTTCTTGTTTGTGACGTTTGTGGCGAATAGCAAACCTTTCCTCCTGCAAAGAGTTCGGGTTTATTGTTCATTTATTTTTCCGCAGATGTTAGGCAATGTTATTCACCGTTATGTACAATTAAAACATAGCTTAGAGGTATTAACATTACACATTCTTTACTAATTCTTTAAATTTTTAACATATTTTCTGTCCTATTTATTACATTGAGGTAACTATAAATGAAGAGCCAATTTTTCAAATTTTGTCCCACCCCCTATAACGATTATTTCGTTATATATTGGTTATTTTCTTAAATTATTCCTTTACACCCCCCGCCTCTGTTTAATTCAAAATTAGTTTTAAGTTGTCCTTCATTCCTTTTCCATTTTTCTTGCTTATTAATTCTCTAACCGAAAATCGGCAGCTGCTTAACTTTATCTGTGAGAAATACACTCACATATTATTCAACCGTTTAAAACAATTTCCTGATGTCTGCTATTTCCGATCGAAGCAATTCTGAATTACCTTATAAGGAGATCATCTCTGTTTCGCAGTTGAAATTTATGCTTACGCTTCTTTTTCCTTTCTCGACAAAACCCTAAAAAGAATTTAACATCTGCGCAGTAAAATCAGATGTCCCTTCGGTGTGCCTCTGTGTTTAGACATAACAACACGTGTAAAAATTTATCGTTTGGCAACCTTTCCTTTCCATCCCAGCTGGGAAACCAAATTGAATTCTGATCTTGCTGGCTGCATTTTAACTGTTATTTGGCGTATACTATCCATTGTGCATGGGCGAACTTGTGTATGTTGGCGATTTTCTATCATGCCAAAAGTGGCGTTTTGTTGCTATGTACGAAGGACTTGACTCACTGCTCTCGTCTTGTGAAGTTGCTAATCGCTGTTCGGAGATTTTCTCCGAGTACTGTATGTGTGCCCCCCTAGTAATACATGTCTAAATAAAGAGTAACTTAGCAATCATTGTGGGGTTTTTTCGTACATCCGAATCTGGACTACTATACGTAATCACGCTTCTTCTAAGTATTCTAGTAAAATAGCAGCTGCTACAAAGCTACACCCTCACAAGAATCTCTATTACAAAAATAACTGGTACCGTTTGACTTTTTCGTTTTTCCCCACATATAAAAAAAAAAAAAAATGGAGGGGGGTACAATCAACTGCGACTTTCCTGCGGATGTGATGCATTTCGTTTCTTCTTTTTTTCTTCTCTGCATCCCCCGGTAGAAAATGCTATTAGTCTTGCCTGCTAAGTGTCAACCGATGTGGAATTGGGGTCCCCATCGTCACCTGCGGTCGACGTCGAAAAGTACAGCGCTGTTCCCGTCCTGATATTCCTTTGCTGGACACCCTCTTTTCCTCCCCTGTGTGCTCCATCTCAACTGCTTTGGAATGTCTCCCCTCGATATTCCATCTGATAAAAGGAAACTCTGCGGCCAATTGTCACCTGAGCGCTGGGCGCCCCCCCTTTTTTTTCAATCTCCTCGCATCGTCTGTGTGATTGACGTGTTTTCTTTGCCGGCAGATATCATCGAGGGCTGCATGTGCTCATTTTGTGCTTCTATAAAAGTGTGTGTTTTGTGTCTTTAGTGAACGTAATCTACAGAAAGTTCATATAGTCTCATAGAAAATTTAGTGAATAACAGTATTCCTGTGGTGTTATGCATCGTAAAGTCGTTCATCGTGCAAAAAAAAATAGTGATTCATTCACGGGTGTCTGCAAGAGAAAGTAAAAATTTGCACATGCAATATAAGTCTTCAATTCTGAGAAATTCAGCAGAAATAATTCATCCTATGTATCAGTTAACAGTGCACAAAATTAATAAATAAATAAATAAGATAATTACAAAAAATTCTCTAAAAGAGGTGTCACCACCTTCGATAAGTGCATATTCAATTACCTGTTTACAATATAAAATTTCTGCTAGTCTTCTGTGATAAAAAAAAGAGAAAAAGTGCACAACAACGGAAATCAACTTCGAAATAATCTACACTTTGAACGTGAGAGCAGATCTTGCCCCATTTCCCTAAGTTTTTGTGTTATTAAATTAGTAATCATTTAATTATTTTTTTAAAACTAAATCAGTAAGTCAACCCACCTACTTTGTTTATTTCATGTTCTGCTTTCACATTCAGGACACAACGGTCAACATTTATGTTCTGTTGTAGAGCATTAATATAACCCTGGTATTGTGTTTTTGCAAAGATTTTTAATTTGCGAAAGTACGGTAACTGTTCTCATTTCTAGTTATTATTTTTGTGACATTTTATGCAGTTTTTTACCAGTTATTTACATTTATGTGCTATTGTTTCATATTTAACGTCCCATACCCCTTCGTTTTTTTTTAATTTTGTGTTTAGATTCTCTAATATGCTTAAATGAGTTTTTAACCAGTTTTGAACTTTGATTACAAGGTTAAAATAAGAACATTCTTTTTCATCCAAAAAATATAAATAAATCAGAAGGTTTTAAGTTACAAAAAAGGAATTTTTTTTTCCTTGTGTAAAGAAGTTAAAGGATTTTTTTTCCTTGCTTGCTAACAGTTTTTGCGGTTTTCTATAGAGTTTTCTTTGCTTTATTATCTAAAGATAAAGTAAGTATTTTTTTAAAGTGAAGGAATATATAGATATATGTTTCAAAGTGTAATTATTTTGTTATTTTATTTATTTTATTTTCTAAATGATTTACCTGTTGTATGTGCTTCCTTGCTTTACTGTCATAAAAGGTTTAAATAAGATATCTTTAAAGTGAGGTATATTTTAAAATCTATTTATTTTGCTAGTTTATATATTTTTTACTAGCTAGGAAATTTACTTGTTTTCAATGTGCTTTAGAGTATAAGTCCGGTCTGTGTAACAATTTCTCAAAACTTGTGAGCTTAAACAAAACAAAACAAAAAATAAAAAAATAAAAAAAAAACTGTGATCATGGCGGCAAAACAAATTCCGATAAATATCATTCAATTTGATGGAGATCCAGATTTACTTAAATTTTTCTTTGACCAAATTAGAGTCTGTGCGGAAATTAATAAATATAACCCACAGACAACAATTGCAATCTTAAAGGGAAAGTTAGTTGGGCCTGCACAAAAATTTCTAGAACAAAACCCCGACCTGCAAAAGATAACAGACCTCGATTTGCTGGAAAAAGAATTTGCGTCATTCTTCGCCCCCCCTAGTAAATGTGTTGCCTCTGTTGAATTGTCCAGTTTAGCACTTATGCCTTCTGAGACCATAAAAAATTTAGCTCATAGACTAAATGTTCTTGCGGCGACTGTTTATGCAGATATCAATGACGAAAATGCACGCAACACTATCAAACTCATGAAATTTCTAGAAGCCCTTCCTTCAAATATTAGAATAAAATTACAGGAAGAAGGCATAAATGATTATAAAACAGCAGTTGAAAGAGCGCAAACCCTTCATGAAATTTTAAGGAATGAGAAAATCTTACATTCCTTACCTTCGGTACACAGACCAGAAAATCTCATTGAATCGCAATTAAAAGAAATCTCTGAGAAAATAAATGCATTATCTTTTGCCCCTCCTGATACTAAAACCGAAACTGAGCAAAAAAATCTGCAGACTAGACCAAAACATTCCGCAAATGTTTCACGTTTAAAAAAAATTACAAAAATCGGAGCTACACTAGACGTTATTCCCCACACAAGTTTTCACAAAAAAAAACCAGTTGTTTGTCAGTTATGTGGCCGAAACAATCACGACGCTCTCTCTTGTTTTAAATGGAAAAGAGCAAATACTCAAAGAAAAAACAATTACACAAATTCCACTCCACAATTTCAGGAAAACTGAAACAGAGATACAATTTTTATGCTGATGGTGTTGTGTCTCAATCTAATACTTCTACATCAGCAACTTTTCTTTTTGACCCTGTTTTACCTAAAATTTCAAGTTCGAGACTAGTTAATTCAGTAGGTTCCCAAACTTTTGACTCCATTAAGATAGCAAATAACACCAGTACACAAACAGAAAGTGATAATGTTCAGATAATTTGTAGTGTAATCACTATGTCACCATCCCTTCCTCTTGTTAAAGCCACTATAGCAAACCATGATATTACTTTGTTGGCTGATTCTGGTAGTAGTATATCTTTACTTTCACAAAAATTATTTAATCAACTTAAACCTGTCTTAAAATATAAAAGACTGTCCACTGACGTCAATATTAAAACTGTCAATTCTGATGTCTTATTTTCCGCCTGTATCAGAACATCCATTAAGCTAAAACAAAAAGCGTTTTCACACCACTTTTATATTGTTGACATACCCGAGTCTTCCAGTTTTAAAGGCATTTTAGGTTTTGATTTCATAACTAGATACAATGTTGAAATCGATACTTTTAACAAGTGTCTCCATGTCAACAATAATTTCTCTGTTCCTTTAAAAACCAGTAAAGATTCTTCTGGAGAGAAACAATCAAAATCATGCAATTCTTTGAGTGATGTTGTAATGAATCAAGCGGTGTTCTTAACTCGAAAAATAATATTAGAACCCCAACAACAAATATGGTGCTCTGTTTACACTTCCAATAACATCAACAATAACAGAAATTATCTATTTGAATATTTGGCACAAACAAAAGAATTAATAGGAAATGATGCCATTATTCAAATGAATAAATTATCCAATAAAAGAAAGAAAACTTCACAAATACATCATTTCTTCTCAATAACACTTAAAAACACTTCTGAAAAGACCATTCATCTCCCTAAACACACAAAAATAGGTCAATTATCTGAGATTGAGGAAATTCGCGACTATACTTCTGAAATGTCTGACAAGCAAAATAACTCAGAACAGCACTTTGTAAATTTCATTCAGGCGTCTAATGAAATCTTACAAAAAAGAAAGCAGGATTTATCGGCTAAGGATTTTAATCTTACTCACTTAAATTCGAATGAAGCAAAGAACCTAACTAAATTGTTACTTAATTATTATCCTGCCTTTTCCAAATCATTAGACACACTTGGTCATACTGATAAAATTGTACCTGATTTGAAATTCATTAATGATTATCCCATAAAGACTCTCCCTTTCCCTCTTCCCCAAGCTGTGCAGAAGGATGTTTTAAATCAAATCAAACAGTTGCTTGATGCCAAAATCATTGAACGTCATTGTTCCGAATGGGCCTGCCCCATGCTCCTTGTTAAAAAGAAACCAGACGGTACAGGTATACAGAAATATAGACTCGCATTAGATCTCAGAATGGTTAATACTATAATTCAAGGTTCGTCCTATCCACTTCCAAAAATTCAAACTATTATTTCAAATCTTTCACAATATCGTTTTTTCTCTTCTCTCGACTTTCATCAAGCATATCATCAGATTGATTTGCCTGCAAAATTTCAAAATCAGCTCACATTCACTACAATGTTCGGTTCTTTTCGGTATAAGAGATTAGTATTCGGATTAAAATCTAGCGCCTCAATTTATCAAGCTTTAATGGACTCCTTACTTGATGAATTACAGTTAGAAGGTGTCTATACCTACCAAGATGATCTTATTGTTGGTGCCAATTCATATCAAGAAATGTGTGATAAGTTGGATAAAATTCTTGCAATATTAGTAAAATATAACTTAACGCTGTCCCCTAACAAATGCACTTTTCACAAAACCAGTTTAGATTATCTTGGATTTCACATAGAAAATCAAACTATTTCTCCTGTTCAGTCGAACATTGTAAAAATAACATCTTTTCCAACACCTACAACAAAACGTCAATTAAAAGCACTCATTGGTGTCATTACATTCTACAAATCTCTGGTTCCATCCTTTTCTGAACTTGTGCAGCCTCTCATAAACTTAACTACTCCAAAAGCCAAATTTAAGTGGACAAGTAAACATCAAAAAATTATGGACACCATACAGAAGATATTCTTTAATCCACCCATGGTTAGATTACCTGACTGGAACAAAAAGTTCTATTTAAATACTGATGCGTCAAATATTGCTATTTCTGGCGTCTTACTACAAGAACATGATAAACAACTATTACCTGTTGCATACTTTTCAAAATCTTTAAAAGCATCAGAAAAAAATATCCTGCACTTAAATTAGAACTCATGGCGATTCATAAATCAGTTACTGCTTTCAAATATTATTTATACAACAGAGAATTTGTAATCCTTTCAGATAGTAAACCATTAGAAAAGTACAACAAAACTACAAACCCGGCTGATATTATATCTCGTTGGCTCATGGATCTCTCAGAATACACATACAAATTTCAACATATTCCAGGTAAAAAGAATGTACTTGCTGACTATTTATCTCGCTGTAACTTTGAAAATAATCAACAGACTTTAACTACAAACCCTGAACTTATTCATGATACTCAACCCTTACCTATTGTAGAATGTGATACTCCACACTCCAGCTCGAATGATTCTAATATGCATGTTAACTGCCTTATTTCTGGCACACAAACAAATCCTGACCCTTTATTAGAAATTTCGAATGAAACATTTGCTACTGAACAACAAAATGACCCTACTTTGTCTGTTGTTTATAAAGAAATCTTAAAGAAAGGATCTTCTCAAAAATTTCCTAACTACTTCATTCATCCTGATTCGAAAGTATTAATGTTAAAGAAGGAAAATATTTTTAATAACACTTTTTCGTATCACATTATTGTTCCAAATTCACTTAAAAGCAAAGTCTTAACAATTTCACATTTATCTCATTTTGGCTTTAATAAAACTTATGAATTCTTGTCAGGTAGATATTTTTGGAAGGGTATGTATGTAGACACTTTAAACTTTGTTGCATCATGTATCAAATGTCTTCAAACTAAACATCACCAAACTCCACCCGCACCTTTGCAGCCCACATACACTCCCAGGTACCCTGGTCACACTATCAGTACTGATCTCCTTGGACCGTTTACTAATGGAAAATATGTTTTAACTATCACTGATCATTTTTCGAGACATATTGAACTCTTTCCACTTAATGACATATCTGCAAGTAAGGTTGTTAAATGCTTATTCTCTTACATAACCACCTTTGGGAGACCTTCGGTTGTCTTATCAGACTTAGGACCCCAGTACACTTCTCAGGTATATAACATTTTTAATGATACATTGGGCATTAAGGTATTACACAGTTCTGCCTCGAGACCACAATCAAATGCGATAGCAGAGCGAATCAATAAATCAATCAAATATTCAGTCAATATTCTTTTACAAGAAGGTCATTCATTCGAAAATGCTGTATTTATACACAAGTCACTTTATAACGGCTCCAAACATGCAACTACATTGTACTCTCCTAATGTTCTTCATTTTGGACGCGAACTTTCTCTAATTTTTGACACTTTTGATCAGTCGTGCAACCAACCCTTTCTTGATAAACATATTGAAGTACACAAATTACTTGATGATTTGAGTAAGATATATCACAAAGCTTATAACAACATTAAATCTGCTCAAGATAAAAGATATAAATATTAAGGTCAGAAAGCTAAATTAAGATCCATTTTCTTAAAAGATATTGTATATCTAAAATCAAATGACAAGTTTAAAACAAAGTATACTTGTCCATATATTGTCACTTGTAAACATTCCCCTGTGTCATTCTCAATTAAAAGGTTGTATACTCCTGATAACACAGCATTTCGGGTACATATTGATAGACTTTTACTAGCACCTCCTCGTTATGGACATTTATTTGATGCATCAAGTCATATAAACAACACTAACTTTAATACGTTTTATCAACCTCACACATACAATCTAAGAAACAGAAGCTAATGTAAAAACACTATTTAATATTTTTTATGTCATGTTTTATGATACCACATATCCAACCAAAGAGCTCATGGTTGTGTGTATGTTGTTTTTGACTGATCTTTAACAATATCATGGCTGGTCCATCACTGTTGCTCTGAAGATCTCTTAGGAACAATATTAGGTATCATTGTTATCCTTTAACACTTAGATATGTCTTCATACTCACTTAAATTTTAGTTACTTTTTATTTTGTTTCTTTTTGCAGTACACTTAAAATTTCTTTGACAATACTCATTAATTTAGTAAATTTTCCAGTAGCTGACCTCCCACTTAACAATTCCTGTACTGTAAGTCAAACATATTATAGTTAGATAAACAGGTACTGTAGTTTAGAAAAGTAAACAAATGATTCATGTAGTTAAATATAACACATTTTTGTATATGACTTGTTCATCACCCCCACTCGATTGTGACACATTTTTCGTCTCTCTTCACTCTAGAATTGTCTGCCCATATTAGTTATTATATGATATACATTTTTTTTTGTTTTCTTTCTTTTTGAATTCTTCCCTTTGAAGTCTTGTTCCCGTTCAAAATTAATGCCCTAAGGGTTCAAGCTTCATTGTGTTGAGAGACAAAGTTTTGGAATTGGAGTTTCGATTCAAATTTTTGAATTGTGATTCCAATTCACAACAATTCAATTTTTTTTCATGTAAGTCGACGTGGGCTCCTTCAGAAGACCGCTAGTGCCTTCGGGGGAGCATCACAATTCCCTCCTCCTCTAAGGCTAGGCCCTAAGCCGATGCCATAATACTTGTTTTGTACACAAGATTCAGGGTGACGCATATTTTTATGGGCGTGCTTGGAGCACCTCTTTTTTTTGTCATCCTATGCTTCGGCATGAAACATTTTTTACAAAAACATGTTTATTTTTTTAATATACATCATATTACTCTTTTTAATTTTTTTTTGAAAAATATAGTGCTATTATGTTATTTTTGTGTATTGCTATTTTACATTCATTTAGTATTAGTTTCATGTTTTGTGTATATGTTTCAAAATTTTTACTTGTGTCATGATAACAATCAAAGCTGCAGTAATGTTTTTGTACTGTCTGAGTCGACTCAACTTCTACATATGAAAATACAGTACTAGCTTGGATCCATATACAGAAATAGTAAAAAATATAGAAACTTTAGAACTGCTGACTGTTTTTGAATACAAAAGTCTCCATTATCATGACGTCAACTTTCTACATATATATATAAAAAAAAACTTTTGCATTTATGTATGTTTTTATGTTATAATATTGTATGCTAGCCTATGCACATTGGACAGCAAAAGTTTTTTTTTTTTGTGGTGCACCGGGTGATATATATAACGATTATTTCGTTATATATTGGTTATTTTCTTAAATTATTCCTTTACACCCCCCGCCTCTGTTCAATTCAAAATTAGTTTTAAGTTGTCCTTCATTCCTTTTCCATTTTTCTTGCTTATTAATTCTCTAACCGAAAATCGGCAGCTGCTTAACTTTATCTGTGAGAAATACACTCACATATTATTCAACCGTTTAAAACAATTTCCTGATGTCTGCTATTTCCGATCGAAGCAATTCTGCATTACCTTATAAGGAGATCATCTCTGTTTCGCAGTTGAAATTTATGCTTACGCTTCTTTTTCCTTTCTCGACAAAACCCTAAAAAGAATTTAACATCTGCGCAGTAAAATCTGATGTCCCTTCGGTGTGCCTCTGTGTTTAGACATAACAACACGTGTAAAAATTTATCGTTTGGCAACCTTTCCTTTCCATCCCAGCTGGGAAACCAAATTGAATTCTGATCTTGCTGGCTGCATTTTAACTGTTATTTGGCGTATACTATCCATTGTGCATGGGCGAACTTGTGTATGTTGGCGATTTTCTATCATGCCAAAAGTGGCGGTTTGTTGCTATGTACGAAGGACTTGACTCACTGCTCTCGTCTTGTGAAGTTGCTAATCGCTGTTCGGAGATTTTCTCCGAGTACTGTATGTGTGCCCCCCTAGTAATACATGTCTAAATAAAGAGTAACTTAGCAATCATTGTGGGGTTTTTTCGTACATCCGAATCTGGACTACTATACGTAATCACGCTTCTTCTAAGTATTCTAGTAAAATAGCAGCTGCTACAAAGCTACACCCTCACAAGAATCTCTATTACACCCCCTTCCTAAAAAAAAGCTTGTTTTTGCTTCATTCCCACCAAATGTTAAACAGTCGAAGCTTTTAATTTTTCTATTTGTTAATTTGCTTAATTTGATAAATTTAAGTTTTTGTTTTGTTTCGAAAACGATTTCTTCTCATCTAAAACATAATATTTAAAATATTCTTTTAATTTAGGTAAGAATTTGATTCTAAAATACGATTGATCGTCTGCCGCCATTTCAAATGAAAATCAAAACAAAACGACGCGACGCGACGATTCGCGTTTTGCGATGAAGCTAGCTGAACGTTTTCGTTTTCGCCTAATCGCCAAGGCTGGTGCTCAAAACGTGATTCTTTCTGAAAAAGCTAGCCGGAATATAAACAAACGATTTTATTTCTATAAATTAATGATACAAAGGCTGCTGACACGCTCAGGGTCCGTGTTCTAGTCCCAGAATCACACATAGATGTGATTTTCATTATGTTTTCAAAAATTATATACAAATAATGGAACTCTGTAATCTGTAATCAGTTTTTGTGTATAAATAATGATCGTTAAAGACGAAAGCAGTTGTTGTTATTAGACCTAAGATAATTTCCATTATGACATACTTTAAATGTCAAAGACACAGTAAATATATCATTTATATTCAAAATCTTCTTCTGATCTTCGTAATGTCTGATATTTTTTTTCTTTATACATTTTCCTTATTTTAACTTTCGGGGTTTTTCTAATAGGTTAACATCAAGACATCAAAATAATAATGTTGCTGCAATTAGTATATTACTGAGCTAAATTTTTTAAGTATAAAATTTATAGAGAATATCATTTTTAAAACTGTTTAATTCATTACTTTTAAAATTTCCAGATACATTCTCTACAATAAGCAACACAACAACACTTTTAGGTATACCAGCCATAATTAACAAAAGCAGAAACATGAAATAATAATTTACGAAACCTTTCTGTATTTCTTCTAAATAATTTACTATAATAAGACAAAAACTTTGTCATTTCCATTAAATTTCATTACTGTATTCAGTTTGTGTTTATTAAATAATAAACACTCTGAATTTTTGTTTGTTGGAAGACTATAATGTGGAGACGACTTATCTAAATGTGTCTCTTGATCTTATCAGCTATTCCGGAAATAACGAATGAAACTCGGCGCAAATTAAGAAACGTATACTACTATTGTTAGTGGATTTCCATTGATGTCAATTGATTTATAATCCGCATGCATCGATGGTTTATTTATTTTTTTAACTTTATTTTACTAATTAGATGAAAATAAATGTATTCGTAATGTCTGATTATTTTCTTCATACATCTTCTGTAGTTTTACTTTTGTAGTTATATTCACAAATTAGCTTCGAGACATAAAAATTATAATGTTGCTGCAATTAGTATATTATTGACATAAATTCTGTAAGCATCAAATTTATATTTATATCAATTTTAACTATTTTATCTATTATTTTTAAGAATTCTAGATGCATTTTCGTACATTAAATAACGCAATGACATTTTTCAAGTATACCTACTATTACTAACACACAAAAATACATGAGATAATAATTTATAAAAACTTTCTATATTTCTTCTAAATAAGTTACTACTACAAGACAAAAGTTTTGTCATTTCCATTAAATTTCATTACAGCTAGTCAGACTGAGTTTACTATATGATGAACACATTGAAATATCGCTTGTTGGAAGGGTGTAATGTAGAGATTGCTTATCTTAATGGGTCTCGTGATCTTATCACCTGTTCCAAAAATTACGAATGAAACTAAGCGCAAAGTAGAAAACAAAAATTAATACTGTCAGCAGATTCCCCCCCCTTTGACAATAGATTTGTAATCCACATGTACTGACTACAATGACATGAAGGGCAATAGTATTTTTAAAACTATAACCAATCTTCAAACCGGCACTTTTGTTGCTCGATTTAAAGACATCTGCCGTTAACTTTGCAACTGATTTTGTGTTTGACAAATTAGCTATAGATTACCAAATATCCAAAGAATAAAATGTTGCAATTATCACGCTTGATAAAATGGCGTGGAAGGCAGATGGAGTGGTCTTAGCAATTTTGACAACATCTAAAATTAATGGATTAATATCGAAAATAAGAAATAGAAACAGATATTAAGTAAAATCGTGCTAAAATGACGAAATTTCGATTTTTTTTTTTTATTTGCTTTTCCTCTTATCCCACAGGTAAACGCAATTTCCCCCACTAGACAGGCTGCGCCCGTACGTACTACACCGTAAAACGGGGGTGGGGATTAAAAAAAAGAGCATTGCTAAAATGACGTGTTTTACGTGTTTCTTGACGTTGGTAGCTTTTAGACTACTTATTTTATATAATTTTTAAACCGTTTTATTCATTACTTTTAAAAATTTTAAATGCATTTTCCTACATTAAACAACACAATAATGTTTTTAGGTATACCAACTATAACTAAAACAATCCAAAATCATGAGATAGTAATTTAGGAAACCTTTCTGCATTTCTTCAAAATAAATCACTACTACAAGACAAAAGTTTTGTCATTTTCATTAAATTTCATTTTTTCTAGACAGATTGAATTTACTATATGTTGAACACATTGAAATGTCAATTATTGGAAGGCTGTAATGTAGAGATAACTTATCTAAATATCTTCTTTGAGCTTATAAACTGTTCCGGAAATAACGAATAAAACTCGGCACAAATTAGGAAATATAAATTAATACAGTTAGTGGATTTCCACCAATGTAAATAGATTTGTAATTTTTTTAAACTAATTAGATGAAATATATATATATATATGTGAAATAAAAATCAAAGAATTCCTAAAAAGGTAAAAGTAAATTATAGAAAACTTCTTAGTGACATTCGAAGTGAAGGAAATTTGAAATAAATATAAAGTAAATGATTAATATAATACTTTGAATAATATAAATTTGGAGAAAACAGGCATTAAAAATGTAAGTAATTACTAAATGATTTTGGTAAACAAAAATGTAGTATTGTAATAAAAAAATATTCATGGTACTTTTATTATTGCTATACATTTATAATCTTGTTTAATTATGAAGAAGTAAATGTATAAGTTATAACAAGAAATATGATATACCAACTACAACAAACACAAAGCAAAAACATGTGGTAATAATTTACGAAATCTACAACTATTTCTTCTAAATAAGTTACTATGATGAGAAAAAGTTTAAAGTACTTAAAGGACTTAAAAGTGAAAAGGACTTAAAAGTTTTGTCCATTCCCTGAAATATCTTTACTGCTTAGTCAGATTGAGTTTACTATACGATGGATTAACTGAAATGTCATTTGTCGGATTGGTGTAATGTGGAGATGACCTATCTAAATGTGTCTCTTGATCATATCAGTTATTTCGAAAATAACAAATAAACTCAGGGCAAATTAGTAAATATCAAATAATACTCTTAGTGGATTCCCACCTTTGTCAATATATTTGTAATCCACATGCATAGACTAAAAGGACACGAAACGGAAAAATATTTTTGAAGCAATAAACCACTCTTCAAGCAAACAATTTTGTTGCCAGATTTAAGAGCATTTCCCATTACTTTTGTCTGTCAAATTAGTTACAGACTGCCTGATATCCAAAGAGTACTATGTATCAATTCTCAAGCTAGCTAAAATGACATAAAAATAAAGCGATTTTTTTTCATTAAAAAAAGGGAAATAGCAGAATCTTAGGAACGTTGGCAACATCTGGTGAATGCATTAATATCACAATTAGATAATAGAAACAGATTATACAAACAAAAGTCATGCCAAAATCCGCAATTTTGAAGTTTTTCATCTGTATAACCTCTTCTCCTACAGGAAAACGTAACGTCTGACACTAGATAGAAGGCGTTTGAAGGTGCTCATACGTACTACCCCATGAAACGGAAAGTCAGATTTAAAAAAATGTTTCTTGCTAAAACGACGTGTTTTTTTTGTGTGTTCATTTCTGTGCTAAATTATTTTATATGAATTTTTAAACCGTTATTCTCTTTACTTTTCAAATTTTCAGATGCATTCTCGCATTAAAACATACAACAACATTTTTTAGCTATACTAACTACAACTAAAACAAAGCAAAGACATTAGACAATACCTAACGAAATATTTCTGATATTCTTCTAAATGAGTTACTATAATAAGACAAAAGTTTTGTCATTCCCGTTAAATTTCATTATTGCGAGTCAGACTGAATTTACTACATGATGAAAACATTGAAATGTCGTTTGTTGGAATGGTGTAATGTAGAAATGGCTTATCTAAATGCGTCTCTTGATCTTATCAGCAGTTCCTGAAATAACGAATGAAACTCGGCGCAAATTACGAAATAAAAAGTAATAATGTTACAGGAATCAAACTGTTGTCAATAGATTTGTAATCCGCATTTTAATGTTTTATTTATTTTTCTTAACTTGTATCTTTTTTTTTATCTAGAAGAAAATAAAAATATATTTATACGAAATTGAAATCGATGAATCTGTTAAATCATGAAATGAAATATTTAAAAATTTTTACTGGCATTGAAAGTAATAAAATAACTAAAATAAATGTAAAGTAAATGATTGATTACACTGAATACAATTTGGCACATTGAATAATATGAATATAAATTATGAGAAGAAAAAGCGTTAAATAAAAATGCAAATGTAAAAATGTAAGTAAATACTAAATAATTTTTTTCATCATTAAAATTGAAGCCCGAAAATTATTACTATACGTTTTCATGTTTAATTATGAATAAGTCAATATATATTGTATAACACGACTTATGCATTATATACAGCTTGACTAAAACTATATTTAATTTTTCTAACATTATTATTTACCTTTATCAAGGTACAGTTTGTAAAAAAAAAATAATTTTAATTTACTTGAGAGAATAGATAGAAACAAAAAAATATTTAATTAAAATAAAATAAACAACGACGATTTACTTTTTATCTCGAAATGTTGTATAATAGTGAAACATCTATTAAAACGACTATAAATGTTATACTATTAAATAAAAATAATAAAACTGAATACAATATAAATTGTTGATGCATTGTTTTTATCATATTTCAGTGTTTCTAAATGCCCATTTTTATTTAATTACACTTAAAAGAAAGTTTTTGGTGTAGAAATGAATTTATGTTTTATGTTTTATTATTTAATAATAAACTATTAGCTTTTTTTAATTATTGAAATCCTGTGTAATACCTTGTTTTTGTTTATGAGAAATAAACTGAAAGCAAATCAAACGATAATCAAGAAAAAACTAATGCTTTTGATTCGTTCTTTGATTGTCTGTGCGTTGTTCAACCGGAACGAAACAGCTGAATGGTGGAACTAATTGGCGTACATTGAGATTGCAAGTTTTTCTGGATTTATTATATTCAGATTCACATGACTAGTTTTATAATTTTTAAACTAAAAAACAGTTCATGTTATCTGGAATAGTTTTTAGTTTAGAAATCGTAAGCAAAATTCAATTATTTGCATTTGACACCTATTAAGAATTACTACATTTAAATATTATAGAATGTAAATAAATTTATCTTTATTTATTTATCTTTTTTTTATTACTTCGATAAAAAACTTTTTCTTTATGTTTGATTGTTCAATTTTTAAAAGGAAGCTTACGATAAATTTCATTTAATAAATTATAAAGATTCTACTATCGTGATAAATGTATTATAATATATATACATACATACACACACACGCACACACACACACACATATATATATATACATATATATATATATAGCCCTTTTTTAAGCAATTATATTAACTAAAAACATAGTTTCTGAAGTGAAATTGCATTTGTGTTTCATTTATTGAATAAATCGTTATCAGTTATGTACTTGGAGGTATCGCAAAATTTGAATTACTGACGAATGCTTTTATATTCTGTATTCACCTTTATAAGAAAAACCTTTCGTATTATATTTCCACTTAGAAATATTCTGAAAGCATAAGTTATTCATTTTTGTTTAGAAGAAGTAGGGCGAAAGAACATTAAAATTACTTGCATGCAATTGAAACTTTGGCAACTCCCACATGCATACTTGTTTAAGGAATGAAATCATTAAAAGTGCACTTTTATCACCTTTAAATGTAAGAATAATCTAAGTATCAATTCATGGGAGAATCTTGAGCAGTAAAAATCTTTTCGATCGCTAGGTGAATGGCATTCATTTATACAGGGTGTCAAAAAAGGTCGTTTACAAACTTAACATGCTGGTAAGTCATATCATGATGAACAATATTAAATAGGAAACTAAGGGTCCCAAACGTCTTCCAAAGGAGATATGCGCCATTAAAGTTTAGGGTCCAAAAATTCAAATGATTATAAAAAACAGAAAAATTGGTCGATTCGTTTGCGGTTTTCACTAAAAATATTCCTTATGTCAGTATTTTCTTGAAAATTAATTATAAAGATAAATTTCAAAAAATGTCGATAGAGGGCGCTTTAGACTTTGGAGTAACGACAAACTAGTTTTTACAATTATTTTTTGCATGCCATTAAATTTTTTAGAAGCTTAGACATAAACTTAAATTTTGAGCTCAAAATCTAAATCGTTCGAAGCGGTAAGTAGCGCAAACTGAATTGCGGAGGGGAGATTCAAATTCCAAATTATTACAAAAATCGGAAAAATTGGTCAATTGATTTGCGATTTTCACTAAAATTATTATTTATGTCAGTATTATCTTGAAAATAATTTATAAAGATAAAATTCAAAAAATGCCAATAGAGGGCGCTTGAGACTTTGGAGTAACGTACAACTATGTTTTTCCGTTATTTTTTGCATCTCATAATTTTTTTTAGAAGCTTAGACATAAACTTAAATTTTGAGATGAGAATCTGAATCGATGGGAGTGGTAAAGTTGCGCAAACTGAACTGTGTTCAATGGGGATGGGGAGGTTCAAATTTCAAGTGATTATAAAAAACGGAAAAATTGATCGGTTATCGCTAAAATTATTCTTTATGTCAATATTTCCTTGAAAATAAATTTTAAAGATAAATTTAAACAAACCCGTTAGAGGACGCCTTAAACTTTAGAATAACTAAAAATTATTTTTAACCGTTTTTTTAATCTAATTAAATGCTTGCAAAGGTTTAGACTTAAATTTTGTGCTCAAAATCTAAATCGATAGGAGGGGTTAAGAAGCGCAAACTGAACTGAGTTCAGGAGTTGAAATGTTACCTTCCCCAACCTTCGAACGCAGTTCAATTTTTGGCCGCTTAATTACTCACAACGATGCAGATTTTGAGCACAAAATTTAAGTTTGAACTTTTACAAGTATTTTATTAGATACAAAAAACAATGATTAAAAATAGTTGTTGGTTACCCAGGTCAAAATTCATGCTAGTACCAGCAACGAAAACATGCTAGTTATTGCTATATATTGCTTTGTCTGCTAGATTTTCCTGCTATTATATGCTTGAAATTGGTAGCTAGCATCACATGCTATATACCTAGCTTACACAGTTATAGCATGTCAAGCTATGTACAAGCACTTTATGCTTATTTGCTATTTAAGCTTCTTCCAAAGCATACAGAGTTAGGTACCTTAACATGCTATAATATGCTCTTTTATGCTTGCCAGCATAATATGCTAGGCAGCCAGTTTCGGGAGAAATATCATGAAAAGCTATGTACAAGCACCTTATGCTTACTTGCTATTTAAGCTTCTTCCAAAGCATACAGAGGTAGGTACCTTAACATGCTAAAATATGTTTTTTATGCTCGCCAGCATAATAGAATATGGGGCCAGTTTAGGGAGAAATAGCATGATACGCTATGTACAAGCATGTTATGCTTATTTGCTATTTAAGCTTTTCAAAACATGGAGAGGTAGGAACATAAACCTGCTATTATATGCTTTTTAATGCTTGCAAGCATATGCTATGCAGGCAGCTTTGGTAGAAAATAGCATTGCGCACTACACGGAAAATTAACTTACCTTTTAATTGATCTTTTAACTCATCTTTTTCTTGGTGTTAAATTACTTTAACTTACTTGAAAATTATAAATTTACTTTGTCTTTAAGATTAGGGGCAAAATAGATTTTTTCATAGAATTTAAAAAGCTGGGCAGGGAGTAGAATAGTTGTGTCATCACCACGTGAAAAAAAACGCTGCTTCATGAACTCGCTAGGGTAAAGTTTTAATACACAAACTTTAAAAAAAATAACAATTAATTTTTAAAGTCCCCCTTGGCCACACCAATGCTGAGAGATACTGACTTCTCAACTGATAGACGGCAGGTGCTGGGTTCGAACCCAAGCCCGGCCGTCGGCCTAACCGTTCGGAGTTTCGTGGTTTTCTTCGAAACTTGCGTAAATACGGGCTAGGTTCCCTTAGAAAGACCCCCCACGAAGGGCACTGTGATGTAGAATCACATATAGTATTCTTAAATTTTACATTTTTCTAAATTACAGTTAAAAATAATCTTTAATTAATATCTATTTTATCTTAACGCTTATTCTCGATCCCACAATAACTTTTCGTTCAAAAGAAAAGAAAGAAAAACACCTAGCATCTGCTTTATTACTGAAAAACGGCTGTCAGATAAAGAGAATTCATTAAGATGCGTATTTCACCCTTGCTGGAAACAAATAAAAAAAGAATAAAGTTCGAATGTGTTTGCGGTCAGTGAAATTTCATTTTCCTCTCTGCGTAATTTTAAGTCTAACTTATTCGTTGCATAAGAGTCTTTTCATGTAGATAATGGTTGTTATGTCTTTTGAGAACATTTTCCCAAAATATGCTCCTAACGTACGAATTGGCAGTCGGATTCCTTTTTGGCGTATTTTTTAGGACTGCTGTTTTCTGGTTGCCCTGCTAGTAAATTCAAAATCCTTTTATTGTTTAAGCGTAACAGACAATTTTGCGGAGATGATATCAGTCATTTTTCATATGCTTAATATCGCCAATTGTGTGATGCCAATGTGTGAATTTTTCAGTGAGGAATTAATTGCCTCCCTCTCGCTTCATGAACTCAGTCATGTGAAAACAGCAGTCTGGGCCTGTATCTCTTGAGTAGATAATCGGCTGACACAAAATAAACCAAACTCCCCCCCCCCCTTCCGAATTAATGAAAAATCACATCTGCACATTCTCTTAATATTTAATTCTTTTTAGTTACTCGAAAAGAATAAATTTTCTGTGTTTTATTAAAATAAGAAGGTGAAAATGCGCTTTTTAAATTTCAAAATCAAGAGGTGTTGGATCTTCGGGGTACTACAACGTAAATTCAAAACTTCATTTGTTCACCCGTTTGAGATAAAATTTTAAAGCATAAATATAAAACAAAATAAAAAATAATTTCTATTTAGGATTTTGGGAAATGTGAGCCTTCCCCATCATAAAATTCTTAGCTGTCAATTTTGATAGTGTTTAATTATCTAAAATTATTTAAAAAATAATAATAATAAGTGTTTTTCAAAATCCGTAAAAAAAAAAAAAATTTAGTCAGTTAAATTTCAATATTCAAAAAGCACTTTTTCATTTAAGAAATATGGTTATAATAATCGATTTAAAAATATCCATAATCCATTCCACCCCCTCTCTCCTTAAAAATCCACACCTTAAGCTGAATTTACCTGATATTTATTCTATCAAAAATGCAGTTCAAAATTGTTTATTTCTGCGCAGAAATTAATTCAAAACATGTTCAATTTATCTATAAAGCAAAGAAAATCATTTCAATATTAAGGTTGAATTATATCAATCAAGCCATATTCTAAATATCCATTTACAATTAAAAAAACTTTTACAATAAATTAATCTTATTGATTAAAACTTCGAGGAATTTTAACTGCATCGAAAAATTGACACTTTATCTTATAAAAATATTGGCTCACTGTAGAATTAGCTTCTACAGCCACCAATCGCACTTATAGAGTTTTAAAAGCAAGTCCCCACTGGCAAGGTCAGCAACGCGCGCGTCTCCCACACCACAGGTTATGAGTTCGATCCTTAGACGGGGAAGAAAATCTGCAACAGTTTCTCCCGAAAATGTCCTTAGTCGTTTCCGGAATAGTCAATAGATGGCGCTACCAGAGTTTTTTTTTAACTAGCAACTGATGCTAGAGATTTAATGCTAGAATAGCAAAAATTAAAAACAGATGATGGTAGAAATATTATGCTAGACTAGCAGAAAGTACAAGCAAGTGATGGTCTTGATTGCCAGCTAGAGCAGCAACATATTCAAGCAACACATGCTGGAATAAATATGCTAGCCAAGCATTAAAAGTGGGCCAATACACACCATGAGCTGCTGGTGTTTCTGGTAGAACCAGCAAATATGTTATGGTAGTTTATGCTATTTCACTTGCTGGGGATACAGCAATTAATGCTTGTCTAGCAAACAAATACCAGCAGGAATTTTGACCTGGGTACTATAAAGTTTAAGGCGCCCTCTGACGGAACTTTTTGAAAGATATCTGTAAAATTTATTTTCAAGAAAATATTGATATAAAGAATAGTTTTAGCGAAAACCGACCAATTTTTCCGTTTTTTATAATCATTTGAAATTTGAACCTCCCCACCCTCATTGAACACAGTTTAGTTTGCGCTACTTAACCACTCCCAACGATTCAGATTTTTATCTCAAAATTTAAGTTTATGTCTAAGCTTCTAAAAAAATTTTATGAGATGCAAGAATTAACGAAAAAAAATAGTTGTACGTTACTCCAAAGTCTAAAACGCCCTCTATCGGCATTTTCTGAATTTTATCTTTATAAATTATTTTCAAGATAATACTGACATAAAGAATAATTTTAGTGAAAACCGCAAATCAGTTGACCAATTCTATTTTTTATAATCATTTGAATTTTTGGACCCTAAACTTTAATGGCGCATATCTCCTTTGGAAGACGTTTGGGACCCTTAGTTTCCTATTTAATATTGTTCATCATGATATGACAGACCAGCATGTTAAGTTAGTAAACGACCTTTTGGGACACCCTCTATAACAATTATGAAGATTTTTTGAGCTTATATTCATACACATGACTAATTTTATAGTTCTAAACAAATATAAATTAATTTCTAACTACAAATCTTGTATTTGAAATAATTTTAATTACAATTCATTTCATTGTAATCCAAAATTATTTTTTAAAAAATCATATTATTCCAGGTTAAAAAATTATTTGGTATAATTTTAATATTCTCAAATAAATATTTTTATTGTTGTTGTTCTGTTTTTAAAAAGCAGAAATATGTCAGATAGTTTTATTATATGTTACACTAGTCAACGAACTCGATACATTTTCATAAAATAAAGCGTAAATTTATCTACTTTGAGTTTTTCAGAACTGTTAAGTGAGCTTTAAAATATGTATGTTACATATATATATATATATATATATATATATATATATATATATATATATATATATTACACAGCAAAATATATTTTTGCTGTGTAAAAACATAAATCGCCATTGTATGAAAAAAAGATAATTATTATTGAGGCTCTAAATATTTCTTGTTTAGATTTTCTAAATATAAAGTGAAAGTTTCTGTTCATAAGAAGAACAGGAGCAATATGAATCTTTTGATTATTTATGCGATTGGTTGAGTCAATACTTATCCAGAAGAAAATACTTGAATGCTGTAACTTAGTTCAATACGTTATTATAGCTAATATGAGTCTATTTTGAGATTATATTCAGAGACACATGGCTAGTTGAGGAATTTTAAACAAAATTAAATTGCTTTCTATATGGAAAAGATTTAGTAAAGTATCTGAAGTAAAATATTCTTTATGTTACTCTGCTCTTCAAAATGACTAAATAAAAATGTTATAAATTGTCTATGTATTATCATTAAACGATTGAATACTATCAAATACATACTTTTAAGCCATTTTCATTATACGTGAAAAATTTAATTTAAAATGTGTTTATTGTGAATTCCTTTAATTTTGTAATTCATGATACACTTTTCATTTACAGTACGTAAATTTCCTTTCACATTATTATTATTATTATTATTATGATTTTGAGAAAATGGAGGGTCTAAATTAAGCCAAAAAATAAATTTGAGGATTATTTGATAGTTATTTATGTTCTGTCTAAAAGCAGAAAATGCTGCAATGAATTTCAATTTTTTTTCTTTTTAATTTAAGAAAAATAAAATGTTAATTTTATTCCTTACTAGAAGCCATTGCCAGATCAAATGATATCTTAAGATTCGTTTCTATTATGAGATTAAATCGTAAGAAAAAGTAAAATGCTGAAAGTAATTTTATGCATTAAGCTAAGTAGTACGGACCATTAATTAGTAGACATTCATACAATTTTTACGAATTTTACGAAATATAAAAAGGCATTCTTTAAGCTGTATATGAAAGAGTTACTACCGAAATTGTACAAGAGATTCAAATTGATACATTTTATTGCTTTTGAAACTTAAATATTTAAAAAATGTAAGTATGTGCGATATCTTTTTCTAGTATTTTTAAGAAATATAAAAAATAAATAAATAAATAAATCAGGGTGGCTCAGAACCATACGCCAAAAATGCAGATAGCGAAAACCTACGTTAGAGATTTCACATTAGAAAGTGGGTGCGAAAAGCAGCGTTTAGGTAGTAGAAAGTGCTGTTGAGTTGGTGGATAAAAGAGCTTCGCTGGATTCAGTTATCATTGCTCACACGGATTTTGATCAACGTGCATCGTTACACCAATGTGGAGCTTGGCGGCATGCAAATAATCAGTGGGGCTGCATAAGGAAATTGGCCTAAACGGCTGCTCAAAGTATGTACATGGAAATATTCCCGAGTGGGAATCTTGAGCGTCTTTGTCAAATATTGTGATGGAGTGGATCATTTTATGTTTTCAGGCATTATGCAAACACTTGATGATGCAGCAGAATTCCTGCAGAGGCAAAAACAGCACTAGCGCAGTAAAGGATAATCCTACGACAAACTCGAAATCTGCTGGATGTGAGTTGGGTAGAAGCCCTTTTCATGCACAGACACATACACAAAATGCTTATAATCCAGCTCCTCACTTTTGTAACGACATACATTGCTTTAAATCTGCGCGGAGAATGACGATTCCAATATGCAAAATACTACCTTCAGCCGTTCTCAAAAAAGTCCTTTACTATCTTAATACTGCATTTTTGCTCCTATATTTTTACACGAAATATGCTTATTTCGGTTACCTTCACCTGCCAGTTTTGGATATAATTTTGAATCACCCTGTATTTTATGCAGTATTTTTTTATAAAGGTTAAAAAAATATTTATGAAGTTCCTGTCATAGCAACATTGTTTTCTAAAAGTAAAATAAAGTCAAATATCATTTCATTAGAGTACAAACAACAGTAAAAAAACTTTATCTTTGTTTTATGATTGCGTGCTTCATTGATCATTCAAAACAAAACATTTCTACTTTGAAACTAATTGCTATTCATTAAGATAGCTTGTTCTGGGATTTGTTTAGATTAGAGGAAAAGAAATTTGCGAAACTCTGAAGAAAGACAATTTGCTTTTGCAAACATAATTTAAACCAAGGAATTCTACATTAGAAAGAATTTATATATTTATATACCTTTAAACTTGAAATATTTTAATATTTTAATTTGTTAATTGATTTCGTTTATCGTTTGAGCTCTTTGAAATAGAAAGTTTTAAACAATAATATCAGTGAATTAATAAACAATGCAATTTGCTTAAAATTACTACTAACTGAAATTCATTGTAGTAAATTAAAATTAAATTTTAAAACGTTTCATTTCCATCATAATAAACATTAAAAATGTTTAATGGTCTATGGCAAACTTTTTATTTTGGATAAATAAATTTAATATGACTTGACATGGCTAACTGTATTTATATTTTTCAAGACGACAATTTTTAATGTTATTATTACGTATAAAGATTATGTGTTTAGGATTAAATAATAATAATCCAATGAATCACATTTAAAGTATTTTTTATTTTAGTTTCTCTTTTTCTATTGACTGACTCAAATTTCTCTGAAAACATAATTTATGTGTCTTCTTTTGGATGTATATTCATGTATATTCATAGTATCATCATCATCATCATCTTACATATGAAATACAATCCGAAGTCACTTATAAAAATGTATTTAAGCAATTTATTAGTAATTTAACAGTTATGTTATTTTCTGATGTATACCCTATCTACTAAGGAAGGATTTTTCAAACCGCGGTACATGTATCCATATGGATACGTGACAGGCCTACTGGGGATACATGAAAACAATATCAGTAATTACAGCAATCACAAATACTCTTTAAGGGGTCAGGTACCCTTTGAAGAATCCAAAAATCGATTTTTTAGAAAGTAGCTTATAATTAAATATGATTTTTTAGGAACATTTAAAAACAAACCGCATCAAAAAATTCGCATTAGAAGAAGATTTATGTTTAAAACACTTTGCGCTTTTCCTGTACAGCCAATGGTTAATTTAAACTTTAACGTCAATTTTCTCAAAACAGTGATTTTGATCATTGCGAGCACGATTTCTGAAAAATGGTTGCGTAGAATTTCACGAAATTTTCGCTGAATGTATTAAACAGATATAAGCACAAAATGACCTACTTTTATGTTCCTCAAATTAAAAGTTTAGAATTCACGACTACTTTTGTGTAAAAAAAAAATCAATATTTCGAATTTCTTTAAAAAATAATTTTTTTCTCTGGATCTATAAGCTTTATTTCTTTCATCGTAGGTCATTTTGAAAACACATTATATCTCTACTCAGAAAAAAAATCTTGGTTTGTTTTAGCTATTCAAATTTGAAAAATCGTGCGCGCAAGACATGCAAGATTTATTCTTTCGTAAAAATTGTATTATCTTTAAAAATAATTAAAAAATCATTGCATTTGTGTATACTTTTTTTAACAACTTTAACTAATAAAAACAATCCTTCCTAATATGTGGTCTCAATTTTATACTCAAAAGTTAATTAGATAAAGAGTGACTGCAATTCTTACAGAGGTCACTTTTTCACGTATTTTGTTAGTTCAAAAGGTACCTGACCCCTTAACTGAAAACACATAAAAAATCCTATAAAAAACACATACCTTTATATTACAAGGTTAGTCTCATTTGTAAAAATACAATGTACGTAATTAATAATGTAATAAAAGTAGCTACATCCACTGCTAAGCATATTGCATGAGTACTTAAATATTTTCAACCATCTTTTCAAAAACATTAATTAATCATAGAGGCAATTTTTGAAAGTATAATACAGCCAGTGTTTTCCCATCTACTTTTAGGGTTTGATTTCTTTCATATTGAAATTATCAAATTTATTTACAATTTATCTGGGTGAGGAAGGTCAATTATTTTTATCCAGTATATTTCAGAATTTTGGCAGTTTATGCTAAAGTTAGTAGTTTGAATCATTTGTCAGCGTTTTTTTTTCTTTTTTCACTCAGTTTTCAAACAATAGTTTATTGTTATTATTATTATTCATTCGTTTTTAAGTTTCTTTCATCAGTAGACTGTTACAGTTTTACATTGGAGTGTCTTCCTATTTCATCACCTCAATAACTTTAAATTTAAAAATTTTAAATTGGTTAAAGATGTTATGTTGTAATATTTATTTACCGATTAAATTCAAGAACATGAATTTTTTATCAAACTTTCAAGTCATATTTATGTTTAAAGCAAAAAATATAAAATTTCTTGAAAGTACTATTTTCGCTAATACTTCAAGACTAAATATTATTTTTTCCCCAGTATAAGAATTTTTTCATTATAAAAAATGAATTTCATTTTGGAAAATCTATTTATTTTCAGGAAGAAAAAATATGTATTAGGTATGTAACATTTTAGAACAAATTGTTTTTCCTCCAGAACAGTTTAAAACTTGGACATCGAAAAAAAAAATAACAGAATAATCTTAAAGTAAAATAGCAAAGCAAAGTAGCGTAGAAAGATAAAGCTTTTCAGATTAAATATATATGTATATATATATACTGATGGGAAGACAGATTTTTAATAAGTGCTTACACATTTACACATCTTTAAAATGGTAAAAATAAGCACAAAATAGTACGTATTGAACATTAGAAAATGTACAATGTCTAACGATCAGAATTTAGTTCAATGCATTTTTTGCCATAGAAAAAGCCGATAACATTCTTTAACTAGAAAATAAATTGTGGTTATAAAAAGGACAGAGGTCCTAATGATAAAATGATTCTAATTGGTCTGACATCTCATATGTAGACATTTCAAGCAATACGCTTGAGTATCTGTTGTTTTTAGATGTTCGTCAAAATTTCTAAAATTGGTAGAGTGTCTAAAAGAATCGGACGACTTTTGCTAATATTGAGAAGAAATGTGCAAGAAGATTTTAAAATAACGAATAATTAACATTTTATATCTTTATTGACAATAAATACAAAAAATAGATAATTTAAAACATTTTATTTAGAACAATTAAAATTATCCAATCCAAATACTGTGCAGTTGGAGTTGGTCATGTAATAACAGGATTTTTATTGCTTATAGTTGAATATAATGACACTTGCAAGAAAGTATTTTACATGAAATGTAATATGTATGCGGGACCTTTTATTTTAATCATGTGCTCCAGCTACAATGTCCCTGGTAGCAAGCACTCATCACATACTGCCCGGCCTTTCATCGATTCCTCCAAATGTGCTCGCCAAATAACACGGGTATGTCATTGCGAGCAATATCTAAGAACCAGTTTTCGATTAGTGTTCAGGTTTCTCCATAAAAATTTGTTGATCGCATATTCACGTGATTATATAATGGCCCAATATCAAATAACGGTGAAATTTCGGGATAATCGCAGCGTTTTCTCCAAGCGCAAATCTGATTGGTTGAAACAGGAAGCAGCCGAAAACCCCGGATGAAGTTGTTTGTTGACGGTCGGCTCGGCGGGAAATAGAAAGCGCCCGCCGCCATTATTTCTACTGCGTTCGTGTGTTTTTTCAGGATTGTTTTCAGGAATGTAGTCAGGTAAGTACCTATTTCATTCTTTCCAATTTTGCTACTTTGTTTAATGTATTCATTACATGTATTCGTTGCTTTGTTTAATGTATTCATGTTAAAACAACCTAAAAATTAGTTTTCATTATTGTTTTATGTTTGACCGTTAGCAGAAAATTTGCCGAATACCAAAGCTTCGATCAAAGTGTATGCCGTGTATCTGTCTTTCGGCTATCGAATATTTAAAATGAACACTAAAATCATTTGTCATAATACAGTATTTTTTGAAAAAGCACTGCAACACATACGAGTTAGAAACTTAAAAAAAAAAAAATTATAAGTGCAGTGCTTATACTGGAATGGTGGAGAGTAATGCTTTTTTTTTCTCCTGCCAAGGCCGGTAGTAGAAACAGTGCAGCGCCGAAACTGATACTGCAGATTAAAAATAAAATTTGTGTTCAAAAATATTAAATGTTTATCTCTTTTAAATAAAGTTTATTTGGTTGGAAATTTTTGCAAATGTTTATGAACTTGTTTAATGTTTTTCTGTGATTTGCGATTTTTTACATTCAAAAGGGGAATTCGGTTTTAATATCTTAGTAAATATTTATTATCCTCTTTTAAATAATGTTTAGAACAAAAACAAATCCTTGGTTAAGCAAAGTGACTAGCATTTTTCAAGAAAGTCACAATATTAAGGAATGGTTTGCCCCCAAAACAGCAGATAAACTGGTAAAAATGAGTTCATATTTTCTAATCGTGGATTAATATATTTATATATTTAACATTCATTATTAAGTTATTTTATAGATTAATAAAATAACAGTTTTGTTGAGCAATCATAAATTGATATCTTTGTAAAAGTTAGTGAATAAAATAGTTCACATTTTAATAAGTACAATAATTAATATATATATATTTTTTTCCATTAGTTTTTCTATTATTTATTAGTTGTCTGTTTTAAGCATGAGTTCGATACAACATTTCTTGACTGACTTTTAATAATGCTTGTAAATTAATGTTTATCTTTTAGTGGTGTTGCTTAGTGGCACTCCACTCGCATATAACTTTTCATTTTTGCTGATAGCGGAAAGGAAATATAGATCTTAGGAAGGGCGCAGCATTTTTTTTTTACGGAAAACTTTTAAGAAATTATTAGAGTTTGCAGACAGTTTTATATTATATCTAAGTCTGCCTACCAGTAGTATTTATACTATTTTATTTTCTGAAATGGGGCAGATTACAACTAGTTAATGCTTAAAAACTATTCTTTTTATTTACACTGCCAATGCTAAATTTTGATAGTAATGTTATACATTTGTAAATCATCATTTTATTTTATCACTGAAACATATTAAAATAACATCAAATGAACATTGGTCATCATGTAATTTAACAACTAGCAATGCATTACTTATTGTTTTTTTTATTATAATTAATTTAAATAATGTTATTAAACTAATTATTTGGAATATTCAGCCAAAGCCAAAAGTTTGGTTTATTTGTTGAATATCGAATCAACTATCCACTATCAATCCCTAATTTATGTACGGCAACTTATGAAAAGTATTAGTTTCAAGTATTTGACTGCAGGGACTTGTGAATAGAAAATTGAACCTGGGGCAAAGTCTCAATTTGGCACATCAGTCCCGAAATTTTCTTGTCAGTGGCTAAAAATAATGTTGTGGTAGTATAAATTTCTGTGCCCTGAGTGATCATTCCCTTTCGCACAGCGCTGGTTGACTGCCAGTTTTGATCTAAATCGAAACAAAATTATTTTATATTTTTAGATGCAATATATTTGTTTTTAATTTATATTAAGTCTGAAAATAATTATAATCCGTTGTGAGTATTTGACTATTTTGATATTAAAGAACCCTTCCAAAAAATTATTATAGAATAAAAATTGTGTGTTATTTTATGTAATTTTTTTGGATTTAAATAAACACTCCCACTCTTTTTTTCTCCATGTTTTTCTTTTTAAAAATCCCAATCGCTGTGATTTTAATTAAAAGTTAAGGTCAAAAAATGCTTATTTAAAAAAAATTCTGACTGTAAATGGCATTAGTGCATCTTAGTTGTGAGAATAATTGACACAATTTTTTTTTTTTTTTTTTTTTTTTTTTTGCTTGTTTTAAAATTAAAACGTTACTTAATATTTTATGCATGTTACTTTATATGTTCTGGTTGCTATATGTCTGTCTAAAATTAAAAAATTTAAAAAAGGCTATTTATCTGTTTTTATATATACAAACATAAGTAATTAAAAAAACATATATATACATATGGTATTTTTATGTTAGCTGTGCACAAATCTGGACAATAGTATTTTTCTCATTGTTAGCAGCTTTTATTTTCCTTGAATATAAATTAAAAAAATTGGAATGAAATTGGAATTTTGATATTTGAATGAAGTTAGTGATGGACGATGTTAACAGGGGCTTGGAAAGGGAAAATCCTGTCCAGGGGAAAGCTAGGACTTGGTGCCGCACCCCCCCCTCCAACTTTTTTCTGACAGGAGGTAAATATAAATTTGGTGCCCCCTAAATTTCTTCGCGGGGGGGTGAGTGCCCTTTTCGCGTGGCTCTGAATGTTAATATATAATTAAATCCCTCACGTTTTTTACGCGATCAACTATCAAAATTCGCATTTTTTCTGCGACCCTGTGATGAAATTCGAGCTTCTTCAGTGATCATTTGACGAAATTTGCGTTTTTTCACGATACTTTGACAAAATTAGCACTTTTTCAGCAATCTTATGTCGAAATTCACGCTTTTTCAGCAATCCTATGATGAAATTTGCTCTTTTTCCGCGATACTGCTGTATTAATTTTTACTAACTTTTGTTATTGCTATTTTTCAGTAGTGACCACTCCCCCCCCCCCCAAACCCAGTGACACAAATTAACCCCCCTCCCCCCCAAAAAAATTTCATACTTTAACATTGACCCCCCCCCCCCCCCTAAACAGAATATCAATTGTAAAATATATTCTACTGCACATTCAATAGATAGTGAGTTTAGCATAGCGGAATAAGTTTTTATTGCCCTTATCTACAATTTAAAGAAAGAAAACACTGGAACATTTCTGAAAATTCAATCTTGAAAGAATTTTAAAATGATCTTAAAAGAATCAAGATTTCCAAAAGATAGTGAGTTGAGTACAGCAGAATGAGTTCTTAATGCCCTTATCTAGAATTTAGAGGAAAAAAACATAGGATCTTTTCTGGAAATTATATGTTGAAAGAATTTAAAAGTGATATTAAAAAAAAATCAAGATTTTTTTTAACAGTAAAAAAAAAATAGGAAATATTAAATATTTAAAAAGCCCCCCCCACCCTTGCCAAAATGTACTTTTTCTCAAATTCCTCTTCCCCCCCTCCCACCACAAAACTAAATTGTATGACGCATCTTGCGTCACCATACCCCTCTCTGGGCTCCCCTGCTATCTTTCAGCATATCTGAGTGAATCAAAATATAAATTCAAGTATCGACTGTAGGCTTTGGGAATCGATTCTTATTGTGATCGATTGTGTTTTATACAATCTCAATTATAATTGATTTTCAAAATTTAAAGAATCGCCCTTCACTAGTGCAAAGTAGTTTCGATAGGACTGCAAGTTTTGTGCCCGGCAAAATTAATCTATAGTCAACACTTTTTTATGTTTACAAAAATCCTTATCCTTAAAAAAATAATAAATTCCATTTTAAAATTTTTGTCTTTTATCATTGCATCCAAGAAATTCAAAAATTATGATTGTGTCTGTCAGAAGTTTCATAAAATGCAATTATTTTTACATTTTTTTAAACCTTAGGTTGTTTTTAAAGTCAGTATGATTCTGCTCTCTGAAGATGCAAACTGTGTTTACTTGCAGCAAGATTTTTAAGACAGATCTTTTTAACGGTAACTATAATCATTTTTAGTGTTTATGCTACTAAAGAAGCTACTTTTTGCAGTAGATTCTGCTTAATGTGATCATGGATAATATCAGCCAATTAGTATTAACACTGTTTCAATTTTTGTGTATATAGGTTTCAGAAAAAAAATCGTAATTTTTGTCAATTTACTGTAAGAAAATAAAAATTTCTCTACTCATTTAAAAATTCAAATTTTGTTGATTAGGCACAGGAAAAACATGAATTTTGTTGATAGAATGCGTAAAAGTGGCGAATTTTGTGAATGAGCTGTGGAAAGTCGCAAAAATTTCGCTGTTGGGAAATGGGAAAAGTCATAAATTTTGCTGTTGAATTGCAGAAAAAAAATTGAATTTCGAAGATCAGGTGCAGAAAAATTTGTAAGTTTTGTCTATCAAGCATGGAAAAATCTAACTTTATCAATTAGTGAACGTGAAAAATTGTACAGTTTGATGATCGCACAAGAACAGATCTTTGATGATGATGTGTAAAAAAAAATTGCAAAATTTCTTCATCGGCTAAGAAAAGTTGAATGATTTGTGTATTTATTGCTCAAAAGAGAAAAAAAAGTTAATGTTGTGCTCGGGGGGAAAATATCGTCAATTAGAAAAGGAAAAATCAAGAGTTTTGTAGATCGGATATGAAAAAATAGCAAATTTTGGCGATCAGTGCATGTAAAATTTGCAAATTTTGGCAATGTGGTATGATAAAGTTAAAAATTTCATTCATCAGCTGCATACAATTCATCAGACATTTAAGAATCGCAAATTTAATTAATCAGGTGCAGAAAAAAATCTGAATTTCTCCAATCAAATATGGAAAGAGTACAAATTTCATTGATCGGGCATGGTAAAATCCCAAGGTTTATTGATCAGGCTCCAAAAAATAGCGGGTTTCCTTGGTTAAATGCAGAAAAGTGACAAATTTTGGCGATTGACTTCATAAAAATCTGGGGTTTTGGTGATCCATTTCATAAAAATCTGAGATTTTGGTGATCCACTTCATAAAAATCTGAAATTTTGGTGATCCACTTCATAAAAATCTTGAATTTTGTCGATCAACTTCATAAAAATCTCGAGCTTTGTCGATTGTCTTCATAAAAATCTTGAATTTTGTCGTAGAACTTAGTAAAAAATCTCGAATTTTATCGATTGGCTTCGTAAAAATCTCGAATTTTTTCATACGACTTTGTTAAAATCTTGAATTTTGTCATATGACTTTGTTAAAATCTCGAATTTTGTCATATGACTTTGTTAAAACCTCAAATTTTGTCGTACGACTTTGTTAAAATCTTGAATTTTGTTGTACGACTTTAAAATCTCGAATTTTATAGATTGGCTTTGTAAAAATCTCAAATTTGCTTGATCGGCTTCATAAATATCTTAATTTTCTCGATTGGGTCTGAAAAAATTTCAAATTTTGTCGATTGGCTTTGTATAAATCTTGATTTTTCTTGATCAGCTTCATAAATATCTATAAAGAGACTCGATTAGGTCTAACAAAATAACATATTTTGTCGATTAAGCACAAGAAATTGCAAATTTTGCCGCAATGAATATGCCTCAAAGGAAAAAATAGAGGTTGCATCAGAGTTAGTTCAAAATCGGAAATATCGTGAATTTTGTCGATCACGCTTTGAACACTCGCAAATTAGGAGCAGAAAAACCATGCATTTCCTTGATCATGTGTGGGAAAATTGTGAGCTTTGTTGATCGACTTAGTAAAAATCAGAAAATTCTGTTGATTGGCTGCAGAAAAACTGTGAATTTCCATTATCACTTTCATAAAAAATCGCAAGATTTTTCGATCGGTTTGTATAAAGTGCAAATTTGATTGACCATGGAAAAATTGCAAATTTCATTGATCAAGTATGTATGAAAAAATTTTGTTGATCGGCTCTTTTTCTCTCCTACATTCATGAAGTTCATTTTTTTGGTACTACTGTTATCCCATTGACCAAATTATACAAATTGCCAAACTAATAGCCAAATTATACATATTGACATAATTTTTATTTTAAATAATAAAAAAAAAAATAATAATAATTAGTAGAATATTAATAAAAAGTCGAAATAAAAATCAGTTAATGACATTTTACACACATGAATCTTATTTAACGTCATTGAGTGTGACATTCACGATCCTCCATTATTGGCATTTAATCTTATAGTTTGGTGATGGTTTTTTTGGTCGATGGGATAACCTAGTAGCAGGGGTGCAGAAAATGTTTTTACTCCCAACATTTCCCCCAATCCATATGGAAATTTCCCTAATATTTAACGATATGTTACAGGCTACATACATTCTGTATTATCGTAGGAATAGATTTGTTTTCAAAATTTCTGAACTTAGCATAAGTATATACGGTACATATTATTCTGAGATTGATTTTGTGAAAGTCTCCATTCGGATCTTTTTATTTGTAATGAAATTTTGTTTAATATCGGCGAATTGTGTAATTCCTTGCTAAAATCAAAATCAATTGTATATTTTTTCTGCAAAATTTCCCCTGATGGGTAAAATTTCCCCCGATCCTGGATCGCCGGATCGAACACATTCTGCCCCCTGCCTAGTAGTACCTTTTTTTTTCAGCACTATTTACTAATGTTTGTTTTTTTAGCGCTTTAAAACAAAATTTACATTCCTGTATAAAGTCAAGAAATATTATTGCATCTTGAAAATAATTCTTGCTATATCTACTTTATATATACAAATATAAAAAGTGTTGATATATCCTTACCAACTGAATTGGATTTTTTGTCAGGGTAAGCAAATCTAAATAAATCCCTCTCCTCCCCCGTTTTTGAAACTGTATTTTTTTTATCTGATTGTAGGTCACATCTTCCCTAAAAGAGATCTCTCTCCATGTTATTGGTTTGGTCCTCGACCATCCAGACACATCCATCCTGCTTGTAAGTAACCCCTCTCTTGAAAAGGTTGTGCACCCATAACTTAAAGCATTAGGATGAATACTTTGTTTAATATTGTTGAACATATTGAAATGATGAAATTGGAGGTTGCAAACCAACAAATTATAACATATCTACAAGCAAATTATATATATTTTTAAAGCGTAATGGGAACTTTAATATCTGTCCCTTTACTACATGAAAAAATATTTCTTTCAATGATATTTTTAATTAGACCTAAACAGAAAATAATTGTATATGACAGATTAGATATAAACATGTTGTATGTATAACAAAAATAGGTACTTATGTATTAACGTCACTGCAGCAGAAGTTGCTCTAATGCACCAATACAAAGCAATTTTGTTGTTCGTGCCTTTTAGTCTCTCTCTCTCTCTCTCTCTCTCTCTCTCTCTCTCTCTCTCACTTTCTCTCTCACACACACTCACTCACACACACTCACTCACTCACTCACTCACTTAACACTAGAACCGCGGGACTTTCGGTATACCTAGAACCGCGGAGCGGGTCAATTTGACCCGAGATGTAAAATGATATATAAATATGCCAAAATACTTAATTTGGTTACTTTAAAGTTTATATTTTCTTATAATAATTAATATTTCTTAGTATTCACATTATAATTTACACATAAAGTCAGCAGAAATTACTTATATTTCAGAAAATGCTATAATTGAAAATTACATATCATTAAGTATGATGAAATTATATAGAAGAGATATTGAACATATATTTTAAACATAAATGAACTTAAACATAATATACATTAATAAAAAACACATTAGCCCATTCAATTAAGTTCAGATATAAAATCTAAGAATAATTTTTAAAAATATAAAAATTGCAAGTTGCTAGTTTTACTGATTTATCTAATCCAATTTTTTAAATGCATTGCTTGAAAAACATGGCTAAAGATTTTGGACATTTACTAAAAACACATAGGTACATTATATTTTGAATAATTATCTTTTGCTTTACTTTCATATTTTTAACTGTGATAACAAATTCTTCTATGCTTACTCTTGTATGCTCTTCGTTTTTAGTGTTCCTTCATTGCCCGGCCCCACCAGTGACCGTGAGGTTCTGACCTCCAAACTGGTAGACGGTAGGTGCTGGGTTCGAACCCAATCGCGACCATCGACCTAACCGTTTGGAGTTTTCCGTGGTTTTCTTCGAACCTTGCGTAAATACGGGTTAGTTTCCCTTAGAAAGACCCCCACGTAGGGCATCCCACCCCATAGGGCCTATATCCCATAGTGTAGATAATTGGCCGACATAAATACAAACAAAAAACAAAATCTTCATTGCCCGAATGACCTTTTTTATAGAGGCCGAGAAATAACAAATTATCTTAAATTACTTGACGTATACTAATAAATAATAAATGTATATGGAAAAACGTTAACTAACTAATTTTCCGATTACAGATTTGCATAAAACCCAAGCATTGACAGTTCCAAAATACAAATTTTTATAAATTGCATTCATCGGCTTCCTATAAGAAGTGGACTTGACATATGAAGACTTTCTGTCAAATAGTAAGCTACGACGAATTTAGTTGCATTGTAGTAAGCAAGTATATAAAGTATTTTATAAAATTATCTAAAGTTTCAACAGTTAGATGTAAACTGCTAAGTAACAGAGCATTTTTACCCTTTTCTTCTTGGTAAACAGCTACGCTGATGTGTAAATGTGTTAGAGAATAGCCGAATGCCATTCCGATTTTGACATTTTTACAGAGGCTTGTATTTCTCGGCTTGGCCATTTTATAGTTTCTATAAGGCCAGATATTTTTTCACCATCTGCAAGCAACTAGAACACGGTACGATACTGAATTTATCTGGTTTTGTTAGACATATACTGAGTAAACCTACAGATTTTGAAGGAAATAAATACTCATCTATGCTTATATTAGGGCCTTTTACATAGTTAGTCTTGCTGTTTTCTTGTTATGTTCTTTATTTCCAAGTGTGAATGCGAAGTTATTGCTTATTTATTTTTTTAGATTTTTATCGATATAAAGATCAAATTTTGTTACTTTTTTTCAACTTCTTAATTCTTCTTTTTTTATATTCAATTTTTTACTTGTTAAATATCATAAACTTTCGTTCATAACTGATAAATTTCTAACTATATTCTTAGGAAAAAGTCCAATAAGCTTATCAGTGTAGAAAGAGTCGTCGTTACTTTCTATTTCATTTTTAGAATTTAATTTTCTTCATTCACATGCGGATATTCATCCTCAACTATTTGTATTCTCACTAATTTTCAAATAATAGTTGCTAACATTCGAAAGCTTCTTTGACAGAGATAGTAAGGCATCGGAAATCTTATCTATACTTTCAATAAATGCAGAATAAAAGCACCTTCAATACTAGTTCTAAATATTTATTGTAATTTTTCACTGCAATAATCTATTCTTCACATCAACAAAATAAGTTCTTGATTGAAAAATTTCCCTATTCCCGTTTGCAATTCTGCTTATTAGCAAAATTAGGAGTGAGACACATATACTTTCTCATTACTTCCAAAGATATGCATCTGTATTTTGTCATTTATGCGTAAAAACATACTACGGGTCAAATTGACTGTATTCAAATTCGCGGTTCTAGGTATAAGTAGTTAAAACTGAAAAATTATTTATGCTATTTGCTATTAAATACTAAAAGTTATTGTTTACCTAAAAATATTAAAAGTCAGGAAAGGAAACATTTTTTTAATGAAAACTTTTCGCGCGGCGAGAAATTAAACATTGATTTGGGTCAAATTGACCCGCTCCGCGGTTCTAGTGTTAAACACCATTTTTTAGTTCTTTAGATCTTTTTTGTTTTGTTTTTTGACACCATCTTTTTGTACGAGTGCAAACAGCAAGATTGCTCTTTATTGGCCCAACTTTCGCCGTGGTGGCGTTAATATGTAATTATCCAAAAATATTCAACGTATATTGCACTATTTTTTTTTAAAGTAAAATCTGCTTAAAAGTTAAGTGTAATCGAAGTGATTTTTTTAAAGCATGTTACTATTTCTTATAAATAATGAAAAATGTAAAATTAGACTAAACTATTAATAATATAATGTAGAATGGTATATGTTCCATAAGTTGGGAAACTATTATATCTAGAACTAAATTCATTATTATACAAAAATATAAAGTATGCAAAAGTAAATTTACTTTTGATTCTTGAAATAAAACAGTTCCATTTCCGCACACTCTCTCCTATTTGTTTGTTTATATGTCAAACATAAAATTATAGCCAGATAAGAGACAGCCAGTTGTTAGTAAGATACTATTGTTATCTTTGAATCAATTAAATGGATACTAAGAATAAAAAAACAAATTTAAGTTTTTTTTTTTATCGATATTTTGATTTTGAAATATTTTAAATTTTATAACACTAAAATTATTAAAATTTGGCTTTTTTAGGCTTGCATGAATAAATTTATACTAAATTGTAGATTATTGTTGTTTGGTTAAGGAACATGGGACCTAAAAGCAGATAATGTAAAATATTAGTCTGTCTGATTGAAAATAAAACCAAAATAGTAAAATTTTCTCTTGTATTTGTCTTCAATAAGACTCAAATCAAGAGGTCTGCATGACATAATGTAACAATTTTTGTGTAAACAAACCTATTACAAATTTTACAGAAACTCATTAAAATTGACTTTTTTTAACGAGAGGGGGGGGGGGAGGGTGGATGAGAAACAAATTTATTTTTAGGAAAAGAGTGTCATTTTTTCCAATTTTTATTATCTAACTTCATAGCGGCTCATAGAGTATATTATTACATATGTAAAAGAAGGATAGCCCCACAAACTTTTTTATATTTTCAGAAACAAATAAACATAATTGGTTGATCCATTTAAACTATTTTGCACATTATGCTGTAAATGTTGTATATTCAACTGATAATATCTTCATCACTTTTAATAATAGTTGTTTAATAAAAATATCTGCTGTACTATAAATTATAAATAATAATGAGATATATTCAGTTATTTTATTCTTACTATGGGGGGGGGGGACCTATGTTTAATCTTAAAGAATATTGAATAGTTTGTTGCTTTTAAAGAAAATAGAGGATCTCTTGAAATCATACAATCTTTTTTTTTTTTTTTTTTTTTTTTTCTCATATGAATAAACTGTTTTTTGTTGTTTGAAGTAAGGTTTTGGGTGAAATCTGTAAGGGTGTACTTGATAAAAGTTAGAGGTTTCAATTTGGAGATATATCTCCAAAATTGGTTGTTGTTAAATGGTTAATAATTCTGAAATTGTTTGCATAAGCAAAATGTATTGATATAAAACCTTTTTTTTGTGTGTGTGTGCATGTGTAAATTTAAGGGTTATTAGTTGAAAATTTAATATTTGTTAATTATAACTTGAATATCGAAAAAAATACACTTAAGAGGTCTGCCCAGACCAAAATTTTCAGGCCGGTCCTGCAGAAATTCTACCTTGGCTTACATTTTTTACAATTTTGCTGTTTTGCGCACCCCAAAAAACCTAAGGAAAAAAAAAGTAGTAAGCTGGGGCGAAAATCATAAATTAACCTTCAGTTTCTGTTTTTGAATAATTATTTAACCATCTCAAAAGATATTTTTTTCTTTTTTAAAAATTTTAAAATGAATATTTGTTTTTAGAATGCCTCCATATTTCTATCATTGAAATAAAATACTGTAATGTAAGAGTGCTTAATGAAGCTAACTGAAATTAACCATAGTTTTATATGTATATAAATAATGCATGATTGTGCATAAAAATTTAATCTACTTTTTCTCTTTATCTACCTCTATGAATGGCTTTTTACATCGGACAGTGTTCATTAGATCACCTATCTTTGCCAGTTCAGAAAATGGAATTGGTATGGGAATGGAAATGTAGCAGTTTATCTACACTTTTTGAAGAAAAAGGTGGCATTCGTCCTGTTTGATAAGTTGGCCAGAGAAAGTTACTTCATTGTATAACCATGAGTCTGGCTAGTCATCAAAGAATCAATTGCTAATTTTTTGTAGAATTACAAAAACTCCATGTATTTTTTTTCCTTTGAAGCATTATTTATAAAAATAAACAGTGTAATTGATGTACTATATATTTAAACTTACCTTGATATATATATATTTTAATTTATATGTTATGTTTTGTGTTATTTAAAAATAAATTTTAAATTTATGTGAAATGAGTTAATTCAAGTTTGATTTTGAAATTATTAGCTGTATTTTATTCTTATGCTTGAATATTCAGAAAATACTTTATTTCTATTTTTTTTATTGGATGTGAATGTACAAAGCAACACTTTAATGATTTTGTGACAAATTTCTTCAGAAAATTTCTTCTCTTCGTAAAATAATAGTGAGGGCTAGAGGGAAAAGTAGTAACAATAAAAAAAAGACTTTTTTCTGGCATTGTTAAACATTAATAAAATTTTCAAATAAATTTAGAAAATAAATTAATAGAACAGAATTTAAGTGCATTTTGTGTATTCTAACTTCATCTGTAAATAAGTTTTACACCAGAAAGTTTTATTTTAAATATTGCCTAATTTGTAGAAAATAGAAATATGATAAATTTTAAACAGCACTTCAGGATTAGAAACAATAACATAAAATGGTTAACAATGTGATATTTTATATAAGCGTAGAGGTCTGAAACTGAGAGTGAGAGGGGGGGGGGGAGTATTTTATCAGTCATGTAGTCTAATATCTAAACAGAAATTAAAAGGAGATTGGTGTTGAGATGAATTTGAGAGAGATGTTGCTATTATAGATGAAAATTATATTCAATCCTTATTAACATTTACAGAATTAACCTTATATACTTTTAATATAAATTGTTCTGACAATGCCTGTCAAAATTAATACAAAGATTTTGTTACTAAAAATATGAACTATTAATAACATCAGCAAAACCTTGTGATATATGTAAATGAGGTTTGACTGTATAACTACTACAGCAGTAATTTTGTTTTAGTCATAAAAATAACTTATGGATTAAGCAAAATCAATCAAAATTTTAAATAACATGAGCATTAAAGCCTTTGCTTATTCCATTTTGTGTGGATTTGTTAAATCTAGATGACAAAAATATCTTTTCCTATACTTCCAGTGAATAATTTTAGTGTTGAGTGTTCAATGTAACGACTTCACCATTAAATTAATGTAGTTACCTTGAGTCATCCATCACAAATAAAAACTTTTTCACTAATGTAATAAATAAACATTGTTAAAGAAGTGGAATTTTAACGTTTCATGTAATTCAAATGTTTGCTGAGCAAAATTAACAAAAAATGATCTAACACAAATCTGTGCAATGTTTTTTTGTTTCAAGGAAAAAAAAAAGCATGAATTGAATTTAATGTTACAGGTGTTGAAATATACAAGAAAGATTAATTCTGGATGAGAATATTATGAAACTATAATGGTGATGAAAACTTGTTTTGTGATATGAATTTACAATGGGTATTAGTTTAAAGAAATTTTACATCACCCACCTTTCCAAAGAATTGGCACAAAAATAAGTCTTTCACTAATTTGAAATGAAGTTGTCAATTTATCCAATATGGAACAGTCTATCTATAATTTGCATACAAAAATTAGTTTTCAATGTGTAATATTACAGTAAACATTTAAGAAAGTAATATGAAATTTGTATTTATTCAGTCATATTTCAAATTATAATAAATAATTAAGAATTAATTATATAGTTTCAAGTAATTTATTTGTGCACTCATTTTATTGCTTATAGTTTTCATAATTTCATACAGAAATGGAAGTTTTATTATGATTTATTTAAAAGTTTAAGTATTTATTGTGTAGTTACACATTAAAAACCTTATTTTGTTCATATTATAAATAGACTGCTTTTTAATATTGCTGTAAAATTTAAACACACACACACACACAAAAAAAAAGGCCTTACTTTTAGATTTGTACCACCTTCATTTTCATGCTTTTTTGGGGGAGAGTGGGGGGGAGGCTGCACACCAAGGAGACATGCGTCTAAAACAGGAGACAAATTGCAGTGTTCAAACTGGTTAATTCCAGAGAAATTGTCTCTTGACCAGTGTTTTTTTGTCACTTGTCGCCTCTGTCTATCAATCTTAAATAATATTAAAGAAATGAAGATTTCAGCAAAGGAGAGGGGGGGGGGGGTCGCTTATAGAAGTTTTTGCAATCAGTACAATCTTGAAGTATCAGCTTGACGTAAGTTTTCTTTATACATCTGGATAATACTAATAGCAAAGAAATTAATTATAGACATGAAATTTGTGAATATTAAATGAAATGGATTTGAATTAAAAATGTGGCTTGCAAAGCTAATTGCAACCTAATTAATAAATTTGTTGTAGAAGTATAATCTATTATTAAGATGTGTTTCTTCAAGAGCTTTATTTTTTTACACATATGATGAAATATTTAATAAAGTGATGAGCATGCATTACACACTTGCCACATACAGAAAGAAATAAAAAATGCTTTGAACCAGAAATTATATTTAATTAAATAAAATAGATTCCAAATTACTACCTCATGGAGGCAAAACACATTTAAATTTTTTAGATTAAAGTACTATAGAAAAAGTGGGTTGTTGGCAAATATGGGTACACCTTTGGGACAGTTCATGTGATAAATGGTCTTTATTTTAAATGAGGAGAATGTGAGGTTCTTTGCGTACATCTCTTGTCAAAGGTCTGTGTACAGACCAAAATTCTACATAGAAAATGTGAATTCCCCCCCCCCCTCTTAAAAAATGTACTGTGGTAAATTATGAGTGTTTATACAATAGTGTAACTTACTCGATTATTCATCTGTGCATTGGTAGAAAAAAAGTGCTTATGCTTTAATTCATTTTTCATCTGTTTGCACCAAACACTTTACAATACTCGTTATAACTACTTTTTTGTTCAATAATTAAAAGAAAGTTTTAAAATATGCATTGAATTTTTTTTTTTTTTTTTTTTTTTTTTGAAATGTTACAAGTGGGCATAGTCCTTTCTCTACCTAGGTACATACACATACATTTATCACTTTAAGGTAGAATTGAGCTATGGACATTTTGTAATGAAAAAGTTAAAAAACTTAAAGCAAAACATGCAATAAATAACAATTAATAAAATTCTTTTAAAATTTTTCTATGAAACACAATCTACAATAAAAATAGTAATTGTTAATTGAATATTAAAATATTTAAAACAAATTTTATTTATTTTTTAGAAAGGGGGAGGGAGCTTAGTTTAAAAGTTCCATATTTTCTTGCTTTATTTCTGAAAAAAATACCATTCCTTCATTTAAACAATTCAATTAAATTCTATTTATCCTCTTTCTTGAGCCTTTTATTTTAAATCGATTAAATTTCCTTGATTTCAACGAACTGATGTACATAATAGTAATAATAATAATAAACAAAATCAAATGCATCTATTTCAATGTATTTGATATAAATATATATATACACATTAGGTAAACCAGTTTGTCGAAAGCAAGAAAATTTAATTGATTTAAAATAAGATTTCAGGAAAAGAAAAAAAATTTAATTTAATAGGATTTTTTAAAAATTCACATAAAAGAAGTATATTTTTTAGAAATAAACTAAGAAAATGAATAAAGCCCTTTCTGAAAAAGAAATATTTGAAAATTTATGTTTAAATATTTTTTTTTAACTATTGTAGTAAAGCTAATAGAAATAAAAAGTGACCGTATTTAAATTTTTAACTCGCAAAATTTTAATGTGTGTAATCAGAAAATAAATATTGGGAAATCGCTTTCATTTATATACCAATCAACCAACTTACCAATAATTCGTCGCTTTCTCATCAACATTTGCTAGGATACTCATCTAAAAAACATCGTATACACATCATCATGCAATCGTAGTCCTCGGGGTTTCATCAACATTATTTCTAAAATTCATGGGATTTCGGTCATCCACAGATCTAAGGCCAATGAGACATTTCTGAGCAATTGCCTATGAAATTCATCCCGATCGTATGAGAATACGATAATCGGCCTCTTATCGTGTCATCGGATTGCGATGAGAGGCCATTCAAGGGCCAGGCGCATTTTGCTACTAGGGGTGCAATTAAAAAATATTCCAGGATAAAGTTCCCTCTTTTTTTAAATAATAGTTTATATTTTACCATTTTTCATTAGAAACCTATAGTGAAAACAACTCATTCGCCATTTTGAAATTAGCAGTATACATAATTATAACTGTAAAAAAATTCAGTTTTTAGATATTCTTGTATCGACAAATTTAAAACGAAAACGATTACTTACATTAAATGCTCAAAGAGTATACTACATAATGGTAGTCGGCTAATATAATTTAAATTTTAAAAACAAGTATAGATACTTTCAGCAATGCATACATTCAAAAATTAAGATTCCAATTTTTGATGTATAGGAAACAATCTTTATTGTTGTTTATTAGTGATTTCGTTGCTTAAAAATTCAAATGAGTAAAAGTAATGCAATTCTTTCAAAAATAAATTTACGAAGTTTTATATAATAAAATACATCATACGTGGCATGTCAACAATTACTGCTCCTGTGTATTTAAAATATATGTACAGAGGTGGTTAATGTGGAATATTGGAGCCCATATGCTTAATTTCAGAACTACGGCTACTATATTAGCATATTTTTTGGGGGGGAGGAAGTGAAAAATTAGGGGGTAGAATGAAAGGCTGGCTTATAGCTTAAAAGGCTAAAATTGTGACAGTGGATAGCACGCGTCTGTTGCCGTTTGAACTTAGGATCATAGTGATGTAGCCGCGTCTCATCCACTGCCAGAAATTTATCCCCATAAGTTCCAGGCTTCCTTTCATCCTCACCCCCTCTTAAAATTTCCACCCTCCCTTCAAAAATATTTTAATATAGCAGCTACAGTACTAAAATTAATCATATAGGCATCTAAGACGTTAGGCTACAATATTTCACATCAACAACCACAGTATACAAACCAACGTATGTTGGTATTTCACCAACGTATGTTGGTGAAAATAATTGTTGAACCACCCACGTGTTTGTTTTCTATAGATGAATTATAGAACACGTGCAAGAAAATTAACTTTTTATCAAAGTATTACTGCTAATTTCTGTAAATATCCCAAAGACTTCAAAGTAGTTAATTAAAATAAAATTTAGCTTATAAGTGTGTGCGAAAAAATTATTTTTATGTGGAAGGCTTTTTACTGGTTTACACGAAGATTTATCTAAACAAAATTCTATATATTTCTAGTCTTTTTTATATTCGCAATTCTATTTTTTTAAAGAACGGTAACTGAACTAGAAAATTACATAAAATATTAGAAAAGGAAATAAATTAGTTTGGTATTAATTTTCTACTTCGTGGAGCTAATAACTAGATTATTTTTATTTTTTTATAGTTTTTTGCCATCATATTTTATACAGACCTGTATTTTGTAAATTTAAAAACTGTATCCTTTACCTCGGAAATTACTTTTTCCTCTTTAACTGGTAAAATCATTTTTTTATACCACAAAATATAATATTATCTTGTGATATGAAAGCACCCATTTCTGATTTTACGTAATTAGACAAATATATTGAAAATTAATATCTCCTGTTAATGCTTCATTTATGTATATATATATATATATATCTTAAAAAATATTAATATTATCAGAAAACTGTGAAACACATATATTGTTGTACAAGAATCAGGAATAGTTTAAAATCTAAAATAACCTATTTACTAAAAGGATATTACGAAAATACATACATGTATAGTTTCAAGATTGTTAAAATTTACAACTAAAATGTGATAAATGAAAATCCGAAATACCTGTATTATAACTATGTAATGAAATTGTAATTCAAGGTATCACCTACATAAAATTAAAAAAATCATAATTATGTTTTTGAATTTTTGTTATTCTGAAAAGTTTGGATATTTGAAATATAATTTCACAGTGTACAATATTTAAATATAAAACTATAAAAGCATTACTTGTGACAACATGATTCGAAAACTGAGAAGTAGTATTAAATGCAAATCTATACAAAGAATTATAAGAAATTTTATTTTGATTTACTAAGGTGAATGTTATTAGACCTCTTAAACTCTTAAGTTAGAAATTAGCAATGGGATGCCTAAAATTTATGCTTTTTCTACGTGTATGCTGAAATTTTTAATAAATTTGTTAATGGTGATGTTTAACAGAAAATACTGTTTGTCTAGTCATATTTACTATAATCTATTTACCGTGAAGTACCGAAATTAATGACCCTTTAGAAGATAGAAAACTCTAAAACTTTGAACAGATGTTTATAATTGGAAATTTTGGGGAAAATTGGAAAAAATGAAAAGGGGGGATATTTGAAATTTAAAAATATTTCAGAATTTATAAAATTTGCCAAACATATGAAGGAAGGTTTATGTTCGGAATGGGACTTGCTTACAATATTTTACGGTAGTTTTCTTTTTCTTATTGTTAGATAGTAAATTTGTTATAAAAATGGTTTGTGAGTCAACAAATACTTGGGCATGGAGAATATTTATTGTCAGAGGGCCTGAAGATAACTCTCTGCAAATGTTAAAGAAAAATTATTTTTCAATTTCTAATGAGAAGAGTTATAAAACAGAAAATTTTATTTTAAATGACTTCCATTAGAACATTACTGATTTAATATCATCGCATTGAATATAACCAAAATTTTCTGTATTTCAAGAGGGTTTATATAAACGTATATATGTTTGAGTTTTACGAATTGACAACTACTGATAGAGTTTATTTCATTTTTTTAACTTTAGAAATATATTATGAAAAATATCACAAATAAACTTAGATATACTTATTATGGAATTTAATTTGACATCATTTCGTAAAATTATAAATAAAAAGGCAAATTCGTGTTTTATTGTTTTTCTTTTAACTTTAAGTCCGCTCTTACTAAATTTCCATAAGGAGCGCATATATATTCCATTTTCTGGAATTATTTTCTATTCAGAAATTTTGAATCTATAAAAAAGTTTCAAAAGAATATATGTAGACAAGGAAAATCTATTATGAACAATAAAATATGTAACTTTAAAATTCAGAAATTTTAACAAGAATTTTGAATTTTTTAATGAAATACATTCTGGAATGCACACTTGGGATGTAAATCAAATAATTATAGATTTCCATTGCTAAACAATTTTAATTATTTGAAGTTCACATAAACGCGCAAAAATAGAATTAAGTAAATCAAAGAACCAATTGTTAAAATATAATATTTGAATAAATTTAAAGAAAATTGAGTAAAGAAAAATATTTGAATGAAATAATCATCCCAATTAACAAGCACGGGAATTTCTCTTGGTACAAGATTAAACCAAGTGTAAGGAACATGAATGTAATACGAGTATGTGTGATACACTCGTAGTATGAAACAGTTTATTTCAAACATATAAAATCAGATTATTTAGAAGCAAAGCCTTGCACGCGCAAAAATGGTCGCAAACATCTAAAATAAGAACAACAACAAAATCTATAATTTGTTTCAACGACTACATTTTTTTGTTTCAATACAAGAAAGCTAAAGCATTTAATCGCTCTATAAATGAACAGAAACATAGGGAACAATCTACAGGAATAAATAAAAGATATTATTTTATATATTCAAAAGTGTTTTCTATGCGAAATTTAAATAGTTATAAATTCTGGGTATGACATTAATTACCTTTTCGTTTAAAATTTTGAGTTTTGGATAAGAATACATATTTTTAGAATTTAAATTTAATAATACTTAATATGATCGTTTAAAAACTTCAAATTTGCTTTTTCATTTACCTTTATCAAATTGATCTCAGTCTTCATTAAACACAATTCACACAAAAACTTACTATCAATTTAAGTAAAATAAAATTCTTCATTTAATGATTAAATAATGTAACTAAATTTTTGTATAATTAAATTACTTTTAATGCATTTAGCATACTCAACAGACTATGAGAAAGAAAATTAATAAGAAATAATGAACAAAGCTATTTTATTCGCATTGAAAAATTAGTTGTTTTTCCTGCAAATTCAATTATTTTATTTCTAAACTTTCCAGCATAGTCTAGATGAAAATAAGTCATATTTCAGTTCCTATGTCCGTTTGTCAGCGTCCTAACTTGCTTAAATATATTTGGATTTCACAGGCATTTTTGTAGGTTATTAATAATTACTAAAGCATGATTGCTATTGGAAATGAAGTGTGCGTTATTATATTACATTTACACACATAGTCAAAAACATCCCGTTACACTATGGTGGATGAGAATAAATCGTTTCAAGCATATTTTGATTACATTATCCAATTATTAAACATAATGAAACTGATATTCATTCAAGAAGTAAATAAACACATGTTTTTCTTAGAATATGAAGGGCAAAGCATTTGTAATTCATTTACAGGGCTATCAAACAAAAACATTTGTTACTTAATGGCGTAGAGGTAAAGTGTAATCTATTGCAGTGCATTTTAATTTAGTTACACTGTTTAAAACATAATGAAATTTGTATCCTTTGCAATATAGCATTAAATTTATATCATTATTTTCTTACTTAAAACACTGTAGTCCTGTTGACCACACAAAAAGCTGCACAAATAAATTGGTATGACTTAACTTCCCACTACACAGGTCTGTAGATTAGTTCATTTAAAAACACAATAATCTGTAGAAGATGTATACATATTAAGTCTTGAACTGAAGAATACAATATAATTTTCCATCTTTATTTATCGCGACACAAAACCACAAAGAAAAACGAGTATATTCAGTTTCTTAACAAAAAAAATCACTATTACATATCTATATCTCATACTACAATTTTCAGTTTTTATTTTAAACTCATCGAAAATTCCAGAAAATCATTCATTTATTCTGCCGTTGCCACCGTTTCCGAAATCCGAAGAAACTTGAATTTAGCACAATATTCTGTCCGTGACAGTTCACGCAAAGCCATGGGGTAAGTCCTTGGCAATAGAGTTGGTCCTCAGCCGAGCATGTTTATAACAGAGTCAGTTCAGGGCAGTAGAGTTTGTCCGCAAAGCTCCTTGACTCTTACAGTATGCATTTCCGATTATTGAAGATAATGCTTTTTGAGATAATTTTTATTTGTGTTTTTATACTAAAACATTTTATAGAATATAAATAAAAAAGTGTACAGAAAAAAATGTTTCATAATATTCTGTCCGTGACAGTTCACGCAAAGCCATGGGGTAAGTCCTTGGCAATAGAGTTGGTCCTCAGCCGAGCATGTTTATAACAGAGTCAGTTCAGGGCAGTAGAGTTTGTCCGCAAAGCTCCTTGACTCTTACAGTATGCATTTCCGATTATTGGAGATAATGCTTTTTGAGATAATTTTTATTTGTGTTTTTATACTAAAACATTTTATAGAATATAAATAAAAAAGTGTACAGAAAAAAATGTTTCATAATACCTGATTGAAGCATGATTTTATTTCTTTTCATTTTTATCAACATTACACAGAATTATATTTTCCTTTTCAGAATCTTTTACAGGCATGTGCAGCAACAATATGTTTACATAAGTATTTTTTGTCAGAATTTAAATTATAAATCAGTATCGGATCAGTACATTTAAATTATAGAAGATTTGCGTTCCTAATTTCCAAAAAAAGATTGCATTTTTTTTCAAGCATATATTTAGTATGGGGTCCTTGACTCTTACAATTCCCTTCTAAAAGAGCTCATTAGTGTATTTTGTCACAATGAAGCTTTAAAGTATATACACACAAAAAAATGTTAGCAAGGATGAGAGCAATGTGAATCTTCCCATTTCTTTTTAATTAAATATATACAAATACCAGAATATATACACTAAATATAAGCATGAACAACAGAAACACCAAAATACATCAAAATTTAAACATCATGGAACTCCTTTTTTTTTTTTTTTCCCAAATGACCCGCCAAAGGAATTTCGTAAGCAACAGATAAAATATACTGTCTCTTACACTGAGGTAACACCACCTGCTTCACATTTTCACCACAGACATCTTCAGAATGCATAAGAATACCTTTCTCTATAAAATAAGCACTTTTATTATTCTCAGCCATTTCCCAAATATTTCTTAAATTATCATCAGCTCTTTGTAATTTTATAAAAGATTCCTCTGTTTCCTTCTCACTCAAATCAAGTTCATCTTTTTCAGGATCAGAATTCAACTTTTCAACCTTTCCATGCTCATTGTCCATTTCTAACTTATTTCCACCCTCCAAATCAACATCACCAGTGAGATCAGAGTCACTCTCAACTTTCGTATATAATATAACCTTATGGTTTAATGCTTCATAAGCAGTTGGAGATATAAGCATCTCATTCACCAATTTCTTGGAAACGGCACAAGTTACCATTACATTTTTATGAATTTTATCGTCTATTCTCATCGGTATTATTTTTAATGGAGCGACTTTTCTCTCTCCGAATGCTGAAGTTATCTCAATCTTTCCTTCTCCTTCAACTGATACATCCTTGACTAAGTCTGCCCGTATCACCGAGATCTGTGTACCAGAATCATAGATACCGTCTAACACATTACTTCCACATTTAATCCTAACCACTTCCAATTCATTAAATTTTCCTTCTCTTTTCACGCAGGACGAAACAGGTATTGTTACTCTTGCAGTTAATATCGATGACTGCTCTTCACCAACTTTCTCATTTGATTGCACAGAGTTCGTTTGTGCTCTTTGTACACCTTGAGTACCACGTTGATTTGGGCAAAATGAAGCCTTGTGACCCTCTTGTCCACACGAATAACAAGTAATTTTATTAGGTATCCGTGTCTTGCTTTATAAGTACCAACTCTTGACTCATACCTGCGGTCCGATGCGAAACCAGGATTTCTATTATCAGTGTGCTTAGAATAAAATGAAAAATTACTCTTCTCCTCTGAAAATCTATCTTTCTTAACTAACTTCCTAAAATCTTGTCGCACACTTTCATGTAAGTCAAGTTTCTCAGCCAAATCAGTAGGAGATACTATTTTAGGCCATTCATCCACAAAATGATCTCGAATCTCATCAGGCACTCTTCTTTTTAATTGATCAGTTACAATCAAATCTTTTAAGGAATTGAAATCAACAATTTTAAGTCCATCAATCCATTCTTGAAAATAACCATTTAATTCAAATACAAATTCTCGCCATGTGCGTTCAGGGTTTCTTTCATGTTCCATAAACTTTCTACGGAATCTCTCAGGACATAACTTAAACCGTCTCAGTAGAATCCCTTTAATATATTCATAATCTTCAAATTTTTCCTCTGCCTCACGCGCGAGAACCTGTATAATATCGGAAGGCAGCAAAACCAACAAGTTCGATACCCAATGTTTTGGATCTACACACATCCTCTTTGCTTGGCGTTCAAAAATAGATAAATACAAAACAATGTCGTCCTCCTTGACATTACATTTCGGCATGAGTTTCGCAAATTCAATTCCATAATTATAGGTTTTCATTTCCAATCCATCAATTCCTGCTTTTTCGCTATCTTTCCCTATCCTCAACTTCTCCAACTCAAACTCCCTCTCTTCTCTTTCCAACGCAATTTTTTCCATCTCTTTTCTCGTCTCTATAATATTTTCCATCAATCCCTTCACAAACTCTACTTCATAGTTTTTACTCGCCATAATTAGTTGTTTTAAATCAGCTATTATTGCATCCGGTTCAGAGTGCTCTCCCAATTCTTCAGCCAGACACCGTAAATCTTCTTTACGAGCCTTACCCAAAAATGACATTGTTACTTTTTAAATAATTTCTCAAGAGGGTAGTAAACCGTCCAACAAATTGGCGAAAACTCAATTTAACAGTAACTCGGAATCATTTATCCACCACTCTAATAAACACCAGAAATAAATGACACTTTGTAACCATATCACACACATAAAATCAATACCATTGCGATCACAATAGCAATTTCAAAATTCACATCTATCACTTCACAATACAACACTTCAACAAATACTACTTCATAAATCAATCCAAATTCATATTAAAACAAAATTATACGCACCACATCAATGAACACTCATCATAATTTATAAATCCTTCAATTAACATATATACACAACCAATACTCAATTACTCTCCGAAATATACAGAGCCCTCCTTTCATAGCAAAACATCTCATATATAAAACCAACAATAAAAGAAAATCACAACCAAAATCAATTCGAAATATCCTCCATCCAGCCGGCACTACAAAACACCACTCCTATACTGTTACAATACTACTACACCTTAGCACTGACATACTACTTAGTTACATTCAAAACAAATTCCTTTCCTTAACGTCAAAATATGAAATAAAATCGCAAAAATCTTAATAAATTTATCATACATACAATATAAATTCTTATAATGGGAAGTCACATTAATAAAAAGCTCTCACCTTTTGCATATCCTTCCAGACTACGCCACTTAACTTCCCGCTACACAGGTCTGTAGATTAGTTCATTTAAAAACACAATAATCTGTAGAAGATGTATACATATTAGGTCTTGAACTGAAGAATACAATATAATTTTCCATCTTTATTTATCGCGACACAAAACCACAAAGAAAAACGAGTATATTCAGTTTCTTAACAAAAAAAATCACTATTACATATCTATATCTCATACTACAATTTTCAGTTTTTATTTTAAACTCATCGAAAATTCCTGAAAATCATTCATTTATTCTGCCGTTGCCACCGTTTCCGAAATCCGAAGAAACTTGAATTTAGCACAATATTTTGTCCGTGACAGTTCACGCAAAGCCATGGGGGTCAGTCCTTGGCAATAGAATTGGTCCTCAGCCGAGCATGTTTATAACAGAGTCAGTTCAGGGCAGTAGAGTTTGTCCGCAAAGCTCCTTGACTCTTACAGTATGCATTTGCGATTATTGGAGACAATGCCTTTTGAGATAATTTTTATTTGTGTTTTTATTCTAAAACATTTTATAGAATATAAATAAAAAAGTGTACAGAAAAAAATGTTTCATAATACCTGATTGAAGCATGATTTTATTTCTTTTCATTTTTATCAACATTACACAGAATTATATTTTCCTTTTCAGAATCTTTTACAGGCATGTGCAGCAACAATATGTTTACATAAGTATTTTTTGTCAGAATTTAAATTATAAATCAGTATCGGATCAGTACATTTAAATTATAGAAGATTTGCGTTCCTAATTTCCAAAAAAAGATTGCATTTTTTTTCAAGCATATATTTAGTATGGGGTGAAATTAGGCACATGTTTTATATGTATACGCTCTTTAATAAATGATTAACGTTTTTCAAAGATGCTGTGTTTTATTCAAAAGAGGACGACTCTAAAGATATATATATATATCATTTTTCAAAAGCGGTTGACTCTCAAATTTATTACTTTTTAGTACATTTCTTCGGGAACATTAGCAAAAATATCTAAAAAAAAAGACTACAATGAAACATTATGCACTAAGCGTAGATGCAGAAACACTCTCTAATACTAACATAATATTAACTTTTGTACTCCACTGACACCTATGTATGGTCACATACTGAAATTGACCAGATTTACTGACACCTATGCAGTCACATAGTAAGTCAATATAAATCGACTCAGGCTATCTGCCTGCTGAAATTCTGTCATGTACGCTAATTGCACCTGGTGCATGTAAAATCCGTCGTGGGTGCAAAGTCCTCCAAGTTACCTGTGAGTTATAACTCTGGAGGGGCCTTGCCAGTTAAAGGTCTCGTCATCTGATCAAGGCTCTAAATTACGAGACCATCTTGCGAAGCCATTTTCAGTACAAACAACAGGATGTAACGCTAAGTAACCGACAAAACAAAGTATGCTCAAATGAGAAGCAAGTACTGCCGATATGATGACGTGAGAAGAGAAGTCATCAGATTTATTGCCGCTACGCGGCGATTAGGTGGTCACTTGCTCTGATACCAGGTATCTAATCTGTAAAGCAGAGGTAACTCGGCAGATAAAAGCCTGGTCATCGGTTTGAAAGAAAGCCATAAATCCACTGACATCTACTCAGTAAACAACATACGAACATATAACAAATAAGCATTTTTTATGGAGTTCTCAAAATATTATTTCAAATATGTGTAAATAGCATGAAGTTGGTGATAGTTGTTTGAAATTTCGGTATGAAGTGCAAAATGCTTAAGACAGAGACGAAATGGTTACATATAGGTTTCAGCAGATTTTAGATGGGACGAAAAATGTATGTTGTACTTTTTAAAAAATTACAACAATGTTACGAGTGTTTAAAAGGTATATAAGTATCACTTGTTATAGTTTTCTGGAAAATGTTAAAACCTTGTTATATACTCGTAGTTCAGGGAAAGACTGTCTAAATTCAGAATACACATTTTATGTTTTTCTGTTTATTATAGATGCATATCTGCACATTATGAACGGCTTATTTTTACACAAAAAAGTATTTTGCAAAAAAAATCCATTTGCTGTTCTAATGAATTGCAATCCCAAAAGTTTAACTAACAATGTATTTTATTTTCCTAATATATTATCAGCTTCATTCAAATGCAGGAAATGTTTATGATGATGTGAATTATAAATGACCATTAGCTATTCTAAACGTGATTTTAGTTTAACTATTCGTCGAGAGCGCAAATTTTCATCAAATGAGCGGGTGCGTATTGTAAATTGTACAACATGCCAAAAACAATCAGTTATTGCTGTTTTATTTTAATTTTACAAATAACTTAACTTAAAAATATCATATAAATTATCTCTGATCACAATTTATGGAAGTATTCCGCAATACACTCATTTTGTTACAACATATTAAAGCAGAGTTTAGATGTATAAAAAGCTCCTTGCTACTACAATCCCAAAGAATAAAAAATAATAACGAATTACTAAACAATAATTAAGTAATTTCGGATTTAAAGAATTAGCCTTATATTTCATCTATATTAGTCGCTTCCCATATCAAGCAGAGGATTTGCTTACTTGAAAGCTGTTTACGGATAAACCTCGCACATTTCATGCAATTTTTACAATAACAGGTACAGCTAATTGTGCAATCTGAAATACAAATAACTTTCAGAAGTAGGTATAGAGATTGAATAAATGAATACAAACGGTTATTAACACGCAATCCTGTTTCAATTTTGTTTTTACAACGGTGCGCCCGACGGAAGGTTAAATTGCACTTTATTTAATGAATTGCAACCTTCCTTATAACTGCAATCTTATATATGTGACACTTATTTATGATAGATTATATAAAAAAATAAGGTTATAATTTGTATGTTTTCATGTGACATAGAGATTATTGCAATTTTCAAAGTACAAATTATATACATTAACAACAAACTGTTAATAAATACATTATCATTTAGTAACACAATGAGTAATAATATATCTTTGAAATAAGGACACGTGCACACATATATATAATGTGTTGCGATACTAATTATGTTATTGCATTAATGTGTATTCTATGATAAAAATAACCAAATAACTAATATTGTAGAACAAGATAAAGCAGAAAAAAAAGATAAAGTTATGAATAAAAATATTCATAACTAAAAATAACATGAAATTTGCGTTTTTACTTTGTTTTTATAAGCGCCAATTGACTGTAAAGTTCTGCATCTATTATCTCATATGTAGTAGAAATATTTTAAAGTATTAAAAGTATGTTGATAACCTACTAATCTTATAATAGATCTTTAAAAAATAAGCAACACAAGTGTTCCAAAATTTAAAAAAATATATTCGGAAAGAAATGATGCCCTAAACAGTGAATAAGCTTTATTGCTGTCTGATGTGCAGAAAGACAAACAAAATATCTTATATTTAAGATCAGAAAACCTTTTTTTCACTTATTTTGTTTTAAATTCATAAGTAGTTTTACGAAGTATTGTTTTACATAGCATTGAATTGAAAATATTATTAATTAATACATATATATATATATAATAAAGCAATTTTTTTGGCTTTATCTTGTTCTACAATATTAAGAATTCGGTTATTTTTTATCATACAATACACTGCAATAACATTATTAATATTGCAACATAAACTTGTAATATGTTTAAATGAAATCTCAGATATGATTCTTATGTCGAATACAGGTATTTATATTAAATAATTTTCTATGAGGATAGAAAAGTTCTTTCCTTTTGTTGAGGAAATTAGACAAAATCCGATAATGTTATTCAAACTGAATTTATTATGTGATGCAGATATTTAAATGTACTTTGAAGGGAGATGAAATGTAACGAAATATTTTCGAAATGTGTTACTTGATCCTACCAACAGTACAGAAAATAATGAATGAAACTTAGTGTAAATTATGAAGTACAGAGTAATACTATTAATGTATTACCACTGTTATCATTAACTTTGCGATGGATTTGTAAGCTTTGTAATTTCATTTACTTTGTTTAGATCATTTTCTATTAATTAGGAGACAAGAAAAAAGAAGTGATTTTCTCTGCTCTACAAAAGAAACAAAAAAAAAACTGTTGTTCAAAAATATACTGATCTTAAATCAGTATAAAAAGATATTTTCTATTGTTGGTAGCGGTCACAAAATAATTAAAAAATCTATGCTTAGAACTTTGGTTACTACCTATACAATTGCATAGAAATTAATCAGCCATTTGTGTCGTTCAAAACAAAATAAAACAAAAATTGTTAATAGATTAATTTGTCTAATAATATATATATATACTGAGAGTTTTATGCTGAGAGTATGCTGAGCATTTTAGAGCAAAAATGTGATCTAAAATTGTGGTTCAATCAAATTATTACACCGGGAAAGATTACACAAATAATTGATGATTTATATGAATGTGTAATAATATTTTTCCGTCATTTATTTGAATTAATTATTTCAAAATTCTTATATTACCTAACTTTTTACTAGTCTTTTAATAATATCGTAACATATTTATTATAATTTAAATCCATGCACTTAATCTATATATAATTTTCTTTTTTATTCAAAAAAACTTAATCTGTTAAAAACAATACTTTCCCTGAAACCCCATTAACTTACTTCATTCTTCCATTTGTTTTTAATATTTTTTTGCGTGTTAAAATATCCTTGAGAAGCATTGCGTCAAAACTTAATTACGTAAGATATTCCTCCGATCGAATATAATAACTTATTTTTTCCCGCCCGTTTTATTTTCACATGGGTAGTGATCCGCAATCGAAAAAGTTGGTTGGTACCCTGAATGGTATTGTCAGATTCTTGTTTTCATTTTTATGGAATGATTTGCACTGACTTGAAAGTCAGAATGTTATGTTTTTTTTTTTTTTTTTTTTTTTTTTTTTTTTTTTTTTTTTTTTTTTTTTCAATTGTTGAATTAATCAGCCAAACTTGCCATCTAGTGGATAAAAAAGTATTTAGATATGTGCAATTCTATTCTTTAAAATCATCTGTCTGTTTTGCTACGGAGGCATATTGCTCCAATATTAAGTTTAAACTGGAATTTGGTGGAATTGTTTCATTATCATGCGAAAGATAAATAAATTTGTTCACAAGGATGTCGTCTCTGCCTGTTTGAATGGGAAATTTCTCACAGAGATTCAGAGTTTGTCTTTTCACTGTTTGGCATTCCTAACAGCAAATTAAAGATTTTAGGATTGAGTTGCTATCGCTACAATTATCTATCAACTGTTATACATTACAGATTGCTTGAAACAGAAAACCATTTCATGTACATGGAATATTTTCCCAATAATGTGTAAGTTTGTTGACAACTCATAGAATATTATTCCATTTCAAGCGATGAATCTATAGAACACTGCGAGCTGAAAATCATTCTACACAGATTCTACATAGAATTCTACATTCTATATCAGTCTCCAGGCCCAATATGGTCAATTTGCAGTCAAACTAAGTAGATCGTAGTAGAACTAATGACTGAACTATTTTGGAACTTTTCCCGTAATTAATAAGCAACAAGAGTTTTTTTATGTCAAGTAGAACATAACAATTCCACTTTATTGTAATGTTTGGACGAATACTTGACCCTTGTTATATGTTAAAGACCAAAATTAAATTGTAGAATGAATGGTGACGCAAATCAATTATTGACAATATAGTTCTCCCAGTGAGTGAATTATTTATGCAGATCAGAGAAAAACAAAACTCTGCTCCTAGGCAGCGTAAAATGGTTTTTGTACTAGGAATACGTAGAAAGTGGTTATACCACAATCACTTCAGGCGAACCAAATAAATTCCAAATTGATTTTTACCAAAGAAAGTACGAGGTTTCTCAACCAATAAGGAATGGGAGAAGGCGTGATAGGGAAATAGGTCTAACAATTGCCTGATTGCGTGTTTTTTATGTAAAAAAGCTACGGCAGACAGCTGCGCTGGAAACACAATGAGTTGCTGAAAATCGAGTAACCTTTTTAATAAGAAAGAAAAATAGCATTTAAAGAACAAATATCAGTTGTCTCAAATTATGAAAGAAAAAATAATTTAGTGGGTTTGAGAAGAGTGTTATTTTAACAGATTAAGATTTTAAAATATGAAATAAAATAGCGCATTAATTAAATGCATGGTATTAAAACATAATTGATCACGGAATGGGAGCTTGTCGATCGCAATGTTTGAGATCCTGGGAGACTCCTTCTCTAGAATGTTCAACACGAGACACCATACGACTGCATCAAATCCTACGTGAAACATCATATTTTAAATAAGAAATATGCTACGAACTTATCTCAAACACACGGCGGCTACTTGAACCGATAATTCGTCACATAGAAAAATGCACAAAAATTGAGGGTCACCGACTACTTCAAGTGGAATCTTTAGTCTCGAAGATTCCTTCATAGTTTGCATTTTCATTGAAGTTACACTGCAAAAGATGTCTCCGTGAATCCCTTATGATAAAAACAATGGCAGCTATCAACTTTTTTTGATAAAATATGGTGGGAGAAAATGAAAGATGACCGCAATTCATCTCAAAAATAGGAAATTTTTTTTCGATATTTTGACTTCTCAAAAGTTCCAAGTCAAAATCTAAATTTATCAGGTTTGTTGGCCATGTTGAGCGAAGAAGCATCATGCATTCGTAGGAGATAGCTCTTTCTCAAGGATATTTGCTCTAGGTCTGCAGCAGAAAATGCGTTTTGTTACGAAGTGAACCCACACATTCGAAACTAAAGCAATTCGTTAACGTTGTGGATTTTACATCAAGACTAATAAATTTCGCAATTACAACCTTCGAGTATTTATTTGAGCCGATTCAGATATTAGGATAGATGTCATGATTGCTAAAGGTTATTTGAATGAATAGCTTGCAGATTCGTCAGGAATTAGTCGGTATTAGAACACTGGTGACTTCACCCCTGGTTCTTTTTCACTCCAAGTGGAAATTTATAACTATTGTTCGAATGTACTCATGACATCTTTTTGATTTCTTCAATATTGTAACTGATTAAACGTAACTTTTGAAATGCAATATTTTTACATTAATATCAAAAATGTATATTTTTGTAATATAAATTTATTTTAACTACCTACAAATTCAATTAAAACCTATAACCTCGTCAATCCCGAGAGAAATATTACGAGGTACAATGAAACCCTGTTTAAAATTACTATGAACCATTTCCAAATATAAATCAGTCTATATACCAATGCTTGTGATACGTACGCATGTATTAAAATGTCTAAAAGTAATTTTAGAAGCATTTGAATTCATTGAAAGAGTGTTCTTTAGTGTATTCTACAGGCGACAGCTAGATTTGTGAGGTTAATACATTAAAACTTAATGCATTAATTTTTAAAATAGCTTGCATAAAAGTTTAGGCTCTATATGGTCTTTGAAGTATTTTTTAGAAGATTTTATAGAATTTTGTTTTATTTTTATTTCATTTTTATATATGTTTTAATTAATTTGCTTTTGCCATTTATTCTATATATTTCTTTTAGCTTTAAATTAAAAATTGATGTTTAATCTCTTTTTTTTTATTTATTTAGACTGCAATATTTTTTTCGAGTCTTTAAAATCATTTCCCTTAAAATATTAATAATAAAAAAATGTATCCTTAATTAAATTTTGATCAAACAGCTAGGATGTACTGGAATGTTCATTATAGTATTAAATAACACGAAACTATGCCGAAATCTAAGAAAATGTGTCATTGCCATTCCTCGATATATAAATAAGGAAGCATCCGAAACAATTGCGTCTGTCTTTCTGTGTAGTTCCTATCTGTTTCACTTTCAGAGAAAGAATTTTAATTGAATTCTTTCCCATTTGCTTTAACACTACATTCTGTTTTACGTTCCGCATATAAATCATTAGAAAGTACGCTGTTATTTACAAGGATAATGTGTTGTTTAATTGTCAATTTCTGATTTTCAGAATTTTTAGAACTGCAAACTTAAAATGATTTCATCATGTTAGAAAATGATTTTCAACGATAAATAGTTCAATTTCTATTTGTTTATTTATCCATTTGTAAATTTTTAAAAAAACAGCTGTTTAATAAAATTTTCTAATTTTTGCAAATTGGAAAAATGATGTGCATAATTGAAAGCATTGACTGTGTTAAAAAGAAATATAATACATAAGTTAAACGTTTAGCAACGTTTTTATCGCATAAATACATAAAACATGGCACAAAAAAACACATACGGTGGCTTCGAGAATGACCGTATGTGACACGTTAGTACGTGATTGCGGGTAAAAACGTTGTTAAAGTTTTTATCATATCCATTGAATATTATAGAGTAAATTAAAACATTAGTAAAACAAAAGAAAAGTTCTAAATTTATTTGTTTTGGCATATTTCTTTAATGATTTGTATAAAAATTTCAAATTTTAGATGAATTTAAACTTATTAATTTCGTTGTGTATAACCACAGGTAAAAAAATCAGCCAAAAACCTTTAAAAAAATAAGATTTTTCAGAGATTTTTAAGGTTTCTACAGCATTCTGAAGGCAAATTAAAAGTGCAGGTTTATTTGCGGGAATTTACTGTATATTAAAAGATTTCATGCAGGCATTTATCAGAATTCCAAATTACTAATCGGGTATTAAGAAGGTCACTTCAGGTAAGTTGAAGGAAAAGGAAAACAGAAACAAAATGCACAGATTTTTAAAGGTTGTATAGAGGTAATTATCAGAAAGTTAATGGCTTTCAATTTACCTTTAATTACTTAGCTTATTTTTGATAAGTATACTTCGGGTATTTTGAAGGAAAATATAGCCTTCAATTTACCTTCAGTGACTTAGCTAATTTTTGATAAGTGTACTTATCAAATGCCCAGTGAATAATGAACAGATTATAGTACAAAGTAGGAATAACAAAGCAATGCTATTAATCGATTTGCAACGTTACTTTTAACTCGGAAATAGATTTGGCCGCCAAGTAAATACATCTCTCATTTACATTATTTTTCTAAATGTGTACCAATCAAGAAACAAGGAAAGATTGAAAATTAAATATTGATACACAAATTGTACCTTCTACAGAAACAAAATAATAATCAAAATTATTTTTTTTTCAAAAGTTTCCTATTTATCGTTATAAAGCAACCATATACGCGGACAAAAAGTTCATTTTAATGATAGAACAAATGCATACCGTCCTTAATGTATCCGATTCTGTTGCATGAATTTTTGCTGCATTAAATAAAAAATTCTAGGAATTCCAGATTTCTAGAAAAAAAGCGTAACTTTACTGTTTATTTATTTATTTATTTATTTATTTATTTACAGTGCAGATGGTGTATATATGCATATTATAGTATCTGTTATTTGGTCATATTAAATTAAAATAAATTTCTAGTCATATCTCATCATTTCATTTCATTCAAATATTCACCACTTAATTATGCACAATATTAAATTACTGATATATATTTTCCGATAGCATTAACATAAAAAATATATAATAAAATAAAATAAAAGTGAAAACAACAAGTTCAAAGATAATCAACAGAATAATGTTACTAATTAAAGAAGAAGTCTCCTTAGGATAAGCTTTTAAATTAAGACAAGATTTGGGAAATTAGAATAAAAGAATACTAATTAATCCACTATCTATTAAACATGCAGAAAAAATTCCGAATCAAAACAATTTGTATAATGCAGGAATGTAAGCTGCAGTAAATTTAAGTATTAAAACATTTCTTCTGGTACTTGTTCTAATTATGCAATTAAATATATATGAATACATAGATGAAGAGAGAAGGAATTACACTGTTAAAAAAACGTGTGATTTTATGGAAATTGTAATAGTAATCGGGACGCTAATACAATTAACTTTTTTAGCGGAAATTTTTCAGTAAATTTTTGAAGAGTTTTCGAGAAAAATGAAAATTTTTCTTAAAATTACGAAACTTTTTACGTTAAAATAGTGTATATTATAAGGGTGTCTTGATTACCAGCACAATTTCCATAAAATCGTCCGTTTTATTTACAATAGAGATATAATTATTGACATATGACAACTAAGACATTCCTCGATACTAGTATGCTAAATGTTATCGAAAATAGTCTGTTATAATTTAAAAAACTCTAGTGTATTAAACGTTTTAATCTTTCTTTATATGTATGTAAATAAAGAAAAAAATTATATGAAATACAAAAATAAATATTTATAACACATAATGTTTTATTTAATGAAAAAAACGAAAGAAATATGAAAGAAAATATCGTTATTTAAACTTTTTATTTTTCAACATATTGAAAAATGTTTATGACTTCGATATCTATTGTATACCACCTTCAAACTATCTGTGCTCTAATTCACATAATTATTTTCGAATTTACATACAATATATATGAGTTATTAAGATTCGACAGAGCATGTTTGGTATTGAAATTCATGCATTGACAGTTCATTTACAGGAATTTTAAAAATATTTCATTATATTACGGTCCATTGAAAATATTATTAGCGATGTATTTTAATATTGTTACACGATTTTAAAATAATATGATTTATGTGCAATAGAACATCGTCTATTAGAAATGTTTGATGAAAGTGATTTTCATTTTATGGTAAACGTTTTAAGATTAATTATTATTTTTTCATGTTACGTAGGCTTTATAGATTCTGTAGACCATACAGAAGAGGATTCTCAACAAAAGAATTTCCAAGTACTGCTGAGAATGACCGTAAATTCATAAAAGGTCCATTTTAATTTGAGCTATAGATTTCAAGATAAAGATACATTTCGTTTGAAAACACATTTTTGAAGATTATATATAAATTTATATACATAACTGCGCAAACAAGTGGATAGATTGCCGTGTAACGATAGTAGATTCGGAAAAGAAGTTTTAGTATTTTTAAACACACTTTCGTGTGCATAACACTTTAGCTTAATATGTGACATGCATTAAAATCTGTAGATAACTAACAGGGTTTATAAAATAATTAAGCTCATTTCTCTGTATTGGAAAAATTTCAAAAGGTTATTTATAACCTGCATATTTTTTTTCTATTTAAGACGCAGAAAAGGGGGTGTCATTATACGACCAATTTTTGATTTTGCCGAAATTTTTTTGTGGTTTCTTCTAATGATTTTAGAAGATATGTATATTTTGTTTTTCCCCGAAAAAAAATTTCTGATCTACAAAAATTTCTAAAGCGGGTCACGACCCAGTATTTTTTTCGAATCGACATCTTTCTGTATTCTATTATCTCAGTACATTTAGCATCAACCAAAATAATTTTTGTGATTACAACATTACATTTAGTAATTAAATTGAATTATTTTGTAAATTTTATGGCTAACCTCCAGTAGCAGCTCCATCGGTTGAGCGATTTGCACCAAAACGTAAACAGCACTGTCATGTCAAGTACTAACTAAAGTTTTATGAAAATCCATGCCTAGTTTTTAATAATCCTGTATAGCAGCACCACCTGCTGAGCGATATACACCAAAAACTAATCAGATTTATTTAATATCAAGGTCTTACATAACCTAAAGTTTTGTAATATTTAAGTGCATAGTGCATTAGTCTATGAGATACAGCGCCCGCAAATTTTTGTCACATACACACAGACAGACAGACTCAGAGACAGACATTTTGTAAAAACATGTTTTTGTATTTTCTGGCTCCTAAACCGTATAAATCAGTCAAAAACCAGATTTCGAAATTTTTCAGAAATCCAATATTTTTATCTTTTAAAGATAGAAGACCGTAAAAATATGACGCATAGTGAACAAGTTATAGTGTAGTATATAGTTAACTCTTTGTTTTGTTACAATATTTTCCATTTCCACAATACCTTGAAGTAAGCCATATGTGTTCGCATGGCCATTAGCCAATGTTACATCAAATGTCTGTTGAAGGGTAGGCTGCATACTATAAAACACAATTATCAAGTTTCATTTTGATCCTCAGCGCACTGAAATACAGGGTCACAAAAATGACCATTTTATGTTTCATTCGATACAAAATTAGCTATTTTTCGGTAGCTCTGAGTGTGAGCCATGCAACTAATGAGCTAATTCAGTTAACAGTGAGCAGTACTACACACTTTAAACACCAAAACTCTGGATGACCCCCAGCGCATGGTTCCATGAGGTCTCAAATATGGCGTTTTGTCACTTTCCGCGACAAAGTTTGACGAGCCACGCCGGGTGTCACTAAAGATCAGCCATGAAATTTACAAAAAAATTCAATTTAACTACTGAATGTAATGTAATCTAATGACAAAAATAACTATGGTCAATGTACTGAGATAATAGAATACAGAAAGTCCCGCTTTAGAAATTTTTTTGGGGTCAGGAAATTTTTTTGGAGGGAAAAACAAAATATGCATATCATTAGAAGAAACCATAAAAAAATTTCGGCAAAATCAAAAAATGGCTTGTATAATGACCTGCCTGACTCTTATAAAATCTGTCTCTCAAATTTAAATTTTGAATATTACATAGAACATAGACAATCAAATATAGTCATATACGTAGCTGTATAACAGAATTAGAGGGCCTGTACAGCAATTGTTCAAATATACTTTTTTTTAATATTTTGTGGGTTTTTTTTAAATATTTACTTATGTATAATCTTTAATATATTTAACGGCAAAAATTTATTTACTATTCTAGAAGTTTTAAATTATTTTCGACATTTTGCTTGACTCGGGATTTTTTGTTCATGATTAAGTTGAATTTAATCGTCAGGGAAAAGAGTTAAACAAGAAGGGGTTGTATTTGTAATTACTAATTTACTATTATCGAAGCTACGTATATAATAATAAAAAAAAATAATTTTTTTAGTATAAACTTCAAAGGGTTTCAGGACTCTTAAAATTAAAAAAATAAAGAAAAAATGATAGTTTTCAACGCTTAATTCTAGAAAATGTGTGCTGCGTTAAAACACAATTTTTACTGGAAGGAAAGATACAAGAAAGCCCTATCATTTCGTGTATTTAAAATATTACGAAATGCGAAATTAATATTTATAGAACCTTCAAACTGTATCCTTTTTCCGACATTTGTCGAAAAGAAAATTGGTATAACAATTTACGCGCAGCATTACAAAATAATTGTTGCGACTAGAATTAATTATTATTATTATTTTATTTTATTATACATTAGATTGTAATAGTTATTCTGAACATAAATAATTTTCTGTACTTAACAGATTATAATTTATGTATTCATTTTTTTTCTATTTAACTAAAAAATAAAAATCCAACAGTATAAATACTTTAAAATATTGTATGTATCAACCTGACCTATAAAAAAGACTAATGAAACAAATTTATGAAGCGATTTTATGAAATGACTGGTTAGCAGAATGATTGCGTTTCACTGCTATTCTTCTAAAATATGGAAACTTCAGTGATGAAATTAACGGGAAAAATCTGAATTGTTACGCAGATTTAAAAAGTAGTATTATAATTTTTAGTTTTCATATGTTTTTGAGACATTTGTCTAATTATCGGAACTTGATTATCCCATTTTTAGGGAAAAAAGGGAAAAAATGTAAGGTTTATGGTAAATTCTGTAAAATGATAGCTGAAAAATTCAGTAAGATCCATTTAACAGATAACAAATGTAAATCGATACAGAGTCTCGCTTTTTTTGTGTTTTTATAGAGACTTTTAACAGTGTATTTAAAAGTGGTTTTCTTCCAGATTTTTTTTTAATACCTAAATAATTGCTTATAATTGTAGCTAAAAAACTATATGAGGTTCCCAGTAACCAAGAGGCATAAGTGACAAAAAATGAAAAAAAAATTATCTAAATGCACTGGTGACATAAGCTTTTGTTATTTTCAGGTAAATAAATATGTGATTTTCTGATTATATGCTGCGTTCTAGACATAAACCACTTATGCTGAACGATAATTAACATTGACTAATTAAGCATTTAAAGAAAAATATAATCTACTTTTTTTACACTTAACGAAATTAGAGTTCGAAGACCACAAGGAAACATGCGGCATTTTCCAATTTCATTTTAGTCAATTATTATTTATACTCCAGTTTAATGTTAATTATTTTTTAACTCAATTTACACCAAATTGATATTTTGTCAATTGTACTCCTTGGCTTCTGAGGTTCTCATACAATTTCCGATAATAGCTTCAGTCTTTGAAAATAACTGAGATGAGACTATTTAAAGATCACAAGGAACGTTTTAAGTTTATTTTTACTTATGTTACATCATGAAGCCATTTTTTTGCAATTTTTAAAGTAAACGATATTGAAAAATTTTAGTATAACGTCAAAGACATAGAAATTTTAAATTCTTACTTCCCGTGCTAATTATAAGGTGTGTTAAACACGCACTATTCCATAGATTATGATATTTGATGAATTTTTTGTCATATACAAGAACAATCACAACAATATAAATTGTTTGAACCACACAAATAATTTGGTTACACATGTCACATTGAGTGGTATCTTTTAGAAATGATACGTTTACATTTTGTAAAAACATGTTTTTCGGGTTTTCTGGCTCCTAAACCGTATAAATCAATCGAAAACCAAATTTCGAAATTTTTCAGAAATCCAATATTTTTATCTTTTGTAGATAGAAGACCGTAAAAATATGACACATAGTGAATAAGTTATAGTGTAGTATATAGTTAACTGTATGTTTTGTTACCATATTTTCCATTTCCACAATAGCTTGAAGTAAGCCATATGTGTTTGCATGGCCATTCGCCAATGTTCCATCAAATGTCTGTTAAAGGATAGGCTGCATACTATAAAACCCAATTATCAAGTTCCACTTTGACCGTCTGCGCACTGAAATACAGGGGCACAAAAATGACCATTTTATGTTTCATTCGATACAAAATTAGCTACTTTTCGACAGCTCTGAGGGTGATCCATGCAACTATTGAGCTAATTCAGATAACAGTGAGTAGTACTACACACGTTAAACACCAAAACTCTGGATGACCCTCAGCGCATGGTTCCATAAAGTCTCAAATATGGCGTTTAACTTTCCGCGACAAAGTTTGACCAGCCACGCCGGGTGTCACTAAAGGTCAGCCATAAAATTTACAAAATAATTCAATTTAACTACTGAATGTAATGTTGTAATCACAAAAATAACTTTGGTCAATGTACTGAGATAATAGGATACAGAAAGTCCCGCTTTAGAAATTTTTTTGGGGTCAAAAAATTTTTTTGGAGGGAAAAACAAAATATGCATGTCATTAGAAGAAACCATAAAAAAATTTCGGCAAAATCAAAAATGGCTTGTATAATGACCTGCCTGACTCTTATAAAATCTGCCTCTCAAATTTAAATTTTGAATATTATATAGAACATAGACAATCAAATATAGTCATATACGTAGCTGTATAAAAGAATTAGAAGCCCCTTACAGCAATTGTTCAAATATACTTTTTTATATATTTTGTGGGGTTTTTTAAATATTTACTTATGTATAATCTTTAATATATTTAACGGCAAAAATTTATTTACTATTCTGGAAGTTTTAAATTATTTTCGACATTTTGCTTGACTCGGCTTTTTTTGTTCATGATTAAGTTGAATTTAATCGTCAGGGAAAAGAGTTAAACAAGAAGGGGTTGTATTTGTAATTACTAATTTACTATTATCGAAGCTACGTATATAAAAATAAAACAAATAATTTTTTTAGTATAAACTTCAAAGGGTTTCAGGACTCTTAAAATTAAAAAAAATAAAGAAAAAATGATAGTTTTCAACGCTTAATTCTAGGAAATGTGTGCTACGTTAAAACACAATTTTTACTGGAAGGAAAGATACAAGAAAGCCCTATCATTTCGTGTATTTAAAATATTACGAAATGCGAAATTAATATTTATAGAACCTTCAAACTGTATCCTTTTTCCGACATTTGTCGAAAAGAAAATTGGTATAACAATTTACGCGCAGCATTACAAAATAATTGTTGAGACTAGAATTAATTATTATTATTATTTTATTTTATTATACATTAGATTGTAATAGTTATTCTGAACATAAATAATTTTCTGTACTTAACAGATTATAATTTATGTATTCATTTTTTTTTATTTAACTAAAAAATAAAACTTCAACAGTATAAATACTTTAAAATATTGTATGTATCAATCTGACCTTTAAAAAAGACTAATGAAACAAATTTATGAAACGATTTTATGTAATGACTGGTTAGCTGAATAATTGCGTTTTACTGCTATTCTTCTAAAATATGGAAACTTCAGTGTATAAATTAACGGGAAAAATCTGAATTGTTACGCAGATTTAAAAAGTAGTATTATAATTTTTAGTTTTCAATTAGTTTTTGAGACATTTTTCTAATTATCGGAACTTGATTATCCCATTTTTAGGGAAAAAAGGGAAAACCTGTAAGTTGTTTGGTAAATTCTGTAAAATGATAGCTGAAAAATTCAGTAAGATCCATTTAACAGAGAACAAATGTAAATCGATACAGAGTCTCGTTTTTTTGTGTTTTTACAGAGACTTTTAACAGTGTATTTAAAAGTGGCTTTTTTTTCAGATTTCTTTTTTTAATAACTAAATAATTGCTTATAATTCTGGCTAAAAAACTATATGAGGTTCCCAGTAACAAAGGGGCATAAGTGACAAAAAATGAAAAAAAAATTGAACTAAATGCACTGGTGACATAAGCTTTTGTTATTTTCAGGTAAATAAATATAAGTGATTTTCTGATTATGTGCTGCCTTCTAGACATAAACCACTTATGCTGAACGATAATTAACATTGACTAATTATGCATTTAAAGAAAAATATAATCTACTTTTTTACACTTAATGAAATTAGAGTTCAAAGAACACAAGGAAACATACGGCAGTTTCCATTTTCATTTTAGTCAATCATTATTGATACTCCAGTTTAATGTTAATTATTTTTTAACTCAATTTACACCAAATTGAAATTTTGTCACTTGTACTCCTTGGCTTCTGAGGTTCTCATACAATTTCCGATAGAATCTTCCGTCTTTGAAAAAAACTGAGATGAGACGATTTAATGATGAGAAGGAAACGTTTTAAATTTATTTTTACTTATGTTAAATCATGAAGCCATTTTTTTACAATTTTTAAAACAAACAAATTATGAACAATTTTAGTATAACGTCAAAGAGATAGAAATTTTAAATTCTTACTTCCCGTGCTAAGTATAAGGTGTGTTAAACACGCACTATTCCATAGATTATGATGTTTGAAGAATTTTTTGTCATATACAAGAACAATCACAACAACATAAATTATTTGAACCACACAAATAATTTGATTACACATGTCACATTGAGTGATATCTATTAGAAATGACTTTTCAGCTTAAATATGCATTTTCAAATTTACAACAATTACAAGGCAAATTCGTAAAATAGAAAAAAAATAAAAAAATTATTTTCTGTTTATTTATTTAACATTTTTATTTCTTTATATTTCTGTATGTACAATGTTAAAACCTTGCAGCATTCTGTCCTGCCATTTGACCATTTTCTGAAAAAAAAACGGTTATATAACTATAATTTAACAATATTCTGCCCATAAAATCTTAAATAATACGATCATTATAGCGTAAAATTACGTTTGTGTAGCGTCTTTGATAAAAACGGTCGATTGACTTGACTGAATGCTGCAAATTTTTAACAGTGTATTAGTTTATACAACGGAATATGTAAACTTTCACATATAATTGGTAATGGTTAGCACATAGCTAAAGTGGAGTTTTGCTATGTTTACTGTTATTATTATTATTATTATTATTATTACTATTATCCTTAAGTTATCTATGTCATTGCCTGTTAAGAAATTTTTCTTAAACCGTAATCTAAAATACGTTCAACATATATATATATATACTAATATATATAAGTGTTTTATTAATTTTTTTAAGTATAAAGCATTATCTGCAAAAATGAACGAAATCAAGAGTTTATTATTATTATCAATATTATTATTATTCAATTATCTACCTAATTTCATATTCAGAGAAGTTTTAAGACCATAAATTAAAGTGCTGAATGGGTTTTATAATTAATGAATCCTGCATATTTTGTTGTTGTTGTTGCTGTTTTAAATTTAATAAGACTTTTATTATAAGTCCTAATGTACTGTTATTTCTCAAGAATTATATTATGGAAACAGACTGAAAAGGGGAAATAGTGATAATCATTTTTAAGATAGCAAACGTCTTCTTTGTAAATAAATTACTCTAATAAGTCCAAAGTTTCCTCTTTTCCCTGTTACTTCCAGATAAATTCCTTATTGCCAGTCGAATTGAATTTATTACATAGCAAGGACATTGAAATATAATTTGTTGCACAGAAGTAAAACAGGCAAGCTTTATCGAAATATGCCTTGTAATCTGAACAACTGTCCAAAGACATTAAGAATGAATGAAAATTAGAAAGTACAGAGTAATTATATTAGCATCTTTATCATTGACTGGAACGTATATTTTTCTAAATATTTAAGTAGAAAAAAGGGATTAAAGATATTTTGTAAAATTCGTTAAATATACAATTCACGAAAATTAATAAAATAAATTACAAAATTACATATAAATTGTATTTTGATTTAGGTACAATTTCAATTTTATTTGTGATTTTAAGTTATGTTAAACAAGAATTAACCTCACAAAATAATTGTTAGAATATTTAAACTTTTGTTAAGAATTATGAAAAATAAAAACATGATTCAATATTGAAATAAATGTATTAATTTAAAACTTTTTAAATTTTTTATACGTTTTAAAAAATTCTTTGCACAAATTAAAAAAATTGAGAGATGTTAAAGATTGATATAAAAAATGAATGATTTTATCATTATAAAAACAGTTATATGGACCAAGAATCATATTAGGAGTGCTACTATTTTTGAAATTGCCTATCCGATAATTATAATTTTGCGTATCTCTGTGACGATATAAGCACAGATTATGTTATTGTATTATTAATATTAAGATATTGTTATTATTATTCATTTATCTATCTCATTTCATATTAAGAGAATTTATTTATTTATTTTAAACCATAATATATATTGTTAAAAGTATTTTATAATGAACGCAATAATGATGCATAATATTTGGTTCTTGTTTCGTACTTAATAAGACCTTTATTATATGTTTCAATGCACTAGTATTTCTTAAGAATTATATTAAGGAGAAAGACTGAAAAGGGAAAACAGTAGTAATAATTTCTAAGATCACGACAGTCTTCCTTGTTAATAAATTATTGTAATGAGACCAGGGTTTCCTCTTTTCTCTGAAACTTCCAGCTAAATTCCTTACCGCTAGTCAAATTGAATTTATTATCTGGTGAGGACATTGAAATAATGTTTGCTGCACGGAGGCTGTTCAGAAAAACGTTATCGAAATGTGCCGCGTAATCTAATCAATTCTCCCAAAATATTAAGAATGAAGCCTTGTGAATGAAAGTTACGAAGTACACAGTAATTATAACATCACCTTTGTCATCAAGTAGAGAATACATTTTTCTAAATTTCTGCATTTAAAAAAAAGTATCTATATGTGTTAAAATTTGCTAAGTATACAATATGCAAAAATTAATAAAATAAGTTCAGAAATCAGATATAAGTTGAATTTTCATATATTTGTAATTAAATTTCATTTGTGAGTTTAAGTTATTTAAATCTAGAATTGACATTAAAATAATTGTTAGAAATTGAAATCTTTGTTAAGAATTACTAAAGATTAAAAAATGATTCAAAGTTGAAATAAAAGTATCAGTTTAAAACTTTTAAAAATATTTAATAATTTTTAAATATGTATATTTGCACAAATTAGGAACATCAAGAGATATTAAGGACTGGTAAAACAAAAATAATGATTTTATCATTATAAAAACTGTTATTTGTAGCTCAATAATATTAGGTGTGCCATTTTTTATTAAATAATATAATTATTCATATTAATATTATATAATTATTAATTAACTTATCTCTGTAACGACATAAGCACATATTATATTATTATATTATTATTATTAATATATTATTTTTTTACCTATCTCGTTTCATATTAAGAAAATAATTTTTTTTAAACATAATCTAAATTGTTGAAAGTGTTTTATAATCTATGGATGATGCATAATTTTTGGTTCTTGTTTTATATTAAATAAGACTTTTATTATATGTTCCAATGCATTATTATTTCTTTAGAATGATAGTAAGGAAAAATACTTAAAAGGGAAAACAGTGATAATTATTTCTAACATGGCGACAGGCTTCTTTGCTAATAATAAATTACTGTAATAAGACCAGAGTTTCCTCTTTTCTCTGAAACTTCAAAATAATTTCTTACTGCTCGTCAGATTGAATTCATTATATAGTGACGACATTGAAATATCGTTTGTTGCATGGAAACAGTGCAGGCAAACATTATCGAAATGTGCCACGTAATCTAATCAACTGTCCAAAAACATTAAAAATGAGACGTTGTGAATGAAAATTAGGAAGTACAAATAAATTATATTAGCACCTTTGTCATTAACTAGAACGTACATTTTTCTAAAATTCTGCGTAGAAAAAGGGAAGATGTATGTTTTATAAGACTCACTAAATATATAGTATGCGAACATTAATAAAGTAACTTCAGACGTTACATATAAGTTCAATTTGTTTAAGCTGTAATTTGAATTTTATTCGTAAGTTTAAATAATGTTAAATTATTCACTTCCTTTCATATTAAGATATTTTTTGTTATCGATAAACTAAAATGCTGAAACTGTTTTATAATGTATGAAAAATGCATATATATATATATATATATATATATATATATATATATATATATATATACAGGGTGATTCAAAAAAGATGGGGAAAAATTTAAGGGGTAATAGTGTGTATCAAGACAAACAATATTAAATAGGAAACCAAGGGTCCCAAGCGTTTTCCAAAGGAGATAGCCGCCATTAAAGTTTAGGGACCAAAATTTCAAATAAACATAAAAAACGGAAAAATTGGTCGATTGATTTGCGGTTTTCAGTAAAACTATTGTTTATGTTGGTATTTTCTAGAAAATAAATTATAAAGATAAATTCCGAAAAATGTCGATAGAGGGCGCTTTAGATTTTAGAGGGGAATAACTGTTTTCTGCCGTTATTTTTTTGCATCTCATTAAATGATTTCACAAGCTCAGACTTAAATTTTGAGCTCAAAATCTAAATAGTTGGGAGTGATTAAGTAGCGCAAATTAACTGTGTTTAAAGGGTTCAAATTTCAAATGATTTTAAAAAAACGGAAAAATTGGTCGATTGATTTGCGGTTTTCACTAAAACTATTCTTTATGTCGGCATTTTATTGAAAATAATTTATAAAGCTAAATTTTACAAAATGGCGATAGAGGTAGCTTTAAAATTTGGCGTTAATAAAAACCATTTTTTACCGTTATTATTTGCATCTCGTTAATTTTTTTTATAAGCTTATACATAAACTTATATTTTGTGCAAAAAATCTGAATCGTTGGGAGTGGTTAAGTAGAGCAAACTGAACTGCGTTCAATGGAGGTGGGGAGGTTCTAATTAGAAGTTATCATAAAAAACTGAAAAAATGGTAGATTCGTTTACGGTTTTAGCCAAAACTATTCTTTATGCCAGTATTTCCTTGAAAATAAATTTTAAAGATAAATTTCAAAAAAATCCGTTAGAGGGCGCCTTAAACTTTAGAGTAACGAACAACTATTTTTAACTGGTATTTTTTGTATCTTTTATCTTGTAAAAGCTTATAGTTAAATTTTGAGCTCAAAATCTGAATCGTTGTGAGTAATTATGTAGCGTAAGTTTGAACTGTGTTCGAAGTGTGGGGAGACTAACATTTAAACTCTTGAACACAGTTCAGTTTGCCCTTCTTATCCTCTCCCAACTTTTCAGAATTTGAGCTCCAAATTTATGTCTAAGCATTTGCAAGTATGTAATTAGATAGAAAAAAATAACGTTTAAAAATAGTTGTTGGTTACTCTAAAGTTAAGGACACCCTCAAACGAAAAATTAAAAGAATTATCTTTAAAATTTATTTTCAAGGAAATATTGACATAAAGAATAGTTTTAGCGAAAACCGGAAAGAAATGTATCATTTTTTCCGTTTTTTATGATAACTTGAAATTTGAATCTCCCCGCCCCCATTGAACACAGTTCAGTTTGCTCTACTTAACCACTCCCAACGATTCAGATTTTTTTCGTAAAATTTAAATTTATGTCTAAGCTTCTAAAAAATTTAACGAGATGCAAATAATAACGGAAAAAAAATAGTTTTTCGTAACTCCAAAGTCTAAAGCACCCTCTATCGCGATTTTTTTAAATTTAGCTTTGTAAGTTATTTTCAATAATATACCAACTTAAAGAATAGTTTTAGTGAAAACCGCAAATCAATCGACCAATTTTTCCGTTTTTTATAATCATTTGAAATTTGAACCCTCTGAACACAGTTCAGTATGCGCTACTTAACAACTCCTAACTATTCAGATTTTGAGATCAAAATTTAAGTTTAAGTCTAAGCTTCTGAAACCATTTAATGAGATGCAAAAATTAACGGCAAAAAACAGTTGTTCGTTACTTCAAAATCTAAAGTGCCCTCTGTCGACATTTTTCGGAATTTTTCTTTATAATTTATTTTCAAGAAAATACCAACATAAAGAATAGTTTTAGTGAAAACCGGAAATCAATCGACCAATTTTTCCGTTTTTTATGTTTATTGGAAATTTTGGACCCTAAACTTTAATGGCGGCTATCTCCTTTGGAAAACGCTTGGGACTCTAGGTTTCCTATTTAATATTGTTTGTCTTGATGTATACTATTACCCCTTAAAGTTTTTCCCATCTTTTTTGAATCACCCTGTATATATAGTCTAATATGACTTTTATATGTTCCAATGCATTATTATTTCTTAAGAATAATAGTAAGGAAACGGACAGAAATGAGAAAACATTGGTAATCTTTTCTAAGATAGCGATAGTCTTCCACGTTAATAAATTACTGTAATATGATTAGAGTTTCCTGTTTTCCCTGAAACTTCCAGATAAATTCCCTACAGCTAGTCAAATTGAATTTATTATATAGTGAGGACACCGAAATACCGTTTGTTGCACGGAGGCAGCGCAGGAAAGCTTTATTGAAATGTGCCGCGTAATCTAATCAACTGTCCCGAAGCATTAAGAATGAAGCATTGTGAATTAAAATTAGGAAGTAAAAAGTAATTATATTATCACCTTTATCATTAACTATAATGTATTTTTTTTTTCTAAATTTCAGTTTTCTTTCCATTTTTGGAAATAATCCTTATTTGGAATAAAAAATAGTTACATAATTATAATTTAACTACACCTTGGCCATTAAATGGAGAATAATATGGTCAGAATAGAATTAAATTACGTTTGTGTAACCGTGTTCGATAAAAACATTTGAAAAGGATAGAATGCTACAAAATTTTAACAGTGCATATAAATATGCGCGTAAAACGTCGCACACATTATTGCTTTATGGTTAGTAATTGCTGAAAATGAAGTTTTGCAGCGTTATGTTTATTATTATTATTATTGTTATTATGCATCTATCTTATTTCACATTAAGAGAATTTATTTATTTATTTATATATTTTATTTTAATCGATCTAAAATACTGAAAGTTTTTTATATACATAATCTATGGATAATACATACTTTTTAGTTCATGTTTTACATTTAATAAGTCATTCACTAAATGTCCCAATGCACTATTATTTCTTAAGATTTATACAAAAGAAATAAACTGGAAAGAAAAAAACTTTGATAATCGTTTCTGAGATAGCGACAGTCTTCCTTGTTAATAAATTACTGTAATAAGACCAATGTTTTCTCTTTTCTCTGAAACTTCTAGATATATTCCATACAGCTAGTCAAATTGAATTCATTATATAGTGAGGACACTGAAATATTGTTTGTTGCACGAAGGAAGTGCAGGAAAGCTTTATCGAAATGTGCAATGTAATCTAATCAACTGTCCAAAAATATTAAGAATGAAGTTTTGTGAAGGAAAATTAGGAAGTGCAAAGTAATTACAGTCACCGCCAAAAAAATCTTGACACTTTCGATTTTTGATGTTTTGTTAAATATCTAGAAATATACACAAGGAATTATTCTGAAACTCCTGGTATGTAAACAAAATAGTACACGTCATATATTTTAACAAAGATTTTTCCCCGAAATCTAACTGGGGACCGTCAATAAATTGAAAAAGAACGGAGATCTTTTGGATCACGCTGTCAAAACTAATGAAGCGAAACAGTTTAAACTGCAGATAATGATTAAGTGGCTTATTGTGATAAGTTGTGTCGATTTTTATGAATATAGCTTGAAAACTCGTAGAGAAATTAAAGTTTTTATAAAAACGGTCCAAAATTTTTCCAAGTTTTTTGCTTATACTTTTCAGAGCTCTTCATAAAACACAATAATCTTTTCAGAAAATATGACAAACAACATTGCACATAACATCCTGTAATCAGAATTAAAAAATAATAAAAAATGTATGAAAAATGAACGGGTTTACTAAATATTTTTTACTGCGCATGCGTCAACGCTATTAAAATTTCATTTGCATATTATGTTAGTTAAATGTATAGAGAAACTTTTGTGAAAGTCTCAAAAACATAGCTTGAAAACTCTGAAAATTATCGTTAATAGAATATTGTCAAAATCCATTATTCCCAAAATGAAGCAAAAAGATGAGGGGCTGTATCCATATTCCATTGATTAGTACCTACACAGTATTGCACGTACTACTATATTTGGATACAACTCCTTATCTTTTTGCTTTATTTTGGAAATAACGGATTTTGACCATATTCTATTGACGATAATTTTTGGAGTTTTTAAGCTATGTTTTTGAGACTTTCACAAAAGTTGCTCTATACATTTAACTAACATAATATGCAAATGAAATTTTAATAGCGTTGACGCATGCGCAGTAAAAAATTATTTAGTAAGCCCGTTCATTTTTCATACATTTTTTATTATTTTTTTATTCTGATTACAGGGTGTTAAGTGCAATGTTGTTTGTCATATTTTCTGAAAAGATTATTGTGTTTTATGAAGAGCTCTGAAAATTATAAGCAAAAAACTTGGAAAAATTTTGGACCGTTTTTATAAAAACTTTAATTTCTCTACGAGTTTCCAAGCTATATTCATAAAAGTCGAATAAGTCTCAAAAATATAGCTTAAAAATTCTGAAAATTATCGCTGATAAAATGAGATCAAAATCCTTTATTCCCTAAATGAAGCAAAAAGATGAGGGGCTGTATCCATATTCCATTGTTTCGTGCTTATACAATATTGAACGTACAACTATATTTAGGTAAAACCCCTGATTTTTTTGCTTCCTTTAGGAATAACGGATTTTAAGTTGATTCTATAGGCGACCATTTTCAGAATTTTCAAGCTATGTTTTTGAAACTTTTACAAAAGTTGCTCTATACATTTAGCTAACACAATATGCAAATGACGTTTTGATATCTTTGACGCATGCGCAATGAAAAATTATTTACTAAACATACTCATTTTTCATACAATTTTTATTATTTTTAAATTCTGATGGCAGGGTATTATGTACAATGATGTTTGTCATACTTTCAGAAAAGAACATTATTTTATAATAAGAACTCTGCAAATTATAAGCAAAAAACTTGGAAAAATTAGGACTGTTTTTATAAAAACCTTAATTTCTCTACGAGTGTACATGCTATTCTTATAAAAATAAACACAGTACATTACAATAAGCCACTTAATCATTATCTGCAGTTTAAACAGTTTTGCTTCATTAGTTTTGACAGGATGATCCAAAAGATCTTCGTTCTTTTTCAATTTATTGACGGTCCCCTGTTAGATTTCGGGGGAAAATCTTTGTCAAAATATATGACGTGTACTATTTTGTTTACACACCAGTAGTTTCAGAATGATTCCTTGTGTATATTTCTAGATTTTTAACAAAACATCAAAAATCGAAAGAGTCAAGATTTTTTTGGCGGTGACTGTATATTAGCGCCTTTGTCACTAACTGGAAAATAGATTTTTTTTTTTAATTTCTGCTTATAGAATGGGATTATATATATTTTATATAATTTGATAAATTATCAATATGGGAAAATTAATAAAATAAATTTAGGAATAAAATATAAATTGAATTTTGATTATGCTATTAATTTTAATACTACTAATTTTGATAATTTGAACTTGATATGGCAATTTAAGTTATGTTTACCTAGAACTGACTTCGTAAATTAATTGTTAGAAATTTTAACTTTTGTTAAGAATTATGAAAGATTAAAAAAGGATTCAAAGTTGAAATAAAAGTACTTATTTAAAAATTTAAAAAAAATTTAAGTTTTTAAAAATTTTTGACACAAATTAAAGAAATCAAGTTATATTAAAGACTGGTATAAAGAAAAAATAATGACTTTATCATTATAAAAACAGTTAGATGGACCACAATCATATTAGGAGTGTTATTTTTTATTACAATTCTCGTTGCGACAATTATTTACTTATATCTGGGACAATATAAGCACAGATTATACTATTATGTTATTAATATTAAGATATTATTATTGTTATTCATTTATCTATCTAATATCATATTAAGAGTATTTATTAATTTACTTATTTTAAACCATAATCTAAATTGTAGTAAGTGTTTTATAATATATGCATGACGCATAATTTTTGGTTCTTGTTTTATATTTAATAACACTTTTATTATATGTTTCAATGCACTATTATATCATAATAATGATATTAAGGAAACACGCCGAAAACGGAAAAGAGTGATAATCATTTCTAAGACAGCGACAGTCTTCTTTGTTAATAAATCACTGTAATAAGACCAGAGTTTCCTCTTTTCTCTGAAACTTCCAGATAAGTTCCTTACTGCTAGTCAAATTGAATTTTTTATATGGTGAGGACATTGAAATACGGTTTGTTGCACGGAGGCAGTGCAGGACAGCTTTATCAAAATGTACCACGTAATCTAATCAACCGTCTCAAAACATTAAGAGTTAAGAATGGAAAATAGGAAATACAAAGTAATTATATTAACACCTTTCTCATTAACTAGAACATATATATTTTTTAATTTCAACGTAGAATACAGGATTACATGTATTATATAAAATTCGCCAAGTATGCAATATGCGAAAATTAATAAAATAACTTCAGAAATTACATATAAACTGAATTTTGATTTATCTATAATTTGAATTTTGTTTGCGAGTTTAGGTTATTTTTAACTAAAACTGACAACATAAAATATTTTCTAGAAATTAAAATTTTTGTTAAGAATTACGAGGGTTTTAAAAAATGAATCAAAATTGAAATAAAAGTAATAATCTAAAACATTGTTGTTAATTTTAAAAATATTATATACAAATATTTGCACAAATTAATTAATTCAAGAGTTATTAAATACTGATAGAAAAAAGAAAGAATATAATGATTCTGTCATTATAAAATACGTTATACGAATTATAAACTTATTAGGAGCGAAATTTTATTTTTTATTAAAACACTCTTTGCAAATTTTATTAATTTACTTTAATTTATCATACGAATTGAATAATTGAAACTTAGTGAAAATTTGAAACCTGAGCTTTGTTGCTCAGTTGGAATTATTCAATTCGTATGATAACTTTACCAATCAGTTTGATTATGTTAAAATAATTATTTTTATCTAAGCATCCATCGTTTAAATGGAATCCTTTACCTGCGGTTTTTTCTGATGAGCTGTCTAAATGACAGAACAGATTTTACTACCAATAAGGTTATCTGAGTGAAGTATGCTCGCTGGCTATCGCCCAGTTAGCTTAAACAGCAAAGCATTGATCCTGTAAGACAACGATCTGGGTTCGATTTCCCTCCTGGGCATTTTTTCTCTTAGTTCGAATTATTGAATTCGTATGATAACTTTGGCAATCAGTTTGTTTGTGTTAAAATAAATTTTTATATCTATGTATCCATCGTTTGAATAAAGTTCCTTTATCTCCGGTTTATTCTGTTGAGCTACCTAAATGACTCACCAGACGTTATTACTGGTAAGGTTATCTGAACGAAGTATGCTTGCTGGCTATCACCCAGCTAGCTTAAACGGTAAAGCATTGACTCATTCGACTCCCAGCCAAGGCATTTTTTCTTTAAGTTGGAGTTATTCAATTCGTACAATTTTGATTGTCATATTTTCTGAAAAAAAATATTTAAGAACTCTGCAAATTATAAGCAAAAAATTTCGCAAAACTCGGGACTATTTTCATAAAAACTGTAATTTTTCATTCAGTATACACGCTATCCTCATATAAAAGAACGCAGTTTAGTACAATATGCCACTTAATTAGAATCTATAGATTAAAAACGTTTGCTAGATTAGTTTTGACAAGGTAATCCAAAAGATATTTGGGGTTTTTTTTCAATTTATTGACTCTACCGTATGGGGTTTCTGGAAAAAATCTTCCCATGAATACCAAATTCATAAATTTTATAATTGTTTGAATGTATTTAAAAAAACTAATTCTGATTATAATTGTTAGATAAATTGAATGCGTTTGTAAAGAATAGCAAAAAAAGTATATGTAAGTTATTTGTGAAAGTATTGAAATAGCTGCTTGGGTTTTTGTAACAGAACATGAAGTTTACTTGCAAGAAATAGGTTTCAAGATAAATTCCATATTGTATATACACGCGTGTGCGTATGTGTACTTGTGCATATAGTATATTTACAATTTTTTCCGCTTTTAATTTCACTATTTTTACTTTCAAATATAACTATATTCTTTCTTATTTCAATTCAAATCAATTTTTAACAAGTGTTATTCATAGTCGTCAACTTTAGTGAAAACTTTTTTTTCAGATCTGTGTAGGATCTATTGGATTTTAAGCATACCTCATATTGAAAATAATATTTAAACCAGATAAAATACGCATAAAATAATTATATCAGCTTTCTTGAAATCGCAATCTATAGATGAGAGTATTTAAATATAATTTTGCTAATCTATGCACAGGGTGTCCCTGAATACTGTGACAACCTTGGAGGAAAAGTTGTTATCGTGAGGAGCACTGCTTACATCCGTAAGCAAAGGCGGAAATATAAGCCTAGTGCGGTAAAGAGACATAAAGACAGTATGGCCATAATACTTAATATAGTATATAACACTTTGAACAAAAAGAACAATAAAAAATATAAAAAAGTATTCCATAAAAGCATCACATGATGTGTTCGAAATTGCGGCCATTAGCAAGTATGCACAAATGACACCCATGCGAAGTGACATAAACTGGCGAATATGTTCAAAAATGCAGGGCGATTCACGGATCGTAGCAAAAGTATATATATATTCGTAGCAGCAAGTGCATTTCAGAATTGACGGGCGTGTCGTACAGAAGGCTAATCATGGCACCCCAGAGAAAAAAAAATCCACAAGAGATAAATCATGTTATCTGGGACGTCAAGTGACCACTGCATCCAATCTTCTTGTTTCGTAATACCCGATCCAAATGCCGCATACAAATATTCCATAATGAGATGGCACCCAATTTTGTTCAAACTACATGCAGCAACGAGCATGCGCAGGAACATCGATAAGCAAATCAAGAAATCTGAATTAAGAAAATGTAGCCCAATGGCAACAGTGTTCTGACGTTGAGAGCTCGCATACGGCACCACTTATCGATTTTTCCCGTACTTTCCTGTGTAATTATGATTCATAACTATGGCCTCTATCTCCTCTCCAATTTTGCACATTTAATATGGAGGCACCCAGTATATGGATTTAATTATACTGAGAAACTTGTAAAACAGTTCAAAATGCTATTTAAGATATCCCTTTTATAAGAGTGAATCTTCATTATTCTAGGTATGCCTGCATTTGAATTTTTTTACACATCACATATTATTATAAAATTGAACACAGGCAAAAATCGCTATGCACATACAGAAATTACAATTCATGAATTGCTATGCGCAAATTTCTTTTCCCAAGCCCTATGTGATTTTTTTTTTCTAAAATTACTTACTATTACACTAAAGTATCTTTTTACACTAGTCTTATTACACTAAAGTATAATTTTGGTAGAAAACTCATAACACACATCAAACGACGATTATAGGGTCTACATATTTGTGTAATTATGAACATACCTAAATAATTTAAATTGAAAAGTTGTCCATTGCAAATTACTTAAAAGCACATGGATATTTTGTTAACAAAGTTACCGTCTTGTGCAAGTATGCGTTAAGTCTTGGTACAAACTTTTACTACCTACAGTCATACAAATTTTCCGTTTATTGCTAAAACCACATTTCAAATTCTGTTTCAATACTGTCAAAGTAGTGGAATTTTAGAACTGCAAAATGTTTCTTCAGATAATAAATAGTATTCGCCGGATGCAAGGTTCGTACTCTAAGGTTTCCCAGCAAGCACATAACTTTCGGCATACTATCGGTCTGGAGCCGTCAATGTCGGTTAAGTGTCGGTAGCAGGTTGGCAACTGAAACTTAAGAATCTGCTTTTTTGACAGCCGGTTACGGTAATCGGTCCACATTTGGTTATATATCGGCTAGCGACTTATACCGGCAAGTGACGCAGGACCGATATCTGAGTTCTGATAGTGGACCGATCAGATTTGCCAACATAGGTCCGAATTCAGAATATTTAATCTTAACCGATTTTTTTTTCTCAATTTTATTTGAGTTTTAGTTTTGATAAGAAATGTATAGCTCATGTAATTCATTAAAAATTTTGACAGTGATAAACAGAAAATATGTCAAAAATAACCTACATTTATTTATTTAAAAATATTGTTTTTGAAGTAATTTTTAAAATGACTTACAATTATTTTAATCAAAAAAGATTTTTTGAATTCTCTACTTTAAATTGTTATTCACTATTAGAAACTTAATCCTATAAAAACAGAAAAATAATTTGTAAGATAATTGAATTTATTTTCTATCTATCTATTCATTTTTAAAGCAATAACTCATTTTCTTATTTTATTTTAATATTAATTACTAAAAAGTGCTAGAAATTATTTTACAAGGTAAAACATATAAAAGAAATCTACCCATTTTTTAACATTAAAAAAAAATCAGATTTTTTTCTAAAATATTATGTTACAAATGAAAAATAAATAAATATTGCTATTTTATTTTAAGATTTAAAAATTGTTATTGCAACAATTATTCGGAATTAATATTGCTACATAATAAAAAAATATTCTGCTTTAAATCATGAAATGACTTTGAATTCTCATTCTAATTAAAAGTGATTAATTATCAAATTATTTTTTTATTAAATTAATTATTTTACGTTTTAAATATATATTTCTTAATTTTTTTTACGTTATTATTTACTTTATTATTACATTTAGTAACTTTATAATTCGTAAAAAAATATAATTTATATAATAATATATAATAATATATATATATATATATATATATATATATATATATATATATATGTATATATATGTTACTTTTATTTTATTTTTTACTTAATAAATATACATAATCAACAATATAACATTGCAACATAATCGCAAATCATAAATACTATTTTAAATCATCAAATGGCATAACATAATTTTTTATTCTATTTAAAAGTTAATTATTACCAATTTTCTATTATTTAAAATACGTTTTCCTAGGTTAAAACTATACACTTTAGAAATGAACACAAAGCATGTAATTATGTTATAGTTTCTAATAAAAAAATTTATTTATTTAACAATTCTTCTGAAAAAAATTATATTATTTTTAATTTTTTAAATATACTATTTAAGGATTCTAAAATTTATAAGAAAAACAATTCTTTTGCTTTAATTAATTATCTAATTTATTAATTTAAATATTAACTTAATTTTTTTAATCAGGCGCATAAGACAATTACAAGTAAAGGAATACATAAATAAAATAAAAACACTTTAATATTACAATTTTCCAATCTGTCATTTACATCTACAACACTCACCATTTACGTGACACATACTGAAAAGCCACACCCTTATTACCACACGTAATCCTCCCCCTAAACAGGTCTGACTTGTCTAGTGGTTAAGACGTTCGCCTTCTGAGCTAGGGGTTGCGAGATCAAACCCCGCCTGTTCCCGCAGTGAAGTATGTTCATTGGCTCTCAAAATACTTGCTAGAGTGTTTAACAGGTGGCGCCACCAGATATTTTTTTTTGCTTGTGCCGGGCTTCAGTCGGTATTCGTGTGGTTAGCTATCGGCATAGTTTTCTGCCGATACCGGACCGGCTGCCTGCCTCATGAATCGGGCGGCATTCGCGCGGCGTATCAAAAAAGATACGGAACCGATAGCAGCAACCGGCATCGGTCCAATACCGCTGACAGTGGCAAGCGGCTATCGTCCGATTGCTTACCGATAGCTCAGTGTTTGCTGGGTTCTTACCTGTACTGGATTCATCATGAACATTGATATTACTCCAGAGAAAACATTACGTCATTTTTAGATATTTTGTCGATTCAACTAAATTTACCGATAAACAGAAATATTTTTTTGCGAATATTCGGTGGGCACTCAGCTTTTCCTTGAAGAAAATGTATCACGATTCTTACTTCATATTTGGCAGGATTAACAGAGCCATTATAACTACCATTATAAGGTACCCTGGGGTAATAACGCCACGTTAAGGTTCTACAAATTTTCACGGCTTAGTTTTAGATTATATTTTTCAAACAAATATAGGATTTCATACAGCAACTCATTGACTATCGATATATAAAAAATAATTTAACAGATATGTATTCATAAAATGTAACGGCGTGATTTCTTGACCAATGCTAATTGGCGTTATTACCCACCTATATGGGTAATGACGCCATGCAAACAAAACTATAAAATAAGATAGAATAATGAAATGCAGATTGCTCAATTCAAAAATACAAACTCTACAACACTAGAAATTGACAAATTGCATTCTAAACTATTGAAAATGTTCAACTTTTTTGTGAAAGTGTAAGAAAAAGAAAGGTGGTGGGGGAGGAAGCAAAAGAATATCAGATTCTAAGCTACTTTTTGCTTAAAAAGGACCGTTTAAATTGAATTATTAGAAACATTGCACGGTTTTAATTGTGGTTATTACAATCATTATTTATATTCCCATGTATGCAACCTATGCGATGGAAAATATTCTTTTTTTTTTTTTTTTTTTTTTTTTTTTTTTTTTTTTTGTGAAAGAAATAGGAGTGAGGGGAGCTTCAACAGAATATAACACCCTGTGCCTCTATTTGCTTAAAAAGTCTCGCAATAATATAACTATAAGAAACATAGCGTGGTTTTAACCATATATAATGTGATATTTTAATCATGTGAAATTTTATAATAACTTGAGTTATATGTAATAAATATTTTTGTTAGTATTATTATAGTAGTCTTGTAAATAGTCTTTAACCCATAACTCCACACTAATGCGAATTCCTCAAACCTAAAGTTAAATTGTCGGCCTTACACAAACCGTGCTTTAATAAATTTTTATTTAATTAAATAAGATTTTTGGTAAAAAATATTATCCCAATGATATCTCTTATTAAATTTTATACATGATTCGTGTTGTTATATATCATTATCTCTATATCAGCAACAAAATTAACCTTTACCTGATGTTAGCAATCTCACTGAACGCTGTTCTCCCCTCTCCCCCCCCCAAAAAAAAAAATTAGCGTTTAACTTGTATTTTCCAGTTTAACTATAGATACAACTGAAATTCTCTTTCGTTTGGAAACCTCTGACAGTTGTTAGAAATATTTGAATAGATTAAATTTAATTAGAATTAATTATGTATAAAAAGTTTAGTGCAGAAACATAATTCTATGATTTTCAATCATTGATCGCCTTTTAACCTTTAACTAGTGTTACCGATATCACAGACCACTGTTTTTCTTTTAATTTTTATAGTTTAACTACAAACAGCATCGAAATTTTGTTTCATTTGGAACTTTAGTATATCACAAGAGACTTTTAAATAGGTGAATATTAAATATAATAGTCTTGTATAAAAAGTTTAGTACAAAAACACAATCCTATGAGTTATTCCGGCCGTTTATACATCTTTCAGTCTTGCAGTCTCACAAACCACTTCGCATTAGTTATGTTACAACTTCCGTCACATCGGTTAAAAGTTAAATTTTGAAATTTTTGAAAAACAGAACACTGAGAAAGCTGACAGTTAAAATTTAAAATTCAATTGAACAATCCAGTGGTAATTTAACGGAAACATAAATTTGTATATGTTCAAATTAGAATATCGAAAACATTTTGATATAGTTTTATTTATAAGAGTTCAAAATTATTTTTTACATTAGTATTAAAAAAATAGAGAAAATAGTTTTGGGTATTGGACCCCCCCCACACACACACACACCGTAATCTTATCATTTCAACGATGATAATAATGCTGTCCCATATTAAAAAATAAACTCCCTTCAGATGCAGTTCGGCCACTGTTGGGAATTAACCGGGGTAATAATGCCAATCCTTGGCGTTATTACCCCGTTATACTTATTGCGTGGTATATTTTAAACTACAAATTATCTCGCGAAGACATCCAAAATCTTCTACAACATTTTGAAAGTACATGAAATGGACTATAAAATTATGTAATAAACAAAGTATTTCCGGATAAAAAATATAGTCTTCACATCACAAAACTTATCTCGCAAATTTTAGATCAAGCGTTAATTTTAGCTGCTTGTAGAAACAATAAGACCTACAAATTGAACAAATTAACTTGAAGCTGTTTTTTGCGATTTATATGACTAAAAACCCTTCTGCGCAGAGCACATGGGTGCCATTTAACGGATAAGTTTATAATTATGCATAATATTAGAACTTGGAGTTATTACCCCGCCTGGCGTTATTACACCAGACCACCTTAAAAAGAATTTCAAAAGACAAATTCACCGTATACATATAGAATGACTAGGAGGGAAAAGTCAGATGTTATTGTCTGCAATATAAATTAGAGCTTTAGAGCTTTTCTTTCCAGAGTCTGAGATGTATCTTTCTATAGTCAAAAACACCTAGTAAAAACTAAATAATCTTCCTTGTAGATAATAATGTAAATGTATTTCATTAGATCATCCTCTAATTATAAATACTACTTGATCCATATTAAATAGAAAACATGTTCTCAATATTAGTGATTCAGATGAGTTTCATTGTATTTGACGCATCGTAACACACTGAAATACAGCACAAACGCTTGTTCCAGTAGATATTCATGAGGCAAAATTCGATTTTGTGTCCCTGAATCGAACTATAACAATGATGGACTTCATTTACAAAAGCGATATAATGCATACTATAAAAATATCAGAATATTCCATTTAGCAAATGGAATGTCGAAATCGAAGTACATTTACTCCTTATTCAGAAATCGGAAGTCCATACAGAGACGGCTGGGAAAATAAAGTTATAAACTCTTTTAAACTATCCAGAAAGTTTTAAAATAATTTTCACCAATAAAAGTATTTGAAAACCAATTTGCCGACAAGACTGTGTTAATATTTTCACTACCTTCTAGGTTATACTGCAATTTAAGCATTATTAAAAGTAACATTATTCTATTGTTGTCAGCAGTTTACTTTTTTAATAATCACATTTCTTGATTGGCACCACTTTCTAAACGGTTGAAATCCCACTTGTTTTCGCTTTAGTTAATATTCCGTTAAATAGTGTTAAATAAGGTTAAATAAGGTTAATTTTACTACTTCAAAAAAGTAGTACTAATCTTAATTTAAAGTAGTACGATATTGGCAACACTCTGGAATTATGTCAATTTATTGCATATTTAATGCTTTGAAATAAATTTTTAATATATCAATTATACCCCAGATGCTTATATTTATATTCGTAATTAATTTTTTTATATAATTTTTAATTAACTATTCGTTTTTGAGCATTTAAATAATCACAGACATTTACAACGCTCCAATTTTGCCCTTTAGCAAGACTTCAAGAGGATAAAATAAATTTCAGAAAAATGCAGATAATAAATTTCCAAACACATTTTTACCTTACATATTAAAGCTTGCGATCTAATATTTAAAACTCACATGTTTCCACAGAAAATGTCTAAAAGTACAAGCATCATTTTTAGAGGGTGCCGTTGCTGTTACGAGATCTTTTTTTTTAATTTATTCTAAGAAAACAGTTTTATATTCATTTTCAGTTATCATTTCTGTAAATAATGTCCACCTTTTTAAGTAACAGGTAATTAAAACGTTTTCCTTATTTTCTTTCTCAAAATAATAAGGAAAACATTTACTGAATGGGCTTCCAGCTGTGGTTAAAAAATGAAAGAGTGAGCAACAGTTCTCTAAAAGTGGAAACGCGTGAGAATTATGTTGAGTAAAAGGAAAAATTAAAAGCATTGCATTATTTACTTCTGCATAAGCTTTCTAAAATACTGAACACCGAAGTTGTTTAATTTTTAAATAAGCACAATTTAGAAAGGATACGTGAAATGATAAATTGTGAGATATCTAAAGTATGAAAGAAAGAAAAAAACATATTATACTCAAAATGCACGTTTTCCTTTTCGGATTAATAAACTATTAAATTCTGAATTTTTTCAAAAAATATTAAATAAATTTGTGTTAAAAAAGAGATATTCCAATATTACATAGTAGATACAATTTATACTTTTACAAAATATTTTTTAAACCATGTATGAAGAATTTATTTACACGTTTAAATAAAATACTTTAAATTACTTCCTAATTTCTGAGGTAGATAATGGAAAATGCAGGAAAAATATTAACAATCTCCAGCTGTTTATGGCTTTTTTTTCTTTTTCTTTATTTGTAAGAGCATGATAAATAACAATAAAACTAAAACGTTCAACGATGTGAGTAAAAAATTAAGAGTTATGGTATAAATGAAAAATATGTATGCGTGTATTATTTTGTTTCCCTCTAACCTTAATGTCTATCTTATATAAAGTTCCAAACACATTTTTACATTACATATTAATGTTTGCAACTTCAATATTTCAAACGTCCACAGAAAAAGTCTAAACAAGCATCATATTAGTGGGTACCGTTGCTTTTACGAGATTCGATTTTTATTTAATTATTCGAAAACACTTTTATACTCATTTTCCGTGCTGATTTCTGTAAGTAATGCTCATATTTTCAGGTGAAAGGTAACATAATAATTTTTCCTTATTTTCTTACTATAAATTACAAGGAAAGTTTTTACTGAATGCGCTGCCAGTTGTCGTTAACTATGTAAGTGTAAGAAACAATTCTCTAAAAGCGGAAACGCTTGAAAATTGTCTTAATTAAAAGTAAAATTAAAAATCACTATAGCATTCACTTCTGTATAATCTTTGAAAAATATTGAATTTCCTAAATTGCTTAATATTTAAATGAACACAGTTTAAAAAGAATGCGTAAAATGATAAATTTTGAGATATTTGAAGCATGAAAGTAATATACATCATATATTATACTCAAGTTGCACATTTTGCTTTTCAAAAAAAAAAAAAAAATTTAAATTTTAAAATGTTGCAAAATATTTTAAATAAATTTGTGTTCATTTATATATGTTGCGACCAATACCCGAAGCCTGGACAATTCTAGAACTGGCCGGCCAATACCCGAACTGGCCAAGCTTTTTGGCCAAAACCCGAAATACATGAAATGAATAGCGTATTTCGGGTTTTGGCCGGCCAATTCGCGAACTGGCCGGGAAGCCTTGGCCAACAACCGAACTATGATGCATAGGTACCAATTTTTTTTGTAACTAAGATAATATAACATTAAAATGTACACTAAAAAACATTCCCACTGATTACACTGAAACGAAATATTTTTGTGTGCCCAACTAAATTAACCAAAAATAGTACACAATTCCCTTTCAATATCGAAATTAATTGATAAACCAAATACGATGACAATTACAAATTAACCGGAAATTTTACTCGAGTTAGAACACAGACAGGCTGACGGCTAGACTACTGACTTGATAGACACTTTCAACTACGTTAGAAAGGATTAAGCCAAGTGCTTATATCTGTTTCGTGAATTGGCCAATCGCATCTGGCCAGTTCGCGAATTGGCCAAATGCATCTGGCTAGTTCGCGAATTGGCCAAATGCATCTGGCCATTTCTAGAATTGGCCAGTCATTTTTTAAGGTTTCTGGCCAGTTCGGGAATTGGCCGGCCAGTTCTAGAATCCGCCAATTTCGGGTATTGGCTGCAACATATATATAACAAAAGACAAAATAATGATTTGAATTTGTGAAACATAGATTTACGCAGTAGATTTAATTTACATTTTTGCAAAATATTTCTTTTTAAATCATGCATGAAGAATGCATTTTAAAGGTTTGAATAAAATATAATTTAAAAATTGTTCTACTTTCTGATGTAGAAAATAGAAATAGCCCGAGAAGCTTTAATGTGATGAATAACTAAGAAAATAAAACTTTCACCTGTGTGAGAGTGGCCTTAAGAGTTATGACATAAAGAAAATATATTTATGCGTCTGTTATTTTTCCATGGTGCCTTACTGTCTATCTCTTATTAAGTTCTGAAAATATTTACATTACATATTAAAACTTGCGACTCCATCATTTTAAACTCACATTTTCCCACAGAAACTGTAGAAAAAAGCATCATTTTTAGTGGGTACTGTTCCTTTCACAACATTTCTTTTAGTTAATTCTTGTAAAATAGCTTTCTGTCATCACTTTTGAAAAATATGTTCTCATTTTTAAGTAAAAGGTAACTTAAAACGTTCACCTTATTTTCTTTCTGAAAATTATGAAGAAAACTTTTACTGTATGTGCTTCCAACTGTGATTATATTGTGTGAGAGTAAGCAACAAATCTCTAAATGTGAAAACCCGTGAAAATTGTCTTGATTAAAAGTAAAAATATAAAACACTGTATGATTCACTTGTGTATAATTTTTGAAAAATACTAAATTTCATAAAATGTTTAATAATTAAACAAGCACAGTTTAAAAGCGATGCGTAAAATGATAAATTATGAGATATTTGAAGTATGAAAGAATGATACAGTATATTATACTCAAAATGCACTTCTCCCTTATCGGATTAATAAATAATTAAATTTTGAAATGTTACAAAATATATTTAAAAACTTTTTGTTCGAAAAAGTACAAATATTCTATTTGTTAAACATAAAGTTTTGCATAATAAATCCAATTTTAACTTTCAAAAACATTTTTTAAATCATACATGAAGAATGAATTCACATGATTAGATAAGATGTACTTTAAAACATATTCTACTTTCTGATGTAGAAAACAGAAAATGCAGGTAAAGCTTTATCGATCGTTAAGCTGTTAAAGACGTTGGTATATTTATTTATTTTACGTCCAATTGTGTGAAAATGGCCTTAATAGTTATGGTATAAATGAAAAATATTTCTGCGTGTGTTATTTTGTTTTCCTTTTTCAAACACATTTTTGCATTACATATTAAAACTTGTGACTCCACCATTTTAAATTCACCTTTTCCCACAGATAATGTCTAAACACGATTCATTTATTGTGAGTATCGTTGATTTTACGAGATTTTTATTATTATTTAATTCTTAGAAAACCATCTTATACGTATTTTCTGTCATTATTTCTGTATATAATGTTTTCATTTTTAAGTAAAAGGTAATTTAAAACGTGTTCCTTTTTTTCTGAAAATTATAAGGAAAGCTTTTACTGAATGTGCTTCCAGCTGGGATTAAATGGTGTAAGAGTAAACAACAATTCTCTAAAAATGAAAACGCGTAAAAATTGTCTTTATTAAAAATAAAAATATAAAACACTGTATAATTCACTTCTGTATATTTTTTTGAAAATACTGAATTTCCTAGAATAGAATATTTTAAAAAGCATTTTTAAAGAAGTGGTATTATATTGTCTATGTTAAAATTTTCATGCATTTATTTTTTATAAGAACTGGTAAAAGAAAGTGGAAATGTTTCTGAATTGCACCGTCAGATAATAAATAAGGCTCCTGGGGTCATTATAAGATATTTGAAGTATAAAAGAAAGATACAACTCAAAATGCTCTATTATACTCAAAATGCACGTGTTTCTACTCGGATTACTAAATACTTAAATTTTTAAATGTTGCCAAATGTATTGAATAAATTTGTGTTAAAAATTAAAAAAAAAACATTTATTATATTTGTTAAACTTAAAGTTTTACATAGCAGATTTAATTTTAAATTTTACAAAACATTTTTTAAATCATGCATAAAGAATTTCACACATTTAGTAAATAAAATGTGCTTTAAAACATTTTCTACTTGATTAATGTAGAAAATGCAGGAAAAGCATTAACAATCGCCCAACTGTTGATGACTTTTTTAAGAGCATGATAAATAACAACAAAATTAAAACTTTAACTCTGTGAGTATGGGATTAAGAGTTAAGATATAAATGAAAAATATTTATGCATAGGCTGTTTTGTTTCCATTTTACCTTGATGTCTATTTTTATTATACATATTTTAAGTATAGAAATGCTTATATTATACAAAATAATTATAGAACAGTTTCATTATATATAGATTTTAATAACATCTTTTGCATGCGTAGAATAATTATATAAAATATATGAGGCTTTTTGTTTCATCAATTACAAATGCAATATTGCAGGATATATGTATGCATAAAGTTTTTTAAATGCATATTCCCAGACAATTCGTATTCTTCTTCTGTTTATTCTTCTTTAAATATAAATAAATAAATAGAAATAGGGATATTATATTATTCTGCATGTTACTTATTTTTAACACTGAAATATAAATAAAAAATGAAGATATTATAATTAACCTTCTTGTTTAGAAGTAATTAAGATAAATAAATCTACGAATAGTTCCATTAACCCAAGAGAGATCGCGTGGGGTACTGCGTCATTCCACTCAAGAAAAACATCAGTCTCGGGAAAAATGTTTATTCTTAATCAATCATCCTTTCAGTATCTTTCTGTCTGATACTCCTCCTTATAGATGTAGTGTTAATTTTATTTGAATTTTCCTTATTCGCGTTAAATAAGCATTTGCTTAAATTCATTTTCAAATGGGGGCGGGGCATTCAGGCAACCCACGACTGTTATTCCTTCGAAAATAATCATTCTAAACAATGGAATTTTCTGTTCAGAAGAGTTTCTACTGTTTTGTATGCTTTTTTAATGGATTAATCGTTTATAAACAACTGATTTTTTTATTTATAGAAAATGTGTTGTATAAAACTGATTTGAATGATCTAAACATCAAGCGTGATTTCCAGGATCACAGTTGGAGATGCAACTTTCAGCATTTAAAAATAGATTTCAATGAAAGAAGTATCCTTTCTAAAATGCTTTTTTAACAAAAAAATGCACTTTTTGCTTATTACTAAGATCCTACACTATTCATTAAAAAAGACCCGAGTGATAATGTTAAGTGTATGGGAGGATTCAAACTAAGCCTTTAAAAGGTACATTCTTCTACCAATTTACGAGAAAGTTCAGCAGTATCAATTCCATAAACGGTTAAGTAATTTTTTTCCCGACGCAATAGTTTACAAATAAAACTAGTCGTTGGGAGCCACCGTAATACTTACCCATCATGGATAGCAATATGAAAAAAAAATGTGAAAACTACACAATAAAAATGTGAAAACTATACAATGCATTGCAATTGCAATTCCAAAACAAAATATAAATATTGTTGCTCTATTAATGAATTGCTGATGTACCAATTTCGACAAATTATAATTAAAACGCCAAACTACTCAAGTAATACCGAACTGCGTAAAAGAAACATCCTTATAACTCCAAAAATAATTATAATATAAACTAACAGTTTACTGCGTTGGATTAAGCGACTCATTTTCAATTAAAATGTACCTCTGAAGTAAAATTTGAATGAAATACAGGTTCATGAAAAATTGAAGAATGTGGAAACCAGGATTACAAATATCTCGGCAACTAATAATCCGATCGACACCGTTCTATATGCAAAATGTGCGTTATTTTATTGCCTTTTACGTTCATTCCTTAGAACAAAAACATTCGAAAATTATTATATAGCTTTCATCAGAACGAATTTTTCGAGAGTCCGAAAAAATAGTTCCGTATAATCGAGGTTGCTGATATTAAATAGGCTTCCTCCCATTCTTAGATACTAACTACATACAAAATTTCAAGTCTCTATCTCAATTTGTTCGGGAGATACAGCGTTTACAGGCAGATAGACTAACAGACAGACAGACAGACGGACGGCAAAATTTTTTTTTCTAAAAATATGTTTTTCGGAATCTCCACTATCTAAAACGTGTAAAGCCGTCAAAAAATTTTTTTCGATTTTCAAAACGATTGCAAGACTTACCCTATACTACGTATAAAGGGTAAGTAAAAATCGGCGATGAATGCATTACGTAAACATTACAACCAAAGACATCCGAGAAATTTGTTACAAAATAGTCTTAAATTTTCAATGACACACCATTGCATCCTAATGCACCTTTTGCACCTAGCAGGTGTGGCTCTGATAGGGGCTTTTATATATACAAGGTAGAACCCGTCGAATTTCGGCGAAAGAAAAAATTAAAAAGGAACTGTTTCATTGATTTATAATAAACTTACAAAATTAGTAATAATAAAAAATGCATTTTATGTTGAATATTTTCCGCTTAAACAAACGATAATTAACATCAAATTAACAGAATACTATTTCTATAAAACTCAATTGTATAAATTGTTAAAATTAAACTTTAATCGTGCATATAAGCAGTTAAAAAAAACAAAGATCTATTTGTCTTAAGATAAAGTTATAAGTTTAGGTTCTTACGCTAGTATTCCAAAATAAAAAAAGAGCAAATTTTATTCAACTTTGACTCAATCATAGAATTTTTTCCCGTGAAATCTAAACCCGGCATCATTTTCATCATATCAAAATTTACAAATGCATATTTCGCATCTATATTCACCTTTTCAAAAAAATTGGCATTTTAATTTGATCATTTTGATTCAAAACTTGGGGTCTCAATGCTATTAGCTGAAATAAATATTAAACTATTCATATACTTTTACGTGTAAATCAAACTTTGTAAATGAAATCAAAATTCACCGGGTTTTATAACAGAAGATATTTAAATTTATTTTTTTTAAGCTATTGCATAGCTTTTATCACGGGCTTTGAGCGCGACGACCGAATCCAAAAATACCGTAACGCGAAAAATCCTAACACATCGGTAACGAAAAAACCTAACACTCGGCTAAAGTCGTTTCAGCTCAGCAGACTTCGGCACCGTGCCGAAGTCTGCCGAGCTGAAACGACTTTAGCCGGAGTGTTTTTCTATCTTCTTTAGACACAATATTTTAGTTCAACAGTGAATGGCAGTTGCTGGTGAAGAGCTGTGCGCGTAAAATTTGTGTATAAAGTTTTTAAATATGAATAAACAAAGTGCATTTATTAATGAAGAAAGTGGTGAAAAAATAGTGAAAGAAAATGAGTGAGTACTCTATATAGATACATTTTATTATTATCACAAATGCGGTGTTTTTTTTAATATATATGAAAAGTGTTTTGCTGTAATAACGCCAGCAGGGGTAAAAACGCCAAGTGCTCATATTATGAATAATTATGAAATAATCCGATAAATGAAACCTATGTGCTCTGCGGAGAAGGGTTTTGAATCATATAAAGCGCAAAAAAACAGCTTGAAGTTAATTTGTTCCATTTGTAGGTCTTATTGCTTTTACAAGCAACTAAAATTAACGCTTGATCTAGAATTTGTGAGATAAGTTTTGTGATGTGAAGACTATATTTTTTATTCGGAAATTCTTTGTTTATTACATAAATTTGTAGTGCATTTCATGTACTTTCAAAATGTTGTAGAAGGTTTTGGATATCTTCTCGAGATAATTTATAGTTTAAAATGTACTGCACAATAATCACACTGGGCTAATAACCTCAATCCTTGGCGTTATTACCCCGGTTGATTCCCAACAGTAGCCGGTACATCCGAAGAGGTTTATTTATTAATATAGGACAGCATTATCATCATTGTTGAAATGTTAAGATTAATGGGGGGGAAGGGGGGTCTTGTACCCAAAACTGATCTATTTTTCTTATTTTTTTTAATACTAATGTAAAAAAATAATTTTAAACTCTTATAAATAAAATTATACCAAAATAATTCGAACATCCTCAAAATCTTGTTTCTATTAAATTTCCACTGGATTGTTCAACTGATTTCTGAATTTTAACTTTTCGATTTCTCAGCGTTCGGCTTTTAAAATTTTTACAAATTTAACCTTTTAACCTATGTGACAGAAATTGTAACTTTTCAGTTGTAGCTATTGTTAAATTGGGAAATGCTAATTAAACTCTAATTCATTTTTTTTGGGGGGGGGACAGCGTACAGTGAGATTACTTAGAGCAGTTAAAGGTTAATTGTGTTCCTAATATAGAGATAATGATATATAACCACATGAATCATGTATAAAATTTAATAAGAGATCTCATTGGGATAATATTTTCTGTCAAAAATCTTAATTAATTAAAAATATATTAAAGCATGTTTTATATAACGCCAACAGTTTAACTTTAGGTTTGGAGAATCCGCATTAGTGTGGAGTTATACGTTAAAAACTATTTACAAGACAAATATAATAGTATTAACAAAAATATTTATTACATATAACTCTAGTTATTATACAATTTCCAATGATTAAAATATTACATTATAAATGGTTAAAACCATGCAATGTTTCTTACAATTATATTTCAGCGGGGCTCTTTTTAATCAAAGAGAGGCACAGGGTGTTATATTCTGTTGAAGTTCCCCCTCACTCCTTTTTCTTTCACTTTCACACAAAATTTAATATTTTCTATCGCATAGAATGCATTCATAGGAATATAAATACTGATTCAAATAAACACAGTTAAAACCATGTAATGTTTCTAATAATTCTGTTTAAACGATTCTTTTTAAGCAAAAAGTAGATTAGAGTCTGATATTGTTTTGACCTTCCCCCCTCACCACACTTTTTTTTAAAATACTAATGTAAAAAATAATTTTAAGCTCTTATAAATAAAACTATACCAAAATGTTTTCGATATTCAAATTCGAAGATCTTCAAAATCTTGTTTCTATTAAATTTCCACTGGATTGTTCAATTGATTTCTAAATTTTAACTGTTCGGCTTTTAAATATTTTACAAATTTAACCTTAAACCTATGTGACAAAAATTGTAACTTTTCAATTGTAGCTATAGTTAAATTGGGAAATGCTAATTAAACTCCAATTTTTTTAGGGGGGGGGGGCAGCGTTCATTGAGATTGCTTACAGTAGTTAAAGGTTAATTTTGTTCCTAATATAGAGATAATGATATATAACCACATGAATCATGTATAAAATTTAATAAAAGATCTCATTGGGATAATATTTTTTATCAAAAATCTTATTTAATTAAAAATATATTAAAGCATGTTTTATATAACGCCGACAGTTTAACTTTAGGTTTGAGGAATCCGCATTAGTGTGGAGTTATAAGTTAAAAACTATTTACAAGATAAATATTATAGTATTAACAAAAATATTTATTACATATAACTGTAGTTATTATACAATTTCCAATGATTAAAATATTACAATATAAATGGTTAAAACCATGCAATGTTTCTTACAATTATATTTCAGCGGGGCTTTTCTTTCACTTTCACACAAAATTTAATATTTTCTATCGCATAGAATACATACATAGGAATATAAATACTGATTCAAATAAACACAGTTAAAACCATGTAATGTTTCTAATAATTCTATTTAAACGATCCTTTTTAAGCAAAAAGTAGATTAGAATCTGATATTCTTTTGACACCCCCCCCCCTCACCAAACTTTTTTTAAAATACTAATGTAAAAAATAATTTTAAGCTCATTTAAATAAAACTATACCAAAATGTTTTCGATATTCTAATTCGAACATCTTCAAAATCTTGTTTCTATTAAATTTCCACTAGATTGTTCAATTGAATTCTAAATTAACTATTCGCTTTCTCAGCGTTCGCCTTTTAAAAATTTTACAAATTTAACCTTTAACCGGTGTGACAGAAATTGTAACTTAACTAATGTGATGCGGTTTGTGAGACCGTAAGATTGAAAGATGAATAAAAAACGGGAATAACTCGTAGGATTGTGTTTTTGTACTAAACTTTTTATACAAGACAAGATATAAACAAGATATTTAATATTCACTTATTTAAAAGTCTCTGGTGATGATACTAAAGTTCCAAATTAAACAAAATTTCGGTAGTGTCCGTAGTTAAACTAAAAGTTAGAAGGTAAACTATAAAAATTAAAAGAAAAAGAGTGGTCTGTGAGATCAGTAACATTAGTTAAAGGTTAAAAGGTGATCAATGATTAAAAATAATAGACTATTGTTCTTGCACTAAACTTTTTGTACAGAATTAATTCAAACTAAATTTAATCTATTCAAATATTTCTAACTGTAGTAGGAGGATTCCAAACGAAAGAGAATTTAAGTTGTAGCTATAGTTAAATTGGGAAATGCCAATTAAACTCTAAATTTTTTTGAGGGGGGGGGGACTGCGTTCAGTGAGCTTGCTTACAGCAGTTAAAGGTTAATTTTGTTCCTAATATAGAGATAATGATATATAACCACATGAATCACGTATAAAATTTAATAAAAGATCTCATTGGGATAATATTCTTTTTTATCAAAAATCTTATTTAATTAATTAAAAGTATATTTAAGCATGTTTTATATAATGCCGACAGTTTAGATTTAGAGAATCCGCATTAGTGTGGAGTTATGCGTTAAAAATTATTTACAAGACAACTATAACAGTATTAAAAAATATTTATTACATATAACTCTAGTTATTATATACCTAGCTATTTTCGTTTTATAGAGAAGAAAAAGAGCTAAAAAGAAAAAGAAATTGGGAACGTCAACGGGCATATTATCAGCGTCAGAAAGATTTGAAGAAAAATGGAAAAAAAGATACAGTACCAATATCAAATGCTGAACGTCAAAGGAAATTTCGTCAACGTGACGCAGAAATACCTTACGTGGATATGTAATTTGATTCAATAATATTTAAAAACAAATTGTAATATATGCCTCAATATTATTTAACTTAACGATTTCCTCATTTTTTTTATAGAGAAGAAAAAGAGCTAAAAAGAAAAAGAAATTGTGAACGAGAACGAGCATATTATCAGCCTCAGAAAGATTTGAAGAAAAGTGGAAAAAAAGAAAGAAAAATAAATGATACAGTACCAATATCAAATGCTGAACATCAAATGAAATTGCGTCAACGTAACGCAGAAATATCTTACGTGGATATGTAATTTGATTCAATAATATTTAAAAACAAATTGTAATATATGCCTCAATATTATTTAACTTAACGATTTCCTCATTTTGTTTATAGAGAAGAAAAAGAGCTAAAATGAAAAAGAAATTGTGAACGTCAACGGGCATATTATCAGCTTCAGAAAGATTTGAAGGAAAATGGAAAAAAAGAAAGAAAAAAAATGATACAGTACCAATATTTTCAAATGCTGAACGTCAAAGGAAATTTCGTCAACGTAATGCAGAAAAATCTTACGTGAATATGTAATTTGATTCAATAATATTTAAAAACAAATTGCAATATATGCCTCAATATTATTTATCTTAACGATTACCTCATTTTTTTTTTTTTTTTTTTTTTTTTTTTTTTTTTTTTTTTTTTTTTTTTTTACAGGAAAAGACAAAAATTCATCAGTAATGAAGAGAATGTCGTGCAATGTGGGGCTGTTGAAAATATAGAAAATGTAACGCTACAAGAAAATCAATTTCACAGCCAACAACTTCACATTTATGAACAGCATAATGAATGCATTACTCCCGAAGTTATTCTACACAGGAACACACGAACTCCTGGCGATGGTAATTGCCTATTCCACTCGCTCATAAGTGTTTTGCAACTTCAAATTCAGACTTGTGACTTGAGAAATCAGTTATGCAATTCACCCTATTTAAACTCCTGCCACAATCCACTAGAAGCATATAAAATTCTATCAAGCACTGATGATTACGGAGATTTGGATTGTTTGTACTTATTTACAAAAATGTACAATCAAAATGTTTGTGTACATTATTGTTTTTACAACATAACTACAAAGAATCAAGACACTATCTTTTGTCATTTTAAAGCGAATGATACACAAAACTGGATTCATCTTTATCTTCGTGAACAACATTTCACACCTTTTTATGAAGTATCAGATTTATTGGAGACAATACAAGACGCTACCCAAGATGAAGCCCATGTTGTTGCCAATATTCAACTATTGCGTGACAATTATGATGAAGATCCTACCGAAGATAACCATAACAACCATGAAAATGAAATTGACATTGATAGAGAAGATCGAATTGGTGAAAATATTATGGATTTTATTATTGATGGTACTATTCCAGTTTACACAAATTATCGTAAACACAGTACAAGTCATATTGATTTTTATAAAGACTTTACGAGTAATTCATTTGGTCATTCTTGTATTATTTGCGACAGACTATGGTGGAAAAGAGACTTGAAAATGTCGACAAGTAAACATGAGAGTATCTTGAAAACAATACTGCAGGTAATCTTAATTATAAATTTTTTTTAATTATTCACTTTATATTTTTCTTTCTATATCTTGATAATACGAATTTGATTTTTTTAGAATTACACACCTGGTGAAATTGTTCAAGTCTGCTCTACACGTTATACATCTTTGGAAAAAGAAAAAATTCCTCTCATGTCAACCTACAATGGTTTCGCATATCCGAAAATTCCATCACATTTACCAACGTTAAACCTTATCGAGCAACGATTGATTTCACCGAGAATACCTTTCATGCAAATTCGTAGACTGAGACACGTTAATGGTCAGTACGGTATTTATGGCCAGATAATTAATATTTCTGTCGAAGTTAATACAATGGTGAACCAATTGCCAAGAAACATTCAAGATGACCATTGCTTTTATGTGCATTTAAAAAAGAAGTTGATTCACAAAACTAGTTATGTCCACGGGCTTATTAATTACAACCATATTAAAGAGTGGTTGTCGTATTTAGTATCTACGCCTCTTTATATTTATCATGACATTAAAATCGATGAATCTTTTTTTACTGGCAATGAACGTACTTCGCAATTGAATATGGATGAAATAAGTGAACACGTGCCAATTGAAGACAATTTAGTTGCGCAGCAACAAACTCTTTTGTGGAATGATGATTATTTTTTGAGTCTAGCACCCGGTGAATATAACAGGCCAGTCAGCATTTTAATGGATGAACATGCAGAAGAACTATCTTTTCCGACAATCTACGGCGGTCAGTTTCGAAAATACAGAGATGGTGTTACTGTTACTACATTCATGCAAGCTACCAGCGAACTTCGGCGTACTGATAGGCGTGCTACTGACTCACAACACCTTCTATACATTGCTGTTAAAATCATGAGATTGCGAGTTAGTGGATGTGTCAACGTTGCGTTTAAGCATATTGGACAAGGTACTTCAATTACGAAAGAGACTATTCAATCTGAAGAATATATAAATAATTGTTTAGAAACAAATCTCGCATTTCTTCGCTGCATACCAAATTCTGCTTGGTTTTGGTCAGATCGCAAAAAAAATATTTTTGCAATGATCAGGCAGTTAGGGCCACCAACTGTTTTTATGACTCTTAGTGCCAATGAAACTGGCTGGGAAAATTTGTTGAAATTATTGTACAAATTGAAAAACGAGGGAGCGGACATTTCAGATGTGCTTTTCGCAGAAATGAGTTATGTGCATAAAGCTCAACTTGTGAATGAAGATGCCGTAACTTGTGCTATTTATTTTAATAAAATGGTAAATTGTCTGTTAAAAATTTTGCAATCAAAGAAAAGAAGTCCATTCGGAAAATATAAAGTAGTACATTATTTCAAAAGAATAGTATTTCAGCATCGTGGTAGCCCACATGCTCATATTCTTCTTTGGTTGGAGAATGTTCCTGAAGATTTACTGAGCAATGATCCTGAAGTAATTAAATTAATCGACGAATTAGTTTCTGTGTCAGCGTCAGAGGCGTCTGGAAATATAAAACTAGTAACACACAAACACACATTCACTTGTTATAAAAAAATAAATCCTAATAAAAAGCAAGAATGTAGATTTGGTGCACCCTTTATGCCAACAAAAAAAACTATTAATTTGATACCTATGAAAGATACCGATCCCGATTACTCAGAAGCACTTTTCAAAGAAAATAAGAAACGATTTAAATTTATAAGAAATAATCTCGAAAATTTTTACTACACGAATTTTGATGAATTTTACTCGCATAATGATATTATTTCTGATAATCATTAATACAGTATTATTCGTGCTGGTATCAATAGACCAAAATTATTCTATAAAAGGACACCAGCAGAAAAATGGCACAACACTTTCAATCCATTCGTATTACATCATTTGAAATCGAACATGGATTTTCAGATTATACTAGATGAATATGCTTGTGCAACATATGTTGTTGAATATGTTAATAAGCATAATAGAGGGATTAGTAATTTGCAAAGACAAATAATTGATATAATGGACGAACATCCTGAATTCGACATTGTCGATATCACGAAAAAAATGAGCATTTACATACTTCAGTCTGTTGAAATGCCGGCACAAGAAGCTGCTTGGTATTTATTAAGAGAACCTATGGCTAAATCATCGGTGGTGACAGTCTACATTCCAACGGTATTTCCTACTGAACGCGCAAGAATTAGAAAATCTATGAAGGAACTTGAAGCTTTAGATGATGATTGTACGAACGTTTGGAAAGAGAATTGGTTCGATAAGCACGAGAAAAGACCTGAAGATCTCCGCGATGTTACGTTAGCACAATTTGTTGCAAAATATTACCTAAATAAAAAGGGGACATACACTACAAGAAATACTGCAAGAATAATAAGATACAGGAACTACGATATGGCTGACAATTACAACGATTATAGGCGTGAGATGGTTCTGTTGCATGTTCCTTTTCAAAATGAACAAAATGATATTATTGCTGAAAATAAGTTCATTCAAATATACGAGGACAACAAAGATACGATATTAGAACATAGGAAAGAATTTGAATCAAATTTGGACATAGAGAAAACTTTAGAAATTTGTAGACAGTTGTGCCGAGAAAACGATGAAGAACAAGAAGACGAAGAATTATTAAGAGCGGTTGATATATTGCATGAAAGAGATCCTTATGACTTATTGCTACGTGATCCAAACTCAACTGCTAACGCTGATTTACAAAATGCATCTCTCCATAAACTTGGCGCTATAGCTAAAAAAAGAGAAAATTTAATGGATTATCAACAATTCTATGATTTAATGCGAATGGCCAATGATCAACAAAGAGATATTCTTATGACTATAATTCATCATTTACAAACTTCAATTCAAGAACCATTTCAAATTTTTTTTACGGGACCAGCTGGTACGGGAAAATCATTCGTTATCAAACTGATTATGGAAATTTACAACAGGTTCGCTGATAATGATGGGTACTGCAATGCCTATATTACATGTGCTTCAACAGGCAAAGCTGCCGTGGCTATTGGTGGTACAACTGTTCATACAGCTCTCAAAATTTCTCTTTCAAAACTTTTGCCTCTGTCATCAGAAACGCTGCAATTGTATAGATCTCTTTTCAGATATGTCAGAGTACTGATAATTGATGAAGTTAGCATGGTTAGTGCAGAACTTCTACATAAAATTGATAATCGTCTAAAACAAATAACAGGAAAAAACACAGATTTCGGAAGTATAGATATTATTTTGATCGGAGATTTACGACAATTGCCACCAGTAAGATCGACACCAATTTACAAGGCAATCAGAACGAGCATGATTGGACCGCATTTATGGAGAAAATTAAAATTTTATCAACTTACCACAGTAATGAGACAAGCTAATGTTGCATTTTCACAAGTTTTGACAAAAATAGGTAATGGAGATGTACTAGATGAGCATGAGTTTCAACTTATTGAATCGAGATTTTTCAAAAAAGAGGATGTTGCCACATTATCTCCTGATGGAGTTCGTTTATTTTTCAAAAATGAAGATGTTGCTGCCTATAACAATCTGATTTTGAGCCAATGTGAAGACAAAGTTCTTTCAACGTCCGTAGACGTCATTATTGGCGCTAAAAGTACTGAGCAAGAAGCTAATTTTAGACTTAAATTACATAAAAAATCTGTTATTGACACTGGAGGACTCCCGTATTACATTACTTTTGTTGTTGGAAAGCATTATCTTATTACAACCAACATCGACGTTACTGATGGTTTATGCAATGGTGCTGTTGGAAAATTGGTACATCTAGAATTTGATGAAAGCAGCATATTGATTAGAGTTTGGCTGGAATTTTGTGGTTCAGATAAAGTGGGTAGAAAAAAAGGCAAAAAGCAGCCGCTCTAGCAGTACAAAATAAAGTCAGCAATCTCGCTGTCCCCATTGAATTACGAACAGCAAATATTTCATTGACATCGGATAGAAAGTGTATAGCCAAACGCAAACATTTTCCATTAACTTCAGCTCTTGCTATAACGATACATAAGTCGCAAGGTGGAACTTTTGACGAAATAGTATATGAGTATAGTAAAGCACATTCTCAGGAACTCGTTTATGTTGCGCTCTCTCGGGTGACTAATATTGAAAAATTGTATATCACGACAAAAAACAATAATTCTACATTCAAGTTTTATCATAATCGAAGGCAAGCTGCATCGACTGCATCTTTGTTGCAAGAATTCAAAAGACTGTTTTTAAATAGTGTTCAGACGACAGCTCAAGGTGTCTTAGATTTCATTAGTAATAGAAATGGCATTTCAATAATGACTTTCAACTGCCAAAGTCTAAATAGTCACAAATACGATTTACAAGATACAGTTATGAGACAAACAAATGTATTACTTCTTACCGAAACTTGCATGGCCCATGATAATCCGATTGAAATAGCTAATTTAAGTTGCATTGTTCACTTCAAACGAGATAATGTTCCAAAAGGTGGGGTAGCTATTTACCAAAATAATAATAATGTAACGAATATTATGACTCCGAATGTTGAAATAAATATGGCACAAGTTAACGATGTTAATGTTAGGCGCTCATTTGTTGGAGATATTTGTGCGTGCTTATGTAAACTTAGAAACGGCCTACACATAGCCATGGTGGCAATTTACATTTCCCCAAATCCAAAATTGGACGAAGTAGAGCATTTTATTCATAGCACTTTACTGGAGTACACTGAAGAAGGGTCTAAAATACTTGGCACAAATAGTAATAAACTTCCACTTATCTTGGCTGGCGATTTCAACATCAACTTCGCAGATAAAAAATCAGAGCAGTTGACAAATTTTCTTTCGGAAAAATTGAATTTAAAAATGAATAATGATCCACAGGAATCCACAACAAAATATGGGACCACCATTGATGCGGTATTTTTCAGATATTTAGAGGATATCAAGTCTCAAACTTATGTTTCTTACTTCAGTTACCATAAACCCATAGTTTCAATAATAAAAATTCCTGATTAACCTACATATATTGCAAGAAAATAAAAATATTTTAAACGATGTTAACTTCTCATTTATTCAATAAAAGGAAAAAAAAATCTTATCGGTCATCACGCTCAAAAAGTGTGACTTGAATTAATATCAAAGAAAAAGAAAAAACTTTAATTAATATCAAAGAAAAAAACTGCATAAATAAAAAATAAATATATAATTATAATTGCATAAGTTGGTAAAAATGCTATGCAATAGCTTTACCGCGGCAGTCCCCGAGTGCCACACATATTTTTTCTTTTAATGAGAAAATGGCAACATAAAGATACAGTAATCAGTTTCTTCCTTTTTTTTTCCTTTGCTTTTAATAGAAATGAAGTACGCCTGTTGCCACGATTAGAAAAGTGGTATTTAAAACTACAAAAAATCAATATTTCAAAAACAAATTATGATACAGCTTTCAAACAAATTTCATTTAAAAGTATATTTTTTCCGTACACGATAGTGTAAAACTTGAAAATCTGATATATTTAGAAGTTTCAAATTTTGTAGTAGCAAAAATTGTAATACCGAAATTTCATTTTAAATTTGAAAGTGTTGTCATTCGCAAAATTACATATGCGAACATATATATACAGGGTGTTTCGCTACCAGACCAACAAACTTTGAGGGATGATAGTAGACATGAAAACAAACATTATTAAATAGGGAACCATGGGGCGCAAACGTCTTCTGTAGGAGCTAGCGGCCATTAAAGTTTGAGGTCCGAAATTTCAAACGATGATAAAAAACGGAAAAAAGGGTCGATTCGTTTGCGGTTTTCACTAAAACATTCTTTATATCACGTTTTTCTTAGAAAAAAATTTCAAAGGTTATGCTCAAAAATTGTCGATAGAGGGCGCTTTAGACTTTAGAGTAACGAACAGTTACTTTTTACCGCTATTTTGTGTATGGGGTTGAAATTGTGTATGGGGTTTAGACTTTAACTTAAATTTTAAACCCAAAATCGGAAACATTGGGATCGAGTAACTAGCAAATATTAAACTGTGAACAGAGGGGAAAAGTTTAAACGCTCATAAATATTGGACAAACAAATCGATTTTGTTGCAGTTTGCGTGTAAGTCATTAACTTGGTAATTATTTTATTCAAAATGATGTACAGCTTCGGTGCCCTCATTTTTTGATAGAGGGCGCTTCCGATACATCTCTGATATTTCAAAGGCATTACTCCTGGGTGTTTTACTACCAGACCATCATACTTCCAGGAAGTGTTAGGGATACAAAGATGACTTGGAATCGCATAGAAATGTAACGTTGGAAATGCATGTTTTGCATGTTACGGTTAAAGGAAGCAGAGAAAAAAGTAACAGAAACAGAGAGACACATTAGTGCGAGAAGAGCGACACGTTAATGTCACAGAAACCAGTTTATTTAAAGGTTTTACTAGAAAAGGTGTTTGAAATTACGACCAGAAGTAGTTCGGCAAGTTTGACAGCGACGGTAGATGGCGCTAAACGGTAATGCGCTTGCGCAAAGATCACTTTGAAGTGATCATTCGCGAACCGGTTCCAAAGGTAGCAGAATGAAGTATTTGAACGATGAACAGCACGATAGGGCTCCTCCACATTTTACCAATGCCGTTTACCGACAGTTCAAAGTAACATATGGACAGTGGTGGATAGGTCGTGATAGCCCGGTTCATTGGCCTGCCAGATCGCCGGATCTATCATGTATGGACTTCTTTTGCTGGGGTCAAATAAAAAATTGGGTGTATGAGACTCCCGTACCATCAGTTGAAGACCTTGCAGCTGGTATTTCTGTAGCTGCCAGAAAACTATCAGAGATGCCAGGAAACTTTCAAAGCGTGAGGAATTCACGTGACGCCGCTGTCAAGCATATCGGACTACTTCTGGTTATAATTTTGAACACTTTTTCTCGTAAAACCTTTAAATAAACTGTTTTTTGTCACATTAACGTGTCGTTCTTTCTCTGCTGTTTCTGTTACTTTTTTCTTTGCTTCCTTTAACCGTAACTTGCAAAAAATGCATTTCCAACGTTACATTCCTATGTGATTCCAAGTCGTCTTTGTATCCCTAACACTTCTTGGAAGTATGATGGTCTGGTAGTAAAACACGCAGGAGTAATGCCACTGAAATATCAGAGATGTGTCGGAAGCGCCCTCTATCAAAATATGAGGGCACCAAAGCTGTACATCATTTTGAATAAAATAATTACCAAGGGAATGACTTACACGCAAACTGCAACAAAATCGATTTGTTTGTCCAATATTTATGAGCGTTTAAAATTTCCCCCTCTGTTCACAGTTTAATTTTCGCTAGTTACCCAATCCCAATGTTTCCGATTTTGGACTTAAAATTTAAGTTAAAGTCTAAACTTTAGAATAATTTCAACCCCATACACAAAATAGCGGTAAAAAGTAACTGTTCGTTACTCTAAAGTCTAAAGCGCCCTCTATCGACAATTTTTGAACATAACCTTTGAAATTTTTTTCTAAGAAAAACATGATATAAAGAATGTTTTAGTGAAAACCGCAAACGAATCGACCCTTTTTTCCGTTTTTTATCATCGTTTGAAATTTCGGACCTCAAACTTTAATGGCCGCTAGCTCCTACAGAAGACGTTTGCGCCCCATGGTTCCCCATTTAATAATGTTTGTTTTCATGTCTACTATCATCCCTCAAAGTTTGTCGGTCTGGTAGCGAAACACCCTGTATATATATATATATATATATATATATATATATGACATATATATATATATATACATATCCCACGCTCATTGTCGCGATTCTGGAGGCTTCAGTTCTGTCTAAAGTTTGTTTGTTTAAGACCATAATTAATGTGATGGGAACGGCCATTATGTTCTGCAGACTTGTTTTTCTTCTATGAGTAGTTTCTGTTAGAATCCGATAACCACCGTAAAACTCATAATTTTAATTTTTCTCTCAAATTTTGCAACCTCATTGCTTTTTCAATGTTGCGATTGTTATTTTTCAAAAATATTACAAAAGCTTGATTAGTTTAATTTACATAAAATTTATCATATTACTTGACAGTACGTTTAAGTTTATCTTATTTTGATATTCTATCTTTCATATTCCTTTCTTTACTAAAGAGAAAGAGATGATTTTTTATATAATGACGCCTGAGTGCCTAACGCGGTGGCTTCAACTGACAATTTAACAGTCATTCATCCACTTTGTGCAAGAACTAACAATGTGCCTTGAACAATCCATGAAACGCGCAGTTTCGAAATTACTGGTTCTGAGTCGTTCAGCGACTAAATTCTGCCCTATATACAGCACCCTCTTAGATCCGCAGTCTTAATCAATCACAAGCAGTTGCTAACGCAAAATTGATTTTTGAGACTCCCTAGCAGCATTTTAGTGCCATTTCCACCGGCGTAAGTGCCATTTTTATCATCCAGATGAGTTCATTGGAAAATGTGGCAATAATCATAAAAATTTTGCTCTTAAATGTATATAACGTATAAAAATGTATATGGCAACAAGCAAAAGTTTTTGAATGAACTATGGCATGGAACTCACAAGTGTCGTTAAAGGATTTTCTCAGTACACTTTCTAGTTAATTTTACATTAATAAAACAATCAAAAAACATCCTAAAGGAATTTCTTGTGAAATACTTCAACAGTCTTTAATAAATTTACAAACTAAAACTAAAAATAACCATAAATAAATACGTATATTCACCTCAAACATAAAAGAAAACTCTATTCGTGTTGTGTCTAAGTAAAATATATCTTTTGTAAACTTTATGAATATTTTAAATATTTGCATATTATCTCTTACACCATAAAATTGTCTGGTACAGCATAAAATGAAGCTTTGAATAATAGTCAACGAACTTGAAAGGTGATTAATTAAAACGTCATTTTAACTGAAGGGTGTAATTCATCACTTTAATTTTAAAAAGTTCAATTTGTGTGAAAAAATGCTTCAATCTTTTAAAAATATATAGCAGTTTCTAATAAAAAAATATCCATATTGATAAAATTTAATTAAAAATGATTATATATAATATTCAATTTTCTTATGGAAGTGAAACCTTTAAATTTAAAAATATTTAAATTACCATGCATGATTAATGTAAAGTTTGAATTTAAACAATCGGTTAATATATTTTAAGAAATAGTGCGATAATAATTACTTGTATTATAATTTTTGTTTATTGAAAATAGTGTCAACAGGTTTTTTATATGTTTCTTGAACACCTGCAGTGTAATGAATAATAATAATTATAATAAATTTATTAAACAAACTGCATTGCTTGAAAATGTTTATCTGTTTTGTATCTGTGAGACATATCAATGTATCATTTATGCATTATAATTAATGAAAATACACTGTGATTCGTTAAAATCTGTTATAATTAATGTGATAACTTAAAATGTGTATTTTATTTTATAAAGTAAGAGCTTCTATTATACACAATTAATTTAGGAGTTGAAAGTTTTTTAACAGATATTTGATAATAAGCATGCCATTTTTCAGTAATGTTAGACATAGGGTTGAAGATATTTAGATTTTTTATTAATAATCACATTTTTTATACTTCTTTTTCAAAAAATTAGGAATAAACGTTTTACATGCGTTGTTATTATTATACAAATCTCAAAATCAATTAACATTTTCAATAAAATTTATTATAAGTATTTTTATATTCAATAGATTCTACTATACTGAATAAAGATATTCTGACTTTTATTTTTTCAGTACCTAGTAAAGACCTCATTGCATACAAAATCATATCAAACGATAGTTTCATGTGTATATGTATGATGAATAAGTTGTAGCAGGTAGATTTTGAAATGAAGAATTAATTTAAGGGCTATCAATAATAAATTTAATATACACAGACCTTTTAAAGAAAAACAACATTAACAAAAACTATACATACCAATTTATTCATCTTCTGTAGGCATGTACATCTCTAAATTGTGTTGTTAACGTGCACTCATTTTTTTGGGTTCCGTATCCGAAAAGTGAAAACAGAGCCATTATAAGACAAGATATTTAAAGTCATTTTACTCATAAACAATGAAACGTGCATGTCGTGTGGTATATATCTTGTGAAAGCTTTAGTTACACTGAAATTAAAATACATTTATTTAAATTTTATGCATTTATTTAATTATTATATTTTCGGAGATATCGTTGGAAATATAGTGCAAAAAATATGTCCCTTCCCCAATCTAATTCCGAATCTACTGGGAAAAAGTTAGGGGTCATAGATGTTATTTTAAACCTTGCAGGAAAACTATAGCGATTACACTAGATTGCATAATTTTTTTAGAAAAGCACATTTTTATGTTACACGCAACTTTCGATTTGTGGACATTAATCGAAGATGTTGAGGGGCGTTGGAGGTACTTATCGTAGCATAAGTATAAAAGCATTGTTGGCAAATATATATTTTTTTAATATCATCGGTAATCAGCCGAGATATTAACTCTTAAGGACAGGGACTGTTTGGACATAAATAATGACTGGAACGTTGTTCTCTGCATACCATCGGCTTTTAAAATCTAGGTAACAACTTTTAATAATACATTTGTGTAATGCACCATCTAGTATCATAATAAGAGCAAACCTCTTGCAAATATACTGATGTAATTAGAATTAATAACGTAAATCCGGTTTCGTACACAAAAGAAATTATAAAAAAAAAAAAATACCCATTTTAGCAACAGTATTTTTTAAGCATTATTTGCCTTATTTAATACAAAACGTTCTTTACTTCGGATAAAGCAAACATAACGTTATGATATTTTTTGTATTAAATGCTTATTTTTTCATTTCTTATGCAAGTTAACGCTTCATAATTTCTATAGGGTTCGCAGATCTTTGCTTCAAGTGGGTCTCTCATTACGATTCTTGTGTATTTAAGAGTTAATTAAAAATATATCACAATAAACGTGTCACGGAACAAAGAGACTGCTAATTTGCTTGCTCTTTTCTACACAAGCTCCTTTAGCACAATGCCAAGTTTAAACATTGAACAAGGGATTTGTGTTAGCTGCATTGGAAAAAGAAATGGTTATTGCTACCCTGAATTTAGTTTTAGGAAATGCCAAATGAGGTTTTATTATGCACTACAATTTATTCTCAGTACCGAGATAATTTCTTTATAAATAGATAAGGATCAGATAAAAAATATAGAGTTATACAAAAAAGCAATAATTGATATTATTTAAACTTCATATCTCTTTGAACTTTTATGATTTACACTTTTCTAGCATATATAGTTATAACCACCACAACTTTGTGTAGTTTTTTTTTTTTTTTTTTTTTTTTTTCAAAGCCTTATTTTTCTCCCAGCAACAATTCTCTTTTAATAATACAAAAACTCCTTTACGAAGAGAGTACTTTCTTTAAGTTTTAATTTTTTACCATCAGTTTTAAAAAAAAGGAAATTTTCTGTACTTGCATCAGGAAAATGCTCCAATTAAATGAGGTAAATTTTACAAGAAAAAATAACTTAGTTTATAATAAAAATATTATCAGAATTTTAAGTGGCACGTATACCAGTCGCCCGTTCCAAAGGGGTAAAAAATTCAACTGTTTATTGTACGGATTGTGAGTACAAAAACCAGTTTAAAATTATCATAAAACATTTTTAAGGATGGATTAGTTACATATATATTTATGAGTTAAATAATGCACACATTTATTAAAACGGTCTAGCTATAATTTTAAAATTTCTAAAAGCATTTAAATTAATTTAAAGGGCGTTTTTTAGTGTAGCCTTCAGGCGACATTAGAACTAAGGAGGATAAAGTTATGAGAATTTATACTGATTATATGGAATAAAATCTACAAGTATCTACAAAATTTTCATCTAGCAATTTATTAATTTTATATGGCTGTTTTTTATCAATAACTGTCCTGATGAAACTTTCTATTTATCAATATAAACTGTTTCTGTTAAACAAGTAATTTTTAAGCTATTGCATAGTTTTTATCGCGGGCTTTGAGCGCATCGACCGAATCTAGAAATTTCATAACGAGAAAAAATCTAACACTTCCGTAACGAGGAAAAACCTAACACTCCGGCAAACATCGTTTCAGTTCTGCAGATTTCGGCACGGTGTCGAAGTCTACCAGAACTAAAATGAAGAGCTAAAAAGAAGTTAGTCGGAGTGTTACGTTTTTTCTACCACCTTTAGACACGATACTTTAGTACAACAGTGAATAGAAATTGCTGGTGAATGGCTGTACGCATAAAATTTGTGTATTAAGTGTTTTAAATATGAATAAACAAAGTACATTTATTAATGAAGAAAGTGATAAAAAATAGTGAAAGAAAATGTGTGAGTACTCTATATACATACATTTTATTATTATCACAAATGCAGTATTTTTAGCACTTTCCAACAAAGTTGAAAAGTGCTTATGCATTCGGTTTGTCTGTCCGTCTGTCCGTCTGTCCGTCTGGCCGTCTGGCCGTCTGTCCGCGCTCTAACTCCCGTAAATATACTCGGATTGCTATGAACTTTTTATACATTATTGAGATTTACCCTAGCACGAACCCTATTGAAAATGAAGTTTCTACCATGATTAGTTTATCTACAGAGAGAACCAAAAGTTTCCCATTACATTACGGCCTATGGGGAAAAATCGTTAATATACTCGGATTGCCATGAAATTTTAGGACGTTATTGACGTTTACCCTAGCACAAGTCCTATTGAAAATGAAGTTTCTACCATGATTAGTTTATCTACAGGGCGAATCAAAAGTTTCCCATTACATTACGGCCTATGGGGAAAAATCGTTAATGTACTCTGATTGCCATGAAATTTTAGGACGTTATTGACGTTTACCCTAGCATGAACCCTATTGAAAATGAAGTTTCCATTATGATTAGTTTATCTACAGGGCGAATCAAAAGTTTTCTATTACATTACGGCCCATGGGGAAAAATCGTTAATATACTCGGATTGCCATGAAATTTTAGGACGTTATTGACGTTTACCCTAGCACAAGTCCTATCGAAAATGAAGATTCTACCATGATTAATTTACCTACAGGGCGAATCAAAAGTTTCCTATTACATTACGGCCTATGGGAAAAAAATGTTTCAAAGGAATTTTAAAGATGTTATACCCTGTCAAACATATTAAAATATGCATTCTATAAAATATAAGGTGAAAATGTAGCTATTATTCATTTACAGGGCCACACAAAAGAATTTCATTAGATTATGGTAAAAGGGGGAATTGTGTGGGACATATTTTAAATATATTAAGATTTTTCATGTATAATAAAATTGATATATGTCACTGAAGCTTAATATAAATTATACGCTACTGTTTTGCATAATATGAAGTACATAGCATTTACAGGGCCATACAAAAGATTTCAAATAGTATATTCTTTCCAAAGTACCGTATATGTGTCCGATGATGAAATGCATTTTAATTATGATATTCGCGTTTATATTTCGCTAAATATGTGCACATTATATGGTGCGTATAAATGTTATAGTTGATATACAGGGCTCCCCAAAAGAGCTCACCAACGTTACTGAATATGAGCGTAAATTATTTAAACATGGTTCTTAAATAAGCTATGCATTTGTTCGCTGAGCTACATTTAATTTATTGAGAAATGTTTGCACAATATAGATAAAGGGATATACAGGGCCACGCAAAGAATTCGGTACATAGACGCCTATGAATGATGATTTATGAGAATGTGATTTCAGTTGTTTTAAAAGTGTTTTAGTTTACAATAAATTTTAGCCTAATGCTGACGTGTAATAAAGGTAGAATGTAAACTACAGGGCTGAACAAAAATATTCAAGTATGTTTCCATCTAATAGTATGAATTGCTGAAAAAGAAATTTCAAGCTACTGGGTATTTTCTTGCTAAGCTAAATTTTCCCATTATATGAACTGACATATGAAATACAGGGCTGTTCTAATGTACTGGAATACATATTTGGGTATATTTGGCTTTACACTATTATTTCCCTAAATAACAAAGTTTTGTTAAAGATTTCATTAAGTGTTGGAAAGTGCTTCATAATCTATGCTTAACGCATGATTTTTCTTACTTGTTTTATTTCAAGACAGTGTTAATTTTTGGTGACAAGAGCCCCCCCCCCCCCCAAGGTAATGGTCAAAAAATTAAAATGCTTATAAATCGCGATCTAATTTTCGTAGCGCGGCCAAATTTTGTTTGGTAATTTATGATGAAACAATGTTAATTTTTGGTGACGGGAGACCCCCCCATGGTGAGTGTAGAAAAAATTAAAATGGTCATAACTGGCGATCTAATTTTCGTAGCGCGGGCAAATTTCGTTTGGTAATTTATTATGAGACAGTGTAAATTTTTGGTGACAGGAGACCCCCCCCCCCACGGTGAGGGTCGAAAAATTTAAAATGCCTACAACTAGGGAACTAATTTTCGTAGCGCAGCCAAATTTTGTTTGGTAATTTATTATGTGACAGTGTTACTTTTGATGACAGGAGACCCACCGTGGTGAGTGTAGAAAAAATTAAAATGCATACAACTCGCGATCTAATTTTCGTAGCGCGGCCAAATTTTGTTTGGTAATTTATTATGACACAGTGTTACTTTTGTTGAAAGGAGACCCCCCACACGGTGAGGGTCGAAAAATTTAAAATGCTTATAACTCGCGGTCTAATTTTTGAAGCACGGCCAAATTTTGTTTTGTAATTTATTATGAGACAGTGTTAATTTTTGGTGACAGGAGACCCCACGTTGAGGGTCGAAAAATTTAAAATACTTATAACTCGCGATCTAATTTTCGTAGCACGGCCAAATTTTTGTTTGGTAATCCATTATGTGACAGTGTTAGTTTTTGGTGACAGGAGAGTCCCCACGGTGAGCGTCGAAAAATTTAAAATGCTTATAACTCGCGATCTAATTTTCAAAGCGCGGCCAAATTTTGTTTGGTAGTTTATTATGACACAGTGTTATATTTTGGTGACAGGACACTCCGACGGTGAGGGTCGAAAAAATTAAAATGCTTATACCTCGCGATCTAATTTTCGTAGCTTGGCAAAACTTTGTTTAGTAATTTATTATAAGGCAGTGTTAATTTTTGGTGACAGGAGACCCCCGACGGTGAGGATCAAAAAATATAAAATGCTTATAACTAGCGATCTAATTTTCATAGCGCGGCCAAATTTTGTTTGGTAATTTATTATGAGACATTGTTAATTTTTGGTGACAGGAGACTCCCACGGTAAGGGTCGAACAAATTAAAATGCTAGCGATCTAATTTTCGTAGCTTGGCAAAATTTTGTTTTTTAATTTATTATGAGACAGTGTTAATTTTTGGTGACAGGAGAACCCCCCCCCCCCTCCACGGTGAGGGTGGAAAAATTTAAATTGCTTATAACTCGCGATCTAATTTTCGTAGCGCGGCCAAATTTTGTTTGGTAATTTATTATGAGACAGTGTTATTTTTGTTGACAGGAGACCCCCCACGGTGAGGGTTAAAAAATTTAAAATGCTTATAACTCGCGATCTAATTTTCATAGCGCGGCCAAATTTTGTTTGATAATTTATTATGAGACATTGTTAATTTTTGGTGACAGGAGACTCGCACGGTGAGGGTCGAAAAATTTAAAATGCCTATAACTCGCGATCTAATTTTTGTAGCGTGGCCAAATTTTGCTTGGTAATTTATTATGAGACAGTGTTACTTTTGGTGACAAGAGACCCCCCACGGTGAGGGCCGAAAAATTTTAAATGCATATAACCCGCGATGTAAATTTCGTAGTGCGGCCAAATTTTGTTTGGTAATTTATTATGAACAGTGTTACTTTTGGTGACAGGAGACCCCCCCACGGTGAGGGTCGAAAAATTTAAAATGCTTATAACTCGCGATCTAATTTTCATAGCGCGGCCAAATTTTTTTTTTGATAATTTATTATGAGACAGTGTTAGTTTTTGGTGACAGGAGACCCCCTACGGTGAGGGTCGAGAAATTTAAAATGCTTATAACTCTCGATCTAAATTTCATACCGCGGCCAAATTTTGTTTGGTAATTTATTATGAGACATTGTTAATTTTTGGTGACAGGAGACTCCCACGGTGAGGGTCGGAAAAATTAAAATGCTTATAACTCGCGATCTAATTTTCGTATCGCGGCCAAATTTTGTTTAGTAATTTATTAAGCTATTGCATAGCTTTTTTCGCGGGCTTTGAGCTCGGCTACCGAATCTAGAAATTCCGTAACTAGAAAAAAACTAACACTCCGGCTAATGACGTTTCAGTTCGCAGACTTCGGCACGGTATCCTTGGGAATACTTCGGCAGACATTGACGCGGTATTTTTCATATATATAGAGGGTATCAAGTCTCAAACTTATGTTTCTTATTTCAGTTATCATAAACCTAAAGTTTCAATGATAAAAATTCCTGATTAACCTACATGTATTGTAAGATAATAAAAATATTTTAAACGATATTAACTTTTTATTTATTCAGTAAAAGAAAAAAAAAATGTTTTCTTATCGGCCATCACGCTCAAAAAGTGTAACTTGAATTAATATCAAAGAAAAAGGAAAAACTTGAATTAATATCAAAGACAAAAAAAACTGCATAAATAAAAAATATATAAATCATTATAATTGCATAAGTTGATAAAAAATGCTATGCAATAGCTTTACCGCGGCAGTCTCCTAGTGCCACACGTATTTTTAATCAGTATAATAACTTCATTATACACAAAATATATCACCATCAAAGAAAAGAAAACTTCAATACCTAATTATTTTTAATTAAAAATCCAAATTATGCAACGACTATAAAAGTTATTTTGTTAAAAGTATTTCTATCGTGAAAATATATATATACTAATTATGTCGAAATAAATTCCGAAATAATTTTAAAATCCAAGAGAAGGATTTTTTATACTTCTAAAGCAAAGCTTTCGTACCTAAAATTGAAACTTACGTATTCATGTGTTTATAATACACAGTTTTTCAATTCTAACACGAAAATTTACTTCCTTCATTCTAACATGTTTTTTATATTAAGTTCAGAATTTCTCGTTAAAAGTTTTTTTAGAGTCTTAAAATTTAAAATGATTACTTTTTTTCCTATATCTCTGTTTCATTCAATCTGTTTTATTATATGAAAGTAAAGGTGAATTTATAAAATAACTCACTTACTCATCCAAAAACCTCTCCCAAAATAGCAAGACTGTGATTAAAATAAACTTAAGGACTAAAAAATGTTTAATTTCTGTTATAAAGCATGTTTTAGTCTGCTGATTCTAAAATGTTTCATGATGAACATAAAAAAAATGTTCAAGCACATTTATTATTTTACTTCTTTGTGAAAAAGAACTATCACTTAATTTTTAGTTTTAAAATTACATAAAATTATAATTACATTTTTGGTGGATGAAACGTAATGTGATTTTTTTTATAATTGTCATCATGCTTACAAAATGTAATTTTTTTTTCATCAGTTAGAGTTAAAATATCAATTTTCATAGGGTAGCCTAGAGTAATTTTCACAATTAAAACAAAACTTTTTCAATTATCCAGGACTAAATAATTATTTCTTTTAACTTTCTCTTTGTAAATTCCTCACGTTCCTGGGAATTTTTTTAAAGAATTTTTAAAATATTAGCATTAATAATACTAGTAAAAATTAATAAAATCCTCTCAGAAAATTACCCCATGATTTGGGGTAATTTTCAGAAACAGAAATGCTAATTTCAAAACCGCTATTTGTTGGGAAATTTAATAGTTTGAAGAGATTTGTACACAATCTACTGCAATTTTAAGACACCATTGCAAAACGTATTAATTAATTAAATTGACTGCATTATATCACTCTGAATACAGATAAAAGACTTGTAAACACAATTTTAACTGTACACCTGAAGTCCATTAATATTTCACGAATAAAAGTAAGTTACATGGTATTTTATCATATATGTAGATATATATGTCTTATATAAATTTATGTAAACTAGTAAGAAATTTCAAACCTTTTAAACACTTCTGCTGGTAAAAAAAAATCAATATTAAATAAGAACACAATAAGACACCAATTTCTATTTTTATTTATAAAATTAAATAAATAAATAAATATTTTAATAGCTTAACCTGCTATTTCAGAAATATGAAATTTTTACATGGCACTAATTATTTCTGCCTTAACAATTTTAGCCTTCTTTGGAAATAAAAGAATCAGAGTAAATTTTACAACATTATGTTGCAATTCTTTCACATTTAATTCTTTCACATTTTCAGTAGTTTTAATCTGGAAAGATTCAGCAAACTTATTTTTAAAAGATAATTAAAAAAAGACTTAGCAACATTTTCAACTTGATCTTCTTTGGCAACGAATATCGATCATCCACAAGATAGTTTAAAATTTTCATTTCAGTTTCCAATAGATTTTTCATTTAATAACCTTAGTAGATCAACTTTTGTATCGATTCTAATTAGACTGTTTAATCATATACAGCATATATATTTTATTCAGAAATGGCATATCTTCTTTTCTTCATAAACCTCTATCTTTCATCACAAATCCTCCCTTTCAGCTTAAACTCCACCCAATATTTCCATTTTATCATACAAATTACCAATCGAAGTTTTGTTTTAAAATACAACTCTTTTAAATTATCACGTAAACACATAATTTACAAAGTAGGATCACTTAAAATATGCTTCATAACACATATTAGCGTCTAGAAAGTATCCCGAAAGCTGTCTGATAATTACCCCGATATTTCTTAAAACTGCACTTTAAAAAAGTTGGGGTTTTGTACCATAAGAACATCCAAATAGTGTCGCTTGGTTGTGTCCAAAAAGATAACATACTCTCGTAACAAAAAAAGAAGTAAACTTTTTGCTACAACTGCCACACCTTAGAAAAAAATTTAAAATGAGTGAAACAAAAAATTAAATAGTAATTTTTTATAGAACTTAGTAAACTAATTTTCTACAAAACAAAGTGTGTTGTAAAATTACTAAGAAAACACTGACTGAAATAGAAAAGAATTTATTGAACTAGGTTTATTAATAATCCATCAGTCTCTTAATTAGTCCACATTCTTCTGTTTAAAAATAGTCTCAGACTGCCATATCTAATGGAAGATGAATCTCCAGTTAGAAAAATTCAAATTTAAGGTACATCTTTTTACGTGTAAATTAAAAGGATCTTTTACCTAGATTTTCTTAATTATGCCTGAACAATCGACATTTGTCATGTCAACACTCATCGTTAGCGAATTTACCAGAGGGCGGAATAAACTACTCCAACCAATGAGAAATTAGCTAATTAAACTTCTACCAGAATTTAATTGTGCAAATTATCTTTTATTTTCTATGTTCAGTATATCTCTGACCATTACCTTCATTAACAATACACGGAAAGGCTTCGCTCTTCTAGCATAGCGTTGACTTGATTTGACTTGACTTCAGGATGAATTGATAAGAATAAAAAGATACAGGGTGTACACATGGAACCTCCTCATATCAAATAATAAATGCGTGGAGGCTAAGAATCTTTTCATTTTCGATATAAGGAATAGCAACACAACAAGTATTCTTTTGGTCAAGTTTTTCACAAGCAGTTATTTTTGTTGCTTGTGTTATTTATCTGTCATTTCCATTTTTTTGCAGGTATTGACTAATAAGACTTAAAACGGATGGACATTCTGAGTACCACGAACAGAACGCATAGCGAAATGCAAACATAGACAGGGCTCCCAAATGGTCCGCGAACTGAACACCAATATTTCTTAACTTTAAATTTCACAATAGGTTTCTATAGCATTTGTGCTAAAACTAACGTCCAAAGGTTGTTTATGTGCAATTTGCAAGAAAAATATAATCAAAAAATTTCCTAAGAAAATATTGATAGTTGTCAGAGCATCTGGAAGCCCTTCATAGACAAAAAGGTAACTTTTACAGTCAAATAAATGTCTGCCGCAAAATAAGATTTTTGCCATGAAATATAAATAACGCATAAAAAAAAATTTTAATAAAATTGATATGTTGCTTTTCATGATGAAATGTTAAATGTCTGGAACTCGTAGTTTCCGAATAATTATCATGTGAAATCAGGATTTGTTTCAATTAAACATTCTGTATGTTAATAAAACTCGAATGGATAGTTATTTTACTCTATAAAAGTTTTATCTTTCAAATGACTGTCTTAAATGTAAAAAATTAGCATGGAACATATTAAGACAGAGGAAAAATCATACCATTAAAATAATGAAGCTTCAACTGTAACTACTTTTTCAGAGATTCATTACCATCACGGCAAGCTTCCTCCAATTAATTTATGCAGTAATTTTCTCCTTCTTTAAAAGCCACATTAATAGAAAACTTTAATAAAAAATAATGGCAAAAAATGGTATTTAATTTTATTGGTGGCAGTTTACTTCGGCAGTAGTAGTTCTGCCACATAATGATAACCTATGACACTATTCTACCATTGTCAGTAAAAAATTATAAAACGTTTTCTTACTGACACTAGTAAAAAGAAATAGAAATTTTTAGCATTGGCAATGTTTTTAAGCAAGGCAAAATCTTCTATTCAAATTTATTGGTGGAAAATTTCACTGGCAGTTATCAAAAAATGTTTCTTTGATTAAAAAAAAAAATGTATTCGTTTTCTTGTGGCAACTTAAACAGTTACTTCACTCGCAACTACTAGACAATAGATTTTGTGTCTTCTCTTCGTTATTCATAACTACATTATATGAAATAACAACCAAAAAAACTACAGAGCAAACATAAGAATGTTTATCAAATTTATTTTTTCCTAAAAAAGCAAAAGATTGGATATTTAAAGATCCATTGTACAATTCACCTCTTCATAATCGGAAATGCAAATTCCCTTATTTTTTCTTAATATAACATCCCAATTCTATACAAATTTCAATTATTATTTTTTTAAATATTAGTTTTCTTGTTTAAAGACATAAATAGTTACATTCCTTCATCATCTTTATAAGAAAATTAATTTTGTTTTACTGAATGACAAGAAAACAAAATTTTTATGTTACTATTTTTAAAATTTTTATCTTTCGAAATACTATCGTAATTGTAAATAATAATAATAATAAACTATAATAACAAAAAGAGAGAGAGAGCGCACATAAGAATGTTTTATGAAACCTATTTTTTTTTTTTTAAAGCAGTCCAAATTAATTTATTGCATAGACATTGATAAACCGTATAAATGATTGATCATTTAAAAACAAACTGTTCCAGTGCACCTTTTAAGACATGGAAAATGCAATTTTTTTAATATCTTATTTGATTTATGCGAACTTAAATTATTGCTTTCTGAAATCTTAATTTTCTTGTTCTAAAATATTACATATTTCAATTTCTTTATATATATATATATATATATATATATATAAAATCTTAGCCAATTTCTAGAAAACCAGAATTTTAACCTTTTACAGGCCAAATTCAGATCCAGGGATATTTTAAATTACTTTTTTGTACATTATGCCTTCTAATGCTTTAGTTAAGAGATATTAGTGATTAATATGCTGGATTTTTTTTTTAAATATAATTTTCACAATGTTCTCAATTGGGAACATTGGCACTTCCGGCGGTCATTTTCCAGTGGCCATTGATAATTTTTATGATTTTCTGTAGATTTCCTCATAAATGATGGGAATGTAACTTATATTTCAAAAAATCAAGTTATTCTAATTCGAAAAATCTATTTCAAAAAATCATTTTTATGACTGATCATTTTCCAGTGGTCATTGGTCATTTTTATGATTTTCTGTACCTTGCCCCATTAATAATAGGAATAAAACTTCTATTTCAAAAAATAAAGTCATTCTTTTACTATTTCTGCTAATTTTTTTTGGTCGAGTTTGATTAAATTAAATTTTTAATAAATGCTTAAACTTATGTTCCCAATTGGGAACATTGGCCTGTAAAAGGTTAATATAACTGTTCAATCTATTCTTAATTCTGTCAGGATAAGTAATAAATAAGTGTTAAAAAAGGAAGAGTTTATATGATCCATCCAAATTATGATATTTAAATATCATTGTTCCAGTGCATCATTATAGAATCAGAAAATGCAATTTTCCATTATTTTTCTTAATATCTGTTCTGATTTACAATAACTTCAATTATCAACGTCTGAAATCTTAATTTTTGTTGCTACAATATATAAAAAATTTACATTATCTGAAATTCTTTTAAAAAAAAAAAAAAGTAATTCCGTTTTACTCAACGGCCAGAAAACCGTAATTTTAAAGTAACTGCTTCATTCATTCTTTTGCCTGCCAGAAACAGGAAACTGAGATTAAAATAAGCATTACAACAGCAAGAATTTTGTGAAACAAGTTTTAAAGCCTGTCCTTTATTTTGAGGTTTATAAAAATTTTACGATGGCAGTTATTCAAAGGCGTGGTGTGGTTTGAAGAAAATATCTTGAGAATAATTAAATTTCAGAAATTTTTTAACTGTTATTTTTCTTTGTGACAAGGAATGTTATAATAAAAATTTCGAATTATAAAAATCATCATATAAAATAAAAACAAAGATTATTTTAAGGAAGTTTTTATGGTATATGTTATGCATGCAAATGATTATAAATAGCACATATTTCAAATCAAAATTTATATTTATAACGCTGTGCAAGTTTATTTAGTATTTCACATATACCTATGCTTTTGCAAACGCATTGTAGACTAGAGTAAGTGACTGTGTTTGAATCATTTTATTATAATAATACCAAAACTTAAAAGATGTTTTTGGGGAAATATTTTTGAACACTAATTTTTCAAGTCATACAAAATTTGCAGACTACATAAGAAAGGCAATACTTTATCGACATTACTTCTTTAAAGTATTTTAGCTTCATTTATGAAATTAACTAAGTAAATATTTTAAATAACGAAAAAAAATTAATCTTCCCTAATTCAATAGTTTACCATTTAGAAATTAGCATTACATATTAACACATTTATCGTGCAAAGATTTCTAATTTCAAAATGCAAATTTCCGTTCTCTACTAAAATGTCTCTTCTAAAACAAGTTTAGCTGTAAATCACCGAAATTTTACACATTTCTTGTTATGCGATTTATAAAATTTACTCTTTTCCTCGAACATTTTCGCAGGAAAATTAATTTTGTTTTACTCAATGGCTGTAAAAACATAGCGTAACACAATAATTTATTTTTAGCTCTCCACAGAATTGTGAACTGAAATTAAAGAAAACTTGTGAAAGACTGGGATTTAAGAAATCTGTTACAAAGCGTTTGATTTTATTTTCCGCATTCATTCTTTCTTTACGAAAGGTGTGAATTTATATACATATAAATACTTTTTATAAATAAATCTAATGCAAAATAGAAAATTACCAAAATTTAAAATTCAGTAAGGTCAATAGATAAACTGTATTTAAGCATGTTTAATGAATATGAAAAACAAAGAAGATAATATAAACAAAGCGTAACAAAGAGGATAACATAGAGCTTAAATAGTGCAATATATGGCAGCATGTAATAAATATCAGACTTTGCATTCGCTATTGCATTATTTGTTAAATGAATAATTTCAACTGTTTTTATTATCATATCATCTGTTTCTTTCAGTTGTTTATTATTATTATTATTATTATTATAAATTATTATTAGTATTTTTATTATCATAAAACTGATAATTCAAAGTGTATTCATGTTGAAATTGTTGCTTCTGTAAAATTTGTGAATATTTTAAATTAGGACATATTATTTTTTACACTACAAATTTTAATGTAAGACATAAAATAAAGCTTTGAATAAAAATCAACGAACTTGAAAGATCATTAATTAACACGTCATTTTAACTGGAAGCCGTAATTCATCCCTTTTATATAAAAAAGTTCAAATTCTGAGAAGTAACATTATAAGGTTTCCAATAAATATAATAAAAATATCCATATACATAAAATGTAACTAAAAATTTATATGTATATATATATATATATATATATATATATGTTACAGGCTAAACCCGCTTTTAGGCCAAACTAGATTGGCCTAGGCCAAACCGGTCTATCCTAACGCTCATCCGATAAACTAGTTTTTCCTAGGCCAAACCGGTTTATCCTAACGCCCATCGAATAAACTAGTTTTTCCTAGGCCAAACTAGTCTATCCTAAGGCCCATAGGACAAACTAGTATTTCCTAGGCCAAACTAGTTTGGCCTGACTTAAATAGGATAAACTAGTTTAGCCTGCTGTTTATTGGTCTGAACTAGTTTATCCTAGGCCAAATCAATTTGGCGTGATTTTATTGAATTCAATGACCGCCTCAGCGCCAACGCTCTGGTTTGTCCTAGGCTGATCTAGTTTATTCTAGGCCAATGTAGCTTTACGTGTTTTTAGCTCTAGGGCGTCAAAACCTGATAAATAATGGGCTCGCAAGTTCTGTATGTATGTACGTAAGCATATATGTAAAATGTGCTTATGTACGTCACACGATACTCTTGATAGAAATATCTGATTTGCTTCAAATTTTGGGTGTGTCCTTATTCAGATAAGGTACTTTTCTGATTAGTTTTGGGGATTCATTGGATAAGAATAAGAGGGGGGTGAACGGGGGGCTAATCCGTTACCGTGTTAATTTAGAGAAATGGATTTTTCATGTAGACTTATCAATTTTCATTTAAAATATTAGATCTAGGATCATTTTGACAAGGTGCCTCCATGATTAGTTGTGGATGTTTATTGTTTAAGTGTAAAAGAAAGGGCAATGTAGGTAATTCCCCATAATTTAGATAAATGGTTTCGACGCAGAATTTACGGATTTCCTTCAAATTTTGTATATAGGTTCTTTGTGATAAGGTGATTCCCTTTTCGGGGTTTAATGGTTAAGTATGAAGGAAAAAATGTAAGATTACCCTCTTACCAAAGAAAAACTAGTTTATCTTATGGGCATTTAGATAAACAAGTTTGGCGTAGGAAAAACTAGTTTATCCAATTGGCGTTAAGATGAAATAGTTTGACTAGGCTAATTTAATTTGGCTCGAATTCGGGTTTTACCGTAAAAAATATATCTTTCATTAGAATAAGTATAAATGTGTGTAAAGAGTCATTGCTTATAACATCAATACAGAAATTCAACATGTTCACAGTTGAGACATGATGCATTGGACATGGTGTTTCTTTTTTTTTTCTCCATACTCGTGCCGTGCTGCATTTATTATTATTATTATTATTATTATTATTATTATTATTATTATTATTATTATTATTATCGCATATTCGAGCCAGATCGGAGTTGAACATAATTTGGAATCGAACAGCATTTTCCATTTTTGAGACGTTAATTATCTGTCGACATATAAGCTATTCTTTTCACGGCGTCAAGTTTTTCTTTACCGTGAAGTCGTAACCGAAAAATCTATTCAAAAAATAGCTTTAATAGCATTTTCTCTAAGATACATCGCTTTTAAGAAAAAATGTTTAACGCCATTCGATTACATATTTTCTGAGTGAGAATGCCTGTTAATCTTATGCATTTCCGAAAAGAAATTAGTTCATAAATGTGTTAGGATGTAGCTCCTTTGGATTTGAGAAAAGCCTTAAAGAATGATAGAGAAATATATTCACAAATCTACTTTTTACGAAACATATTCAAAAGTTATGATGTTTATAGCCCTCCTTTTTTTTCTTTTGTTCTACACTACATTAGTTATTTAATGATTCCCTATTTGAATATTGGAAAGTCTAAGAATCCAAATAATCAATAATACATTGTGTATTTTCCGTTCTGCGAACACAGCGTAATTTAAAAATGCATTATAAATTTATCCAATAAATATGTTTGTAGTATTTTTTAAAGGAATCTCTATTGTATATAAAGTAAAATCTGATTTTTTTTACAAAAATTGAATAGGGCCAGATCGAGGCGGACTGAGTTTCTTTTCACTGCTTTTTGTACAGGCAGGGATCAGGCTGAACTTTCAATTTTTACAACGGGTCAAGACAAAATAACTTTTCTTCGGGAAGGTTGGGGCCCGGGCCTCGAAATTCGGGTCCGTGCAAATCTCTAACAGTATTCTACTACCTTTCGAATAAAATACATTATACAGGGGCGATGGCAAAACCACTTTGCACAATGTTAGCAATGGAGCAGCAGTCGAGATAAATATTAAAAAGAATATTGCCCAGTTAAACTGATGGCTTTGCATTCACAGGCTGTTTACACGCTGTGGATTTGTGGATGTGTATTACAGCCTTATTTTTTTAAAGAATAAAGTCTTCGAAAAATAATGTAAGGGGGGATTACTTTTCCCATTTCCTCCAATAATACTTAACCATTGAACCCCCAAAACCAATCACAGATACGCTTTATAAAATTAAACAATTATCCAAATATGAAGAAAATCAGATAATTCTGCTCAAAAAACCCTTTATCTTATTTAAGGAGGGTAATCTCCTATTACTCCTTTTATACTTAATCATTAAACCCTCAAAACCATTCAGGGATTCGCCTTTTAAAAAACCTATATTCAAAATTTACGGCAAATCGTATGAATCTGCATAAAATCCCATTTATCTAATCAAAGGAAGGCGATAAATCGGCCACTATCCCATTATACTTTTAAAAAACCGAAATTAATTAAAGAAGTGCCTGATCAAAATGAATTCATGTACAAATTTTAAGCAAATTGGATAATTCTGCATTATAACTAATTTATCCAATTTAAGGAAAGAAATAAATTGTACATTTCCTCTTTATACTTAACTAAAGAACCGCCCAAATTAATCAGTGAAGCGCTTCATCAGAATGAACAAATCTAAGATTTGAAGCAAATCGATTAATTCTGCATGAAAAACACATTTGCCAAAATTAGGCTGGAGCCCCTCGTTCTTCCCTTTGTTCTTAACCAATTAACCCCCAAAACTAATTACAGAAGCACGTTTACAAAATGAATCTATTTCTAAAATTGGAAGCAAATCAGTAAATTCTGCGCGAAAAAATATTTACATAAAATATGGGGCGTTACCCCTATTCCTCCCTCCCTTTATACTTAAGCAATGAACACCCACAACTAATCATGGAGGCACCTCATCAGAATGCTCCTATATCTAATATTTGAGGCTAACAATGCATGCAAACCCATTTATTTGAATTAAGGGAAGGGGCGAATCAGCCTTTGGTTCTTAACACCCTTAGTCTTCTTCAATGACCTCTCAAAATTAATTAGAAAAGCTCCTCATAAGAATAAACCTATATTGAAAGTTTGAGGCAAATTGGGTATTTCTATCAAGATTTATTGTGTTGCGTATACTTACATACATAGATACAGAACCCACGGGCACATTAGTTCTTACGCTTCGATATCCTGATGAGATAAAAACACGTCAAATTACATTATTTCTGACAAGAGTTATCGCGTTACGTACATACGTACGTACATGCATACATACAGAACCTGCGAGCCCATTATTTCTCCTCCTTTGACGTCAGTGAGCTAAAAACACGTAAAATTATATCGACCTCGGATAAACTAGATCAGCCTAGGACAAACCAGAATGTTGGCGCTGTGGCGGTCATTGAATTCAATAAAATCACGCCAAATTGAATTGGCCTAGGATAAACTAGATCGGCCAAGGAGAAACTAGTTCAGACCAATAAACAGCAGGCTAAACTAGTTTATCCTATATAAGTCAGCCAAACTAGTTTGTCCTAGGAAATACTAGTTTGTCCTATGGGCCTTAGGATAGACTAGTTTGGCCTAGGAAAAACTAGTTTATCCGATGGGCGTTAGGATAAACCGGCTTGGCCTAGGAAAACTTAGTTTGTCCGATGGGCGTTTGGATAGACCGGTTTGGCCTAGGAAAAACTAGTTTATCCGATGGGCGTAAGAATAGACCGGTTTGGCCTAGGCCAATCTAGTTTGGCCTAAAATCGGGTTTGGCCTGTAACATATATATATGTATCAGAAAGCTATTTTTTATACATACTCAGACGTAAGATTTAAATTTATAAAATTTTAAAGTACGGTGCATTATTAATTTATATTTTCAATCTTTTTCATGTGGTTCTAAAATTTTAATAAATATTCTAAGAATAGTTATTTATATTTTAATATAAAAATTGTGTAAGATTGTTTCGTCTTATTTGTTTTTTGTTTTTATTTTTCTTTCAATTATATACCAATAATGGATATTTCTGTCTAATAAATGATAAATTGATTTATTTTATTTAAACAAATTGCATTGCTTGATAACTTTTATGTATTTTTTATTGCGTGTCATATAAATATATTTTTAAATAGCTAGAAATCATGGAAATATTTTTAACTTATTAAAAATATATATAATTAAGGTTATAGATAAAAACATGAACTTTTTTTGTTTATAAAGTATGATTTTATATTATACACATTTGACTTAAGAGTTGATGGTTAACAGTCGAATGATATTGGAATAATATTTTTATTCATATAAAATTACTTTATTTCATGCAACATCAAATATTATTAATGTTGGTCATAGTAATGATGATATTAAATTGTTTATTAACTTTCATTTTTTGTTTGTTTGTTTGTATTTTTTTGCAAAATTCTCAAGAAGAACTTTATACATGCAGTATTCGAAGTAAAGAAACTTTTAAATAATTTAAAGATAGTTCGTATCAAATTTGTAATAGAGTATTACAATGTAAAAAAAATATATATATAGCCTATAGAATCTTAAATATGTAGTTATTTAAAAATTTTATATTAACCAGGACTTTTCTCAGAAGGTGAGTCTGAGAGATACTGTTGATAACATAAATTTAATGAAAACTTGAGACAGGTAAAAATAAAATGAAATGAATTATTATTAAGTATATAGTGTATAACATTCATGTAACGTTACTCCATAAAATTAGTGACAACCTAGCTTCCTCTATTTTATTGAGTAATTTATCCTATATAATTAGTATTATGGTGCAATAATGTGCAATGCAATATTACACCTATTAAATCAGTTTAAATTATAAATTTCTGTAGATTAAATTGCTCCTTAAAACTGGAGGCAGCTTATAACCATCAATGTCATGGAGTGATGTTACATAATTTTTTTACAGTGTACACTGCACATGTTCAAATAATAAAAATCAGTAAATTGAATTGTAAAATTAAACATACCATATATTCATCTGTTTAATAAACACTGTTAATATTGTTAATACGGATTTATAAAGACTGTTGCAAAAATTGGAAAGCAAGCTATACAAAATATACTTATGCAATGCATGCAATACATTAAAAATAGTACAAAAACTAAAGCACTAATATATCTTATGTTGTATTTTAATTCTTATAAACTACATCAAGAAGATAAACAGATGCTTTGCACCAATATTTGAAAACTGTTTCAATGGCATTATATTTTTCTATTAAAAAGAAGAATTACATATCATAAAAATATTTCTGCTGAATACAAAGGTATTTCCTTAAGTACAAAATAAATAATCAAACAAAATATTTTCTTCAGTACTTTTTATATTAAGTATTGGTACAAAATTATAGAAGGAGTATAAAAGTTATTTTGTCAAAATTATTTCTATCATAAAATAAGTTCATTTATTGCATATATTAAAGTAAATACACTTTATAATGCAGAAGAAATTTTTTGGCACCTCTCAGGAAAAACTTTCATGCCTAAAACTCAACCTTACTCATTCGCGCATTTACAATGCTTCTCAATATCAATATGCAAATTTTTCTTATCTCTGACTTACACTTTAAATCAACTTCGAAAGTTTTATTTTACAGTAATAAAATTTAGAAAATATGCTCTTTTCATACACCTTCCATAAAAGAAACGTAACTTTGCTTTATTCGGAATTGAAATGAAATTTATAAACTCACTCACTTACTCATTCATTGCCTTCCCTTAAAAGTGGAAAACGGTGATTAAAACGAGCCTCAAGACAATAAAGAATAATAACATATAACAAAATACTATCTTCGCACTGTAAAAAATATCCGTTAAATTTACGGTGCAGCAATGTTGCCAGCAGTTTTTGCCGTGGGAATTACAGTAAAATAAGATATATTAAAAAATTTCATGTAATTTTACAACAATTTTTATAGCAAAAACTGCATCCAACAGCTTTTTTTTTGGTACAGTGCGCCATGTCTTAAAGATAATATATCTAATATGAACTTTAAACTGATCACTGTTTTACTTAAAAGGCGATAAAAATGTTAATAGTCAATTTTATTTAAAATATATTAGTACTTTCAAGCCTTATCCAAGCTCTTCATCCGATATTATACTTGTAAATAATTGCTGTTTCTTTTATAAATATGTGATTTTGGTTTAAAAATGAGGGAGACAGTAATAATCACAGTTTAAAATAGAAATATTTTCTTGTATAAAACTTAATGAAACAGGCTGTATATCATTAATAAATGCATTTCTATTTACTTTATTATTTCTCTCTGCACACATTCGTCACATTTCATTTTAAAATGCAAACTTTGAAGGTTGAAGTACACGGTGCGTCATAAATTCGTGCTAACTTCAAAAATCCTTTATAAAATAAGCGATGGTCATAAACATTTTCGGTTTGCACGAGTAAAATCAGACGATTTTTTTTTTTTTTTTTTTTTTTTTTTTTTTGCATAAATAATAAAAATGGTTCCAAAAGTAACCGATTGAGGTCGCACACACGCCATATTGAGACGTTTTATGATCAATCAAATGCAAATGGACAATGAAACAAATCACAATAACACGACACTGTACATTTATTTTTAAGGTAGTAAAAGTACTTAACATGACCACCACCACCAGATATCAGGCAAGTGAGGCACGTCAATACGTTTATTATAGTTGAGCGTAGCATGTCGGGATCGATGCCACCAACGATCCGTTGAATGACATCTTTCAATTCCACAAAAGTGGCTGAGGATCTCCATAATACACGAGTATTTAAGTATCCTCTCAACCAAAAATCTGCTAGGTTTAAGTCTGGAGATCATGTGGGCACTTAAACTTATAACCTTTACTTATCACTCGGTCTTCAGTGAAAGTGTCCAACAGGAACGCCTTGATTTCACGTGCAAATTTAAGCGGAGCACCATCCTGCTTGAAGGTGACGACAGGTAACGCATGACCTCCAGCATCACCAGAACAATGTGCTCACGCAAACGCACAAGATACCGTTCTGCAGTGACTGTACATGATTCCTGCCGGATTTAAGACAAAGCTCTTCAAAAAAGAAAGCAGCCAGAATGAAAGGCGCCGTGAAACCACACCAAAGATTCACATAAAGAGAATGTAGTGACATTATTTTGTACTGACACGGGTCTGATGTCGCCAAATACGATTGTTTGGCATATTGACGTCCCCAAACAGTGAAAAGTGTTCTTCATCCGTCCACATGACATTCAGCAATCATTGTAGGTCACGATCCATTTGGGCAAGCGCCTATGAAGCAAAATTTAATTTTCCATCTGTATCTGTCGGTGACAACTGGTGAATTGTTTGTCTCCAAGAATCAGTGTAAAATACGTCAAATTGAGGACTCCGGACTCCCAGTTATTCTCCCAGCTTCTTGAGAACTGCTACTACCTGTTAACGTCTCGGCTGCCTCGGTTTTTATGCCACTTTTTACAACATGGTCACGTTAAGCAGTGATGGTTGATCTGCCACTACGTGGATGATTCTTCAAACTCCCCGTTTCCTTTAAAACGTCGTACAAAATTGAGTATCCCTTTCAATGAAATAGGGCATTTTTATGCCTTAAGTCCTTTCTCCGCACGAAACTCTCGCAATGCAATAGTTACGAATTGACCATTCTTCTAGAAAAGTTTAACTACCAGCATTCGATCTGGTAGCGATAGCATGTTACTAAGACCGAATGATTAATCCATTTCCAGCCAGGTGTTTTATTGCTAGCCTGATTTGCATAAAACGCCTCAATATGACATGGGAACGCCCTCTATCGGCTATTTTTGCAATCGTTTATTATTATACCTTGAAAAAAAATCAAAATCCGTCTGATCATACCCGCTCAAACCGAAAAATTTTCTGAGCATTATTTTTTTATTATGGATTTTTAAAGTTCGCACGAATTCATGACGCACACTGTATAAATGAAGTATTTAAATTTATAGCACAGTAGTTTCACATTTTTACACAATTTTTATCTCAAAAACTACATTTTCCACCTTCATTTAAAAAGGAAAAGTGATGAATTATCGCACAATGAAATAATACAGAAAATAGAATTGCAATTAATAATAATGTATATCTTCTCTCATTGCGTTTATTCCAAGAAATTGCTTCTACTTTCAACTATAATAATTGTTGGGAAAAAAATGGACGTTTTAAAGTTCATATGATATATTTTATAAACCTTAAGACTATACATTTTCAAAAAGTCTGTTTTAAAGAGTTCTCTGTATGTGTGTGTATATTTTCTACAATGTTACAGAAAGAACATGAGAAAATCTAAATCTAAATCTAATCATATTATATTATTTTTTAATTAATTACAACTCTTCTCTAACTGAGCGCACACATAAAACCTCTATTTTTATTTTATTTTTATTTTATTTTGACTTTTTATCTTAATAGTTGATTTTTTTTAAGTAAACCGATAAATGACGATACCTATGCTGATTTTTTCATAAAAAAGATGTTGTTTTCATCTTAGTTTGCGAAATTTATTCATGAATGTATGTCCAAAAAATTTAAAATTTTTCAATATAATTTAACTTAAGATACAACTTCAATCAAACGAGAAGACACATTCACTAATGCTAATCCTGTGGAATCTTGATCGTACTAAAATATTTTTAATTATTATTATTATTATTATTTTAGTAATTTAAATGTATCTGTTGGCAAATCGTTATACCATTTTCGATTTTGGTTGCAGATATTTAAAATGATTACAAATAATTTATGGAGGTAATAATTCATGTAGCAAGTTTTCCAACCATCAATCTTGTCATACAAGTATAATTCTAGCTTATAATCCAATCAAACTTCAGTTTCATTTTGCTAGGTCAAATGCTACACAACTCAATTTTCAAAACGTTTTCTTGACAAAGTAAAATGTAAATAACCAATTTACATAATATTTAATATACAACTAAATGACTAGTAGAAAACAAACTGTATATATGCTTCGACATTTAAATACTCATTGTCTTAATGCACCTCTTAAGAATCGGAAAATGTAAATCTCCCTATTTTTTCTTCAATATCAAATATCTTCTATAAAATTTTTAAGTATTTATTTCTGAAATCTTATTTATTATTTTTTTTCTTTTGTAGGAAATAAATGTTTACATTACTTGGACTTCTTCATAAATAAAGTAATATTCCATTCCTCAAAGACTAGAAAAAACAAATTTTTAAAGCAACTGCTTCATTCATTCTTAGTTCTCTCAAGAATAGTAAACTGTGATTAAAATAAGCTTTAGCAAAGCAAGAGTTTTATAAAACATACTTTAAAGCCTGAACTTTATTTTGAGGATTATAAAACTTTTACGGTGGTGGACACAACAAAAATGTTTTCAAAGGAGTTGTTGAGGAAAATTAAATTTCAAGAAAGCTTTAATTTTATTACTTTCTTTGCAATAAAGAGAAAATGTGTTATAAATATAAATTAATAAACTTCATAAAAATTTACAAATTTAAAAGATCATGGTTCTAACATCTCTTTAGAATAGAAAAATGCAAATTTTACGCATTTTCATTTATACCCGATCTATTCAAAAATATCTTAAATATTTCTTCCTGAAATCTTTATTTTTTGCATTGTAGGACATAAAAAGTTTACATTTCTTGGACTTCTTCACGAAGAAAGTAATTTTAATTAAAGCCTAGAAAATAATTTTTAATGTAACTGTTTTCATTCTTAGCTTTCTCAAAAATAGTAAAATGTGATAGCTTTCTCAAAAATAGTAAAATGTGATTTAAATAAACTTTGGAAAAGGAAGAGTTTTATGAAACATGCTTAAAAGCCTAAAACTTTGTTTTGAGGATTATAAAACTTTTACGGTGGTGGACGAACAAAATTTTCAAAGAAGTTGTTGAGGGAAATTAATATTTTCGAAAGCTTTTTTTTCTTTTCTTTGTAGTAAGGAATAAATGAATTATAAATGTAAATCAATATACTGCATAAAAGACTGAACATTTAATAAATCGTGGTTCTAGCATCTCTTTAGAATCATAAAATGCAAATTTTACGTATTTTCTTTTATATCTGATCTGTTCTAAAAATATCTTAAGTTTTTTTCCCTGAAATCTACTTTTTTGTATTGTAGGATATAAAAAGTTTACATTTCTAGGACTTCTTCATAAGGAAAGCAATTTTCTATTCTTCATAGGCTAGAAAAATAAAATTTTAAAGTAACCGCTTTATTAATCCTTAGTTCCCACAAGAATAGTAAACTGTGATTAAAATAAATTTGGGGAAAACAAGAGTTTTATGAAACATGCTTTAATGTCTGTGCTTTATATTGAGGATTATAAAACTTTTACAGTGGTCGACGCAACAAAAATGGTTTCAAAGTAGTTGCTGATGAAATTAAATTTCAAGAAAGTTTTATTCTTTTTTTCTTTTTGCATTAAAGTGTTTAAGAGTTATAAAAATAAATCAATAAACTTGTATTTTATTTTGCTTGTAAATTATTTAACTTGTAAATTTGTATAAAAGACTGCACATTTAAACACTCATGATTTTAGCATCTCTTTAGAATAGGAAAATGTAAATTTTTAACTTTCTTAATATCTGATCTGTTCTAAAAATATCTTAAGTATTTCTTAGTAAAATCTTTTTTTTTTTTGCATTGTAAGTTGTAAAAAAATTACATTTCTTCGATTTTTTTCTTAAAGAAAGAATTTTTTCCCTCAAACGTTGCAGAAACAATTTTTTAAGTAACTTTTTTATTAATTTTTAGCTCACTGCAGAATAGTAAACTGTGATTAAAATAAACTTTGGAAGAACAAGAGTTTTATGAAACATGCTTTAAAGTCTGAACTTTATTCTGAAGATTATAAAACTTTTACAGTGGTAGACAGAACAAAAATATTTTCAGAAGAGTTGTTGGGAAAAATGATATTTCAAGAAAGTTTTAATTTATTTCTTTTCTTCGTAATAAAGAGTGAATGTGTTACAAATATAAATCAATAAACTGTATAAAAGACTGAGCATTTAAACACTCATGGTTCAAGCATTTCTCTAGAATCGGAAAATGTAAATTTTTCGGGGTTTTTTTTAATATCTTATCTATTCTAAAAATATCTTATTTATTTCTTTGTGAAATCTTCATATTTTGTTTTGTAAGATGTAAAAGATGTTGCATTTCTTTGATTTTTTCTTAAAGAAAGTATTTTTTTTTCTTCAAAAGTTGCCGAAACAATTTTTTTAAGTAACTTCTTTATTCATTCTTAGTTCCCACCAGAATAGTAAACTGTAATTATAATAAAATTTTGGAAAACAAGAGTTTCACGAAACATGCTTTAAAACCTGAACGTTTTTTTGAGGATTATAAAAGTTTTACGGTGGTTGGCAGAACAATGAATTTTCAAAGGAGTTGCTCAAGAAAATTAAATTTGAAGAAAGATTTAATTTTGTTTATTTCCTTTGTATTAAAAAGTAAAATTCGAATAGGACATTTCACTCTATAAAATTTTAGTATCATACATACAGACGAAATAGTAAATTTTAAATAACAACTAATAAATATATGCAAATACAAATAACACTATTTTATCAAAAATATTAAAAAAATATTATTGCACAGACAATAAACTGAATAAGTGATTGGGCATTTAAATACTCATTGTCATAACGCACGTTTTAAAAATCGGAAAATGCAAATTTCCTTTTTTTTCTACAGTTTATGACATGTTCTATTTTTTTAACTATTTCTTTCTGAAATCAAAATTTTTGAATCTAGGATATAAAAATCTTACATTTCTTGGAGTTCTTCATAAGTAAAGTAATATTCCATTCCTCAAAGACTGGAAAAAAAATTAAAGCAACTGCTTTATTCATTCTTAGCTCTCTCAAGAATAGTAAACTGTGATTAATTAAACTTTGGAAAAGCAAAAGTTTCATGAAACATGCTTTTAACCTGAACTTTATTTTGAGGATTATAAAAGCTTTACGGTGGTGGACAGACCAAAAATGTTTTCAAAGGCGATGTTGAGGAAAACTAAATTTCAAGAAATCTTTAGTTTTATTTTTTATTTATTTGTATTAAGGAGTAAATAAGTTATAAATGTAAATCATTAAACTGGATAAAAGACTTTACATTTAATCACTCGTGGTTCTACCATCTCTTTAGAATCAGAAAATGCAAGTTTGACGTATTTTCTTTCATATCTGATCTGTTCTAGAAATACTTTATTTTTTTTCTGAAATTTAAATTTTTTGTATTATGAGATGTAAAGTGTACATTTTTGGACTTCTTCATAAGTAAAGTAATTTTCTTTTTCTCAGACCCTAGAAAAACAATTTTTAACTACTTTATTCATTCTTAGCTTTCTCAAGACTATTAAACTGTAATTAAAGTAAACTTTGGAAAAAAAGAAGAGTTTTATAAAAAAAAATGGTTTAAATACTGAACTTTATTTTGAGGATTATAAAACTTTTACGGAGGTGGAACAGAACAAAAATATTTTCAAAGGAGTTGTTGAGAAAAATTAAATTTCAATAAAGCTTAAATTTTATTTATTTTCTTTGTATCAAAGAGTAAAATTCAAATGGAACATTTCACTAATTAAAATTTGAACGACATGCATACGGTCGAAATAGTAAATTTTAAATAACAACTAATAAATATACACAAAGTACAAATAACAATATGTTATCAAAATATTTAAAAAAACATGTGTTACATTGAAAATAAACTGTATAAATCAAAATTTTTGATTGTGGGATATAAAAAGCTTACATTTCTTGTACTTAATCATCAAGAAAGTAATTTTCTATTCCTCACAGCTTAGAAAAACAAATTTTACAAGTAACTGCTTTATTCATTCTTAGTTCTCTCCAGAAGAGAAAACTGTTACTTAAATAAACTTTTAAAAAGCAACAGTTTTATGAAACATGCTTTTAACCTTGAACTTTATTTTGAGGATTATAAAACTTTTATGGCGTTGAACAGAGCAAAAATGCTTTCAAAGGAGTTATTGAGAAAAATTAAATTTTAAGAAAGTTTTAATTTTATTATTTTTTATTTTTATTTTTTATTTTTTTGTATGAAGTTGTAAATGAATTATAAATATAAAATAATAAACTGTAAAAAAGACTGGACATTTAACACTCATGGACATGAAGCACCTTTTTAGAGTCGGAAAATGCAAATTTCTCTCTTTTTTTTTTCCTTTAATATCTGGCATAGTCTATAAAATTTTTAAGTGTTTATTTTTCTGAAATCTTAAATTTTTTTATTGTAGGATATAAAAATTTTACGTTTCTTAGAAATGTTCATAAGGAAAAAAATTCCTCATAGGCTAGAAAAACAATTTTTTAAAGCAACTGCTTTACTAATTCTTTGCTCTCTCAGGAATAGTATACAGTGATTAAAATAAACGCTTGGGAAAATAAATGTTTTATGAAACATTCTTTAAAGCTTGGACTTTATTTTGAGGATTATAAAATTTTTATGGTGGTGATTAGAACAAAAATGCTTTATAAGGAGTTATTGAGGAAAATTAAATGTTAAGAAAGTTTTAATTGTATATGTTTTCTTTGTATTAGGGAGTAAATGAGTATAAATATAAAAAAATAAACTGTAAAAAAGACTGGACATTTTAACACTCGTTGTCATAATGCACCTTTTTAAAATCCGAAAATGCAAATTTCCTTTTTTCTTTAATACCTGATATATTCTATAAAATTTTTTAGTATTGCTTTCTGAAATCTTAATTTTAGAAATGAAGGATATAAACATTTACATTTCTTGGATTTATTCATCAAGAAAGTATTTTTTTATTCCTCAAAGGCTAGAAAAACAAATTTTCAAAGAACTGCTTTATTCATTCTTAGGTCTCTCAAGAATAGGATACTGTGATTAAAATAAACTTTAGAAAAGCAAGATTTTTATGTAACATGCTTTAAAGCATGAACTTTATTTTGAAGATTATAATACTTTTACGGTGTTAGACATAAGAAAGGTATTTTCAAAGGAGTGGTTGGGGAAAATTAAATTTCAAGAAAGCCTTAATATTATTTATATTATTTGTATTAAAGAGTAAAATTCGAATGGGACATTTCACTCTATAAAATTCAACATCATACATACGGTCGAAATAGTAAATATTAAGTAACAACTAATAAATGTTTACAAAGTACAAATAAATTTTTTTTTATCAAAAACAAAAAAAATCATTAATTGCAAACAAAATAAACTGCATAAATGATTGGGCATTTAAATACTCATTTTCATAATCCCTCCTTTTAGAATCGAAAAATGCCAATTTTCTTTCTTTTCTCTTGAATTTCTCATTTTTCTGTAATTTATTTTAAACTATTTCTTTTTGAAATCAAAATTTTGATTGTATCACCTAAAAAGCTAACATTTCTTGGATTTTTTTCATCAGGAAAGTAATTTTCTATTCCTCAAGGGCTAGAAAAACTAATTTTTAAAGTAACTGCTTCATTCATTCTTAGTTCTCTCAAGAATAGTAAACTGTTATTAAAATAAACTTTGGAAAAGCAAGAGTTTATGAAACATGCTTTAAAGCCTGTGCTTTATATTGAGGATTAAAAAACTTTTATGTTGGGGGAGCGAGGGTCATTACACATTTTCAACAATTTTCAGTAATTTTAGTGCTATAACACACACAATATTCAAAATGTATATTTGGCATGGTTTGCTAATTAAACTTATTCCAAGCTCAATCTAGATGAAAATTACCTAATTGTAATGCTATTTCTTAAATGTGGGTAGTTATATTAACTATTGTAACTATCATTACTGAAGAATTGAATGTACGTTACCATGTAAATTGTAATTATCATTATCAATATTTAGGTAATTTTCATCCAAATTGACTTTTAGATAGGTTTCATTGTCAAATCATGTTAATTTTACATTTGAATATTGTTTAATATTAGATTACTAAAATTACTGCAGTTAAATGTTCGCAAAAATGTAACGTAAAATGTAACGTTGAAATGTAACATAAGTTACTATGGAATGACCCCAGAAGAAAAAATGCTTTCAAAGGAGTTTTTAAGGAAAAATTAAACTTTTAGAAAGTTTTACTTTTATTATTTTTCTTTGTATTATAAATTAATAAACTCGGTAAAGAATCGGACATTTGAACACTCATTGTTCTTGTACCTCTGTAGAATCGTAATATGCAAATTTGAGGTATTTTCTTTAATATCTGTTCTGTTCCAAAAATACTTTCATTTTTACTTCGTAAATCTTAAATTAGCTTATTGTATGACATGAAAAATTTACATTTGTTGGTCGTCTTCACAAGGAAAGTAATTTTCTTTTCCTCAAAGGCTAAGGAAACAGATTTTTTCAGAAACTGATTGATTCATTCTTAGCTCTTTTAAGAATAATAAACTGTAGTTAAAATAAACTTTGGAAATACAAGAAATTTTGTGAAACATGCTTTAAAGCGTATGCTTTATTTTAAAGATTATAAAAGTTTTACAGTGGGCATTTATTCAAATGCGTGGGTTTATGAAAATAACTTGATGAAAATTTAATTTGAAGAAAAGTTTAATTATTTTATTATTAATATTTTTATTCGTGGTAAGCAGCGAATTATTCATAATTTGTTTAAATATAACCATCATCATATTAAATTAAAAAAATAAAGGAAACTTTTGTTGTATATTTATGTATGGAAATGATTGCAAATGATACACATTCCAAATCAAAATATATATTTATAACATTATGTATGTATGTTTTTTATTTCACATATATTTTCTGTTGATGAACATACAAGGTAGGTTACTGTAAGCGACTGTATTTTTGTCCGTTTACATCTAAACGAAAACACAACAATAAAACTATCGGTATCACAGATATTTCACACATTTCGGAAGCATAATGAAACTACCGAGAAGCTTATTTTAAACATTGGTACGCAATTTTCAACCCAAATTGTTTATAAAAATAAACAAAATTTTATACACTTAAATATGAATTTGTGGTCAGTTGATTCTGCTGTTATTCTTGTACTATTAAAAAGTTTTAACTTTGTAAGAGTCATTTTGATGTTGTTCCAATTATGGCCACCACAAGTATTAAATTATTGAATAGTTTTCTTACGTTTAGAAGCTATCTCACTTAGGTGTCTTACAATAATTCTAAAAAGGTCTTGAGAATATCCCTCCCCCCCTATTCTGTATTAGACATGCATATATCTCACATTATTATTAAAGATATGCTCTTTAAGTTATAGACATATAAATTGAGTTTATAATAAGCTATGGATATTGAAAGTTTAGGAAAGCGATGTGCATTTTGCAAGAGAAATGTATAGCTTCAAATGTATAAGTTTCATATGAGGCTATAAATTGATCAGTTTTAATTTTCTCTAGCCTGTTTAGTTTTCCGCAATTGAAACTCGTTATATTTCAAGACTTTATCTAGTGTTTTTATCCTTTTTTGTTGAAAGTTTAATTCATATGACATCACATAATTTACAAGTATCTGTACTTGGAGGTTTGAAGTGTAAATTAAACTACTTGTGATAAAAAATTAGTAATGTTATTTCTCTTTCATGGGGTCTTTGTTATGCGTTTCTCTCTAGATTGAAAATGGACAACGTGATTAAAGTATTTTTCCGTGTAATGATTTTTATAAAGAAAAACGCTGTCGGTATGTTTACCATTCGCTTACCGGGAGAATGAAAGAGAGAAATGGACATTCATGCAAACATTCCCCAAAGCTTTATTTACCACAATTGGCCTTGTATGACTTGTTTTATTAATTTATCCAAAATATCAATTATATCTACACAGGAGATATATACAGTAAAAGAATCTCCTTACAACAAATATCACTTTGACAAATATTTTTTCGATAGCTTAAAAAAATCCTATCATATCCCTTTGAAATAATATTCACTTTAACAAATTAAGCAGTATAGAGATTTTAACCTATGCTTTACAGATATTTTTTATCGCGAGATTTTACAGTTTATATACATATATATATATGCAAGTAGAGATTTTGTGTGTATGTCTGTGAAAAAACTTTCTTTCTTGAAAAAGAACTAAAACAAACCATAGCGTTAAGAAAAGTTTCTTTTTACGAAATTCTTTCTTTCGAGAAAATTCTTTACTTTTCTTGAAGACACCAAGGTAAATAAACGTTACGATATAAGAATAAATTGAATTTCCAAAAGCTAACATTATACATGTATGAATTCACCTTAGTTATTCAGCTCCAGACTTAGGAATTTGAATCGAAAAATGCAAAATTTTCCTTCTTCCCTGTCTTTTAGTTTGAAACAACATAAAAATGGCTCCAATATTTTTTTTTCTTCTACTGTTAGGATGTAGAATATTTACTCATTTCCTGAAACACCAAATGAGAAGTTTTACCCAACTACAAAAAATTAGCTACTTTGCCTCCTCTCAATGGTAAACTGATTAGGAGAGATTTTTGGAAATGTAAGGATTTATGAAATGTACTTCAATATACTATAGCAAACAGAAAAATACTAATGATAGTTATTGACTACCAAAATTCATCATACAAAAGTATAACGTATATAACCAATTAATAATAACGGTTACTAATCAATATTATACATAAATTCTGCTTAGTCTGCCATATACATAAAAATATTTAATCAAACGCAAAATTATTCAATGCTAAAACTATATTTAACATCATATTTAGATAAACAATTTAGGGATCATGCAAGTTTCTATATATTGAAATAATCGGAACATTAAATTCATTGGTAATAATTTATATTAATTGCAATATTGATATTTTATTAAATCAGAACTACTTTGTGGAACGAGCTGTAAATTTTTTTGATATTTGAAGCATCCAGAAGATGATTTCTATTAAAAGTTTTAAACATAATTTTTAAAAAATAATTTCAAATTTAATTGTTGACACAAATATTTATAAAATCTAAAATCTTCAATATTATTCAATTTTAAGAAACTACAAATATGAAATTCAAAATTAAAAATAATTTTGTGTTGTAGTTTTTACATTATGAATAAAATTAGAAAGAAAAATCATGAGTCAAATCTAGGTTATGAATCACTTTCTATAAGATTTTGAATAATTAAAAAAATTTTCGCTCTTTATTAACGTAAAGGAAAAATGAAAGTAAACATATTTGAAAATGTATAACACATTAGAGCAGTAAAGACAAACAATAGTTCAGCTCTGTGTGTATAGATCTATGTATTCTACATAGTATGCTAAAAATTTGTTTAGCAAATAATAAAGCTGAAAACCCATATTAAGAAATTTCTAACAATATACGGAAATGTATATAAATTGTTTTGTAAAGCCTTGTATATGTCCTACAGATCTTTATATACGCCACTATTTACCTAACATTTTATGGAGGCAGAAATACACTTAAAACTTCTGAAATAAACTCCCATACTTTATTATTCATACGCCGTCATACATCCAGTTATTTACATAGCCTTGAATAAAATTTTATTTATATTCTACAAACACTTGTTAATAATATATTTATTGTAGATGACCTTGAAAATGCTTAACTCAAGTGAAAAAAAAAACTATTTAAGCAAATCCGTGGTTATGCTTATGAATTATTTTATGTAGCCAAATATATGATGTCTGGAATTTATAATCACCACTTTTAGAATACAAAAAATTAATTAATCTGAAAATTGCAAGGCATAACTGAAAATGCACTACAGCAACTATCTATATTTAAAAATACTTCGGAAACAGTATAGCATCAGAAAATTTTTATGTGCCCCTGCAAATGAATGATATAGGCTATGCTTATCACATTCTGTATTATGTACCTTATAAATAAAATGCCATAATGCAAATTTAAATTGACCAAAAGCATAAATCCAACACTTTGTTCGATTTTCAATACACAAATTAAAAACTTAAAACAACCTTATAATGCATAAATTACATAAACATTAAGCCCCAAATATGCACATACGGCCATTTTAATGATATTCTTATTCCCTTCCTCAGTGTGAAAAAAAAGTGCAAGTGGAGGCTTATTTTTACGTAATATGTGAGTTATAACGTTGTTTGAGGTTTTTAACTTGTGTATTGAATTTCACACAAACTATTTGATTTATGCTTATAATCTGGCTTCAACGGGGCCATTTAGTCTTAAAATTAGTAATTTTAACTTTTTCTTTTTGGGTGAATAAGGGTTTTAATTATTTATTGTGGTTTTATCATGTCTTTAGCCAATAGTTTTATTAAACTCCAATTTAAACAATTAAAATTTCTTAATCATTTACGGTTTTCAATCAATTGCAGACGTCACGGAAATATTACTGCGTTTATTTCAGTTATTAGGGATTTATTTGAATAAACAAGAATAAATATTGTTTTATTTAATTCTCGCTTATCTCTTCTAAGAGCGCACATTCAGGATATTCACACACATTAAGTCAAAATTCTAAAAGAATTGTTACAGACTACATCTTTCTTCTGCTGATTCTTATGATTTTTCATCTTTTAATAAAACATCTTGTCATAGAGCATACTTGTCTGCTATTACCTATAAAATAAGTCTGGAAAAGAAGCGTTTTATTCCCAGGAATTCTGAAATTTTGCCTGTAGTAAACAATAATATTGTGGTAAATTTGTCTGACTTTGAATCCAATGCTTTAAAACTAAAAAGCAATTTTGAAGTTAGTAAAAATTCTGATATTCCAAAATTAAGTGCTTCTACTGAAAGAGCTTTCAAATTTAATGCTTTGATCCCATACAAAAAGATTCCATTATGCATCGTATTAAAAATAATGTTGATTTAAGTGCAAGGCTGAACCAGACTAATTTGAACAATTCAATAAAAAATTCTCTCAAAACTTTTAAATTTAATCCGGATATCATTATAACTAAAGCAGACAAAGGAAGTCAAATTGCGGTACTTAATAATACTGATTATATTCTAAATGTCAAGAAATTAAATAATAAGGGTCCTTACATCAATGTTAAAAAGATCCGTCCACCTCTGAACTTAACACCTTCGCGACGGGAGCCTTTTACAAAATTTTTAAAGTTTTGTCACCAGTTTTTAAATGCAGAAATTTGTGTGTTATTAAATCGATAAAATGCTCCAATTCAATAGTTCCAATTTTACAGTAAAATTTTCCTGGTGAGAATAAACAAGGATTCTTAAGCCTTTTTGCGGCACCTATACGCATCGCTCGTAACCAAGGAGTTAATAACATAAAATCTGTGATGAATTTACCAACATTATTGATGATTCTAGCAAACTTTTTCTCATACCTTCTTGTGCAAAATGAGCTCGTTTATATGCCTACGCTAAAATTCATAAACCTGATATTTTAATCTCGCCTTATTGTTTCCGGTATTGGTACTGCGTCCTATAAACTTGGAAAATCCCACTGGCTCCATTGCACGCACACTTTGTGTGGAGCTCCTGGTTGTACTTCTCTTGTGTTGTAATATTTCCTTGTGTGCTATCTTGTCCCTGTAAATTGACGATGGCTTATAAGCAGGCTTCATGTCGAGCACACAAGTCAGATGTATGTTGTTCAACAAACAAACAAACAAACAAACAAACTTGGAAAACATTTAGTTTCCAGGTTCCCCCCCCCCCCCCTCATTGTTAACAACATTTATGCGCCTAAAAATTCCGTTCAATTTGCTAATAGACTTCCTAACCTCAATCCAACAGGCTATATTATGGTTTTGCTCGATGTTAAATCTGTTTTCACAAATCTTCCTGTACAAGCTGCTTTAGATTGTTTAAGAGAAATATTGAAGTATTTTCACTATTTTCAGTATGAAATTGATATGTTTTTTTTTTTGTTTTTTTTTTAACCAGCATTTGTTTGTCTCAAAATACTTTTGTGTTTCAAGGAAAGTTTTATAAAATGTCGGAAGGTTTAGCTCTTGGCAATTCTTTAAGTCCAGTTTTAAGTGATATTTATATTCATTTTTTTAAGAAAAATTTTTTAAATTAATGAAATTTCCATTTCATATACGTTAAGTAGATGATTCTTTTACATTGCTTGATTTTCCTAAATTAAATGTTGACACTATGCGCGATTTATTTAATTAAATTGACCCATACGTTCAGTTTACGTTGAAATTTAAGCTTCTCAATGTCTAGCTTTTTTATATGTCCTAGTAATTCGTAATTCTTATGAATTTTTGGCAATAGGTTACCGAAAACCTTTTACTGCAAATTTGCCTCCTCATTATAGATCCAACCAACCCTATCCGATACCAAAACGTTACAGCTACCAATACTCTTATTTTCCAGGCGCGTAAAATTTGTTCAAATTTTGAGCTATTTAATTGTGAAATTAGCTATTTTAAAGCGAACGCCATCGATCTTCAATTTAGCTTGAATATCATTAACCGTATTTTATTTAAATCTCTGACAATCAATGATTCTATTCCAGCAAAAAAAATAAATAAATAAATAAATAAAAAATAAAAATGTTTTTGTCTCATCTTATTTACCTAAAGTCAGTACAAAAATTTCTCGTATTCTAAATAGGTTTAAAGCATAGGTTTAGCATAATTTAGTAATTGTATTTTTATTTTATAATTTAAAAATAAATAAATAATAAAAAAATCGTGGAAAAAATAAAATATTTCAGTTATATGTTTTAAAATAAAGGACACTTTTTCCAAATTCATTTTTTTTTTTTGCCAATATAGCTAATTGAATATATTTAATACATCTATAATTTATTTCTTGCCTTTTTCATTCCTTTATGAGAAAAAAAATAAATAGTGAAAACTGATGATTAAAAAGTCAACATTTTTTTCATTTTTTTGGAGACGAATAAAAGCTTTTAAAAGTTTTAAACTCTTTGGTATTACAGATAAAAGTGTATATTTTAAGTATACGGAGTTTTATTCTTGCTTTCAGTTTATTTTAGCTTCAAGAATACTTTAAATTTGTATAGAAGAAAAACGATTTTCTTCTTAAAATAACTGTATTTTAATCTTAAATTCAAGTAGCAAACATAGATGGCAGCACACATCTTTTTTAGGAAAAAATTTGCAAAAAAGCGCGTGTTTTCAAAGCAAAATTGTCTTTAGAATGTCTCAAATATTAGTTTTTTGAACCCATTTTTGTTATGTTAGAAATTAAAAAGGCAGTATTGAAACTTTTTTAGCGTGTCATGGACTTATTGATTCTTATGGACGCGTAATATTGTTGATGTAGGAGTTGTCCTTTAATTATTTTTTTGAGGTAACATAAGAGGAATAATTATGATTTTATCATTTTTTGTAAGTTTAAAAGTGTTTTAAAAGTTTTTTTGAAGATGACGGAAATGAATAACAACTTTGAAACTTTGAGAATTCGATCTTCATACATAGTACTACATCTTGCATCAATTTCACAGATGTTTTAGGTAGATTTCGTAAGAAATACTACCTATTGCAATCGCAACAGTTTATATATCTATCTATCTATCTATGTATCTATATATATATATCACTTTTTTATGGACACGATAACTTTTATAATTCTTCACCAATCTCCACCAAACTTGTACATAAAATCAAAGGGGATAAAATCTTGGCTAAGCTTGTTAATGGGCAAAATCGGACCAAGGGGGTCGGAATAGGGGGCGTTTTTGTGAAAACCGAAAAAACGCCATAACTTCTTAATTAAAGTAGATATCGAATCGGTTTAAAGTTTATATTACTTCTTAAAAATGGGCCAAAAGTATATGCATGACAGAATTTTGATAAATTTAGAAGTGGGCTCAAGGGGCGAAAAAAACAGGGATTTTGAGAGAACAAAATTCATAACTTCATCAATTTTCAAGATATCAAGTCCAACTAAATTTTTAGTAAATGTTCTTAAAATTATCTAAAACTTTTGCATTTATAAGTTTTTGATAGGACCAACTTTTACCGACGAAAAAAATTGAAATCGAAAAGAAAAAGGGCGCTGAAAAAAGAGAAAAATCCATAACTCCGTCAATTTTTAAGATATCAAATCTGATTAAATTTATTTTACATCTTCACAAAAATATCTACAACTTTTATATTGACAGGTTTTTTATAGGATCAATTCGTATAGCAAAGAGAAATTAAACAAAAATAGGAGTTGGAGAAAAAACCTCAAATCCAAACTGTTTATATTCTGACTCATTTTTAAATTCATTTTTGATTTTAAACGCATCCAAATGGTAGATCCTCTTGCTTAGAAACTGTATAAAGTGACGCATTGGTCAATTGTCTGATAAAGACAGAATATATTTCAAAAAAGGCTACCAAAAAGGGTATTTTGAACAGAATTTCCGAAAGTCATCGGGACTGAAAATTGAAGGAAGTATTCAAATAAGAAATTGCGTTTTTTTCTGACTCGTTAATAAATCCATTTTTGTTCTCAAACGCATCCAATTTACAGATCCTCTTATTTAGGAACTATATAATGTGATGCATTGGTCACTTTTTTGATAAAGACGGAATATATTTCAAAAAAGGCTACCAAAAAGGGTATTTTGAAAAGAATTTTCCGAAATCATGGTGACTGGTAATTTAAGGAAGTGTTCAAATAAGAAATTGCGTTTTTTTCTGACTCGTTTTTAAATCCATTTTTGCTCTCAAATGCATCCAATTTACAGATCCTCTTATTTAGGAACTATATAATGTGATGCATTGATCGGTTTTTTGATAAAGACAGAATATATTTTGAAAAAGGCTACCAAAAAGGGTATTTTGAACAGAATTTCCCGAAGTCTTTGTGATTTGAAAATTTAAGGAAGTTTTCACATAGCAAAGTGCGTTTTTTATGACTCGTTTTAAAATCCATTTTCGCTCTCAAACGCATCTAATTTACAGATCCTCTTATTTAGGAACTACATACTGTGACGCATTGGCCAGTTTTTCGATAAAGATAGAATATATTTTTTAAAATGCTGTCAAAGTGAGTATTTCGCACAAAATTTTCCGAAGCAATCATGATTAAAGAATTAAGGATGTGTTTAAACAACAAATCGGTTATTTTATGACTCACTTTTAAATTCAATTTTTTTTCTCAAATGCATTCAACTGACAGTTTTTAGGAGCTGTATAATGTACTGTTTTGATCGATTTTTTTTTTATAAATTCAGAATCTATGTCAAAATTTGTTGTCAAAACGGGCATTTGAGCTGAATTTTTCTTAAAATGATTCTGATAAAACCAGTTTTTGCAGAAAAATGAAATTAAAAATTTTTCATAAACGGCCAAATGAAGTTATTAAACTGGGTTTACCTCTAATCATATATATTTTTTTGTTGAAATGAGCACTCTTCGAAATCTAACTCTGCCTATAGGCCCAGCCGACAGGGATTTTTTTTAAATCCTTTGATTTTTATAACATTTCAAAATTTTTAAAAAATTACAAAATTTCAATATTTACAACCAATTTATGATTAATTATGATATTACCAAATTATTGTTACTCAATAAATATAAAGATTGATATTCAGAGATTTCAATATTATAAAAGAACTTCATTTTTGTTAAATAGTTTTCAAAATATAGAACTTGAAACTTGCAACTTTCGACGATTATCCGCAAGCCATTCTATATCAATATTTTTTAAACGTCCAAAATTGATAAAATAATTTATTTTTTCGTCAAGATATTGTGCACACATACATTTGAATATAAAATGAACACGTATCTCAAATTTTATTAAAATCGGATTCTATGCAGCCACGGCTTTTTTTACATTTTTGCACATTTGACATGGAATGACCCCAAAGTGAATTCATAAACGCATTGGAAATATGCTTGGATATGTTACAAAAACCCTCTTCAACTGATGCAAAATAAGAAACTGAATCTGTTTTCCAATAATTAAAAGTCTTTTTAACTTTAGGATTTACAAATTTTAAGTCTGATTTTTTAAATACATGACCCAATAACTTATTGCTTGTTACCCCAACATAAACTTCAACGAAAAATTTAAATATGACGTCAAAATTTAGTGTAATTTTGAAAAATAAATGAAGTTTGACACAATTTTTATACCTAAACAATCCTCAAGAAAATTTCACGTATTTAATTAAGTATAAGATAATATTGATAACTGATAATTGGTAGACGCATATTTATATGATGCTTCGCGAAAGAGTAATAAAACAACTTTAGGATTTTTTAGGAAAAGAGAAAGAGGGAATATGGGGTACGCCATTCTGGAGTGCTTAAAATGACTGACTCTAGTTATTGTAGGACTTCGTTAATATGCTGATTAGTTTATTTAGATCAGTTTAATTTCTCAATGTTTTTCTTTCAAAATGAATCTTTCTTGTTAGCAAAATGAGATACAAATTTTGATTTATTAATACTAAGCTTAAAGTGTCGAAAACTTATTTTTTTATAACAATATGACAAAAATGAATTGTTATCTAAATATAAAGAAAAAACATGCACGATAAAAAAGAATGTATATTATTGAAACTTCAATTAATACATTTCATTCTGAATGAAAGACATTTTTTTTTGGAAAACATCTTAGGATAATCAATTATTTGCTCTCAGACTATCAAAGCCTGAGAGCTTATATGCCTCTCGGTATGTGTGTATAACACGATAACTCATAAAAAAATGTTCGATTTACTCTAAATTTTGGATATAGGTTTATTCTTATAAGACGTTGCCCTGATTAGTTTTGTGAGTTTATTTGATAAGTATGACGGGGGAAGCAGGTTAATGGCCCTTCCCTTAATTTATATAAATGCTTTTTTATGCAGAATCAAAAGATTTTATTGAAATTTTAGGTACAGGATCATTCTGATGAGACGTTTCCATGATTAGTTTTGGGAGTTCATTGGATAACTATAAGAAATGGAAAAGGGGCTATCAGCCACCTGAAATTAGATAAATGAGTTTTTCATGCAGAAATACCAAATTTCATTCGAATATTAGATATAGGATCGTTCCGATGAGGACACAACCGTGATTAATTTGGAAGTTCATTGAATAAGTATAACAAGAGGACGAGAGGCTGACTCCCATTCCTCCATTCCTTAATTTAGATAAATAGGTTTTTCATACGGAACTATCAGATTTGATTCAAATTTTACGTATGGGATCATTCTGATGAGGTGCCTCCGTAATTAGTATTGGATGTTCATTGGATAAATATAAAGGGGGAAATGCGGGTAACCCCCCTTCACTTAATTTAGGTTAACTTAGGTTAATTTCCCGCAATATTTATCGATTTGCTACAAATAGTGGATATACGTTCATTCTAATAAGATGCTTGCCTAATTTGTTTTTGGAATTCATATGATAAGTATAAAGGGAGATAGGGGGACTCCCTCATGTAAATGTTTTTTCATGCAGAATTAACCGATTTGCTTAAATTTTTGGATACAGTTCATAGTAATAAGACGCTTCCCGGAGTATTTGAGGGGTTCTTTTGTTAAGTGTAAAGGGGATGCTGGGAATTACTTCCCCTTAAGTTAGCTAAATTGTGTTTTATGCAGAATTGTCCAAATTGCTTGATATTTTGGATCCAGGTTCTTTCTGATAAGTTGAATTTATGTATAATTTTGGTGGTTTAATGATTAATTATAAAGGAGGATTGGGGGATAACTCTTCTTAAATTACATAAATGGGTTTTTATGCAGAATTATCCGACTTGTTTCGAAATCTGGATAAAGGTTTGTGAGGGAGTGACCTTTGCATAAAGGCACTTTAGTATTTCTGAGATCGTGACGTCAACAATTTAACATGTGTAAGCGTAAAAGCGACATCTACCCTCTCTTTTACTTTAACTTTCTAGAGTGTGTGTGTCTCTTTCGGATTCTGCAGTTAGGCTCGCAGTTAGTAGTAATATGTAAATTTGAAGAATCTCAGTTTGCAGCATATAAAAGCTTGGGGTTTGAGTATGTGTGGTGTCTCTGGCGATAGCCAGCAGAGCATTAGTCAGCTAGCAGTGGTGTCTCTGGCGATAGCCAGCAGAGTGTTCTAGAGATATTAGTCAGCGAAGTGTGTTCCCGCTGGTATCTAGCAGATTGCAAGTAGCATCGAGCCTCCAGTGAGTTGTGAAGGAGTTTTTGGTATTCGGATAGAGAAGTTGGCCGATGGTAAGAAATTTAATAATAATGGCATTTGATTATCTCAAAGTGAATAAAGGATATCTACAGCCACGGTCTGTCTAATTAGATTTTATCTAGCAGTTTAGCTGAAGATAGCTGAGAAGTAATCAGAGTTGCCCCGATTGAGCTAGTTCCGGTGCTGTGAGTATGCGTTTAGTCTTTTAGTAGTATTCTCAGTTGTGAAAATTAAGACTTGCTCCACTTCCCTTAAGCCCTTATCGTTTTTAATAAACTGTGTTTTTATCTTAATTCCTGAGTATGTCTGCATTTAACTCCCAGCACGAGCACCCAACCGTTACAGGTTTATTATATGATAAGGCGTATCCCTGATTAGTTTTGGAGGTTCAATCATTAAATATAAGAATGAAAACGGGGTAAGGTCTATTTCCTCCCTTAATTTTTTTTTTCGATCAGCATTATTATATAAGCTGTAATATACAATTAGTGTGCATAAGCTGTGAGCTCAATGCCATCAGTTTAATTGGGCAATATTCTTTTTATTTTTTAAAGTAACGCAAGACTTATGGAACACATAAGACAGAATTTATCAAAATTATTTTTTGGAAGGAAAAGTTTTGGTTTCATTTATGGAAATAAAGTCAGTAAAAGTTTTGACTGCACAACGAAAACAATTTTGACAAACGAAAATAATTTAAACGTCCCTAATTCAAAACTTTAGCATTTAGAAATTAACGTTGCTGATTTGCATATTTACCATGCTCAGATTTCAAATTTCAAAATGCAAATTTCTCTCCGTCTTCTCTAATTTCTCTTCTAAAACAACTTTAAATTTATCTTCGCGAAACTTTACTTATTTCTTTTCATGCGATTGAGAAAGTTTATTCGTTTCTTTTTCCATAGAAATAGTAATTTTGTTTTACTCAATGACTACAAAATCATAGCTGTAGCTTAACATAATTATTCATGTTTAGTCTACCACAGAATGATAAACTGAAACTAAGAGAAACCTTGTGAATGCCCATCTGGGAAAAGGTGTGTATTTTATTTTTCGGATTCTAGTGGGAGGAGGTTATGAGAGAGGTGTAATGAAAATACATTTAAATGGTTCTGCTATGTTACTCCATGGTGAAAAATTAATTTAATGAAGTTAAGAATTAAAAAAATTATATCGTGTGATTTGAAAAATGTGGTAAATATATACATATATATATTAACAATTCCAGCAAACTGAATAAAAAATTAGCATTATTTGTTTTATTTTCTTAAAATTGTAAAATGATAATAATATTAAAAAACATATATTGTTTTGCTTTTTATTTATAATAATTAAAAATAAACGATCTGAAAAAAAATGCATTTTATTTAATATATTATTTTTGTAGCAGAATTATTATTTTCAAGTCATGCAATGGTCGGATTAAGGACAAAATGGTTAACGAATTCAGTCACGAAATGCTCTGATAACGAACACGTGTTCTGTTAACGAAAACATCACAAAACAAAGCTAAGATAAAATAGCACTGTATTTCAGATTTCCACGGCTGTATCTAATTTCATCTATTGTTGACACAGAGAAAATTGTAACAGTTATATACTTATGGCACGATATGATATATGAATGATATAAACCGTGATATTATGGTGTATCCTCCTCAGTCCTGAGACAAATTTTACGTGACACATCAAAAACCAGTTTAAAATTAATATAATACATTTTCAAAGATGCATCAGTCTATATATCAATGCTTCTGATATGCACACATGAACTTAAAAAATTCTAGATGTAATTTTATCAAATTTAGAAGAATTTAAATTAATTCAGAGTTTTTTTAGTGTAGCCTACAGGCGACATCAGGACTAAGCAGGGTTAATATAAACAGCTATATACCTATGACTATTACAAAATTACACAAAAATACACAATTATGATTATACACAAAATTAGCATCCGTTCTTCGGATTTATTTATTTATTTACTTATTTACTTTTTTGTGAAACTGTTAAGGTAAGATTAATTTTCATTATTTTTACTGATTACTTAAAAAAATTAACGTAAAAAAGTTGCATAGTATTAAGCAAATAGAACTAATTAACTTAAGTTCATTTAGCTGCAAAATATAGCCATGCAATATTGTAAAATCTTAATTGTGTACATATATGGAACACCATAAAATATGAAATTATAGCTGAAAATATGAATATTAATTTTTTAAACTATTTTTTTCATTATTAGACCTATATATGGATATTAATTTTCTTTTTATTTGGAAAAAAACCTCGTGAAACTAATAATACCGATAAAAACAATCTTTTAAGCATAAATGACCATTAATAATTAGGATAAATGACATAAACAAAAAAATTATGTTGAATCAATTTTTCATAAATTTATAATAAGCATTAAAGACTACATATGGCATTAAGTAACATAAAATAAGCTTTTCCCAAACAAAATGTCTAAACCAATAAAACACAAGAGTGAAAAAAAAAAGAAGAAGAAGAAGAAGAAAGAAAAGAATGAAAGAGGTCCATAAAAACTTCTTTCAATATAGTTTATGGCGGTATTATAATACCTCGATTTCCTTATTGATTTTACAATTTGGTATATGTCTTTGCTTTTGTGATATCTTTATTATTAATATGATATGTTATTTTACTTTATTTTTTATAATTCATCGTATACGTGGAGACTTCTTTAAAGTTTGTTGATTAATACTAAAATTTCGTTGATTATGAATAATGGAGAAAATTTTGTTATTTTCTTAATTATGGTAATTACTTTTTGTAATATAAAATAAATAAGATTACACCAATAGAAATTATCCAGAGCATTTTGAAATTTCTATTATATATGATATTTTTGTTTCTAATTTATGAGTTTTTTCTCATTAAAATATATCATTATATCGAAAGAAAATTATCAATCGTTTTTCCTTTGGGAGCCCACATGCATACATTTTGCCTTGGTGTCTCAATGTTTTTATTAATTCATAGGCAGCATATGAAAATTTATTATAAATAAGTTTTTCTGGGAAAGATTAGTTTCACATAAGTCAATATTTTAAACATACGCCAGAGAAAACAAACAAATAAATAAATAAATAAAATAAATAAATGAATAAAATTTACAGCAAAAAAATTCATTTCAAATTTTTTCATATATAAAGTGTGTTACAAAACATGTTTTTTTTTTTTTTTTTCAGTAAATTCTTAAATTTTTAAAATCATCAGTATACTATAAAATTTATAATTACATTTATTATATTATTGTTTTATAACTTCTCCTTTTAAAATGATGTCTATACAATAGAAATAATTTCATATTTATTTTCAAGTATATATGTATATATATATATATATATAGTATATATATATATAGCTTATGCATATATGTATCGCTTATGCATTAAGATATAAGTTTCTAATCCTTTGCTGCATCATATGCAACGTTTAGCACGTGCCTAAAAATTTTAGAACTTTCGTTATGTGCCATCAGTTTGGCAAAAATCGTCTCTATTCCTGACGAAGAACAAGCTAAACAATGAAATAACACTTATTTTGTCCATTTAAAATGGCTGCTCTAGACACAAAATTAGATTTTTTTCTTCGGAAAAAAGTAATTTCGATCAAGCTATTAAGGTAAGATTTACTTGCATTATTTATTTTTGTAATATTCTTTAAAATATTAATATAAGAAAATTTGCATAAAATTAAGCAGATAGGATTAAATAATTTAAGCTCATATAACTGCAAAATGTATAAATACAATATTTTAAAATCCTAATTGTGTACATATGGCAAACACCATAAAATATTAAATTACTGCTGAAAATTTGAAAATTATTTTGTTAATTATTTCCCTATTAAAGAAAAGGGAATTACAGTTAGATTGGCGCTGCGCGCTACGTAATTTCTTTACTTCAACTTCCACCTTCAGAACATTTTGGATGTTTTGACCAGAATGCAACAGCATGTTGTTTTTTAGCCTGAAATAATTTGTTACGATAGAAAAGATGTGACTTTATTGTAAACATAAAGCAAAAACGAAAGCGGAGTATTATGTCTTCCAATGGAATGGTTTTTAATCTGTAAATATTTATAAAAACTACAAATAGTTAAACTCATTAAATGTTTAGTTAAAGAAATGTTCAGCGCAAGGATCCATCCTGTTTCGATTTGACTCTGATACGCATTTTCTTCTTGTTGATTTGTTCTCCAAACAACATAATTTATTTTAGAATGTTTTTAATAGATGATTTATGATTCACGTATTAGAAATAAGATTCACTTGTCCTTGATGCCATTGATTATCTATTTGATATTTTTTTCACCATTATTCTTACGAGGTGGAACCCGTCGAAATTCGACGGAAGAAAATCTTTAAGAAGGAACTGGTTCATTGATTTATAAAAAATATACAAAATTAACTACGGTAAAAAATGCATCTTACATTGATTAGTCTACCTCACAAACAAATATTATAAAAAATACATCTTTTATTAATCAGTCTGACTCTAAAACAAATATTATTTTAAGCTAAGATTAACAAAACTCAGTTGTCTAAATTTCTAAAATTAAACTTTAATCGCATATAAAATCAGTAAAATATAATAAAGATCAGCTATTAAGATGAATTTTTCAATTGAAACTCTTATATTTGGTATAAATGCGAATGAAAAAAACGAAAGTTATTCCAAATTGACACGATCATAGAATTTCACGCGAAATTAAATCCTGTCACAATTTTCATCCTCTCAAAATTTAAACACGTACTTCTCATGTCCGTATTCACCATTTAAAAAAATGGTACTTTAATTTGATCATTTTAAAATCACTTTAACTCAAAACTCGAGGTTTATTTAACTGATGAATAAAAACGAAATAAAACCGAAATTACGGAATTTTACAACAGACGATATTGCAAAGTATACGAATATTAATTTCTATTTTTTTCCAATTTTAAGAGAAAATGTAATGATTCTGTTGCCACAATTACAAAATTGGTACTAAATGCTATAAAAAAAATTAATATCTCAAAAACAAATTGAGATAAAGCATTCAAACAAGTTGCTTTTAAAAGTACATTTTTTTTCTTTATACGACGGTGTAAAAATCAGAAATATGCTAAGTTTTAAAGTATAAAATTTGCAGTAGCGAAAAATACAAAACTGAAATCGCATGGGAAAGTGTTGCCATTCGCAAAATGACGTATGCGTTACTCACAGATACGTTTGGCCTTTATAATATAGATATAATTATTCGAGCAATATATAGATTTAGTTTTTTTTTTTCCAAGAAAATAAGAAAATTTGTGCAGTATATAATCAAATAAAAAAATATCAATATATAGATTTTATTTATTTATTTATTTTTTCAGAAAAATAAGAAAATTTGTTCCTTAAAGGGTTATAACCAATAAAAAAATCTTTTAAGCAACCATTGAAGTAAAAAGTGTTTTTAAAACTATCGGTTAAAAAAATACTCAGAATGAATGACATAAACATAAAATACATATTAAATCAATTTTTCATAAATAATGAAAGCATTAGAGAATATATCTAGCATTAAGTACATAAAAATAAATTTTCCCCAAAAAAATATCAAAACCAATCGAATAGAAATGTATAAAAAAAAAAATCGAAAAAAAAAAGTGTAAAAGAGGTCTACAAAAACTTCTTTCAATATAATTTATCGCGGTGTTATAATACTTCGGTTTCCTTATTGATTTTGCAATTTGAGATAAGCCTTTGGTTTTGGGATTGTTTTAATCAATTTTTTATAGTTTATGATATTCGTGGAAGATTTTTTTAAATGTATTAATTAATTCTTAATTTTATTCAATAATGTAACGGAGAAAGTTCTATTCATTTTCTTATTATAAAAATTAGTTTTTATAGCATGTAATAAAAAAAGATTATAGGATTTGAAATGGTTTTGAGGATTTTCAAAATTTCTATTATACGTGAAATTTTTGTTTTTAATTTGTCGTTTTATCTTGTTGAAAAGTAACATGATATCTAAAGAAAATCAACAATCCTTTTTCCTTTTCGAACACAAGTGGGCGTATCTTTGCTTTGATGCCATAAAATATTTAATATTAATATTTTATAATATCAATCATTTATACGCAACATTTAAAATTAAATATAAATAAGTTTTTTTAAAGATTTTTGTTTCACATTTGCTAATATTTTAATAGACATCAAACAAAAAATAAATCCTTAAAATTTACAAAAAAATTTCACTTCATTTTTTATTTTTTCAAATGTAAGATTTTATTACTTAAAATGTCTCTCCAATAAGCTCTTAATTTTCTAAAATCAATATTAAAAAATGTATAAGTGCGTTTATTGTATTATTAACTGTATATCATTTCTATTTTTAAAATAATGTCTGACCAACAGTAATATTTTCATATTTATTTAAAAAGATAAAGAAACATCACTTTTGTATTTTAAAAAAAGTTTTTAAAATCAATCAAAAAGATCATTTAGACAAACATATAAGAATATATTTTTTTTTAAATATCCCTCTGCTAAAAAGTACTCTTTAAGCTGAATGGATAAAAATTAATTGCATATTAAGGATTAGACATGGCATAACATGCATAAAACATAAACTTTTTTAGAATGAAACGTCGACCAATTCAATAAAAAAGGAAAAAAACAGAAAACAGAAAGAAAATAGAAAAAGAAAAAAGAAAAGAATGAAAAAGTTTCATAAAAATTTATTTAAATATAATTTATGTTGGTAATATATTGCTTCAGTTTCATTATTGATTTTATAATTTAGGATATACCTTTGCTTTTGTGATGTTTTTTATATTTAATTTTTATTTATTTTTTTATCATTTATCATAAACGTAGAAGACATTTTTAAAGGTAATTAATTAATACTTTACTTTTGTCGATAGTATATTGAAGAAAGTTCTGTTCTTATCCTTATTATGATAACTAGTTTTTGTTTCGTTTAAGTTGTTACACATGTTTTTTGACTAAACTCTTAAATTTTAAAAATCAGATATATTAATTTTAGAAGTACTTTTATAGTATTACTAGCTGACTCGCTCGGCGTTGCCCGTGTTCGTGAAAGCCATGATGCATAAAAAGACCTACAATATTGACAAAAATGAAAAAAAATGGATTCTAAATGCACAAAAACTCGAAAAGTCGCTAAAAATTATTTCATAAACCGCATTAAAAATCGATGAAATTCAAAAATCGTACCAGATAAAATTTAATAAATAGATCTAAATGTTTGAAACAATTTTCTTTGTATCAGTGCCAAAAAATAGCCGCAAAATGCGAAAAAATACTAAACTAGTCGTTGGGAGCCACCGTAATACTTACCCATCATGGATATGTATAAGAAAATAAAACATGTGAAACTATTTATACAATGCATTGCAATTCATAAACAAAATTTAAATATTGTTAATATACATAGTAATGCTATATTAAAGAACTGCTGATGTACCAATTTCGACAAATTATATAAAACGCCAAACTACTCAAGTAGTACCGAACTGCGTAAAAGAAACATCCTTATAACTCCAAAAACAATAATTCTATAAACTAACAATTAACTGCGTCGGGTTAAGCGTCTCATTTCCAATTAAAATATACTTCTGAATTGAAATTTGAATGAAATACAGGGTCATGAAAAATCGATGAATGTGGAAAACAAGATTACAAATATCTCGGCAACTAATAATCCGATCTACTTCGTTCTATATGCAAAATATGTGTTATTTTATTGCCTTTTACGTCCATTCCTTAGAACAAAAAAATTCGAAAATTTTTATATACCTTTCATCAGAACGAATTTTTCGAGAGTCCTAAAAAAATAGTTCCGGATAATCGAGGTTGCTGATATTAAATAGGGTTCGTCCCATTCTTACATACTAACTATATACAAAATTTCAAGTCTCTATCTCAATTTGTTCGGGAGATAGAGCGTTTACAGACAGACAGACAGACAGACAGACAGACAGACAGACAGACAGACGGACAGACGGACAGACAGACAGACGGACGGCAAATTTTTTTTTCTAAAAATATGTTTTTCGGAATCTCCACTATCTAAAACGTGTAAATCCGTCAAAAAAAAAATTTCGATTTTCAAAACGATTGCAAGACTTACCCTATACTACGTATGATGGGTAAGTAAAATCGCAATAAAAAATTCGTTTAAAATTCAAAAATCGCCACACGAAGCTTTATCTTTGTAATAAAGCTTTTCCAAAAAAGCTTTATTGAAAAGAGAACTAAATTTATTATATCGGGTTAAAAAGAATGAAACCTTTTTTCTTTCACTAATGTGGAAAAATCACATCGAATAATAAAAAGAACGGAGCATTTAAAGCATCTAATAAAAAAATCGAAAATAGGGCTTCAAGGTGTAAAATTTCATATACAGAGGTATCTTCCCTCCAAATTTTGTGACTCTGTATGCAGCGGTGAACAACGCTGACACGCTCATAAACTTCTCTATTTATTATTATAGATAAATAGATTATCATTTCTACTTTTAAAATGATGTCTGAAGAGCAGGAATAATTTCATATTTTTCCCCAATTACAAATAAATATCGTTTCTGTCCTTGAAACATAAGTTTTTAAATTCTACCAAAGACATATTTTAGGCAATTATTTAAATAAAAAGAAATTTTAAAACTACTTCTGTTAAAAAGTACTCTTTAAGATGAATTGACATAAAGTGCATATTCAATCAATTTTACAAAAATACTGAAAGCATTAAAGATTACATATTAAATTAAATGCATAAAAAATAAACTTTTTTCCGAACAAAAAGTCGAGGACAAATTGACCAAAAAAGTAAAAATAAAATAAAAATAAAAGTAAATAAAAATAAAAACAGAGAAAAAAAAAAAAAAACGCTCATAAAGAAATTATTTCAATATAGTTTATCGCGGTGTTATAATACCTCGATTTCATTATTGATTTTGTGATTTGGGGAATGCCTTGGCTTTTGTAATTTTTTTAAATGCTTATTCTTTCTTTATTTATTTTTTATCGTTTATTATTGACGAAAAATACTTTTTTAAAGGTGGTTAATTAATGCTTAACATTAGTCACTAGTGTAATGAAAGAAATTCTGCTATTTTGGTTATTTTGATAATTATTAGTTTTTATAACACGGAATAAAGAAGATTACAGCATTTGAAATTATATTTAGCATTTTGAAATTTGTATTATGTGTGAAATTCTTCTTGTTAACGTATGTGTTTTCTGTATTACAAATATATCATGGTTCCTAAAGAAAATCAACAACTGTTTTTTTCCTTTGCGAGTACACACATATATATGTTGCATTGATGCCACAAAATGTTTCATATGGCTAGTTCCATGGGTTTTGTAGTGTAAGTCACATTACCTTATAATTGCTATGCTTGTTTGCCACCGTTATATTCGAAAAGTCTGCTTGGCCTTGTTCAATTAATGAGACTGTGCTGATAAAATAAATCACATTTTTTCATACTAAAATACTGGTAGCCAAAAATCGTAGCCTGTGACTTACACTACAAGTACTCATGGAAAAAGCCATATATATAATTTACAATATAAAAAATTTATACGCAACATTTTGAAATTAAATATAAAAAAGTTTTTTTTGGAGAGTTTAGTATCACATCTGTTAATGTTTAAAACAAACATGAGACAGAAAATAAATCACTATAATTTACAACAGAAATTTCCACTTCAAATTTCGTCTGATATTATGTTTGTTACTAAACATCTTTTTCAATTAAATTTTGCTCTTTAATTTCCACAATCAGCACTATCAAATGTATAACTGCAATTATTTTATTATTAACTGACTACCTTTTTTATTTTTAAAGGGATGTCTGAACAATAGGAATGGTTTCATATTTATTTCCAAATACAAATAAATAACGCTTCTGTGTTAAAACATAAGTTTTTAAAATCGATAAAAAAATCTTTTAGGCAATCGTTAAAGCAAGTAAATAAAAAAATAAATAAATAAATAAAATTAATAAGTAAACTAGGGTAACGTCCCCAGTAATTGGCATGCACCAGTGATTGGCACATCCTACAAACATGTCCTAAAATAAGATTTGCATCCAGTCTTTTAAAAATGCAAGACCATATACCAGTTGTATGCTCATTTATGTTAAAGATTATAACTTTGATTTATGTTACTAGATGACAATAGTGCCTAGGAAAGCGAAACAATCATGGCTTGTATGAAAGTAGCCATTTTTGTTGCAAATGGTTCTGCTTTGGCGTAAGGAAGGCATGCTTTTCAATTCGTTATTATCTGATTTATGGTACATTTTAAAATTTAATTGACAGCAGTTTTGTTTAGTTTAAAAGGGTTACTTTAATTGTGTAAAAGTATTTTCGACATAAATATTCGGATTTCTGAATTAATGATAGATGCCAATTAATGGTGCTTCAATTTTGCTAGTTCCAAGTAATTGGCACCTATTTTAATTACTAGGAATTCGCAAGGAATTTGAGATTAAACCACTTATTTTGGAAGTACTTTTAAAGTTATAGACTAATTTTATTTATCATTTGTTTTTATTTGAAAATATGAAATATTATCAGTAATTGGAATCCATTAAAGCTTCATATGACAATTACTGGGGACAGCATGACAATTACTGGGTATTAAGATAAGTATATTGTATTGTTTTAAAGTGTTCACATTTGAGACTAATGTGCTGATTTCTTACTCTAAAAATCCTAAAATATGGCATCCTCATCTACAGTAATTTCATTTAAAGCGATTAAACCAAATGCAAAATTTAAAGTTTTTTTTTAATATAAACATGTGCCAGTTACTGGATCACAAGGTGTCATACATTGGTGCTCTAGGTGCCAATTACTGGTAATTTCAGCAATTTTTTATAAATATATTTTTATAAAAATACTCCTTCAATTTTTGTTTGCTTTTAGTGGGCAAAATAGATGCACAGATATGCATTCTTTTATTTAAAAATATTTCCAAGTAAATATCTTATTTTTTTGTATGAAAATTGAAGTAAGTTTAAAGACAAATTCTTAATGTGCCAATTACTGGGGATGTTACCCTACTTCTCGGTTAAAAATTACTCTTTTAGATAAATGATATAAAACTAAAAATCATATTAAATCATTTTTTCATAAATGATAATAGCATTACGAATTAAATAAGATATTAAGTACATAAAAAATAAACTTTTTCTTAACAAAATATCAAAAACAATCGAGCAAAAGAATTCAAAAACAGAAGAAAAAAGAAAAGAACGAAAGAGGTCCATAAAAACTTCTTTCAATATAGTTTATTGCGGTGTTATAATACTTCGATTTCTTTATTGATTTTGTAATTTGGGGTATGCCTTTGCTTTTGTGATTTTTTTCTTAATTTTTGCTTATTTTTTTTTTATAATTTATCATATACGTGGAAAAATTCTTTAAAGGTAGCTAATTAACTTTAGTTGATAATATAATGGAGGAAGTTCTATCTATTTCCTTATTATGATAATTAGTTTTTATAACATGAGATAAAGAAGATTACAGCACTTGAAATGATCTTGAGAATTTTGAAAATTTTTCCACTAATTTATTTGTTTTCTCTAATTCAAATAAATCATAATATCTAAAGAAAATCAACAATTGTTTTTCATTTGCGAGCACACATATTTTGCCTTGATGCCACAAAACGTTTAGTATTAATAAAATATAATATTAATAATTCATGCGTAATATTTGCACTGAAAAAATGGGTTCTCGAAATTGAGTAAAAAGTACTCAATTTTAAGTACTTCACACACTTAAAATAGTTCCGATCTAAAAGTTTTAAAAACTGAGAAAGACGTATACTCATTTTTGATTCCATGGTTGTGTTCAAATATAAATCTGCCACCTGAATTTATAAATTAAAGTGAAAATATGCTAGTATTTATTTCTTGCATAAAATTATGAACAATAAACATTTAATTGATTATTTATTATGAGAAATTGCAAAATTATAAGTAATATATCCAAATCGAACATTTTTCTGACAAGAGCATTATTCGCTAGCATACTTAAAAATTATTTTATAATATTGTGCATAATTTAATATTTACATTAATAAGCATATTTTATGCCGCCATGAATGAGATAAGCCAATACTAGGTATGAAATTATAGTTTGTTTGGATTTGATAACATATGCTGCTTCAAAATTGAGAAAGCATTGTGTCTATTTTTAACTCAAACATACTCAATTCGATATGAGTACATAAACTTACTCATTTTTGAGTACCTCATTTTTTTCAGTGTGAAAATTAAATATGAATACGTTTTTCTGAAAGAGTTTAATATCACATCTGTAATGTTTTAAACAGACATGAGACAGAAAATAAATCATTAACATTTATAGTAAAAAAGTTCTCAAAAGCAAACTTCAAATATAATGTATCTAATTATTACTTCGCACATTCTTCTGACACAAAAAGTTCTTTGCCATAAAAAGTTTAATATTTATAATTTATGCGTATGATTTGAAAAGGAAATATAAATAAGTTTTTCTGAGAGAGTTTAGTATCACATCTGTTAATATTTTAAACAGACATGAGATTGAAAATAAATTATTAAAATTTACAACAAAAGATTTCTCAAAGGCAAACTTTCTTCGTATATAATGTGTGTTACTTAACCTGTTTTTCGAATAAGTTCTTAAATTTCAAAGATCAATGATATAAACTTTAAAAGTACATTTTATATTATTAATTGACTATATAATCATTAATGACTTATAATTATTAATGACTTTATTAATCATTTCTATTTTTTAAATGATGCAGGAATAATTTGACATTTACATCAAAATATAAATAAATATTGCTTTTGTGTTAAAAACTAAGTTATATTAAGTTATCAAAATCTCTACCCCCCCCCCCCCCAAAAAAAAAAAAAAAAAAAAAAAAATCATTTCGGCAATTATTCACGTAAAATATTTTTTTTGTAATTGTTCTTCTGATAAAAAAGTACGGTTTAAGATGAATGACGTGAACATAAAATGCATATTAAATCATTTTTTTTATAAATAATAAAAGCATCGGAGATTAGATACGTCACCGAGTCCATACAAAGTAAACTTTTTTCGAACAAAATATCAAAAACAATCAAACAGAAAAGGATAAAAAAGGAAAAAAAAAAGGAAAGAACGAAAGACTTCCATAAAAACATCTTCCATTAAAGTCGCGGTGTTATAATATTTTGATTTAGTTATTGATTTTGTGATTTTTGATGCATTTTTTTCGTTTATCATATCCGTAGAAGACTTCTTTAAAGGTGGTTAATTAATGCTTAACTTCTGTCGATAGTGTAATTTTGAAAGTTTTGTTGTTTTCCTTATTATGATAATTAGCTTTCATAACACGAAATAAAGTAAATTACAGCATCTGAAATTATCTTGAGCTTTTTTTAAATTCATATTATATGTGATTTATTTTTATTTTTTTTACGGATTTATGTATTTTCTCTACTTTAAATATATCATGATATATAAAGAAAATCAGCAACAGTTTTTCCTTTGCGAGACACAAGCACGCATTTTACCTTGATGCGACAAAATTTTTAGTATTAAAAATTTATAATATTAGTAATTTGTACGCAAAATTTGAAAATTAAATATAAATCAGTTTTTCTGAGAGGGTGTAGTATCATATTTGTTAAGATTTTAAGCAGACATCACACAGAAAATAAATCATTAAAATTTACATCAAAATTTTCACTTCAAATATAAGGTGTGTTACTTCAAATATAAGATGTGTTACAGGTTCTTCCATTAAGCTCTTAAAATTCTATAATCAGTGCTATAAAATTAATAACCACATTTAGCATACTAACAATTGACTATCTTTTATATTTTTAAAATGATGAATAATTTCACATCTATTTCCAAATATAAATAAATATCACTTCTGTGTTAAAACATAAGTTTTTAAATCGATCAGAAAATATTTTAGTTAACTATTTAAGTAAAAAAAATTTAACTACCTCTCGGTTAAAAATTACTATCTTTATGATGAATTACATATTGTGCAGTTTGAATCGATTTTTCATAAATAATGAAAGCATTAGATATTAGATATGACATTAGGTACATAAAAAATAAATTTTTTTTCGACAAAAAGTCAAGACTTATTGAAAAGTACAAAGAAAAAAGGAAAAAAAAAAAGGATCAGTAAAAAGTTATTTCAATATAGTTTATCGCGATGTTATAATACTTTGACTTCGTTATTGATTTTGTGATTTGGAGTATGCCTTTGATTTTGTGATTTTTTTAAATACTTAATTTATTTTATTTTTTATGATTTATCATGTACGTAAAATACTTCTTTAAAAGTGGTTACTTAATGCTTTTCTCTGGTCGATAGTATAATGTTGAAATTTCTGTTCTTTTCCTTATTATGATAATCAGTCTTCATAAAGAAAAAGACAGCATTTGTGATGCTCTTGAACATTTTGAAATATGTATAATGTACACATTATAATTTATAAGTATTTATGTAAGAATCATTTTATATGTAAAATGTTTCTTACGAATTTATGTGTCTCCTATAGTTTAAATATATTATGATATCGAAAGAAACATCTACACTTCTGATCAGTATTAAAAACTTACGTTTTAAAGACAGAAGTGATATCAAGGTGTAAGACAAGCTGTAATTATATTTAATATATATGTATATTGTTTATGTTGTAAGAATTTGGAGAAATAAAACCTAAACTGGAACAGAATTTTGACTTCTCTATAGTTAAAATACAGCATGGTATCTAAATAAACATTTATATTTTTGATCGGTATTAAAAACTTAAGTTTTAAGACTGAAGTTATAATACGGTGTACTACAAGAATATACACAAGATGCATTATTCACGGCAATTCCATTCAAAGAATTCTTTGAATAAGCAATTTCTCTCGAATTCAAAGTTTTCCTAAAATATAGTCACAATTTTGGTTAAACTAGGGTTAGTATAATAATATTCAGATGTTCTGCCGTCTTTGATTTATTTCACTCTTTCCAATAATAGCGGCAGCCTTCAACTTCTTTTATTTTTTTTCTCAAGTACCAACACTTAGCTGTTTATCATCTATTTAACTTTTCATCTAAATTTAAATTTCCTATTGTATTCCAATCTAACAGTCATTTCTTGGCAAGATCTGTATCTTAGCCAATATTTAACCATTATCAAAAAACTTTATGAATGAAAAGTGCGAAATCTATCATACTTTGAATGCTTTTTATGATGCAATGATTAGACTTTTATGTGTGAGTGGGGATTCAAGGGAGACACCTATGTGTATCCTCATTTCTTCATTAAACTTCTATTTTAACTCTTTAAAGTTGTTCTCAACTGCCCCGCTCAACAAGCGCAAAACGTTTTGACACTTTTACTAAATCATTTTTTAACAAAAACATACAAAATTGGAAGGTCAGACAATGGATGCAATGAACTTAGTTTTCCTTTTTATGATAATTAAATTACATATTGAGTTATAAGCTATTTTGATCACGTGATCACCCGTTTTTCTCCTGCTTTTCGACCGGTTTTTCTGGGTTTTTTTTTCGTTCAAAAACGCTAAATTTGAAGGCTTGTTATGAAAAATCCATTGCGATTGTAAAAAAAAAAAAAAAAAAAAAAAAAAAAACTGAGTATTGTTTATTGAACAACATACATCTGACTTGTGTGCTCGACATGAAGCCTGCTTATAAGCCATTGTCAATATACAGGGACGAGATAACACACAAGGAAATATCACAACACAAGAGAAGTACAACCAGGAGCTCCACACAAAGTGTGTGTGCAATGGAGCCAGTGAGATTCGAACCCACAACCTCACGATTAGCGGCGTGATGTCTTAACCACAGAAAACTGAGTGCAATTAGACAGTTTCTGAATAACAACACCTGCTAGCTTCATGCATTTCCGAACAAAAATAAATTAAAACTTATGTCACAAAGTTGCCCTTTTTAATTTAAGAACACCCTTACTACCGCGAGTGTAAATATACGCCTTTAGAAAATGCCTCCATACACTATAAAAATCTCAAACTGTCCGGACATCAGACAAATTTTTATTAGCAGAGCCGTGTTTATTTCAGTTATAGCATGTGTATTTTCTTTTTGAAAACATTTCAGAAAACATTTCAGCCTTTTACTTAATCGCAAAATTATATCATTAAATGATTAAATGAGGCAATGGAGATCGTATCAGATTTCGTTGGCAGCTAAGGACTTAAGCTGCAAGTATTATGTTTAATCTTCTGAAACGATGTTTATTGCTTAGCACACGCCTTTGTACCGTATCCCGGAAATCTTCAGTTTTAATTAATCCCTTAACTGATTTGCCCGTACGCCATTCGGGCAAGACGAATTTGCTTAATTCATCATTTAACGCTTTTTGACACCACGATTTTTTTTAATAATTTCATACTATTTAAAGGCTGAAATGTTTAGACTAAATGTTACGAATATTTTATTTTAAACATAGTGATGTGAATCCGTTATTTTCAATTTAATAAACGGAAATGAAAGAACCAGTTAAGAGGGTAAAGAAATACAATTTATCTTCCTCTTTATTCGAAGATTTTAGAAATAAAATCATCACAAAAAATAAAGTCTCTGTTATGATATAGAGCTATTTTAGAGATGAAGTTGCTAATTCCACATATTTTTGAAAAGTATTCTATGTAATACATGCTTGTTACACTTAATTTCATTGGAAAAAAAGTTTTGTTTGTATATGTGTGGGTGTTTGATAAAATTATTTAAACTATTATTATAAATTAATGGACCTAAATTAATTCCTTCGATCTAAAATTTAGAAACAAGATACAGTCCGCTCTCATTAATTCGAACGCACTGGGACCACAAGAAATGTTCGAATTATGGAATGTATAAAAGGAAAACTTGTTTAAAGGCATTCTACTACAAAGGAAATATTTTTTTTTACTATTTTTTTAAATATATTTCGGTTGTTATAATTAGAATATGACTTAATATTAAATTGAAAAGTATAAATACATAAACTAATTAAGGAATTACGAACAAGCACAAAAGAAGATGGGATGGAGGTATCATTGATGAACAGACAAGTCACTAAAAAATGCGGATATCAAATACATGGGACTATATGTGTACTTGTTCAGAACAATTCTGACAAGAATGAAAGAAAGAAAGTCACTTCAAGAATTTGAAGTCCGGTAGAAAGTAGGGAAAAATTAAAAATCGGAATCGCGTTTGTTCGATTTAAACGAGGTCAATAGAAAATCAGTTCGAACAAATGAAAATTTTCAACGTTATTCTGCTATTCATAATTTAGGGAGTTCATGTTTAGTTCGAATAAAGGGAAGATTCGGTTTATCCTATATCGAATTAACGAGAGCCGACTGTAGTTTTTTCTCTCATAGATATGTGTAAATCAATCGTAATGTAATCGTGCCGTCTATGGTTCTTATAGTTATTAGTTTTGGCTAAAAACATTTCCCAATGATAATTATCACTATGTTTAATTCCTTCGTGGATGTCATTAAATAAAACAAAGTTTATTATTTCTAAACAATGGAAATCAAATAATAATAAAAATCATAAATGTGCATATATATGTGATATGATCATTACAAAGGGCCGCAGAATTGACTTTATTATTGTTGCGTATTATCGGTGCTTCCATGGTTTAATTTAATCGTTTTCATTTTGTGTCAAAGATTTTGCGCAAAAGATTTTTTTTTTTTTTTTTTTTTTTTTTTTTTTTTTTTTACAAAACATAAACATAATATATATTAACTATCACAATACAAAAAATGACATTTTTGTGCACCTTACAAAACTTTTCTTCAATATAACATCGTGATAAAATTCATAAAACGTTTTCCAGGTCAAAAAAAAGTTCTGGTAAATTCAAAAATGTAAACAAAAATATTATTCTTTGTATTGTGATAGTTAATATACATGTTGTGTTTAAATATACAAGGTGAAATTCTTCAAATTTCGACGAAAGTAAATGTTTAAGAAGGAACTGTTTCATTGATTTATGATAAACGTTCAAAATTAGCTACAGTAAAAAATGCATCTTACAATGGTCAGTTTAACTCTCAAACAAACACTATTTAAAGCTAAAATTAAGAAAAAAAATGCTATTTCTATGAAATTCAGTTGTTAAAATTATTAAAATTAAAGTTTAATCGCATCTGTAAAAATATAATAATCGAGCAAAATATAATAAAGAGGATTTATCAAGATGAAGTTTTCAATTAAACGTGTAGGGAAAAAAGTTATTTCAAATTGACACTATGTTAGAATTTCACGTGAAATCTAAACCCGCCATAATTTTCATCTCCTCAAAATTTGCATACGCTTATTTCAATTTTTATCAATTTTAATAGAAAATGGCGTATTTCTGTTGCCACAATTACAAAATCCGCACTAAAAACTATAAAAAAAAATTAATATATCAAGAATATATTGCGATACAGCTTTCAAACAAATTGCATTAAAAAGTATATATTTTTCTTTATACGATGGTGTAAAAATTGAAAATGTGATATGTTTAGAAGTATAAAATTTGCAACACCCAAAATTGCAAAACCTAAATTACATGTGAAAGTGTTGCCATTCGCAAAATGACGTATGCGTTACGCACAGATACCTTTGGCCTTTATAATATATATATATATATATATATATATATATATATATATCGCTTGCGCTTCGAATAAACTATGTGTCAAATTTTCTTCCCCTCTGCATTCATAACCCATTTCGGTCAGTGCAAAAATGATAAATAAGACATATTTAAATATCTTTTCAACTTCATATTTTCATTTTCAGACTTTCTAAAAGGAAAATTGTTTTATAAAAATTTGCGACACTCCCTACAACAAAAGTCTAATCTATCGAAGAAATATAAGTATTTATTTCAAATAAATGTAATAGATGGCAGCACTAAAATTCAAAAATTTTTACTCTTTTCGAGTTTTAATATAGCTATTTAAAAATGAAAATATATAAGTTAAAATTTCAATTAAAATACTTTTTACTTTTTAATAGAGAATTTTAAAGTAATTTTAATGATTATTTGCAATATTCCCTACTATAAAAATGCCAATTATTATAGGATTCTTCAGAAAAATCTTCTAATTTTGCTCTGTATTTGAGTTGAGTATTTATTTCTATAAATGTTAAGCAGATGGCAGCACTAAAATTTAAAAATGTTTCTTCTAATTTTAAGATTTAATTTTTTAAATATTTATTGTTTAATTAAATATTGTTTTTCACGATCCAGTATCCCTAAATTTTTCATTTCAAAATTTAAGAAATAGCGTAGAATATCAAATGAGTGCGGTTGAATTACTTTTCTTTCTAAAATACTCCCTCTTTGAACAAATATATTAAATTTGGATAATAAATTATTATATAAAACACTTTTCCAACCGTCCACAGATATAATTTCAACAATAGAAAATCACTATTAACTAAATTGTAAGAAATATCTGTTATCTGTTGATTAGTAAGCTAAAATAAGTATTTGTGCTTCATTTTATTATTATTATTATTTTTTTTTTTTTTTCCAGTTCCTGAAACTATACTTGGCTAAAAATCTTGGCACAGATGTCATATACGCACCTCATTTGCACGTGCCGCCAATTTGGCGAAGATTTTGCTTTTGAATATAAGTTAGAAATTGCATTCTATATCATGACGTGATTTTTTGTTGCAATATAAAAATAAAATAACGTGAAAAAATGAAAGAGATTCTAGTATTTAAAAAAGGAAATAAAAATAAATAAAAAATAGTTTGATATAAATAATTATTGATATAGTATATAATAAAAACATTTTAAAAAATTAAAATAAAAAATAACAGTAAATAAACATGAATTTAATAAAAAAGGGAAACAATAAATAAACAGTTATAAATAATAAACTTAATAGGCAACACGACACTAAATATAATTTTCATAGTCATTCATAAATATTAATATATGTAGTGATATTAAATAAATGCAGTTGTATATTTAATCAGCACATTTCGCTGAAATCTTTAACTTTTCCGATTTTATTTCCCTAACAATTGTTATACACTTGTTAAACGGATCTTCTCCTTGGCACATATGTGAAATGCCAAATTGGCTGGGGGAAAAGCACGTGCAAATGTGGTGCGTATATGACATCTCTTCCAAAATCGCCCCACCAGTGGCCGCGAGGTTCTGACCTCCAAACTGGTAGACGGTAGGTGCTGGATTCGAACCCAATCGCGACCGTCGGCCTAACCGTTCGGAGTTTTCCGTGGTTTTCTTCGAACCTTGCGTAAATGCGGGTTAGGTTCTCTTAGAAAGACCCCCACGGAGGGCATCCCACCCCATAGCGCCTATATCCCATAGCGTAGATAATTGGCCGACATACATACAACAACATACATACTGTTCAAAAATCTTGTATTTATTTTATATTACTACTTTATGGAATTATTTATTTATCTATTTATTTATTTATTTGAGTCTTGGAGTGTCTGATGTAAGTCGAAGTATTTCTGTATAACTTTTGACAATTCTAAAACTTCTTCGTAATAGTTACGACCATTTCAAAAATATGCATTCAAATATTTAATTGCTATAAAGGACGTTAAATACTAATAAAAACATTAAAAAATCTTAATAATTTTTACATGTTTCGATTGAATTTACTCAGTCATCATCAGAAAAAGAAAATACCAATAAACATAAAGGTGGAAAATGACAAAAAACTATTACAAATGAAATTTAACATTTTTTAAAAATAAAAATCACGCGCGTTCTATTTTAATTATGTATCACGTTGCTTAATTTTTAAATTATTTAACAATTCAATCCAAATATTTGGGATTTGAAATGACAAGGAATCATTGCAGACCATTAAGCTTCTGACGTAAATTTCAATACTCTCTCTAATAAAAAGTTGCAAATAAAAATCTGACCTATAAATTAATCTACTTTCATTAAACAAAATATCTATGTTTTCTATTTGATTTAGCCTAGATAATGCGGTTTTACCTCTATTAAATTTTATGTCTGCAACGTGTTCTTTACATCTTATTTTGAATTTTCTTTGAGTCATGCCAATATAATAATTTTTATAACCACCTTCTTTAAGAAATGGAATAATATAAACACCTGATCGATCAAATTTATCAATGGGGTCAATTCCCTGACCCCAATTCCCTGAATTGACCCCATTGATAAATTTGACCGATCAGGTGTTTATATTATTCCATTTCTTAAAGAAGATGGTTATAAAAAAAAAAAAAAAAAAAAAAAAAAAAATATTATATTGTCATGACTCAAAGAAAATTCAAAATAAGATGTAAATAACACATTGCAGACATAAAATTTAATAGAGGTAAAACCGCATTATCTAGGCTATATCAAATAGAAAACATAGATATTTTGTTTAATGAAAGTAGATTAATTTATAGGTCAGATTTTTATTTGCAACTTTTTATTAGAGAGAGTATTGAAATTTACGTCAGAAGCTCAATGGTCTGCAATGATTCCTTGTCATTTCAAATCCCAAATATTTGGATTGAATTGTTAAATAATTTAAAAATTAAGCAACGTGATACATAATTAAAATATAACGCGCGTGATTTTTATTTTAAAAAAATGTTAAATTTCATTTGTAATAGTTTTTTGTCATTTTCCATCTTTGTGTTTATTTGTATTTTCTTTTTCTGATGATGACTGAGTAAATTCAATCGAAACATGTAAAAATTATTAAGATTTTTTAATGTTTTTATTAGTATTTAACGTCCTTTATAGCAATTAAATATTTGAATGCATATTTTTGAAATGTTAATGGACGTATGTGAAAACTTCCATTTATAATTAATGTAGTTACTACCATGTTCAGAACAGAATTCAATACCTTTTTAGGGTTCGTTCATCTTACGAAACCATGTTCGTCCCAGTCTTCTGTCTGTCAGCCCGTCACAGAATCCATATTCAAAAACTGTAGAAGTCAGAGACTTCAAATTTTGTGAACTTACAACTGAATACCTTGTGTCACACGACAAATTATATATTTATATAAAAGCCGATTGTTTTAAATAAATTAATATATTCAATCATCCGCTGATTTTTGCGATTTAAACTTTAAAAGGAAACTCTAATTTCAACGTTTTTCATGTAGGTATTGTATACTATTATTCCTCTTTAGTAATCTTTGAAGAAAAGAGGAATAATATTTTTTGGCACTACTCTGTTATCCCGTCGACCAAAATATTATCGCCAAATTATAAGATTAAATGCCAATAATGGATGATCGTGAATGCCAATTCAATGACATTACGATAATACGATACACGTGTTTAAAACGTCATTAAATATTTTTTAATTCGAATTTTTTGTATTTTTATTTATATTCTACTAATTATTTTTACTAGTAGTTTTTTTATTTTTATTTAATATAAAATTACGTCAATATGTATAATTTGGCTATTATTTTGGCGATTTGTATAATTTGGCGAAATCGGTCGACGGGATAACAGAGTAGTACCCATTTTTTAAAACAAAGTAATAGATTCAAGATTCATAAGTTTTGTTGTTTGATAATATTCAAGCACGATTTACATGCAGTAATTTGTTACTTACCCATCATGCGTAGTATAGAGTAAACCTTGTAATCGTTTTGAAAATCGAAAAAAAAATTTTTTGACGGATCTACACGTTTCAGATAATGGAGATCCTGAAAAACATATTATTTAGAAGGAAAAAAATTGCCGCCCGTCTGTCTGTAAAAGCACTATCTGCGAAACGAATTAAGATAGAGATTTGAAATTTAGTATGTAAGATTGGGACGAAGCCCATTTAATATCAGTAACGTCGATTTTCCGGAAATACTTTTTTCGGGCTCTCGAAAAATTCGTTCTGATGAAAGGTACATAAAATTTTTCGATTTTTTTTATTTTAAGGAATGGACGTAAAAGGCAATAAAACAACACAAATTTTGCATGAAAATCGATATGGGTCGGATTGTTAATTTCCGAGATATTTGTAATCATGTTTTTCACAATTTTCGATCTTTCATGGCCCTGTATTTCATTAAAATTTTAATTCAAAGATACGTTTTAATTGGAAATGAGACGCTAAATCCGGCTCAGTAAATTTTTAGTTAATATAATTATTATTTATGTAGTTATAAGGATGTTTCTTTTAGGCAAATGGATACTGGTGGAGTAATTTGGCGTTTTATATTATATGTGAAATCAATTCATTAATAGAGCATTACTCTGTTTTTTTAGAATATAATGAAATATTTCAATATACTATTATATGTTATTTCGAACTTTTGATGCATTTTATATATAGTGTAGACATGTTTTATTTTCATGTTTTATATTATGCATTTCCATGATGAATAAGTATTATGGTGGCCTCTCTACGACTAATTTTGTTATTGTTTTAGGCGGGCGATTATCTGTACAAAGGATATGCGTCCAAGTAAGGGGGGGGGGGAGTCTAAGGGAATCTAACCCGTATTAACGCTGTTGTTACACAGACATATAACAGAACTTGTTATATTTGACTTTTTGTTTCCTTTACTTATATATCCTAATTTTTAATTAAAAAAATTCCTTCATTTGCGTAATTATTTATGTTACTTTCTAAGATATCCAGAGCAACTTATATATTAAATATTTGATTTTTAGATAATATCTGAATTAAAACTGATTTAATAATAGACCGTTAGAGAAATTTCTGCAAAACATTAAAAAAAATTGTTAAAAAATTTTGTTAATTAGACTGATTAACAAAAATACTGTTATGAAAATCTCACAATTTTTATAATAACAGGGCAAATAATTGCATTGTAGTCTTATCACTAACAAAGAAGCGTATTATAGTCATTATTGTAGTTATTATTTCTTATAATTATTTCTAATAGGATAAAAGGTGTACCGGGTTAAAAAGTTGAGAAAATAAACACATTAAAAAAATGGTTAGCTTCGACTGTTTCACTTTGATTTCTAAATATGATTGAGAAAACAATTTTGTATGAAAAGAGAAATTTACCCTTATAAATAGATGAATTAAATTTTCTTTAAAGGTGCTTAAAAGTACCATCATTGGGGCCATAAAGGGTTAATTCACAAATGATAGTCCAAATACAGAAAAAAATACAAGGAAAAAAAGCCCCGCCAGTGACAGAATAGTTCTGCCTCCGAAACTGGTAGACGGCAGGTGCTGGGGTCAAAGCTAATCGCATCCATCCACCCAACCATTCGGAGTTTTCTACGATTTTCTTCGAACCTTGGATTTCCTTGAGTAAGTACGGGTTAGATTCCCTTTAAAAAACCTCCACGAAGGACAACCCTCCCACTTTAGGGCCCATATCAAAAAGTGTGTAATTGGCCGTGATAAACACAAAGAAACCTATAACAAATTCTAATAGGGTAAAATTTACGCCTAGATAAAAAGTTAAGGAAATAATCACGTAAAAGCTTCGACTTTTTCACTGAGCTTTCTAAATATGATTTAGAAAATTATTTAGTTAAAAATCAAATAGTTTTTTTTTTCATTTAATAAATTTAAATCATAATTTAAAAAAAAATCAATTTACTTTTATTAGTAGATAAATTAAATAAATTTTACATTAAATTTGCTTTAATGATGTTTAAAACTACAGGGAATAGAACATTAAGGGGTCTTGTAATCTTTTAATGTCGTCGAACATCAACAAAAATATCAAAAGTTTGAATTAACGTATCCCCATTAACCTTTTATGTGTAAAAATCAAATTTTGACTATTGATTAAACAGATTATGCTTTTTAATATAAAACAACTAGATACCAGAATTTATGTATCGTTCAAATTAAACCAGCTGTTTTTTTTTTTTTTTAAATTTTGTCAGTTTTTGCACGAATGATATCTTGGAAGCACATCTACGAATATTTAATATGCGAATTATCAAATTATTTATATATGCTGTAGGTGATCCATATTTTTTAATTTTTAATGTTTCTTGTGTTCTGACGGCAACTTTTAACTTTTCTTATTTAAAAAAATATATATTTATATTATACGCGAATTATCACTTGCTATCTAAGCGTAGAACCAACATGGTGAAAAAATGTCCAAGCCGGGGATCGAACACGGAAACCATGGAATAGCGCTCCAAGCGCTTTAACATTGAAGCTGTAAGAAAGTTCAGCTTGACATTTTTCACTACTATACAGGGTGTTTCGCTACCCGACCGACAAACTTTGAGAAGTGATAGTAGACATTAAGACAAACATTATTAAATAGGAAACCATGGGGCGCAAACGTCTTCTGCAGGAGCTAGGGGCCATTAAAATTTAGGGTCCAAAAATTCAAACGCTCATAAAAATTAGAAAAAAGGGTCGATTTGTTTGCGTTTTTTTCTAAAATCTTTTTTTATATCACGATTTTTAATTTTTTTAATTTTAAAGATTAAGTTCAAAAATTGTCGATAGAGGGCGCTTTAGACTTTAGAGTAACGAACAACTACTTTTTGCCGTTCTTTTGTGCATGGGGTTGAAATTATTCTAAAGTTTAGATTTTAACTTAAATTTTAAGCCCAAAATCGGAAACATGGGGATCGGTTAACTAGTGAAAATTTAACTGTGAACCGAGGGGGAGATTTTAAACGCTCATAAACATTGGACAAACTAATCGATTTTGTTGCGGTGTGCGTGTAGGTCATTATTTTACTCAAAATGACGTACAGCTTTCATGTCCTCATTTTTTGATAGAGGGCGCTTCCGAGAATGTCCGACATTTCAATTGTATTACTCCTGGGTGTTTCACTACCAGACCACCATACTTCCAGGAAGTGTAAGGGATGCAAAGATTACCGGAATCACACAGGAATGTAACGTTGAAAATTGCTTTTTTGCGAGTTATGGTTAAAGGAAGCAGAGAAAAAAACAACAGAAACAAGCAGAGAAACAGAAACATGTTAAAGTGACAGAACAAAGTTTATTTAAAGGTTTTACTGAAAAAAGTGTTCGAAATTACGACCAGGAAAAGTCCGGCAAGCTTGACAGCGACAGCAGATGGCACTGCGATTTTCTTGCGGTAGATGGAGCTGAACGGTAATGCGCGTGAAAGTTTCTCTCTCGTTGCGCAGCTCTATGTGGTTCCAGCATGATCGGGCTCTTCCACATTTTACCAATGATGTTTACCGATAGCTCAACGTAACATATGGACAGCGGTGGATAGGTCGTGGTGGCCCGGTTTAAAGGCCTGCTAGATCAGCGGACCTATCAAGTATGAGCTTCTTCTGCTGGGGTCACACGAAAAATTGGGTGTATGTAAATCCCGTACCATCAATTAAAGACTTAGCAGCTCGTATTTCTGTAGCTTCCAGAAATCTGTCAAAGATTCGAGGAATCTTTTAAAGCGTGAGGAGTTACATGCGATGCCGCTGTCAAGCATGTCGAATTACTTCTGGTCGTAATTTCGAACACGTTTTCTAGTAAAACCTTTAAACAAACTGTTTTATGTCAAATTAATTGTTTCTGTTTCTCTGCTTGTTTCTGTTGTTTTTTCTCTGCTTCCTTTAACCATAACTCGCAAAAAAGACATTTTCAACGTTACATTCCTATGTGATTCCGAGTCGCTTTTCCATCCCTAACACTTCCCGGAAGTATGATAGTCTGGTAGTAAAACACCCAGAAGTAATGCCATTGAAATATAGGCGATATGTCGGAAGCGCCCTCTATGAAAAAATGAGGACACCACAGCTGTGCTCACTTTGAATAAAATAATTACCAAGGGAATGACCAACACGCAAACTGCAATAAAATCGATTAGTTTGTCCAATGTTTATGAGCGTTTAAAATCTCCCCCTTGGTTCACAGTTAAATTTTCGCTAGTTAACCGATCCCCATGTTTCCGATTTTGGGCTTAAAATTTAAGTTAAAGTCTAAACTTTAGAATAATTTTAATCCCATGCACAAAAGAACGCAAAAAGTATTTGTTCGTTACTCTAAAGTCTAAAGCGCCCTCTACCGACAATTTTCGAACTTAATCTTTAAAATAAAAAAAATAAAAAATCGTGATATAAAGAATGATTTTAGAGAAAACCGCAAACAAATCGACCCCTTTTTCTAATTTTTATCAGCGTTTGAATTTTTGGACCTTAAACTTTAATGGCCCCTAGCTTCTACAGAAGCGTTTGCGCCCCATAGTTTCCTATTTAATAATGTTTGTCTTTATGTCTACTATCACCCCTAGAAGTTTGTCGGTCTGGTAGCGAAACACCTTGTATATGTTGGTAAGGCTGTACTGCAGAACAACACGGAAGTCTTCTTCAGCACACAATTCTTCCTTTTACAAGGCCTCACCACTGGCAGAGAGGTTCTGCCCTAGAGACTTATAAACGGTAGGTGCTGGTTTCGAGTCCAATTGCGACATTCGGTTTAAGGCTCCGTTCAATTTGCAATACTCTCCATGTCAACTGAAATCTTGGAAAAAATGGGAAAGTTTTTTGTATAGGATCCGTTTGCGGTATCTTCATAATGTAAGCGATGGGAATGAACAAAATAATCGGGAGAAAAACAGATCCACCCTAGTTCACGGAAAGATTTTTCTTTTACTGGGCAACTGTCTCTTTCCTGCAAAACTCATTAAGATAAAAAGTACCGCGTCGCCACAACAAACAAGCCGACACCGAACTTCAAGAAGTGGTCAGATGTGTTTGGGCCTTAACAGTGTGGAATTTTCCAGGATCTTCTTCGAATCTTGTATTTCCTTACGTAAATGCGGTTTATGTTCTCTCAGAAAGACCATACTTTGGGGCTTATATCCCTCGTGTTGATAACTGGCCACCATAACTACAAACAAACAATCTTTCTTCATGTCAATTATATTTCATGGGTGTTACATTTCTATTTCAGTAGTATAAGAATACATGGTAGTACTGAATTTGAAAATTTTTATTCTTAATACCAATATCTTTTTTTTTTTTTTGAAAAAAAATGATATACATCTGTTAAATAACAGTGTTTCTATTATTATTATCATTATTCAGTTCCTTTTGATCAAGTATATTAAATTTCTTCCAAGCATAATACAGATAGGAATCAATTGTATTTTATCTATATACTTCATGCTGCATTTGTTATCGTTCGTATCATGCGAAATGTTGCATTTATAATTGTCCGTATCATGTTTAGTATATCTTTAAAAATGTAATACAAAACAGAATATTAACATAATTCACAAATGAATTCGTCAAAGAAAATATCATGAAATTCCTAAGCTTAGATTATCCAGAGCTTACTTAATTCATGTTAATAATATAAGTATCAACTGGTTTCCTTGTATCTTTTTTGTACAGTGTCAGTATTAAAACTGAATGGGGTTATTCACTTCTTTCATTTTGTCTACTGTATTCCATAAATATTAAGTTTCCATTTCACTAAACCGTATATAGATGACAGCACTAAATTTTAACATTTGTTATTCTTAATCTGAATACTTATTTATTTTTCGTATAAAATAAAATAAAAGATTCCCAGTATTTATGTTATTAACATTATTCTTAAATTCCTTTTGATCACATATATTTGTAACAAACAGGATGCAATTAAGAATAAGTTCTATATTGTCTATATAGTTAAGACTACATTTATTATCGTATGTATTAGGTTTAGTAAATCTGAAAAAGCCTCAATACAAAAGTATAATTCACAAATGAATTCGTCTTTATCAAAGGAAATATCGTCATATTTCTAAGCTTCAATCACCCAGAGCTTACTTAATTCATTTATAATTATATAAGTTAGAATTAGCTTTCCACAGGTTTCTTTATATCTCTTTTGTACAGTATTAGTGTCACACGCACCCCACCAGTGGCTGCAAGGATCTGACCTCGTATCTGGTAGACGGCAGGTGCTGGGTTCGAACCCAATCGCGGCCGCCAACCATAACAGCGACCGTCAGCCTAACCATTCGGAGTTTTCATGGTTTTTTTCGAACCTTGTGTAAATACAAGTTAGGTCCCCTTAGAAAGACCCTCTCGAAGGGCACTAAGACCTGGCCCTGTATCCCACGAGTAGATAATCGGCCGACACAAAATAAACCTAAACCTTTGGATGACATATATAAAATTTTTGCCAAACACAGTATAATAAGACCCCGGTTATCCGAAAAGCATGGGTTTTATTTGGTTTATTTTGTGTCGTTCGATTATCTACTCGTGGGATATGGGGCCAGGGGGAAGGGTGCCACCTGGGAGTCTTTCTAAGGGTATCTAAACCGTATTTACGCACGTTTCGAAGAAAATCACGAAAACTCCGAACGGTTAGGCTGACGGTCGCTATTATGTTCGACCCCAGCATATACCGTCAACCAGTGTCGGAGGCAGAAGTTCTCGGCCACTGTTGTGTGGGGGGGGATGAAACTAAACATGATACAAACGATAATGAAGGAAGTATTAAATATATACTCGATGTAGAAGGGATTGTTAACTGCATTATACAAGAAAAATTAAAAGATATAAAATGTAGTGCTGCCATCTACGTATGTTTTTGTAAAATAGAAACTTACAGAACTTACAGAATATAGTTCACAAAAGGAAAGAAAAGAAAAAAGAAAAAAAAATGAAATCCGTTTAATACTGATACTATACGAAAGAGTTTCAAAGAAACCATAAACAACTTCTAATTCTAACTTATATTATTATAAATGAATTAAGTAACCCTAGACCAGCGGTTCCCAAACTTTTGGCTTCGCGAAGCCCTTTTTGGGAAGAATTTCTAAGGCGGAGCCCCTGAACATAACTATACTCTGTGGTTTACAAATTAGTGTTTTTTATGCCTATAAACAGAGCAATATCTGCTGTATAAAAATCCGAGCCATTAATTTCCACCACTGGATCAAGGTTCGCAATCTAGCTTTTTCCTGATACAGAAAATCTGAATTCATAATAGAAATTTTAAAAATCAAATTATCTATTACATAATTCTTTAACAGTTTTATTTAATATTACACTTATTGGATACAATGAAATAAAAATAAGAATTAAAACCCTTTTTTTGTATTATAATATCTATTTTGTATAATCGAGATACTTCCTTCAAATACTGCAAAAATTATAGTTAAATATTTGTGATTTCTGAAAGCTTGTAGTAATGAGAAAAACAAACTCTTTTTTATTCGAGCGATGTTTAAGCAATACAATTAACCCCTTGGGGACGAGCAACACATATACGAGCCACGAAAAGGCTTAAGAATCCGTATTTATCCCCAAACAGTAAAATTTTACTGTAAAATTTGCCTTATTTAATCGGAGCATTTTCTCGATTTAATAAGGCACGAATTTCTGTTTTTAAAATCTGGTGACAAAACATTGAAAATTTCGTAAAAGGCTCCCGTCGCGAAGGGGTTAAGCGGTTAATGACATGTATTTTTAAATAAAAATTATTTTTTCGGGATATCTAATATGTACTCGGAATTAAAGATGGTAACCATATTTGGATTATGCATTGCATTGGGCTTTATGTAAAACTATTGTTATTTATAGCAGAAATCACACATAGAGAGAAAAACAGGTAAGTTGCACAGTTTTGGTTTGCAGAGAGATACTGCCATATAATTCCAATAGGCAACTCGCGAAAAAAAAAAAAAAAGAAAATGCATAGTTCCAGTCACCCACGAGTAATTATATAACACGTTATCGCTAGTCCCACCTACTGGTGATAGAATCTTGCGATTATCGAATATTTTTTTTCATTCTTCTTTAAGTTTCTGGTACTTCTAAATATGCCACGAAAGTAAATCTCCTCTCAGCTTTTTTTTAACCACTTTTAATAAATACATTTAGGAGCAGGTCCTCGTTTTAACAAAATGTTGTTTATGTACGCTTGACAAAATCTAAAAGCTGTATTGTTAGATGCAGCATTGTTCACTGTTTTGGCTATTTAATTTAAAATATTTGGCTATTAATTATAATTTTGAAAGAAACTTTCTTTCGTGATTCGTTTTGCCTCGGAACAGGTATGCATTTAAAAACTGTACATGTAAAATGAGCTGCAATTAGTAGAAAAACTTCACTAACAAAATGGGATATATTGATGGGATTAAATTCCTTTCAGGGCGAGTACTCATTGACAAAAAGTTTAACAAAGAGGTGGAGATGAAAAAAATTTAAATTCTTAGTTAAATGACAAATATAAAAAACAAATATATACTTTTTGAATTGCTACGGACTTATTTCTGATTGAAAAATGTGGCAGAGACCAATTAAAATAAATTTTAAAGAGAGGTTGAAAAGCGATACAAAAAGTTTAAAGAAAAAATAAAGCGTTTTGAGTAACATACATTGCTTATAAATTTAAGTACAAGTATGTAAAACAGAAAAGATAACTAAAGAAATTATAAAAAAAAATAATAAACAGATTAAAGCAAAAATGTATACACAACGTACATAAATATTAAATGAATCTAATGAGGGGTTTATTAAATGATATAAGATATGGGTGCACAACCTGTGGCCCGCAGGCCAAACTGATACCAGTAATTTTATGCAGAATAATTTTCCTTATAATAATGACAAGAACTTTGCTATGAAAGAAAACAAACGTCACTTTTCAAATATTCTGGTGTCAAACGATTTTCTAGCAAAAAGGTTGTGCATCGCTAATATAAAATATAAAAAAAGGGCCGTTTTAATCGACAAACATTGTACAGTGAACAAGATTACAATACAGTATAGAAAATTTAAATATACAAATATCATAAACAGATTAAAGAATTCAAATTTATGTATAAAAATGAAATATGTATATACTGTGTACACAAATGTAATATGAATCTAATGAGGGCCTTTAAATCATAGAGGATGCAATAAAAAATATATTTTCAGTAACAAACATTATCTTACTATGAAAAACAGCTAAAAATTAATACAAATAATATAAACAGATTTTAAAAAATCAGATAGAAAAATAAATTTATGCATACTTTACACACAAATGAATCTAGTGAGGGATTTTAAATAGTACAAGATCTCTTAACCCCTTCCTTGAGGGGAGGTAGCATGTCTATGAAACCACTTAATTTTAATTCCCAAAGGCCATATACCAGAATTTTGTTTTAAAAAAATTCTGGTTATTAGACGCCTGAAATTTTGGTTTTTCTATTTAGAAATATATTTGTTTTTAAATTCCGGTGTCAATCATGAATTTCAACACTTCAACAATGGAAGTGCTATGCGCCGTAAAGAAATAAAAAAAGCTCCGGCAATGCCGGGAGGAAGAGGTAGCTTTCATATACTTATATATATATTTATTTATTTTAAGGTAAGTTACATTGTTCAAAAATACTAAGCTCAAATTAGTGGAAATAATCTTATAAAATTAGTGATTTTATAAGATTGAAACTAGTTTTTGTCAAGACTGAATATTAATAGGAATTTTTAGAAATTAGTCATCTTTTATTCTACCTGGTTTTATTTTAAGCGATTTAGAGAGTCAACAAATTCCACGATATCATAAAGTGTATGCCATTTTAAAGCAACATTGTGGATCGGTCAGATCAGACCGTTTCAAAATGTCAGCCATAAGCAAAATTCAAAGTGCTATAACTCAGTCATTTTTTAAGATATAGACAAAATAAAAAGTGTTCTGGAATCGTTGTTTTAAGTTCTAATACGTAAAAGAAAAATATTTTTCAATTTTTAATTTTTTCGCATTTAATTTTAAATTTTTAATTTTTTAAAGAATTTAAAATGGCCACCATTTTGAAACAAAATGGTGGATGATGCTGGCCAACGAACTCGGTCGAGACATTTGTATGTACTATGTACATCCCAAGTTTCATAGAAATCGGTTCATAAATACGCGTGTTATCACGTGACAAAAATCAGATCGTTTCAAAATGTCAGACATAAGAAAAATTCAAAGTGCTATAACTCAATCATTTTGTAAGATATAGACGAAATAAAAAGTGTTCTGGAATCGTTGTTTTAAGTTCTAACACGTAAAAGAAAAATATTTTTCAAATTTTTATTTTTTCGTATTTAATTTTAAATTTTAAAATTTAAAAAAAAATTAAAATAGCCACCATTTTGAAACAAGATGGCGGATGATGCTGGCCAACGAACTTGATCGAGATATTTGTATGTACTATGTACATACCAAGTTTCATTGAAATCGGTTCATAAATACGCGTGTTATCACGTGACAAAAATCAGATCGTTTCAAAATGTCTACCATAAGAAAAATTCAAAGTGCTATAACTCAATCATTTTTTAAGATATAGATAAAATAAAAAGTGTTCTGGAATCTTTGTTTTAAGTTCTAACACGTAAAAGGAAAATATTTTTCAACTTTTAATTTTTTCGCATTTAATTTTAAATTTTAAATTTTTTAAAAAATTTAAAATGGCCGCCATTTTGAAACAAAATGGCGGATGATGCTGACCAACAAACTCGGTCGAGACATTTGTATGTACTATGTACATACCAAGTTTCATTCAAATCGGTTCATAAATACGTTAGTTATCGCATGACAAAAATCAGATATATATATATATATATATATGGTTATATATATATATATATATATATATGTCAACATTTGAAAGGAGGGTGGTTTTGGGGTCTGGGGGTCATGATCGGTGAAAATATACCAAAATTTTTCGGAAGTGCTTTCCTCCGGACGGCTGCAATAGGTAGCTTTTTACTTTTTGTAATGAAAGCTACCTAAAAGATGTTTTAAGTGACAGGCATTGTTTTAAAAATTAAATACAATTTTGAAAACTAGGATAGAAGATTTAAATAAGTAAAATTTGATAAAAATAAAATAAACAGTTTAAAGAAATGAAAATTCCAAAAAATAGAAATGTGCAATATGCAATATATGTAAATATAAAAAGCCAATAGTTTTTCTTTTATTATTCAGTATAAAGTTCGATATATAAAAGTTTAGTGCAAAAATGTGCTTGTTTCAAACGGAATTTTTAAAACACATTAAATGTGGAGAGATAAAATAGAGCAATTCTAACCAAAAATAATATACAGAAAAATGATACATCTATAATACATATGTTTAAATACATCTGAAGTGTATTATTGTATTTTTAAATTTAGTTATGTTTATTTTTGATACATAATACACATACACAAAAATTCCCACATACTTTTGAAAATCTTTCATTTGCAACATTCAAATTTCTTTCATTTTGTTTATTTTCCTAGAACGCCGCGGAGCCCCTGAAAAATTCAGGCGGAGCCTCAAGGGCTCCGCGGAGCACACTTTGGGAACCTCTGCCCTAGACCATTTAAACTCAGGAATATCGCGTTACTTTCTTTGATGAATTCATTTGTGAATTACGATAATTTTCTGTTTTGCATTCAGTTTTTCGAGATAAACTGAACATGATACGAGCAATTATAAATTCAATATAATATCGCCTAGTTCGAAGCTCGGTAAACTCCGAACGGTTAGGCCGACGGCCGCGATTGGGTTCGAACCCATCACCTGCCGTCTACAAGTTACGAGGTCAGAACCTCTCACCACTGGCGGGTTTATGAAAAGCATGGTACCAAAGCATTTTCGGTTAACCGGGAACCATAGGATATTTCGGATAACCGGGTTTCCATAGGACTTTTCAAATAACCAGAATGCTTGTGGTAGAAACGTGTTTGATAGAAAGTTGTGATAGTAACCTAGAACATCATTGTAATAAAAATGTTATGGTAACGTATTGCATACTATGGTACACTGTAAAAAAAGTGTCGGTCTACTAAAAATACTTTAGTGATCCTTGTAATTACTAAAAAAAATTTAGTAATCTTAGTCGGTTACAAGAAAATCTGTAAGAATTACTACAAAAAAGTTAGCAACGAATAGAGTTAATAATTTTATATTTTTAATAGATATTACTAAAACTCACTTGGTGTGGCCTTGATAGCATAGTGGTTATAGTAACGGACTCCAGGCTAAAAGGTACCGGGTTCGATACTGGCCACTGCCAAATACGCCTCGAATGTATGCAGTGTAAGTACTCGTTATTAAAGGGATTATGAATATCCTGACGGAGCATTAGCAATGTTTGGTGCTGCCATCTATTGCGGTTTTGCCGAAAATCTTCCGCTCCAGAAGTCTGGATGCAGCTCGAAGGAAGCTCCTGCCCTTCGAGCCCCAGTAATGGTTATTAAAAATAATTTTGGAGCTATTACTATAATTTGCTTGGTGGCTCATACTAAAAATTTTTAAGTTAGTTATACAAAAGATTATTTTGTTCAATTTACAAAAGAAATGCTTGTTTCGCTTGCAAAAAAATGGTTTTTAATGGTTACTAAAAAATTCTGTGGAATACATATTTACTAAAATATTTTTAGTAAATTCTTGAATTTTTTTTTTACAGTGTAGATGTAGTATAGGATTTACACGCAGTGAAGCTACTAGGATCTTAGATGCGACACTTTGATATACTGAAGTACAAGAAGATGCAACAGCATCAGGTGTGTTGTTATCGCTATCTGTAGCCGATATATAGTTTATCAAGTCACTTTTTCTAATAGGCGGCATGATAAAGTAGCATTGAAAGATACAAAGTTGAACAACAAACGAAAATCGCAACAAATTTTGTAAAATAATGAAGTATGATACGCATCTATATAATAAAGTGCTATAATTCCGCAATGGAGAAAAATAAGTAAGTTGACTCTGTTTATTTATTTTATAAAGAACTTGCTGTTACTTACCTATTAACGCCACCGCAGCAGAAGTTCCGCTAATGCTCCAATAAAGAGCAATCTTGTTGTTCGCACGCACACAAAAATGGCATCAAAAATGAGAAAAAAAACACTTAAAACACTAAAAAAGCACTAAAGCACTAAAAAAATGGCGTCAAAAATTGCGTACAAGCTTGGTCTTTATTGGTGCATTAGCAAAATTTCTGCTGCGGTGGCGTTAATACGTAAGTACCAACTTGCTTTTTTAACATTATTATTACCGGTGCCCAATAATACCTTTCAAAGTTCTGAATTTTGCTTATTTTGCTTCTAATTTTCAAAACTATTATGTATTAAAAGAAACTTCAATGTATTAAAAATAATTCGGAATTGTTTTTATCTAAAACTTACAAATAAAATAGTAATCATAAATCAAAATACGATGAAAGGTCTCATTTGACATCGGTAAAAATATTATTGTTTATAAAAGTTCTCATATTTAAAAAGGACTTTATGGAATTTAAAGTCTTTCGGTTAAGCCGATTTTCGTACCGTCGGGATGTTGATAACTGGCGTTCTACTGTATAGCTAAAAATTTATTCTATATTCATATTTAATATTGCATTTATAATTGTTCGTATCATGTTCAGTTTATCTCGAAAAACTGGATGCAAAACAGAAAAGTATCGTAAGTCACAAATGAATTCGTAATGAAAGTAACACAATATTCCTAAGTTTAAAGGTATGGGGTTTACTTAATTCATTTGTTAGAATTAGAAGTTGTTTGGTTTCTTTGAAACTCTTTCGTATAGTGTCAGTATTAAACTGATTGCATTTTCTAAAAAATGATTGCATCTGATACATTGCATCTTTCTTTTTCTTTTTTTCTTTTTCTTGCAAAATTATCACAATTGATAAATGAATTCGTCAAAGGATGTTCCTAAGTTCAGGTCACACAAAGTTTTCTTAATTTATTTATAAAAATATAAGTTATAATCAGTTGTCAACGAGTTTCATTACATGAATGTGGTGCAGTATCAATATTATACTCAATGGAGTGTTTATTTTCTTCTTTCTTTTTGTAAATTTTCTATATTATAAAGGCCAAACGTATCTGTGCATAACGCATACGTCATTTTGCGAATGGCAACACTTTCTGATGAAATTTCGCTTTTGCAGTTTTCACTACTGTAAATTTTTAAACTTATAGACATTGTACATTTTTAATTTTTACACCGTTGTATAAAAAAAATGTACTTTTAAATGCAATTTGTTTGAAAACTGTATCTATATTTGTTTTTGAGATATTATATTTTTTTGTAGTTTTTAATTCAATTTTTCTGGCTATGGCAACTTTAGTGCTACATTTCTATGCGAAGTAAAGAGAAAAAAGCCATAAATTAAAAAGAAAGTGTAGACAGGACTTATAGTAGCTGGGAGAAATGCAAAAAATATAAACCTGAAATCCAGTACAAAAAAGCCCAAACGCAACCGTGTGATTTCCAAAAAAGAAAACTTTTAGTACTACGGTTTTTAGTTTATAATTTACTGTTATTTACAGTTATAGTTTATAATAAAATGCAATGCCACCTTAGAATGCTTTAATATAAACAGATCGTTTTCATTTAGTGAAAAAAAAAAATGCACAGTTGATATTTAAGAATTCGGTATCTGATCGTTTTGTTTGGGCCGAATAATTGCATTTAAATTTACTGATAACGCGCATAATATTGCAAACTGTTTTTACGTTTTACTGCACATCCATCTATCTGTTTCTTCCATAGAAAATAGCAGATTACCATACATTTTTGTTCCAATTTCCTCATTTCATCATAAAATTTTTTTTATTAAAATATCTCTATTTCAAGAGTATCGGCTGCTACAAAACCCGGTGTGATTTGGTTTTATTTCATTCTTATACATTAATTAAAGGATTTTTAGTTTATTGCAAACATACTTTACAAAAAAAAAAAATAATAATAATAATAATAATAATAATTTTTTTTATGAAAATGTATTTTAATGTATATTTTTGTGGATTATTTGCTCAGCATTTGTTTAATTCACATAAAAAATCTGAAGGAATTACAGTTTCATTAATTTCTGTGAAATAACACTTTTCGAATTTTAGAAAAAAAATAATAATGACATCTGACAACACATGGAACTGTTAAAAGAAAAAAATGGAGGCATATGAATCATTTTACTATCGATATCTCTTGCTGAGATTTTTAAATGATGAAATCGCTTTTTTGTTGGATTTCTGACGTCAGATGCATTTTTTTCTATATATGTTGTATAAGACTTGACCGTAAAAGTCGAATGCGTAAGCGGGTGCAAACGACGTCATTATATGTTTATATAAACGTGTGTTTAAAGTCTTGAAACTAAAATATATTTTGTAGAAGTATGTAATTTTCACTCCAGTGACTTTGAAATTCTTCACAGGTGAAAATGCGTTATTTTTTAAAATAACATTATCACTGTATTTTAATAATGATTACTTCCGCACCAACAATGTTACATAGTTTGAAATGTTCCTTTCGTCGCCAACTTTTATGCTTGGCGACAATGGAGTGATGTAATTGTGATGTGAATGTTTCGAGTGAAACATTTTTCAAATGGTTGGTATAATTTCTTAAATTACATTTTTTTGGATTTTTTATGTAATTTATTTTTTATTTTATTTGTAGAACCATTTTTATTTTTCAAATATGTTTTCAGAAACGAAAAAAAAAAAAAAAGGTGTATACATAGTTTTACATAGAAAATTGATCCTAAATGGAAAAAGAAAGATGTAAATGATGAAATGAGAGTTTATAAATTACCATTATCTGAGGTTTTAATTGCAATTGAATATTTGTTTTGTCATCATATATAAAAATCAATGTGCGCGTGTTGCACGGAAAATATGGCATCCGATTTGCTCATTGAACTGACGACAGGCAGTGTTTGTGTGTTTAATTAACAAAACGAATTTTAAATTTGTCACAGGGCTAACTTTGGAACAAACCTTCTTTGAAAAAGAGCATGTGCTGTTGTTACTTTAATTTTGCATTTTGCTATGCGCGTAAGATTTTTCATATGCGCAACATATCTATCTGTATTGCAACTAACAAATGTGTCCGTGGGTAGCACTGACGTCATTTTCACGATGAAATGATTTTTTTTTGGTATTTTCGTTACTGCAATTTTTTAATCTTTAAATCATCGCACATTTTCAATTTGTATTCCGTCGTATAGGAAAATAAATCTTTTTTTCAAATGCAACTTGATTAAAAACTGATTAAAAACTCACTTATTACGACTTTATATTTTTCAAGCATTTCATTTTAATCTCTATTCAAAGTTTTAAAAAAAAGTTAAATTCAAAGCTTTATTTGATACCATAATTAATATTTTCCGTTTAATCCTTTAAGCAGCCTAGCCGTGTTTTTCCATCGTGAAATGTTTCAATTCAAAAGCTTATTTAACACAAGATTGACATTAATGTTAACTTTTTTTTAATTATATAAGATAAAAGATACGTAAAGTTATCAAATACAATTCTTCATAACAATACTTTTCACAGTTGTTATTTTATGAGTTAAACATGAATGAAAATATCTGTAAGACGCTTAAAGTATTAAAAATGCTTCTTCACTGTTAGTTAGTAATCTAAAAAAGCATATTAAGTGTAGAAAGTTTATTAGAGTTTTCAATTTTAATTTTAAAAGATGGTTTATATCTTCACTATGTAACCCGGGAACCCCGGGTTCGATCTACTAGTATTCTATAAATGTTATAAGATTGTGATAGTAATTATAGATTCACAAGTTTTATCTCGTTTGTTAAAACCAAACACACGTCAATTTATAAGCATTTATCCATTTTATTTTATTTTTAATTAAAACAGTCGCGTGGTGTAAGAAACTGTTTGTGTACTTTTTTCGTTAAATAAAACGTCAAATTATTATTACTATTATCATTATTATTTAATATCTTATGTAATCTATCACCCCTATCCTCTCCCAAGTTGAAATTCATACAATATCAGTAGTACTACTTACAAAAATTTGTTGTCACATTCCTTTGTGTAAGCTAAGTTTAAGTTAGAGTGTAATATATCTACCGAATGTATTAAATCGTCTAGCATAAAAGTTATTGTTTAAAATAAGCTTTATCGATGGATATAGTTTAAATGGTATTTTAGATTCTGTAACTGAGTCAGCTTAGTAAAACTACAGTTTAATAATGATACAGAATTTATTTAATCCTGTGATTTACCAATAATTATTAATCGTATTTTTTAATTACATTTAATTTAAATGCTATTTTGGATTATTTAACTGTGTCAGCTACATGTAAGCAAGAGTTTAATTGCCCTTTGAGCTCTGATGGTAGAATTTTCTACCACTTAGTTTTAATACCGATATGTCCCACTGGCACCGGAATATTCGACCAGATTTATTTGAAAAAAGTTTAGTGCATTTTTTCGTGTATATCGTAAACCAAATTTTTCCTTTGCAAAATACTGGTGCCAATGTGACATTTGGAATTTTGAAGAAATTTACCCACCAGAGCTCAAAGTGTTAATACATTGAATATTTTGTAATCCTCTTGCTTAACAATTATTTAAAGAATAGATATTTTTTCAATAGATATAATTTAAAGGCTGTTCCGAACTGAGCAGAAAAAATACACATTACATAAAGCTCTCCCATTGATTAATAATAAAAGTCAGATAAGGCTCCCCCTCCCCGCAGTGGCCAAGAGGTTCTGACCACTCAACTGGTAGAGGGCAGGCGCTGGGTTCGAAACCAATCGCGGCGGTAGGCCTAATCGTTCGGAGTTTTCCGTGGTTTTCTTCGAACCTTGGATTTCCTTGCGTGAATACGGATTAGGTTCACTTAGAAAGACCCCCCACGGAGGGCACCTCATCGCCCTTAAGGGCCTATATCCCTCATGTAGATAATCGGCCGCCATAAAATAAACCAAACCAAATCAAAGTCAGAAAAAATAAAATTGAAATCAAAACCTAATTTATTCAATAATGATTTTTTTTCATGAAAGTTAGGGGCGAGATATGAAACCCATGTGATCAAAATATTTTTACAAACTTGTGTGATTCATCTCAGATCTTGTTAATCATTAATTCATTACTTATAACAGTTTTTTTTTTCTTTAATGTTGTATAGAACAGAACAAATATTTAAATAGCATGTTATTTTACGTTTTAATCCACTAGATTTGTCATATTGTTGGAGACTATTAAGAAATGATTTTTTTCAAATTTATTTAGTGCTGCCATCTACTAACAATAATGATAAGCACAACTTCATTGGATTCGGTATATCAGATTGCTTTGAAAGAAAGGAAATGGCATTTATTTTTTACTAAAAAGAAGAAAAGAAATAGGATGTTTTTACCCTATTTCTATAATTGTTAAATATTTATCTAGTTGATTAAATGTTACATGTGGGAGTTAAAGCATAACTCAGTACCCAATATTTTTTCTGCATGAAATAAAAAAATCTGTTAGTGATGGAAGCTCCAAAGCTACACTTTTGTTTGATGTCAAATATTCGTACATTAAAATGATCTACCATTATTTAATACGCATATAAAAATTTAAACTAAAGTTAATAATTGAAAATTAACTACGTGGTGGTAAATACCATTATATAAAAGTATCATGATTTAAAGATTTTGCAAAAAATGATGGTTTGTGCACAATTTGTGTATATTAAAAAGAACACTTTTGCGTATTTAAAAATAATGAACATTTTGTTCAAATCATTTGCTTATTTTATGCATACAAAAAGTAAATATTTTATATTTTCAAGAAGTGTGATCCCCTTCCCCCCCTAACATATTGTATGCTTACAGAAATTGAACATTTATTTATACAAAATATCCCCACATAACCAAATTTTGCAGAATGTGCAAATTAATTTCTATGGAAATGGTTGAACCTGCTTTATTTAATCCCTTCACTGCCCCCGACTGGTAGACGGCAGGTGCTGGGTTCGAACCCAATCGAGGCCGTCGGCCTAACCGTTCGGAGTTTTACGTCGTTTTTGTCGAACCTTGGATTTTTTTTTTTTTTTTTTTTTTTTTTTTTTTTTTTTTTTTTTTTTTTTTTTGCAAATAAGGATTAGGCTACTTTAGAAAGATCCCCATGGAGGCTTTTTTGCGTATGGTGTATATACACTTATATGTTTTCGAATTATGTGCCCAATTTTTTGCTCGTGATGTTATATATATGAGGATTATGGGCTAGAAAAGGGAGATGAGAGGAAACCCTCCGTGGGAGATATTTCTAAGCAAATCTAACTTTTTTTTTTACGCTAAGTGCCCAATTTGGAAAGTCATGAATTGCTCTCAAGAGTCGCGTAGAAAGAACCACTGATTACAATGTGTTAAAAATATAAAAGCTGGGTGGTATTGCATCCAGAAAAGACATTTACACCGCAATTCTTTTTTAAATACTATCAAAGCAAAATATTAAATATTCATTTGAATTTGCAATCTCGAATTTCATTTGTATGTACATAAGATTCGTATGTACCCTCTTAATTTTCCTTTTTCTATATATTTATATCATTTACTGCTCTATGGTTATTATTATTATCATTTTAAATTTTGGAACTATGTCAACATACATACTAAACCGATATTCACATTCTTAACAACAGTACTTACTGTAAAAATTTGAGGGTGTATTAATATATATTAGTTATGCTTAAACTAATGTTCATTTTATAAATTTAAATTAATTACTAAAGTTATTCGTCGTTTTGTTAATTTTTAATTGATTAATTACTTAGCTAATGTTATTTTTAAATTGAATGAAACAGATTTATCTTTTTGTACTAGGCGAATTTTATGCATAACTCAATGCATATTACGTCTTTTACGTTTTAAGATGATCTAAAACTTTAATGATGTTATTGCAAGATAAAAATCTAATCTACTTTTCTGTTACCATCTACAAATAAAAATTTTAAGCTTAACTTTAAAGTATTCACATTTTACATTTCAAATACATTTTTAAAGAAATAAGAACGTGCTGCCATCTTAAATCATAAATTGAAAGTTTTACTTGATTCTTTCAAGCAAGAAAGATGCATGAAATATTCTTTTGAATTAAGTTATACTAGTTTTCTTCTCATTTGTGACACCCAGGTTATATTTATGTGATTTTTTTTTATTTCAGTTCTGGGTTTATATTAACAAACTGATAACTAAGAATGACTGAACAACGAAAAAAAAATATTTTTTGTACATAAAAATTTATGACACATCGGGACTTAGAAAAGTACATTTTTTGAGAATTTCTGAGGATTTTTTTAAAAGTGTATTTTACTTTTCTGCATTGCAAAATCATTGCAAAACATAAAATAAATAACTATATACACATTATATATATATATTTTTTTTTTTGCTAATGGACTCGCTAATGGAATTAAAATGTTTTGTTAACGCATAGTAAAATTAATTATGTTTTCATTTTTGTACATTTCTGCTGCAAGCTTTTTTTATATAACAGGTAGCTCGTTAAAAAATTGACCTATAAGGCAAATTGCTATATTGTTTAGTTCTGCTCCATTTATGCGAAATTCTCTTCAAAAATTATATGTATACGTTTATTTGTTTGTGTTGATGATCGCCAATTATTTACACGAGGGATATAGGTCCAAAAGGGAGGGGTGTCCTACATTGGGGGTCTTTCTAAAGGAACCTAACCCACATTAATGCATTAAAATCCAAGGTTCAAAGAAAACCACGGAATACTCCGAACAGTTAGGCCGACGGTTGCGATTGGGTTCAAACTCAGCATCTGCTGTCTACCAGATTCGAGGTCAGAACCTCTCGGCCACTGGTGTGGCCATTCGTATACGAAGGAAAAAAATGAAAGTATGTGTATCCTACATGATACATCAGGTCTGAAAAGTTTATAAATGCGCTTATGTGACCTGCAAAATGATGTTTGTACGTTGCCCTTTACTAAAATGCGGTTTCGTTAGGTTTCTTGATGGATTTAATTTATGAAGATCGATCATCAACTTGAGAGACATAGGCCCAAAGAAGCAATACCCTATGTGGAGGTCTATGTAATGGGACCTAACCCGCATTTAAGCGCCCCACCAGTGGCCAAGAAGTTCTGAACTCAAAATGGTAGACGGTATGTGCTGGGTTCAAACCCAATCGGCCTAACCGTTAGGAGTTTTCCGTGGTTTTCTTCGAAACTTGCGTAAATACGGGTTAGGCTCCCTTAGAAAGACCCCCACGGAGGGCACTCCACCCCTTAGGGCCTATATCCCACAGAATAGATAATTGGCCGACATACAAACGGACAAACAAACCGTATTTAAGCAAGTAAATCCAAGTTTATACGAAAACCGCGGAAAACTCCGAATGATTAGGCTGACGGGCGCCATCGGATTCGATCCCAGCACCGGCTTTGACAGTAGAATCTCTAAACCACTGGCGGGGCAGTTAAAATTCTAAATAAACTCAAATGGCTGTGCAGCTATTACAACGTATCACTAAACATTATTTACTTAAAGCATGGTTGAATTTTTATAATTTAACATCCTGTGGATATTATGAATTAAATTGAAATTTATATTCTGTCAGCAGTGTTTTTAATTGAGGATCGACCGAATCATGTTTTTAAGACCGAAAGAGAAACCGCAATTGAATCTGGTACTGTTTCTATTTCCGATCGAAAACAAAAAGGAAATTGAAAAAGTACAAAGAATAATTAAAGTAATTACCACACACATAAACATACAAAATTATTAATCAATTATAGGTGAAACAATTTCACAAAAAGGGAAACGTAATTAATCTATCAAAGGCATAATATGGTTCTTTTTTATTATACAAACTTCATCTAATTAATATTATTGTTATTTTTTTAAATTTCAATGCCTCGATTTATCTTTAATATTTACAAATGATCATCAGTTATACTTATTTTTTTTTAAGTATTCAAAATGCTTCTGCAGTTTCAAACTAAAAAGTTTCTACTACTGTTAAAGTCTTTGGCTTTTAATGGACATGTGAAAAGCGTCTTCAAAGTTTAATCTTATACGCATTCCTTGCTTTATAATCTCACTCGCATCTTAAGATAGTCATGAATGATAATAATAAACAGTGCAATTTATAGCAATAAACAAAGAGTGTCTCATTGGAGTGGATATAACTAATCAATGAGTCAATAAATGAACAAATCAATGCGTAATGCTGAAAATTTCTTAAGGAAGAAACGAGATTTTTGGAATCCATACAGTTTTGGTGTATCCGAAAATTTGGATTAATTTTCACCGAAAACGAACTTTCGGCGAATCTCAGATTTTGAGCCGAAAACCAAACCGAAATCTGTTTTTCGGTCGATCCCTACTCTTAATTGAAATTTGAGTCTTTTAAATTTAATATAGTTATTAATAAGCTAGGATCCTATAACTCACGTTAACTCAGATTTTGAGCCTATAACTCCGATATCTCAGTCATCTCGAATTAATCAACTCGGATTAATTTCTCGAGATATTAGTTAATAATTATCAGTGAGTAAATCAGTTAATAGTTATCAGCAAGGTTCCCGTTGCCGCTCACATTGCGCTAAATCGCGGTAGAATGATTCATTTGGCGAATAAATGAACAATCGGACTTGCTAAATTGAGAGTGCTCAATTTCTGCTTTTTTGAGCGTGTGGTTGCAGTTGAGAATCTTATCCACGTAACTGTAGGATTGATGCCTATTTTCATCTTCAACCGCCACTTAACATTTACATTACTCTTTATAAAGATACTGCTGCAACATCAATTCAGTTTAGCAATGGCCAGAGACTCATAAAGGATTAAACTATAAGTATTTGTCTTTTGTCAGTTTATCAAAATGCGGCGTTGAGTTTTCCCATTTACCGTACTGTTTATTAGTTTTATGCAATGTGTCATTGGACAATCATATTTTTTTCCTATCGGTTATAATCGAAATCTCATTGTAATTTACCGCTAAAAGAATGTTTGAAACATTTACAGATATAGGAGACATTTAGAAATGCTTATTTTTAATACTTTCTGTAGCGTATAGTAAAATATCTATTTTTACTAAGCACACTCAAAATAAATAAATAAATAAATAAAAATAAATAAATAAATAAATAAAACATACGAAAATTGTACTGGTAATCTAAACGCCAGTACTATTTCAGTATTTTAACGTAAATTTTTTTTCCAGAAATATTTCCGTTCTTTCACAAAATATGTCCTTTTTTTCATATAAAAATTTTCGCTTGAAAGAACAAACTGTCATCTTTATGATTTTTATTCCTTTCTTTACAAAGTCACGTTAATATCAGGGAAAGAACATTTACATTTAATTCAAACAACAGTGAAGAAATGTCACTTACCCTCTATAGGGATCGAACCAGGGACCCGTCCTGTCTTATCTTGCAGTGAATACCATTACGTCAAAGTTACACAAACCATGCTTTTAAATATCTTTACTTATTTCGGATGCAATGTATAAATCAAACATAAGATTTTGAACGCGGGATTTATTTTTGAAGAGATAATATTTTTCTATTGAGTATACTAAATGTTTTACAGATTTTCTTTCCATAATTTCGAATATTTAGCTTTTTAATTTTAGCTTTATAAAAAAAAGAAATATCCTTTAAAATATAACATGCATGAAGGAATGATTTAAGAGTTTTGTTTCCTTCTTTTTTGGAACAGTTTTAAAATTTTATTGTAATATTATTCATATTTATTTATTTATTTTTCTTTTTTTAAATGATATCAACATACTTAAAAAAATGTATTTTAACAAATTATTTGTATGACAACCTACTGTAAACTCAATAAAGATGATTACTATGGGTTATTAAAATAAAACTCATTCGTTGCTTTTTATAACTTAGATAGTCATTAATATTATAATAATTTCGTTGATATATTTCAGATATTTTTTTAATTTTCTGTGAAAACTTTTTAATGTGAATAGATTAATATATATATATATATATATATATTAAAATTCGAAGTAGAATTTTTTCCCACTTTTAAATATAAAATGTACTTTTCAAGAAAATATCCTATAAATAAATTAAACATTATTTTAAAATCCAAATGAAAAATAAAATAACTTTCCTTTTCATCTATCTGAAACGTAAAAAGAATTAATAAAATTTAAATTTATTATTATTTATTTATAATATCGTAAAAATATGTTGGCTTTTTATTATTCAAATAGAAAGAAATAGAGAAAAAATATTTTAGGGAATTGTTTAATAAACAAGTCGCTATTCCTCATATAGATGGCACCATGACACTTATCGCTCAAAATACCAATTTAAAATCAAAACGGTTTAGTAATATTTGGGAATGATTGGAATGAATTTAACATACAATCATTTTTAAAAGTTTCATTTGAAAATAATATCACTGTAAGACAAGTATTACAACAAATACTTCGCTTTCCTAACAGAACAACTATTTCTAAACAACTTTCACGGAACTTGTGCTGTTTTAACACGGAACTTATACTGTTTCCGGAAAATTGACGGAAAAAATTGTGTATATTAAAGGATGTTTTTTAAAGTGCAATGAAAAAGTTTCTGTAATTTTAGAACACATAGAAAAAAACGGATACAATAAGAGGTTAAAGATAGAGTTTGTGTTTCAAGCCGAATCTATTTTGCTATTATTTATTTATTTATTTATTTATTTTGGTTACTATTTTTTCATTTGGTTATTTTTTTCCCTTGCCAAACTGCTAATTCTGCTCTGTTAAAAATAAATCTGTGAATTCCAGGTGAAAGTACCGGCAGCAATGTATCCGAACTTTCACCGTTCCGTTAGTAGATTTTCCGTTTGGTTGGTTGGTTTTTGACGTCCGATTATCTGCGCTAGGGATATAGGACCAGGGGGGAGTGCCCTTCGTGGGGGTCTTTCTAAGGGAACCTAACCCGTATTTACGCAAGGTTCGAAGAAAACCACGAAAACTCCGAACGGTTAGGCCGACAGCCGCGATTGGGTTTGAACCCAGCACCTGCCGTCTACCAGTTGAGAGGTCCCAACCTCTCGGCCACTGGTGGGGCAGATTTTCCGTTTGGAAAATAAAAGAAAGGAAAACTTCCGTATGGAAAATCGGTAACTTTCCGCTACAAAGTTTGATTTTGTAATGATAATAATTTAATTTAAATTAGCGAACCGGACATTCGTCAAAGAATTCGAAATTTCCGAGTGACCATATACTTAATTTAAATCATTTTCAATCATTATTTTTTGCATAATTTATTTCAAGCCATCCCGAGGATCGAACTAGGGACGTTTGCGTAGAGGATCAAGTCCTTACTGATTCAGCCAAAGCTGCTGATGCCTGTCTGTACAAAGTACGTCTTTTATGAGTTACTGGGAAAATATGTTGTGCTTTTCAAAAATTGCCTTTCAAATATATTCGTTAGAATATTCGTAAGCGGTTTATTTTATTTTATTTTAGAATGATGCATAATACTTATTATTTTTAAAACAAATTTTAATTTTTAACTAGCGTAAATAAAATAAAAAATCATTGTTTAAAATCACATTTTTTTTTTTTTTGAATGAATGCATGAAAAAATATTTTTTATTCATTTTTTACAAAAATTAGATAATTTTTTGAAATTATCGCTCGCAATTTATTTATTTATTGGGAGGCTAATTAGTTAAAAGATTTTCTTAATAAAAAATAAACAGAAAAAATAATTAAAAGGGACTTTTCGTGTTTTCATTATTTTATGGGGATAGTGGGATACGAACCCACAATCTATGCTCCCAGACGTTTAATGGCGTGGTGCTTTAACCACTCGGCCACGGAGATCCCCGGGGAACGGACTGTCTCCGTTTTTTGTTTTTATTTCCATCCTTTTCGTTTGTTTCAGGAAATATCGTGGAGTTTTCAGATTTGTAACGTAAAAAGCCCTTTTGGTGCGAAAAAGGATTTTTTCTGTGAAATTCAGAAAAAATATATCCGTGAATTTCAGATTTTTTTTTAACAGTGTGGTCAAACTCCAGCCAGAACCCTGGTTACCAATAAAATAACTAATAGTTAATAGTTAATATTTAGCAGTTATCAGTTAATAATTTTCAGTGAGTTATCAGTTATTTAATAGTTATCGAGTTATCAGTGTCTCTGATTAACCTCGGATTTTTACTTTTTTTGTTTATAAAGCGAGACAGCTGATTAATATGAATGGGGTGTGAAAACACTCCTCGCCATTCAAGCCGGGTCAACATGTATAATCAGAATAAATTTTGTATTCATCCTTTTTTGCGCAAATTTGTTAAAAGCTATTCCACTAAGTTCTAAATATTTATAAAACTAGTTTTAGTATCAACGTACCTCATTTACCACATTTGATGTGCAATTTTCGCCTTGTTAAAGACATTTTTCAACTGCTCATGCTTAACATCCTGACAACCGGGATTTACTTTACTTAAACAATGGCATGTATCACCTGCCTCCTCTTCTCAATTTACAAGTTTTATTGTAAATTTTTAAATAAAAAATATTATTGCTACATCAGAAACTGATTCTTCAATTATCAATTTAAAATGCATGCTTTGAATATTCGAATTATGTTTTTAATTATTCCAAAACTCATCAAGCTGTTCAATAGTTCAATTTTGTATTTCAATTTCAATAAGATGTAAAACTTCTTTAAAACTTACGATACAACTAGCCACCCACGAATTTCCTCTCGGTACTAGGGATTTCTGTGAAAAATGTTTTTAGTACTTTCCAACAAAGTTGCAAAGTGCTTTTGCATTCGATTTGTTTGTCCGTCGGTCCGTCTAGCTGTCTGTCCACGTTCTAACTCCCGTAAATAAACTCGGAGTTTCATGCAATTAATAAAGCTTATTTAGGGTCACCAAAGAAATTTTAGTATCGCATATGAAATATGTACGATAAATGGTTCATTTACAGGGGCACTTAAAAGAATTCGATTACATTAAGGTATATAGGGAAAAATCGTTTGAAGAGAATTTTAATGACATTACGCTGCTTCAATTGTATGGAAACTGGTATAAATAACTACATTTTATTGCGATCACGCTAAAATAGAGCATTCATAGACTTTTTTCTTTTTAATTTACGCCCCCCCCCCCCACAAAATCTGTTACAGTACTGTCTGTGCGTAGTAATTGCTGGAGAGTAGTTTTAAAATTCGGATGCGATTTTAAAATTAATTAGTTTTTTGCGCATATTACTCATTATACATAAATTTTATATCTCATATACAGGGCTGCACAAAAGTATTCGCGTACCATTCTCCTTATTAGGGGAAATTGCCGAAGGGAAATTTTCAAGTGAAGTATGTACATGTCTTAAATGAAATAAATTTTGGAATTCATCCTTTAATAGATGCGTATCTTTATATTATATACAGGGCTTCTAAAAATTCGGATACGTTTCCAATTGTAGATAGAAACAGCTAAAATTCAGTTTTTTTTTTTTTTTTTTTTTTTTTTTTTTTTTTTTTTTTTTTTTTAGTATTTTTCTAAATGATGAAATGAGATGTAATATTTTAATTTTTTGAACGGTGCAGTTTTGTTACATTATTCTGAAGGTGTTGGAAAGTGCTTCACAATCTACACTTGACGCATGATTTTTTTCTTTTTTGTTTAAATGTAGTATGTGTTTTTGTTTCATTTTTAAAAGATATATTTTTAACCTGAGTAAACTATAAAGTTCTATACAATATTATACAAATGTTGGAAGTTATTTAATAACTTATAACTGATACATTTTTTTCTTTCTTGTTTAAATAATGTAAAAAAAAAGAAATCTTGGTTTGATTTGAAGTTATAAATACCATATGTATGTAATGTATTATGTTAATTTAATCCTGTATTCCAAAACAAAGCCAATTATTCCTAGCTTGTGTTGCATTATTTTTAAGTGCTCTGTATGTACAGCCAAAGTTTAAACTTAACTTACTATTTATCTAATCTAATAAATTTTATAAATATTCAAGTTAACAATTTTAATTCATTTTTCTGAAAAAAAAAATAAATGCTGTAACGTTAATTTTAAAGTTTTTCACTCCAATAACGACAGAATAAAAGAAAATTAAATTATATTTCGTTGTAAACATAGAAAAAATTAAACGAACCATAGAAAATTATACGGTTGCTTACGTCACCAATTACATTTAATGTGAAAAAAATCCAATATGAGTTAAAAAGAGCTTTTTTTTGCATAGAAATAATATTCTAAAATATTTTTAGAAATGCCGAAAGCAAAATTACATTTTACTACTCATCAAAAATTGCTTCATACTTTGAGAAGAAAAAATAGTTTAATACAAATTGAAAGAATAGAATAAAGAATTTAAAATGTTCCAGCTATATGAGCAAGAATTTTTATAAGTAGTTTATAAATTACGAAGAAAAGCTAAAAAAATGGCTGACATAGATATGTGACAAAAATACTTTAAATAAGTTATCTTATTCCTGAATTTTATAATTTCAGTGAAAAAAAAGAGCATTCATATTATTTTTGGACTGTTACTAAAAAAATTCTTAATTCAGATTCAATTAAGATTATTTTGAAACGTTATATGTTATTAGTGGTGTCAGAAATCTGATAATTTTAAATTACAAAATAAAAGCTTTTTGTGTAGCACCCCGTCATATTGTATACAAAAGCACAACGTCAAGAATAAAATGAGAATAATTTTATATTTTATACGTTATGCTATCTCAAAAGTATTTCGAATATTACTGTTATTTCAATATTACAGAAAAAAGTCCCAAACCCAGAAATTAAAGAAATAATTAGGCTTTATGAATATGTAGATCTGCGCAGGAAATAATACTCGTTTTCGTTTTTTGAGTTTCTGTAATTGTGTCTTTGATTCTTTAATATTTTTCTTTGTTTTTATAACGGAAAGTGACTTTATGAGGTTAAGTTTCGCCTACTACAAATTTTTTGCTTTATTTTAAAACTCTTTAATAATAAGAGTTAGATAAAAGTTGTTTCTTTTATGAACTCTGACAGATGCTAACGGAATATTAATTGTACATAGTAATAGTACACGTCATTTCATCGAGTATTATTTGGACTTAGCTATTACTTTTATTACATCTACATTTCGAAATGATATTACATGGCTATCCCTTTCTAATTGATTTCATTTTAGTCCCGGCATTAAGTGCTCAAAAAGGACAAATAAATACAAGTTTTGGTGTAGTTTTGATTTTTGGTTCCCTTTATGTTTTTTGGGGCGCTGAATACGAATCTGGCTTTATCCAACAAAATTTCTCCTCAAAAACACGTTATTTTGGCAAAAAACGTGGCTTTTTTTCGTTTTTTTCTAAATAACTTTAAAATTATGCATTTTACATAAAAGTCATCAATACATAAATTAAAGAGCACAAAATTTCTTACATTTTATGTAATTATTTTTTTTTCTCTGATCAATGGTTTTGCCGTGAGAGAGCCGCAAAAATGGGTGTGAAAAGCAAAACATTCTGAAAATTACTGCACCGTATGTCCATGAAACATGAAAAACAACCATTTTACGCAAATTTTTCCCACTTAATAATACTAAATATATTATTATTGACTATATTTTATAAATCTTATGTTCATTTTTCTTTCATAACTAAAAAATAAATAAAAATGAGCATATCTCTGATAAAAATCTTTATTTGCTATTACAATATAATAATAGTATGGATATTAAATGGATATTAAAACACAGTATTTTCATTAAAATGAATAAAGTACGATATTTAACAATTTAATAAAACCATTAGCGGTTGCGGTTATGTATGGTGATCTCCATAACATTAAAACGTCTTCTACATATTTTATTAATGACAGTTCATTTAATTTCATATAATATGCATACTAAAATCTTATTCAGTTTTCAAATTTTATACTTTTCCAGCAATTATTTACTTAACATAAACTAAATGCATTATGGGAAATAAAACAGATTTAATTATTAGATTATGTTGGGGTAGAAACACAAACATGTTATGTATTGTAGTTTTATTAACACTTTCCAACAAAGTTAAAAAGTGTTTAAGCTTTCGATTGGTCTGCCCGACGGTCTGACTCTCGTAAATATACTCGGATTGCCATTAAATTTTTGGCTATTTTCTACATTTACCATAGCACTAACCTTATTGAAAATGAAGTTTCTACCATGATTAGTTTATTTACAGGGATAGTAAAAAGAGTTTTATTACATTACGGGCTATGGGAAAAAATCGTTTCATGTAACATTTAAAGATGTTACACCCAGTCAAACATTTTCAAATTTAGATGCATTTGCGAAGTGTACTAAAATATGTATTCTGTAAAACTGCAGTGAAAATAATAGTTAATATTCATTTACAGGTCCACACAAAAGAATTCCATTGGACAGTAATAAATGGGAGGAATTGTTTGCGACATATTTTAATTATGTCAAACAATTTCATATGTAATAAAATTAATATACGCCGCTGTGGATTAATATTTCACACATAATAAGAAGCGCATAGCATTTACAGGGACACACAAATGATTTCAAATAGTATATTCTATCTGAAGTGCTGAATAATATTGATGATGACTGATCGATGGATGAAATGCATTTTTAATTTTGATATGATCTTTTAAGTTTCACTAAATATATGCATATTATATGGTATGTATAAATGCTGTAGTTGATACACAGGAATACACAAAATAACTCGTAAAGTTTACTGAATATGAGGATAATTTACTTAAAGGTGGTTTTTAAATAAATTATGCATTTTTACATGGAGCTGTTTGTAGTTTACTAAAAAATGTTTGTAGAATATGGATAAAATGATATACAGTGTCACGCAAAGTATCGGATACAAGGTCAGTTATAAATAATCATTTCTGAAATGTGATTTAAGAATTTTTGTGTTTTTGTTTGAACTAAAATTTAGTAAAATACTGGCGTGTAATATATAATGCTAGGTAAGTTATAGTGCTGAACAAAAGATCCAACAGTAATTATATGTATTAATACAAATTGTTGAAAGAGAAATCTCAACTAGTAAGACGTTTTCCTTCTCAACTAAATTTCCCCATTATATAGTATATATATCAACAAACAGATCAGATACAGGGTTCTTCAAAAGTATTGGAATACATATTTGGCTATAAACGATAGCATCTTATTTCCATAAATAACGAAAATTTGTTAAAGATTTCAGGAAGTTTTAAAAAGTGTTTCATAATCTATGCTTAACGCATGATTTTTCTTACTTGTTGTCTATTGTTATTAATTCGACTTTCTCTAAATCAGAGGTTCACTTAGTATGCTCCGCAGAGCCTTTGGGGCTCCGTCTGTACTTTTCAGGGGCTCCCCGGCGTTGCGGGAAAATAAACAAAACATGAGAGAAATCAACATAATGAAAAGGAAAATTTTTCGTAAGTATGTAAGAATTTGTTTGTTAAAATAATTACATCTATCGCTGGATTGAAAAAAAAATGTATAATAATATATCTTTCAAAATCCTATAAAAATTTGAATTATACATGCATTGATTTTCTATATAATATTTTTTGTTTGAAGTTCTTTATGTTTTTGCATTTAATATGTTTTAAAAATCTATTCAAAACAAATAAAATATGATTAGAAAGAGCAAATATATTGTTTATGTATTTATCTTTTTTATATTACTTCAATTTCTTTAATCTGTTTATATTATTTGTATATTTAAATTTTCTATGCTGTTTTTTAGAGTAAAACACCGTTTGTCGATTGAAACATCTCTTTTTTGTAACATCTTATATCGTTTAATAACCCCCTCATTAGATTCATTTGATATTTTATATGTAAAGTTATATAATTTTCTTTTTTTTCTTTTTGTAGCTTTGGTTCCTTTAATCTGTTAATTTTATTTTCATTAATTTTGAGTTATTTAAATTTTCTATGTCGTTTTACTTAATAATGGTACTTAATGTTTAAAGCGATGTGTGTTGGTGAAAACGTATTTTTTTAACATCTTGCACAATGCTATTTGGTGTTCTACGTGTGTTACAAAGCAATGAAATTAAAACTGTAATATAAGATGGAATAGTGCCATGTAAATAGTCCAATTCTAGAGATACATAATCTACAGGCTAACAAATTCACAAATTTCTCTTACCTACCATTAATTGAGATATCCGTAAGAATCATTTGATATATTTTTTTCTGTCATTAAAAAAATTAGCAGTACTTAGTACATGCAAATTTCTCTTTATATGTTTTAGTTATCCTCAACGACAATCACTCGTGCATAAAATCAAACGTAAGCCATCTTTAGATCTAGGTCTTGCACCGAAAAGAATAAACTGGAGTAAGAACTTTAGTGAATGGTGTTATTACCTCGGTACACTTATTGCGCAGTATATTTTAAACTACAAATTACCAATACGGTCACATCCAAAATATTTCACAACATTTTGAAAGCTCATGAAATATAGTACAAATCTGCGTCATAAGCAAATTAGTTCCTAATAAATGTACAGTTTTCAGATCACAGAAGTTACCTCTCAAATTTTAGATTGAGTGTTGGTTCTTACGTGATACTTCAATTTATAAGATCTTAAAATGGAGCAAATAAACTTTTAGCGGTTGTTTCTACTTTAAGTATTTCAGAACCCTTCTGCACTGAGTCCATGATTGCCATTTCTTGGATCCCTTTCTAATTACATGTAATATTAGGCTATTGAATTATCATTGAACGTGTTGTTACTTCTCCAGAGCACATTTGACAAATTATGTTTCCCAATTAAATACTTTAATAAAATTACTTTGCATGAAAAATATCATTTCATCCTAAATATATGATGTTCTACAACTTTTTAGTTGCTTTAAGATGTATCTCATAACATTGTATAGTAATTAATGGTAACTCTTCTGTTTGTCTTAAAATGTTTCTGTATGTGATATCACAGCGTTGCACATGGCCACTTAACTATATTTAAATCTCGCATCTATAAATGTATCTTTCAACGTTCTGAATTGAATGGTTGTAAACATGACTTTAATGTGCATCCTGTATACTCACATACTTATAAACATAATATGTATATATTTATAACATATTTAAAAACTTACGAGTCTTTTTAGAAAACTTTAATTAAGTATCTAAAATATGCAGCTTTTCAGTTAAAAACTAAAATCTATTTTTTTCTCTTTTAATATAAAAATTTCTTTCATCACGATAGTTTTTCTGTAAATAAATACTTGTATATGTAACTACAGTTTTAAGTTTCCTTGCTGTTTCTTGAGAACAGTTCAAGAACTTTTGAAATTTAATCCTCAAAGAAAATGTTCAAGGGATTTTTATTCCTTAGTGTAAAAGAGAAATCTCAGAAATATCCTGAAACAGCAAATGAATTTTTTATTCTAACTATTGAATTTCTTATATTTTTTTGAAATAGTATACTTGAACTATTTTGGACGTTAAATTTTCTTTCGTATTGTAAAAGCTTTCATCTCGGGAAAAAATAGGAAGCAACTAAAATTTTTGAAAACGGAAGAGGTTTCTCATTATAAGATTATATTATATAATTAAGAGACAAGTTAGATTTTATGAATATATATTTTGTGAAATATATTGATTCGTTGTTAAAGAAATAACTAAAAACACGAAGCTTTCTTATTAAAAGTAGCACTTTTCGTCACTTATTTCTCCAGGATGCTTTTCATATATTATGTTTTTGAATTAATTATTTTAATAAAATCTCTTCTCACGAAATATATCATTTCATGCTACATGTAAGATGCTCTACATCTTTCTAATTGATTTATCCTTAATTTATACTGTTATATATTTAGTAACTGTAACTCTGTTGTTTTCTGAACTCTATTTAAATCCCATATCTACAGGGTGAGTCATAGGTAACGAAAAAATAGGCTCTGTCCTTAAATATTGCCCCTAGACCCATACTTCCAACTGCAAAAATTCATAAAAAAGATGAAATTGTTGATAAGATAAGTTGCAACTCCATGGGGGGGGGGGGTCTATTTGAAAAAATGCAAACATTAACTTATTATACGGCCCCTGTAGGTCAAAATTCCCAATTAGGATATTATTCCTTATCCATTCTTAAATTGAACGAAAAAAATTTTCAGCTCCGTATCTATAAACTTTACAGAGATATTAAAATTCAAAATACATGACTTACACCACTTAACCATGGCAGTAAAGGAAGAGTTTTTGACACATTTTGACAGCAAGTGAGGGATCGTCTTCAAATTGTCCGTTATTAAATGTCGATTTAAGACAGGGTACCTTATCTGGACATAAAAAAGCAGCATATTGATTTAAAGCAAAGTTTATTTTTAAAATATATTGGTGGTCTGCACTGAAGGTCTGCATGGATCGAAATATCTAGGTCCGGTCCAAAACCAACTCACAGGGAAAAAAGTTCGGCCCAGCCTGGAAAAATGTTAAAATCATAGTCCAAACCAAAATGGAAAAAAGTTTAAATCATAACCCGGCGGAGCCGTGAATTTCTACAAAGTTTTTTACTTCGGTGTGCTTAAAAATTGTTTCGTATGGAGGATTTCTGACCAAAAATACTTATAATAGTTTTTCGTTTATTATATTTATACTTTTTATTATTAAAGAAACACCAAAGACTATGATATTTTTATTTTATCAATGTATCTCTATTTATATGTAAATGTTTCACTTATATTTTAATATCATTAATCCATATCCCATACGTTGGAGACATTGAAAAATATTATACAGTAAAACCTTTAAAGAAGGAATAACACAGGAAGGAAAAATACATTACAGATAAATGCCCTTTCAAGGAGGTGTAAATGGAGTTTAATTTTTCTCAGGTATTATTACATTTATTATGCATGGATGAACACATTTTTCGTTTAAGAAAGTATACCGTCATATTCAGATTTTTTTCACTGGTTTTATTCTGATTTTTTTAACCTTTGAATATACTATTCTTAAAAAAATTAATTTTAAAGTTTTATTAAAATTTATTTTAATTTTTTTGTAAAATAAAAGCAATTTCAAAATCTATGTGTTTTTCGTAAAAGGAAAAATATGGTAGGAAAAATATGTTAGGCCCGGAGAGACGAGTCTTCAGAAAAAAGTAATGTCTCAGTCCTGGCCCGGCCTGGGCCCAGAATATAAATTTTTTAACAGCCTCTCCAGAACGATAAAAAGCCTGAAATTGTAATAGCTAAATTTATAAAAAAAACTTATACTGCGTCTTAGAAAAAGTATTGTTCTGACTGACATTTAAACAGTACATTTCATTTAAATATTTACTTTTGAAAATATGATTTTTTAAAAAGTTATATTATGTTTTCAATAAATATTTTAATAGTTTTAAAATTAATATTGAAAAAATAAAACTCTGGAATTAAACTAAAATCAGATTTTCATCTTTAATCAAATGGAAAGGAATTGAAATCCGACATGTATAATGTTTCGAGTTATAAAGATTTTAAATTATCCCATTTAAAAAAATACTAATCATATGATTTTTTTTATAAACTTTATGAGAAACTTTAGAATGTAATTTTCATAGCAAATTATATGGCTAAACATTGCACACACACACACACACACACACAAAAAAAAAAATCAAAATTCTAACTCAAAAGATAGATTTTTTGCATTTTTCATAGAACTGTTAAAGTAACATTGTTTTTAAATTGCGCGCATTTCAATTTGTGTCAAATCTTTTAAAACCAGATGAATTATTTAAACGGCTATAACGGCCATAACGAGTTTTGAAGATATGAAGATGCAAGTTTTTGTGTCTTATTCATGACTGGAATAGGAAAGTTTTTCTAATTCGGAATTTTGTCCTACGGGGTCGTATAAAAATTTAATTTTCGTATTTTCTCAAATAGACTCACCATGGAGTTACAACTAATCTTATCAAAAATTTCACCTTTTTAAATGAATTTTTGCAATTGGAAGTATAGGTCTAGGGGCAATATTTAAGGAGTTTCGATATTTATGACTCACCCTGTACAACTGGGTGTTTTACGTTTCTGAGTTTAATGTTGATTGACAGGACTTTAATGTGTACCCTGTATATTCATAAAATTATATAATATATATATTTGTAATATATTAAAAAAACATAATTTTAGAAAACTTTAAGCATTACTCTAAAATATGCAGCTTTTTAGCTTAAAACAAAGATCTAATTTCTCTCTTTTAGTAAAAAAAAAAAAAAAAAAAAAAATATATCTTTTTACATAGTGATTATATATCTATATCTATCTATCTATATATATATATATAACTACAGTTTTAAATTTGCTTGCTCTTTCTTGAAAAAAGTACAAGAATTTTTGAAATTTAATCCTCAAAGGAAATGTTGAAAGAATTTTTATTCCTTAGTATGAAAGAGAAATCTGGGAAATATTTTGAATCAACAGATCAATGATATTTTATTCAAAATATTGAATTTCTTATATCCGTTTTTAAAATAGTATACTTGAACTATTTTGGTCGTTAAATTTTATTTCGTGTCGTAAAAACTTTCATCTCGGAAATAAATTGGAAGCATCTAAAATTTTTGAAAACTGAAGAGTTTTCTCGTTGGGAGGCTATATTATATATTTAAGAGACATGTCAGATGTTATGAATGTATTTTTGGTGATATATATTGATTGGTTGTTAAAGAAATAATTATAAACACGAAGCATTCTTATTAAAGGAGTAAAGGAAATGTATTCTCTATAATGTAGTTAATTGCATATTAGTGCATTTCTTTCATAATTTCGCGTAATATTAGCACTATTATTTATTATATTACCCCAGAATGCCTTACATATATTATGTTTCTGAATCAATTATTTTAATAAAATTTCTTTGTATGAAATATAACAATTCATGCTAAATGTAATATGCTCTACATCTTTATAATTGATTTATCCTTATGTCATACTGCTATATAATTAGTAACTGTAACTATGCTGTTTGCCGCTCTCTATCCAGATCCCACTTCTGTAATTGTGTCTTTCACTTTTCTGAGTTTAATCTTAGTAATCAGGACTTAATGTGTACCCTGTATATTCACATACTTACTCATGAACATACATAATATATATATATTTAACATATTTCAAAACTTAATTTTAGAAAACTTTAAGTAGGTTTCTAAAATACTCAGTTTTTTAGGTAAGAACTAAAATTTAATTTTTCTGTTTTAATATAAAAAATTTCCTTTTTACTTTATAGTTTTCCTTTAAATAAATATATATAACTTCAGTTTTAAATGTACTTGCCCTTTCTTGAGAGCAATGCTAGAATTTTTGAAATATAATCCTCAAAGAAAATGTTCAAGGGGTTTTTATTCCTTAGTATAATAGAGAAATCTCGAAAATATCCTGAATCAACAGACCAATGATTTTCTATTCAAACTATTGAATTTCTTATATCCCGTTTTGTAACAACAGTATACTTGAACTATTTTGGTCATTAAAATTTCTTTTGTGTCGTAAAAGCTTTCATCACCGAAAAAAATATCAAGCATCTAAAATTTTTGAAACTAAAGATGTTTCGCGTTCGTGCTATATTATGTGTTTAAGGGACAACTTACATTTTATGAATATATCCTTGGTGAAATATATTGATTGGTTCTTAAAGAAATAACTATAAATATGAAACATTCTTATTAAAAAAGTAAAATAAATTTATTCCCTGTAATACTGTTCAAAGCCTAATCGTACATTTCGTTTATAGATACCGTATTTACTAGTGTATAAGACGCACTTTTTTTTTCAAAAAATTCGGACAAAACTTCTAGGTGCGCGTTATACATGGAATATTTTTTTTACTGTTGTATGTAATCAAACGATATACATATGAATGCAAAAATGTATTCAAAAAAGACATTTATACTCGAAAAATGTAATTAATTGAAATTGAACTGTTTTTGCATCTTTATTTCACTCCTTGCACTATTTTTATACAACAGTAACATTGTTTAATAGCAAATTAGCAATTCTCATTGCCGTCACTGCCCCTCCCCGTCATTCACTCCCTTCCCGAAGTCTAAAAATCTATTTTCGCCTTGTTTTCAGGCCTGATGTAATGTTTGTATCGACTTTCTTTACTCAACTTTATTTGGTCATTCACACACTTGCATATCAAATTTATGGTGCGAGTTATTTTCGATATTTTAAAAAATCGCAATATTTTCTTTTAAAGTCCGGGATGCGAGTTATACATGAGTAAATACGATAGATCCGCCTTTTTATTTTATTTCTTAGTAACATGCATACTCTCAAATTTTAGATCGAGTGTTAGTTCTTACGTGTTTCGTCTATTTATAATTTACAAATAAAACAAATTAACTTTTAGCGATGGTTTGCACTTCCAATTACTCACTCATCACCACAACATCCGTGGCTATCATTTCAGGAATTCTTTCATAATTAAGAGTATTATTAGCAATTCCCTTTATTACCTAACCTGTCATTATTACATGAATTATGTTTCTGAATAAACTACTTTAATAAAATTTCTTTGTTTGAAAAATACCATTTCATGCTAAATGTAACATGCTCTACATCTTTCTAATAGATATATCCTTATTCATACTGTTATGTAATTTGTAATTGTAACTCTGCTGTAACACCACAAAATGGTGCTGCATGTGAAATCATACGTAGCGCATAACCACTTAACACTACCTATATCCTATAATTGTATCTTTCACTGGTCTGAGTTTAATGATTGTAAACAAACTTTAATGCGTACCCTGCATACTCACATACTTATAGACGAACATATATAGTATATATTTTTATTATACATTTAAAAAAATTAATTTTAGAAAACTTTAATTAAGTTTGAAAAATACGCAGCTTTTTAGGTAAAAACTAAAAACTTATTTTTTTCTTTTAAAATAAAAATATCTTTTAACACGGGAGTTTATTTTATAAATATATATATACATAACTACAGTCTTAAGTTTACTCACTTTTTCCTGAGAACAGTGCTAGCATTTTTTAAATTTAATGTTTAAAGAAAATGTTCAAGGGATTCTTATTCCTTAGTGTAAAGGAGAAATTTCGGAAATATCCTGAATCAACAGATCAATGATTTTTTTTAAACTATTGAATTTCTTATATCTTTTTTTGCCATAGTATACTTGAACTATTTTGGTCGTTAAATTTTCTTTCGTGTCGTAAAAGCTAAATTCTCGAAAAAAAGTAGGAGCATCTAAAATTTATGAAAACGGAAAAGGGCTATATTTTCGTTATAGGGCTATATTATATATTTGAGATACAAGTTAGATTTTATGAATATGTTTTTGAGAAATATATTGATTGGATGTTATAAAAAACTATAAACACGAAGTTTTCTTATTAAAAGAGTTAAAGAAATATATTCTGTGTAATACAGTTACATACTTATTAGTTTATTTTATTTAAAAACAGACCACCCTATTCATTTTATTTCTTATTAATACGCAAACTCTTAAATTTTAGATCGTACATTAGTTTTCGTGCTTCTTCCATTTATAATTTCTACAAATAAAACCAATTAACTTTTTGAGGTTGTTTGCACTTCAGATTACGTTTACGTATTACCCGTAGGTATCGTTTTCTGTTTTTTGCTATTTACGTGTAATATTAGAAATTAGCATTATTTACAACCTGGCATTATTTCTGAGGACGCCTTACATAATTTATGTTTCTGAATTAATTAATTAATAAAATTTCTTTGCATTAAAGATTTAATTTCACACACTTTTCTACACTTTTCTGACTGATTTGTCCTTACTTCTTGCCATTATATAATTAGTAACTGTAACTCTGCTGTTTGCTGCAAAATGGCGCTGCATGTAATATCACTGCGTAGTGCATAACTACTTAACAATATCTACAGGATGAGTCATAAATAAGGAAACAATAGGCTATCTCCTTAAATATTGCCCCTAGACCCATACTTCCAATTGCAAATATTCATAAAAAAGGTGAAATTTTTGATAAGATAAGTTGCAACTCCATGGGGGGTGGGGTCTATTTGAAAAAATACATAACTTAAATTTTCATGCGGCCCCTGTAGGATAAAAATTCCAATTAGGAAAACTTTCCTTATCTAGTCCTGAATAAGACAGAAAAAGTTGCGTCCTTATATCTTTAAGTCTCGCAAAGTTATAGCCGTTTAAAAAATTCATCAGGGAGGGATTAGACACAAATTGAAATGTGCGCAATTGAAAAAAACAATGTTACTTTGACATTTCTAGGAAACGTGTAAAAATCTATCTTTTGAGTTAGTGTTTTGATTTTTTTCCTTTTCTTGTGATGATAAGCCATATAATTTGCTAAGAAAAACACATCCTAAAATTTCTCATACAATTTATAAAATTTTCACATGGTTAGTACTCGTTTAAATGAGATAATTAAAAATCTTTATAACTCGAAGCATTTTTATCGGATTTCAATTTCTTTCCATTTAATTAAAGATGAAAATCTGATTATAGTTTTGTTCCAGGGTTTTTGATTTTCAATATTAATTTTAAAACTATTATAAATATTTATTGAAAAAATAATATAACTTAAAAAAAAATCCTATTTTCAAAAATGAATATTTTTTCAAATTTGACAAAACAAAATTAATGTAAAATAATGAAAAATGACATGTTTTAAGTTTTTTTTTTTTTTTTTTTTTTTTTTAAATAATTCTTAATTTTTAATAATTCATGATAAGAAGTAGTGGGGAAAAATTCATTATGCAGGAAAATGAAGTTTACTGTTTAAATGTTCGTCAGTTATTTAAAAGAAAGCATTTTCTAAAATGTAGATTAAGTCCCTTTTTTTTTAAGCTCTCACAATTTCAGGCTTGGATGTTAATCGCTTTTATTTTGCAAAAAGAAAAAAAAACCTTTAAAAATCATTTGTTTTAAGGAATAGTATATTTAAAGGCAAAAAACTTAAATACGATAAACCAGTGAAAAAAAATCTGCCTATGATGATGGGATTCTGTCTTAAGCGGATAATGTGATGATCCATGCAAAATAAATACAATAATACCAGAAAAAAAACTCCATTTACACCTCCTAGGAAGGTTATTTGTCTATAACGTATTTTTTCTTTCTTATGTGATTCCGTCTTAACAAGGTTTTACTGTATAACATTTTTCAAAGTCTCCAACGCATGGGATATGGAGTAACAGTATCAAAATATAAGTGAAACATTTACATATAGATTCATTGATAAAATACATACATCACAGCTTTCGACGCTTCTTAAATAATAAAAAGTATAAATATAAAAAACAATAAGCTATAATAAGTATTTTTGGTCAGAAATCCTCCATACGAAACAACTTTTAACCAAATTGAAGTAAAAAACTATGTAGAAATTCACGGCTGAGCTGGGCTATGACTTAAACTTTTTTCCAGGCCAGTTCGTGCTGTGATTTTAACTTTTTTCCAGGCCGGGCCAAACTTTTTTACCTATGGGTCGTTTTGGGACCGGACCTTTCGATCCATACAGACCTGCAATGTAGAGTAGTAACATATTTTGAAAGCAAGTTTAGATATAATTCAATACGCTGCTTTGTTATGTCCAAATAAGAGGCACTGTCTTAAACCGACATATAATAATGCACAATTTGTGGACGATCCCTTATTGCTCTCATAATGCGATAAAAATTCTTCGTTTGCAGGGATGGTTAAGTGGTGTAAGTCACGAATTTTCGAGAACTTTGGATTTTAATATCTCTGTCAGATTTTTAGATATGGAGATGAAATTTTTTTTGTTCAATTTAGGAATGCATAAGGAATAATTTCCTAATTGGAAATTTTGCCCTACGGGGACCGTATAAAAGTTTAATTTTCGTATTTTTTCAAATATACCCCCCATGGAGTTGCAACTTATCTTATAAGAAAATTCACCATTTTAAATGAATTTTTGCAATTGGAAGTATAGGTCTGTGGGCAATATTTAAGGAGATAGCCTATTGTTTCGATATTTATGACTCACCCTGTATATCCCACGTCTATAATTGTATCCTTCACTGTTCGGAGTTTAAAGATGGCAAACTGGATTATAATGTGTACCCTGAATGCTCACATACTTATATATGAATATATACAGGGTGATTAAAAAAACGTGGACAAATTGACATGACAAATCAGGAATACGACAAGTAGAAAAATCATATAGGAACATAGGGCCGCAAACCATTTATTGAGTCACATAAATAGGGTGTTTCATCCTAACTCGATTTGGGTTGAAGGTAATAAATTTCAGAAAACTGAATTATATTATAATAAAACATTTAACAGACATTCTCACCTTTGTTTTAAATGTGATAACATCATACAAAAGTGCTAGAAGTTTGCATTATGCGCACCAGCAATATGCATTTAGCACCTCACAATTTGGACTGTGATAGTCAGTTTATACGGTATCATCGATTGCTTGATCAATATGTTTTACCAGAACTTTTCGTAACGTATCATATTTCACACAAAATAAGGTACATATCGTTGCGTTTTTATTACAATGTTCTTATTTTATTCGAAATTATTACGTTCAAACCGGGTTTAGCTAGAATGAAACACCCTGTATTTGTCCCTCAATAAGTAGTTTGCGACCCTATGTTCCTATGTGATTTTTTATCCTTGTTGAATGCTTGATTTGTTATTTCAATTTGTCCACGTTATTTTGAATCACCCTGTATACTATATATATCTTTTTATTATATTTAAAAACTTACGACATTTTTTAACGAAATTTAATTAAATTTCTAAAATATGCAGCTTTTAAAACAAAAACTAATAGAAATCAGCTTCTAAGCAAAAACTAAATTTTCTCTTTAAATACAAAAATCTCTTTTAACACGAGAGTCTTTCCGTAAATAAATATATATATATAACTATAGTTTTAGGTTTACTTACTTTTTCTTCAGAACACTGGTAGAAGTTTTGAAATTTAATCTTCAAAAGAAAAAAAAATATTTAACGGATTTTTATTCGTCGGTGTAAAAGAGAAATTTCAGAAATATCCTGAATCAAGATCAATGATTTTTTATTTAAAGTAATGAATTTCTTATATCCCTTTTTGCAATAGTATGCTTGAACTATTTTGGTCGTTAAATTTTCTTTCGTGTAGTAAAAGCTTTCATCTAAAAAATATCAAGCATCTAAAATTTTTGAAAACTGAAGAGGTTTCTCGTTAGGAGACTATATTATATATTTAACAGACAAGTCAGATTTTATGAATATATCTTTTGTGAACTATATTGATTGGTTGTTAAGGGGTCAGGTACCTTTCGAACTAACAAAATACGTGAAAAAGTTACGTCTGTAGAACTGTAGTCACTCTACGCTGTAAAAAAAAAAAAAAAAAAAAAAAAAAAAAAAAAAAAAAAAAAATTCAAGAGGTTACTAAAAATTTCTTAGTAAATTTGTATTCCACAGAATTTTTTAGTAACCATTACAAACTTTTTTTGCAAGTGAAATAAACATTTCTTTCGTAAACTGAACAAAAGAATTTTTTGTATAACTAACTTAAAAATTTTTAGTATGAGCCACCAAGCAAATTTTAGTAATAGCTCAAAAATTATTTTTAATAACCATTACGTGCGCCCGAAGGGAGGGAGCTTCCTTCGAGCTGTATCCACACTTCTGGAGCGGAAGATTTTCGGCAAAACCGCAATAGATGGCAGCACCAAACATTGCTACTGCTCCGTCAGGATATTCATAATCCCTTTATTAACGAGACACTACATACATTCGGGGCGTATTTGGCGGTGGTAAGTTTCGAACTCGGGACCTTTTAGCCTGGAGCCCATTACTATAATCACTATGCTATCAAGGCCACACCAGCTGAGTTTTAGTAAGAGTTATTATAAATATAAAACTATTAACTCTATTCTTTGCTAACTTTTTTCTAGTAATTCTTACAGATTTTTTTGTAACCGACTAAGATTACTAAAATTTTTTTAGTAATTACAAGGATCACTAAAGTTTTTTTAGTAGATCGACCCTTTTTTTTTTTTACAGTACATATCTAATTGACTTTTGACTATAAAATTGAAAACACATATTAAGAAGGATTTATTTTATTAGTTAAAGTTGTTAAAAATATATATAAATATATATAAATTATATATATAAAATATATATAATATATAATAATGTAAAATAAATATATATAAATAAAAAAAGTATACACGCATGCAATGTTTTTTTAAACTATTTTTAAATATAATACAATTTTTAAGGAAGAATAAATCTTGCATGCTTTGCGCGCACGATTTTTCAAATTTGAATAGCTGAAACAAACCAAGAATATTTTTTCTGAGTTAGGATATAATGTGTTTTCAAAATGACTTATGACGAAAAAAATATAACTTATAGATCCCGGGAAAAAATTATTTTTTAAAGAAATTCGAAATATCGAGATTTTTTTTACAAAAAATTAGTCGTGAATTCTAAACTTCTAATTTAAGGAACATAATAGTAGGTCATTTTGTGCCTGTGTACGTTTAGTATATTCAGCGAAAATTTTGTTTAATTCTACGCAACCGTTTTTCAGAAATCGTGCGCGCAATGATCAAAATTGGTGTTTTGAGAAAATTGACATCAAAGTTTAAATTTACCATTGGTCGTATAGGAAAAGCGCAACGTGTTTTAGACATAACTCTTTTTCTAATGCGAATTTTTGAATGCGGTTTGTTTTTAAATGTTTCTAAAGAATCAAATTTAATTATAATCTGTTTTTTTTAAATCGATTTTTGGATTCTTTAAAAGGTACCTGACCCCTTAAAGAAATAACTATAAAGACAACGATTTCTTATTAAAAGACTTAAAGAAATATATTCTGTATAATACAGTTAAATGGCTATTAATTTATTTTATTTAAAAACAGATCTCCTTTTCTATTTTATTTCTTAGGAATACGCAAACTGTTAAATTTCAGATCGTGCGTTAGTTCTTACGTGCTTCTTACATTTATAATTTCTACAATTGAAACAAATTAAATTTTAGCGGTTGTTTGCACTTCCGATTACTGGCTCGTCTACGTAGAACCCGTAGGTATTTATCCTGTAGGTATCATTTCCTGGATTTATTTCTAATTACGAGTAATATTAGCATTTAGTGTTATTTACAACCTTGCATTATTTCCGAGGAAGCCTTACATAAATTATTTTTCCGAATTAAATAATTAATAACATTTCTTTGCATTAAATGTATCTTTTCATGCTACATGTAACATGTTCTACACTTTTTGACTGATTTATCCTTATTTCTACCGTTATTTAATTAGCAACTGTATTTTCTGCTGTTTGCTGCAAAATGGTGCTGCATGTCATATCCCTACGTAGGGCATAATCACTTAACTCTACCTATATCCCACATCTATAATTGTATCTTTCACTGTTTTGAGTTTTAAAATGATAAACTGGACTATTTTGTGTACGCTGTAAGCTCACATACTTATATATGAACATAGATTATATATATATTACAAATTTTAATTTTTTTCACCAAAATTAACCTTTATACTATATTAATTTCTTTATAACAATATTCCGTACTTACTTCAACTTATTAAATTAAGATCTTGTTTCTAGATCTAATCTATTAATCTTTGTGGAAACGATATAAATTCTTAATTCGCCTTGAAAAAACATTTACTTCAATACGCGTAAATTTAAAAGATGGTTCTAAATTAAAAATATTCTTAATTAAACTTTATTTCTTAATATTTCAAATAAAACTCATTTTTTTCTATGCTTTTATCAACCCTTTTTAAGAAAGTCTTATAAAATTTGTTCCAAAACTATACCTTTAAAAAAATATCATTATTTTTATTTTATTTATTTATTTTGCCTCCTTCAACATTCAATTTGTGTACTTAACAATAAATTCATTTCTTTTCTTTTTCTCTTAAAATTAATCGTCTGCAAAAAGATCGTTTGCACAGAATATTTGAAATTTTGAGTCGATTATAAATTAGTTAAATAATATTTTTAAAAAATGAATTATCGTCTGAATGAAATAAAGTCTCGACCCTGGACATGAATTATATTTACATGGAAATATGATGGTTCGAGAGTAGAGAATTTTCTAAAACTTTCTTTTAGATTTAAGAAAGCAAGCCTCGAAATTAGAAGGAAGATTCTTGGTTTCTTAATCGATGAGTACGGCTTACGGCTTGTTGAAGTAAATGATGGAATACTTTTTTGATATTTCGGTTAAAGATAGCTTGAAAAAAAAACTTTCCCTCTCTCATGACTACAGTTTAATAAAGTAACTTGTAGAAGCCAATGAGTAATTTATTGGATCCTCTGCATTTATTTACTTATTATTTTTTTTCTCGCTTGCCATGACTTCTGTGCGGTAGAACGGGGACCCCGGCGATGATGTTTCTGGCTCTTAACTTTAAAATGTCATATATATATATATACTGTATTTAAATGCTTACGAGACTTTTGAAAGAAATATAATTAAATTTTTATAATACGCAGCTTTTTAAATAAAAACTAAAATCTAATTTTTCTCTTTTAATATAAAAATGCTTTTTAACATGAAATTCTCTCTCTATACATAAATAAATATCTAAGTAAAGTTTTAAGTTTACTTGCTCTTTCTTGAGATCAATGCAAGAACTTTTGAAATTCAATCCTCAAAAAACATGTTGAAGGGATTTTTATTCCTGAATGCAAAAGAGGAATCTCGGAAATATCCTTAATCAACAGATCAATGATTTTTTATTAAACGCTTGAATTTCTTACATCCTTTTTTCAAAAGTATACTTGAATTTTTTTGTCGTTAAATTTTTTTTCGTGCCATAAAAGGTTTCATCTCCAGGAAAAGAGTAGTAAGCAACTAAAATTTTTTTAAACTGAAGAGATTTCTCGTTAGAAAGCTGTATTATATATTTAAGAGACAAGTGAGATTTTATAAAATATACTTTGCGAAACATTTTGGTCAATTGTTAAAGAAATAACTATAAACACGAAGCTTTTTTATTATAAGCGTAAAGGAAATTTAATCTCTACACTGTTAAAACTAAAGGTTGCATATGGCAGTTTTCGGGGTGAAACGCTTGTCCCGTCAGAGACTCACCTACACTGTTAAAACTAATGGTGACACATTGCACCTTTTAGGGGTGAAAGGCTTGTCTCTCTGGTGACACCCCTAGAGGAGCTAAAATGGCACCCTTAACTAGGGTGAAAGGATGGCACCCCTAATCCAGGGTGTTTCAGGGGGTGAAAGGACGGCACCTCAGGGAAGAATAATGGCACCCCTTATCCACAGTGTTCAATAGGGTGAAACGATGGCACCACAGGGGAGAATAATCTCACCCCTTATCCAGGGTGCCCCAGGGGGTGAAAAGATGGCGCCTCAGGGGAGAGTAATGGCACTCCTTATCCAGGGTGCCCCAGAGGGTGAAAGGATCGCATCTGAGGGGAGAGTAATGACACCCCTCATCCAGGGTACCTCAAGGGGTGAAAGAATGGTATCTCAGGGGAGAAAAATGATACCACTTATCCAGGGTGCCCCAGAGGGTGAACGGATGAAACACATAATCTAGCGTGCCCTGTGGCATCCTACAAGAAATAGCACTCACAATCTATGGCCCACAGTTGCAACCCCCTCCCCCCACCCTGCTTGTCAAGAAATTGTATTGGTTTGAATCATGAAATATAAAGTGTTTACCCATTTTTAAATTGAATTCTGGAGAGAAAATTATCATGATCAGTCAATATTTTGAGTCTTTTTTTTTTCTTTTAGATTGATGGAATATTATATTTTTAAACTCATTATCAGGTGTCCAAAGAAAATTTGTAGCATATTTTTATAACTCAGAGAGGGATAATATGAACTACAAAAATAATCATAGAAAGGCAGAGAATTCAAATTGTACTTTCATTTACATGGAGAGTATTTTAAGAAAAATTCAAAATTTTAACTTTTATACAGTCTTTGCATTTCAAAATCACTAATCATAAGTCATAACTATTGCATTGTTAGTCATACCCAAAAGGTTTTGTTAGAATAAATCGCAAAATTTTCACAACCTCTACACCTATTTTCTGCCTCTAAAAATCACTGAGTTAGAGTCAAATATTGTGACTTTGTCATGCAATTTGAAGCCTGATTTTCAATTTTATGTTTTGAAGTTCTTGTAAAATGAAATAAATCATGATTTTTGACTCTCTCTAACTCATATGTTTGGATCAAACTTTTTTGGTATGTTTAAGAAAGGCCCAGTAACTATTTTTGTGATTGGGGATTTTTAGATGCAGGAACATTATAAAAATTAGATGTTTTTTGACTCCAAAATAAGAGAAAGTACAAATTGAATTATCTATCTTCATATGAATATTTTTATAATTTTCTTATAGTTTCAGAAGTAATCCGTAACCATCTTTTTTGACATATAGTATATTGCTTGACATGTATTTTCATTATTTTATATACAGGGCAACTGAAAAGTATGGGGACACAGAAAAATGCAATATCCTGTAAAATATATGTCATAATTTAATAAAAAAAGAAAGAACAATATTTTAACAAATTGTTCACTGGCTTGATATTTATTTTTTACACAAGTTTGAAAACGGAAGATCACAGAATTGACAGTCCGCTGCAGATAATTCTGATTTAAATCATTCTATGCCTTGATAATTTCGCATCACATACAATGCAAACTGGGGATTTTCTATTTCTAGCTTTTCTACAGAAGTCAAGTGAGTTAAGATCTTAATTATCTTATCTTATAGATTATTAAATATCCATATTATAAACCAAATTATCCAAATAAACTATAAATATCTTATAGATTATTAAATATCCACACAGATGGGTGTTGAAGGTCAATGTTGTTTTTACTTCATGTGAAGGCCCCAATACTGCTGGAAGTTCCATTAAAATTATTTAGCTTCCATGAGGATAACACTTCGTTGAACATATTAGTTGCTGATCATTTTGACGGTTGTGAACTTTTCGGAGGATTAAGATTTTCATATAATAGAAGAAATGCTACAAAATTTTAAAATAAGCATTTCTCAGACTTTAGTTGTGAATTATCAATGTCAAATAACGCACCTATATTTTTTCTGCTACCCTGCTGTATCTAATTAAAAAAATGTAAAACACAAATTAGAAAAGAATATGTAATAAATGCTGTGTAACTTTTAAATTAGTAAGAATACTTCATATTCTTTAAAATTCTTCCAGGAAGTTAGCCATCAAGCTATGAAATGAATTATAGAAAATAAGTTCATTTTATAGTTGTGGTAAAATCACAGATGAAATTGAGTAAAAAAAATCATTTTTACAATATATTTAGTACTTACCTTTATAGTGAACTTATGCAAATCCATATTTTATAGCATATATCCACACAGGATTAGAAATTAAGAACTTTATTTAAGGTGTCAAAATAATGCCTACAATTTTTTTTCGATGTGCCAACTGCATTTCATATTTTCTTATTTCTTTTCACAACCATATTAATAGTAATAATATTGCATTGTATATTTAATTTAAATCTATTGAAGGGAAATGGGGAGGAAACTTTATATATTAAACACTTTTTCTTACTAAACAAAATAAAAACTGACTTTCCATAAGTATGAAATCTGATTAAAATACAATATTTGGATTCTGGAAAAACTTATTATTTTTATAAAGCTAATATGCATACAAAACAGATAATCAAGCAAATATGTCCACAGAGAGAAAATATGAGCTTTAGATATAACTAGGGATAAGCTAATTTTAAAAAATCTGAGACTAACAGTACATCAGAAAATAAAAAGTTAGCAAATAAATGAATCTTTGGTTGCCAGTTATGGTGTGGCATTTAAAACATTTCCAAATCACACATATTTTTTTTGTTTGTTTGAGGAAGAGAATACAAAAATTTTTAAACAATTTTAATACAGTTTCTAATTTTAGGAACATATAAGGATGCAGAAGTATCTCATAATAAAAGAAAATCTTGTTTACAGGGGTGTAATATCCAAGGACCAGTTTTATCAGTCATTGATGAAAGTGAAGTTAACTTAGAGGTTATTGAAAGGTTCAAAATTCTTAAGACACGTGCTTATGTCATGATGCAGAGGGGGGGATGTATTCTAAAATACAAATGAAAGCATTTGCTAAACAAAAATTAAAGAAAGCTAGCTATCAAGATTTGACGACTAGGAATAATTTTTCTATAATTTAGTTTCATTTGACGACTAACGACTGCTAATTTCTAGTCCTTTATCCACATCAAAACACTTTCTGCCAAATTGTTTTTGTGTTTTGACTTATTGCATCTGAAATTTTAATCCAAAGAGTAATTATAATGAAAGGAATAAAACACTGAATTAAAAAAACAACCTTTTAGTTCAAATAATCTTTTTATTGTAAACACCAAGTGTTTAAGTACTTAAAGTGTTTATTCTAAAAACAGTAATATTGATAAACATCAAATTACTTCATATTTCAGAAGTGACATTAATTACATTAACTGTTTACTTTAAAACCATAATATTTATAAACTATAAATTAATCCATTATTCAAAAGTGACATTAATGAAATATTTAATATCATTGTTTATTTAAACAATTCATAAGTGGATGATTGCACAGGATTGCGAAATCATTTGTGTTGATTACTTCAAGGACAACATTTTACTGTGAACGAACTCAGTTCAGTTTCTCTTATGTTTTTGTAAAGCACACACGGTGCTTATATTTCTCTTACTGTGTCGCATACTTGGATATGTTAATCCCGCAACCGCAGCAGGAAACTGCATTCCTGTATCTTGTTTTTTTCAATTTACTAAATGTTTCTCAAGTTGTTAATATAAAGCAAAAAAGATATATTAGTGCGAATTTATTTTCACTTGACAACACTAAAGAACTGCTTCATGAATCTCGGACACCAACATTATGGAGGCACCGGCGAGATAACCTGCGCACATCGCTTTTGATGAATTACGCCGTCTCAAAGTCGCCATAAAGGAGTACCATTCATCCCAGCTGTTTCAGATGTACCTGCACACATCGCTTTTTTTGGATTACAACGGTTCAAAGTCACCATAAAGGAGTACCCTACAGCCCAGCTGTTTCAGATAAGTACATTTTTGGTTTATTA